>JAGYZC010000006.1:3319340-4519340 GCA_020091625.1 Termitomyces sp. 'cryptogamus' | reverse complement strand
TATTATTTGGCAGATACGCTTGACCATGATCTAGAGACACAGAAAAGATGTCGTATGTTCTCGTGAGCTGGTAGATTGTGCTATGTTCTCGTGAGCTGGTAGTAGATGAGAGATTGTGGATATTCTTCATTGTCTTGGACCACCCAGTGATTGTGGAAATCGAAGGCACGACGGGCCGCAAAGTCCGTTGGTGCCTAATACTTAGCAGAAATCTTATTACCCTTGAGAGAAACTTGTGATGTACACAGTACAATGATTGACGTGTTCAGACGTATTCGGCAGGCGCAGCAACCTGCATAGCAGATACAAAAACGATCATCCCAGCTGACTCTGCGCGCTAGAAAACGAGTACGGCTCGAGTGAAAGCTGTAGCCCACACATCCTTATCAACTAATAGAGTTTCACGGATAACATGAATGTGGTCAGGGACTCAGGACAAGAGGTACGCGGGCGGACAAGCAAGGATATTCAAACTCCGCTCTGTGCGCCCGCAGGCTTGATACGAAACACCGCAAACCTCCAGTATACCTTCCGTCATCCCGTATACACAGTACCCAATCTTCTACAACTAAGCATGGCTGAAGGCAGCAACTATGACTATCTTTTCAAGGTAGGAGGCTATGGTGCCAGATTTGAGCCGATAAGCTAACAATATGGCACCATATTCCAGGTCGTTCTTATTGGTGACTCTGGGGTCGGGAAATCGTGCGTTTTCTTCTGGTTTTTGTTACATTAGTGGAGTTGACATAGAAATATTGCAGCAACTGTGGGTTCTACACTTCGTTGGCGCTCGGCGGGAAGCCTGACTCGACGTTTAGTGCTCTCGCGTTTCACACGTAATGAATTTAACCTCGAGTCAAAATCGACCATTGGTGTAGAATTTGCGACAAGATCTATCAATGTCGATGGAAAGACTGTCAAAGCCCAGATCTGGGACACTGGTGAGTCGGTTGACCTTGCCATGGCTGCGGATGAACATCCATTTAATTACGACCCTCACAGCTGGTCAGGAGCGTTATCGTGCCATTACCTCGGCGTCAGTACTGTCATTCATTACTTACATCACGACCACTCGTTGAAGTCCGGTCATTCCAGATACTACCGCGGCGCAGTGGGTGCACTCCTTGTATATGACATTGCAAAGCACGCAACATATGTCAACGTTACACGGTGGTTGAAGGAGCTCCGGGACCATGCTGATTCAAACATTGTGATCATGCTTGTCGGGAACAAGAGCGATTTGAAACACCTGCGGGCTGTACCGACTGACGAAGCAAAGGCATTTTCATGTATGTCAAGTTATGGAAGCTGAATTTGATACTAACGATGTAATGCAGCTGAGAACGGACTTTCCTTCATTGAAACCTCGGCGCTGGACGCCTCTAATGTCGAAAGTGCCTTCCAAACCATCTTAACCGGTATGTTCGAGGCGAGCGTCATTCTGCAGGTTTGAACTTACACACACGGTATAGACATCTACCGCATCGTATCCAGCAAATCGTTAGAATCTTCCTCGACAAACATCGAGCCTTCCAAAGAGAGTATTAGCGTCGACTACAGCGTAGACAACTCCGCTAAGCAGGGCAGCAAGTGCTGTTAATTGTCATGGGGAGTATGGGCATGGGTTCTGAGTTGCGACTCATCTGTGGGCCTAGAGGTGTATGTAGCTACGCGTAACTTTCTTCCTCTTTCCTCTGTCTGCATATTGTAATATTCTTTGTGTGCCCCCTTCGTCTGTATATACGTCCACATCCCTACGGCCATGTGAACGAATGAGTAGCGCGTGGAGGTAGGCATGCAGCCTTAGTAGGCAATCGCTCAGGTGAAGTTGACTGTGAGAGCTCTAGTTACATCTCAACCATTTCGATTTCCTTTATTAGCAGGATGCTCGTCAATGTACGACTTGTTCCATTACAAAACACCCATTGGTGTGCTGTTTTCCTCAGCCTTAAAGCTTGAAGCTTTGAAGTCTCGAGCCAAATCTTGCTCTCCATGTTGATGCAAGTGTCTGGATGCTGTGTATATTCACTTGCATATCTAGATTTCTTCCGGCGCCCCTACTTGATCCCTCTCCCATTCTACTTACCGTACACACTAGGGCATCTAGCCTCTTGCTGGGCGTTGTAAACTCGTGATGTCATAGACGCCCGGGTGCTCTCTGGATTTCTATCCCGTCCCGACAAGTCCGCCTGATACCGCTACATCTTGATCGTCAACTTTTTTGCAGGGGCGTGGAAAACATCTGGTCTATATTCTTCAATTTGGGTTCGATGTACTTGAACACCTTCATCTTGAATCGTGTGGCCTTCTTGAAGGATTTGAGTGGATTCAATTTTCGAAGATGCAAAAATAACATCGAAGATCGGACCTTGATTCCAACGCTAAAAGCCGAGCGGGAGCACAGCCAAGCCAAAATTGGCTTGTCTATAGCCTCATTCATCTCCCTTACCCAATACCCGCAGCGCTTTTGTCCATACCCTTCACGACGTGAGATGCCCTTTCTTGATGCTGGAGCTTCCAACATAACACAACTTCAATATCCACGAGACTTCAAGACGCAGATTACGCCGAATGATACCCAGAGAACTACTTTAATCGTTGCTGGTGTCTATATCCTGGTTATTGCTATCTTATGGTGCATAATACTTGAAGTTTCGCTTGTAATACAAGTTTGTTCAATTGAAGTCATCTATAGGCACGTCCCATACCTTAAATTGATCAGTAAGCATGCTATATTATCATGAGGGTCGTAAAACTTGAGCTTGAACTTGCATAGTATATCCATTTAAGTGAGCTTTAGATTGTTTTATCTGCACTCACAGTAGTTTTGAACTGTCTTAGACTTCTTACTGTCGGATTTCACGAAGTACGTTTGACCACTGCATTATTCTCAATACGACTGTGGAACTAAATGGTTGTACTCTACAGATGAGCCATGCGTTTATGGGGGTACTGACATGTGCACATGTTCACTCCATTCAGCTTGATCGTGCGTGATTTCATAATGAAACTCCACATCTAATGTCTAATACTGGCAAACAGCGGATGAAGGAGGGGTTACAGCGTTGTCGGGTGGCATCCAGTGGTTGACCCTTCCAGCCGGATATCTTGGCTCTTCCTTTATCGGCGCGAGCCTAATTGCGTGCGGGTTCGATACGAACGCGAGCAAAGTTGCGTCGCTCGTGCTCGCCGTTTTCTTTTTGTTCACCCTATGGTGGGCGCGCCGCAATCTCTTGTAAACCTGAAAAATCCTTCATTTTCGCGCTGTTGCCTGACGTTGCATAGAACGTGGGCGCTCATACTTGGGATGTCGGGTCTCATTGTTCTATTCTGGTTCGTAGGAGGCGGGGTGGCCCTTCGATATCTAGTAGGTTCTGACCACTCTCTATATTATTCTCGCGCTAACATACGTCCAAACGTAGGTACTGTTCATCGGTGTCATGTCGTGTCTCTATGTCCTCTGGGACGTTGTCGGTGAGCAGCATTCATATTCGCCTTCCATCTCTCATCCATCCATCTTGACGCCCCCAAATAGATGACACAATCGCCAGGAAAGTCAATAGCTCAGATGCTTCGGCATTCGCTGAAATTTGCGGCTGTTTCCCATCACAAGGTATGCGTTACAAGATCTATTGGATCCACACTAACATACTATATCAAGTGTGGGGAGTTATTTGGCTTATACAGGCGTTGATTTTCTTCGCTCTAGGGGTAATCGTAGGACTCGTAGCATTCAAAGTGCGTTCGTTATCGATCGTTCACATTCTCCCACCTGACCTTGTTTTCGTAGGAATCAGCTGCGGAACAAAAACAACAATCGGAGCATTTCTTGCCAGTCCCTGGATCTCAATCTGGAGCTATGATAATATCGCCCTGTGTACTATTGGTAACATGTTTCGCCTTGGGGATTGAAAGATTAATCTCTTTCATTTGACATCGGTGTTGACCCCGCCCACTTGTACATTACCATAATTGGACATTCAGGTATCTGATCACGAGCTCGCTATATGGTATCATGAAGAATGAGAAAAATAGACACACTCGAACCACGAAGCAATCAGCTCAAGGATACTCACTTGAAGCTTAATGACTTCTCATTCATCAGGGTATGACAGAACATAATGCGTCTGGACTCTAGCACACTCCCATGTCAAGTTTGTGAATATGCATTTTCCCATTTCTTGTGTGCACGTGCATAACAGGGATCCCCTGTCTGCTCGATAGCCTTATAGATATATCTGGCAAGGAAAGGTATCATGATTTTCAACGATTGGATATGACCTCCTCACTCTACATAGTCCGTCGTCTTCCTTGCCCTCGCGTGATTATTAACTCTGTCTTTCGAATGAGTAGTCTGAGTATACGAAGTTCTGCTTTCTGGATTCGAATATCTCATCGACGAATCATATCTGTCACACTTCATGAATTACTCCATCCTGCCACCAGGACACTACTGTCACCGGAGAAGGCTATATCGCCATATTCAATCGTCTTTTTGCACAGCCCTCCTTGGAAAAGTGTCACGAATTATTGAGACCGCCATTGCGGTTTTTGTGTTTGGCTTGTCATTCGAGACGATTTTTTGCGAATGAGGTTGTTGCCAACCCCCTCACCGCCCACCCCGAGAACGGTGGTCACAAACCAGTCAGGTCGTGATGGAAATCATTTTTTTTTATTTTGATAATTATTACATAATCAGAACATTGTAGCAACTAATAAATTCCCATGTCGAGTTTACGGATGTGCATTTTACCATTCTTTGTTCTGCATGAAGGACATTCGCCTTTCTGCTCAATGGCTTTAGAGATGCATCTGAAGAAAAACCATGAGTTGTTTATATCAACTATGTGTGGAAGCTCTACTCACGGCATGCAGAAAAGATGGCCACAGCGAGTTGATGCAACGGTCTTGGGATGACTGAGGCATACTGGGCAACTGTACGAGTGTGACACGCTCGGAACACCACGTTTACGGCGAACCATGAAGTGCTAGGAGGCGTAATTAACAAAAGGGGGATATGTTGGGAAAAGGGGTAAACTGACCAGCATTGCCTGCCTGCGTTGCACATTCGACAACCTTTTATCTTCCTCAGGATCAGTTGGAAATTGCTCCTCAACCTGCTTAGCACACGCTTCTCTCTCGAGCTGTTCAGCGAGTTCCTCCTCCCATCCATCTGGACGATCATCGACGGCATCTTCGTCATAATCGTCGGAATCATCTGAGTGACGGATAGAGTGCTCGAGGTGCACATTGAGTGCTGCGTATGTCTTGAAGAGTTTATCGCAGACATCGCAGTAGATGTGGTTACAAGACATGGCATAGTGCTAAGCGGCGAAGATACAATCAGGGGTGGGATATATAAAGTGTGTGGCGCATGGAACTGACCTTTCTACGGGAGTTCTTATTTAGGAATCCTCGGTTGCAAGGCTCACAACGCGGGTGCATATTGGAACTTTGGATATGCTGGAGCAGTTCTGCGAGCGATTCGAAGTATTCGTCGCAGAGGGTACAGTACTTTATCTCGTTGAAAGCAACGGGGTGTACTTCGCAGTGATGAGATGAGTGTGATGAAGACATAATTGTGTTGTGATATGGTGGATGTGCAAAGTCAGAGTTAGCAGTTAGGAGTTCAAGTTAGATAATGGTCGATGATGCGATGGTAAGTTCGGGTCTTGTCGAAGAAATGGCTCGCCTTTTATGTCTTTTTCGCCACCTCCTTTTACAAACCCACTTTTCCCCGAGCACCACTTTTCTGCATCGTTACTGCGTCATATTTCTCCACATGCACTCTAGGTGGGTCGTTTGGTTGTACTGTGTGGCGCCAAAGAAAACATACTGCTCCGACTTGAACACAGCTCCAAATCGATACTGATGGGCTTTTACTTCCGAGTTAAGCAAAAATGTGGCTTTTCTTTAAGAAAGACTTCTGAGAGTGAGTTTTTTCTGAGCTCGAGAGAAAACAGTCATATGATGATGGGCTGAATGGCGGAAGGAACATCATGAAATGGAATCGATTACCTGAAAGGTCACAGTGTCAATCCATGCCAAAAATCCGATAGCAGTTCCTGTCATAAAGCCTGCGTTCTTCTCATTCGTAGAATTAAGGCTGCTCTGAGAGAAAGATCTCCGTGACGATCATGGAAGTATAATACCTAGGGAATAGTGGCACACGTCATTCGATGTGCCCGGACGTTTGTACTTATTCTGTACGATACATTCGTCAGGTGTAGTCGCTTTAGACCATGCGCCTAATGGACCGCTGTATTCCTGACCATGATCTAACATTACAGCTGAAAAGATACTCTTGAAGCTTCAAGTTTCGAAAGGCCGAGATACCAAGGATATATCCTGATTAAATAATACCTTTTGCTCTCCATCTCGTATTAACACAACTTGGCTATATATATAATGAAGTTAGATAGATAGTAAAATAGTAACATAATAACATTACACCTGGAAAGATACCCTTGAAGCTTTTGAAAAGGCCTATTATACAAGTGCACGCCAAGGATATATCCCAATCACTAAGATCACACGCTCTGTTCTCCCTCTAAAACCCTACGCATTCGTTCTAAAAGAGCATCGCGACACTGTTCTCGTGTCTCTTCATCCATTTTATTAATGTCGAAGGCATCACACGAACTTTGATTTATTTCATCGTGGCCCGTCGAACGTGGTGAAGAATTCCATGGTCGCCCTGTTTCCTGAGAAAGAGTAGCTTCTTGTATCGAAGGTTCCGGGGTGGAAGGACTAGAGCTATAACTGGTGTGCTGCACCTCCTGATCTTCATCATCGTGTGCTGTCCGGGTTGGAATTCCAATGGCATTCCAACTCTGAGAGAATGGTATAGACTGAGGCTGTACTGGATCATTTGGGCCTCGATGACTGTCAGGATAGTAGTGGCCGAGAGAAGAGCTTCCCGAGCGAATATGCCAACTTTCTGCAGCTGATGGATTCAATGCTTCGGACGGTGTTCCTCCTTCGGCTGCAAGCCGAGCTTCTGCGAACGTTTTCAGATGTCGTACTATGAATGATAAATCAAGAAAAATTCACTTTCTTTGTCCATGGAGAATGGCGTAGATGAGATATTGGGCTCCACGTCTTGTCGAGACATGCGCCTTCGCTGGTAGCGCCGACGACACAAAACTAAAACCGCCGCAAGGATCAAAAACCCCAGAAGTCCACCTATAACTGCTCCAACTATTGGTCCAATTGGCTTTGTTGTAGCATGAGTGAGTGGACTGGCCATCTGCACGGTACTGGAGGCTGACAGAGATGAAGTCGTGGTCATACTTGCCGGAGATGTTGATGATCGAGAAGATGCAGTATGTGAGGTATCCGTCGCACTATTCATGGACGAAGCAGATGATGTGGTAGACTGAGACATGGAACTTGTTGCATTATGCGAGGTAGAAGAGGGAACTGAGCTTCCCCTTCGAAAGGGCTTCAGTCAAATCAACTAGTTTAGAAACAACAGGAAACATACTTGGATGAGTCTGTTGATGCAGTTGGGAGTGATTGACTGCTTGATCCTATTGAGGTTGTTGAGATACTATTAGAAGTAGTCGTGGTGGAGCTGGCCACCAAAAGCATGACTTGGGTTTTGTTGAGTAGAGTATTGGTATTGTCCCTTCATGACTCGATCAGCATCTCTGTGCTTCACTAAACAATCAAGGCAACCTACACTGCTCGAGCTTGAAAATCGCATGACTGCCTTGAGTCGAAGTCAAAATGTGTTTTTACCCAAGTAGTTGTGATCGTGTTGGACTCACGGGGGCGGTGAGGATAGGTTGCTTAGTGATAGTGGCACGGTGACGGAAACGAGCATTGAGGCTGTCGAAACGGAGGAAGCGATAGTCACAGGCGCAGCATTACACATCAAGTCGAGGTTAAACGTGTCGGGATCGTCAGGTGTAGAGCTCCACGAAATCTTCAATTTCTCGCCCGGGAAAATACCGGAAGAAGGACCGAAGAGATCGAGAGCACGCGTAAATCGAAGAATGAGAAAGAGGACGCTGTGAACCACGGTCAAATGACTGAAGTCAAGTCAAGACTGCAGCGACCAAACGCACATGTAGCGGAAGAGACACAAACCGCGAAGCGGGGGCATCGTGATGATGAAAGGCAGAGGACGAGCTTAGGGCAACGCTCATGATAAACTAGCAGAGTATGAGAATGGACAGCTTCGAAGATGATTGAATCATGGGGATCTTCTGAAACACGCTCAGCCTGGATTGTGACCGAATACATCACATCACGGCCTTGGCGAACAGTGTCAATTTAAGCAAATACATGTGAGTACTTGGGCCAAAGAATGCCTCAAGATGTGGGTGAAAAGCCAACCAACGACAAGATAATTCAAACTTGCAAAGGGACGTTGACTCTTATCTTTTGCTTGGAAAGTTCAAACAGGCTGTACGTTGCGACGTGAAGGGGTGATAGATCACGCTCCCTGATTACCCCACTGAGCTACGCCAGGAGACTGATTTCGAGACTTTGTGATCATGAATCTCATACATGTTTGGCAGTCCAGATGATAGCGTAAAACATTAGAGTCGTGAGTTGGTCGTGAGCTGAAGCCGTCCGGCTGGCAATGTTACGTAAGTTTGATTTCACCGCCCGAACTGAATCTCCGTCTTGGTGCAAGGACTGTGAGCATTATTTGTTTACAGAAAACCATTCATTCAAGGAATTGGGGCCAAGAAAGACCACGAGAAAAGGTGACAGATCAGTCAACTTGGTCAAGGCAAGGTGAAAATTCTTCATCATTCTCCGGTTGGTCTCGGGCTCCCCAAGTACCCACAAATCGCATTCCATACTTACCAGGTCACTGTTGTGTGTGCCCGTCGAGATGAGAACACTCCTCCCTCGTCTGAATAACCTCGTTACTCTATAAGATAGACATAGACATCCCTCAAGCTTTCGTAAGGTTATTATACAAGTCCGCGCCGAGGATGTGCCTAAATTTTTCAAGATCATACACTCTGTTCTCCATCCAACACCCTACGCATCCGTTCAAGGAGAGCATCGCGACGCTGTTCTCGTGTCTCGGGACCCATTCTGTCAATATCGAGATCATCACTCGATCTTTGACTGATTCGATCATAGCCCATCGGACGCGGCGAAAAACTCCATGGGCGATGGAGACCACCACCTTCTTCCTGTGTTGAGGATTTCGATGATCTTGATGAAGAGCTACGACTATGACCGGTGTGTCGAGAATCCTGATCTCCTATCTCGTCCACTGCCTGTAGTACTGGAACTAGGATGGTGCTCGTACTCTCCGAGAATCGCGTAGGCTGGAGTTGTATGTCTAGGCTGTATGAGCTTTGACGACCGGCGGGGTAGTAATGGTCGTGAGAGGAGCTACCCAAATGCTGACTGTCTGAGGCCAAGGAATTTAATGCTTCGGACGGTGTTTCTTCGGCCGCAAGCAGAGCTTCTGCGAACAAATCAGCCATCGCGCCTCAAGTGACCAACTGTAAGGAATTTACCTTCTTTATCTTTAGAAAATGGTACAGACAATGAATCCGGCTTGACGGCACGCATGAGGCTTAGCTGAGGGGATAGTCGTCTTCGTCGGTAGAGCTGCCGACACAAAAACAACACAAGCGCCGCAAGGATAAGAAGACCTAGAAGGCCACCTATGACTGCTCCAATTATCGGTCCGATTGGTTTTGTTGTAGCTTGTGTTGGCGAATTCGCGGACGGTAAGGTATTGGTTGTACTAGAACTTGACATGGATGAGGTGGCGGTTGCATCTGCCGAGGAAATTGGCAAGGCTCTGGTAGATTGAGTATTCACCAATGGCAAGGGACTTATTGTACTGGAATCTTGCATAGACCAAGTTGTGAATACTTCCGAAGCTTCGATGGATGGAGCAGGTTGTGATGAAAACGTTTTTGTCGGAAACAACTGAAACGGGAATGTAAAAGACAGGACATCAGCTGCACTAGATGTAGGGGTCAGCGAAGCAGATGCTTGTATAGAATCCGACACAAAGTTTATTGTAGAACCAGAGGAAGACGCCAGCGGACTTTCCCTTAAGAAAGGTTTCAATCAGGTCAACTGGTTAAGAAAAAATAGACGACAAACTCGGATGTGGCTGCTGACATCGGTGAGGCTTCGTCGATTGGTGATGTCGACTCCGAACTGGTTGTGGTGGAAGTGACGACCTCAAATGTGATTCCATCAAGTACTAGGTGATCACTCCTTTCAAAACGCAGTCATTACTCTCTGCCTCGCTGGAAAAAATCAAGATGGCGAGAACGCACGTTGCTCGAGCTTGAAGATTGCACGAGTTCCTTGACCTACATCAGTGTGTTTTCTACCTATGTTCATGTTGGGCTCACAGGGATGATGAACTTGGGCTTTCTGATGTCGGCACGGTGACGTTAAATGATCCTAAGGTTGTCGAGACGGAGGAAGCGACCTTCTCGTACGAGAGTCCACCATCGCATGACACAAAGAGGTCTATTGTATCGGGATCGTTAGCTGTAGACGCCCATGAAACCGAGATAGTCTCCCCCCGAACGATATCTGGATCGGGTAGATTGTCAAGTTTGAGAGCCCGAGTAGCCTGAAGAATGAGAAAGAAGGCGCTGGAATTTGCATTCAAATGGCTGAGGTCAAAACGGCAGCAATTAGACGTACATGTGGTCAACGAGACCGGACACGCGAGGCCGGGACATTGTGATGGTACAAAACAGAGTACGGACCTATGGCAGCGTGGATGATAAACCCGTAGAGGCTATGATAGCTCTACTTGTGATCATGAGATCATATGCAGATATCCTGTTGAAACTCGTTAAATAAACCTGGATCACCGAATCACCGCATCACGGCCTTCACGGAATTCAGTCGAGGAGCAAATGTATTTGTACTCGCGTCAAAGAGGACTGACGAGGTGCAAGTAAAACAGACAAGACAATGGTGAGGTACCCTAAACTTTCAAAGTGGTGTCAACCTTTCTTTTCGCAGAAATTTCTAGGTGTGTTCACGTAGGGCTGTGTAATGTGGATCCGGAGTGCGAAGAAGATGATGGCAGAGTACAGTCACCAGTGATTGCCCCACTCAGCTGAGAAAATATTACATAATTTCGATGAGTGCATGTTTGAAAAACTCAAATTAACGTGAGTCGCAATTGAAAGCAAAGGTGAGTGGACCAACCCTGCAATGAATGCGCCTACGCAGTAATTTCGATGCGAGAGCGGTGCACATGAAGGAATCGATACTTCACGGCCGATTCTGACTCTTCGAGTCTGCGCTTACCATCTTTATGTGGTTATGGACATGGGAAGGAAACTTGTTCAGCCAACCAGCAAACACGCGTTCTTTTTCAATTGTGTATAACATTTGAATCGAAACCACCGAGGCCGTTGTCCAACACCCTTCGCATCCGTCCGTAAATCTCCTTACGACGCCTTTCTTGTTCCAACTCGAATTCTTCTTCCTTATTCCTCCTAGTGCTTGTACTAAAATTCCTGTTCTGCCACCCACCTGTATTGTCGTAGCCATGATTTGGCAGATGAGATGTAGTTCCTGCGTCCCAACGAGCCTTTTCTGTTTGCTCAGTGGTCTCATCCTCCGCGGTTTTTGCCCACCATTCTTCAAGAGAAAGTCAGAAAAGGTGGACCTTGTGATGATTTGATATGAGACTGGACAATGGACGTACCTTCTTTCAATGAAGGAGATGGAGACATGTTGGTATCTCTCATAGTCCACAGAAGGTGGTGGCCAGGTGAATTTCGACGCTTGCGACGGAAGAAGAATACAATTGCAGCAACAACAACGAGGCCGAATACGCCACCGAAAACCCCTCCAACAATTGCGCCAGTGGGCCGCTTCGAAACTGTATCGGATGTCGACGTTGAATTGCCCATTGGACTTTCGGTGGCCATTGTGGTCGATAAAATACTCGGCAACTGAGCCAAACTCTTGCTAGATGCGCTCGCGGGGGCAGGGAGTTTCATCTTCGTAGAAAGATCGGAACTCTTCTGAGGAGTTGAGCTTGATTCAAGGGAATTTGGATCAAAACCTGAGGGTGGCGATGATGTGACAGTTGAGGTTGAACTGGAATTATTTGACTCTGGACCGGGCATACTGCTTGGCTCTGGACTGGACATGTTGTTCCCCGTCAATTCTTATTGAGCTTGGCCAGGAAACGTACTTAGTATCTGTCGTCTGTGGGGTAGATGTATCTGGTGACGTAGCCTGAACGGCTGTTGGTGGCCTTTGTCCTGGCAAGGTCAGTGGCACCGAATCCAGCAGTTTTCGGGTAGAACTGTTTTGCCTTTTGAGTTGGTCACCTTCAACTACACGGACGAACTCACTTGGAACTGGTTGCTGACAAAAAGCACTTTCTAGATATATGTATAAATCTTTGCCGCACAGTTTGGTAAATTATATATTACTCACACACTCGGAGGGAACGAAGAGACTTTGTCGGGTACTATGAAACTAAATGATTGACTATCCGTATGAATCGAGCTTCGAATAGGTATGGATTGTGGGATATTTTTACAGTTTATGCCGAGGCTGAACTGCGAGGGATCTCCGGGAGAAGAAGTCCATGTCACATTTAACGTGTGTCCTGGAATTACGGGACCTGGTGGCTGTAGATGAAGAGTAGTAGCCCTTACAATCAAACTGAGGACCCTGTATACTCAGAGAATGAGACCGGGTGGCATTAGATGTTACAGCAATAGGGAGAGGTAGGTGTACATACATTGTGGATTTGAATGTCATACTCGAACCTCGTAATGGCATCTTGAGGCAGCCTTCACACGCAGTCACCGTTTCTTTCTAGTATAAAAAGGACGCAAGATCAGAAATGATAAACAATGAAGACTGTGTCTAGCATTCACCCGACAAGAACCATCTTTGATTCTCCAATATTAATCAAACGCCTTGAAATCACGGGGAAGGAAATCTGTTCGTCACTACCAAGATGTAAGACTCGGAGTGATCACGTTTCACGATGACAAGTGGCAAGTTCCTCTTCTACAAAGGATCGTCAGATGAGACGGTCAATTTGAACTCAACCTGTGGCATTAGTGTGATTCATCAAGTCTGACCTCGCGCCAGTATGCCAATGTATGAAGATGAATGATGGGAGAAAGTAGCATTACCGCTCGAGAGCATTGTGATCAACATGACTCAGAATTCTCAGAAAATAGTAAAGAACCTACGGAAAGGATCAAGATCACGATGTCTATGCGCGAAGTTATCTGAGAGCCATATGACATACTATTATAAGTATGATACGAGTCGGTTTCGAGAATCATTGATGTAGTTCGAATTAGGACGAGCGTCCGCTTGGATCTCTACTGCGACGGTATCTTATACCACTGTCGAAGTCCATATTCAAGTTGGCGCAACTTGGTTTACGGCGGGGCAATTCATCCTAACGTCCTACAAGGATGACAATCCGAGGGATTCATATCGTCATCATCAGAAGCGACGGTGCTCGAGTTGGTCACGAGACAGAAGCCAGGTCAGCCTCAGATCCGAGTCCCGACCACAAGGAACCTCTTCCGATCGACGCTCCTGCCAGTGTAAAATTCGTCGACCATAACTCTCCATCCAGACCGTTCCCGGTCGACATAGTGCATATAATCAATCACACCACATAACTCACACATCCAAATCCCCGCATCGGCCGCATAGGAATTTTCAAGGAGGAGTTCACTCAATCTCTGCATCGTGCAAACTGTTGGAGACCTTGCTCGCGCAAGCTGTGGACCAATAAAACTCATCCAACCCGCGGCAAACATATGTTACTTTTCACTTCTGACATCATCCCCGCACGAGACAAAGCCATTTGAACCATCGTCAAGCACCTTCCGCATCCGTTCAAAAACCTCCTCGCGACGCCTTTCTCGTTCCCATTCGAAATTTTCCTCGTCGCTTTCCAGGCTCCCGCTTGTGGTCGTTGTCAATGATGCAGTCGAACTCTGAAAATCCTGATCCGGCGCATCATTGGCCTCTGCAGTCCCAGTCTCCTCACTAGATTCTAGATATCTAGGATTCTGCAAATGCTCTCCCTGAGGTATCTCTGGCAGAGGCAGTGGGGTTGCAGGACTTAGGACTCGACCAGGAGATCCATACAAATTCCTCTCCCCTATTGTATCCGGACTCTGCCATCCACTTGTACCATGATAACCACCGTAAGTTGATAGGTGGGGTGTGCTTCCTGCTCGAGAACGAACTCTTTCCGTTTGCTTCGCGGCCTCGACCATCGCCGCGTCCATTCTTGTTGACCATTCTAAGGAAAAACTTAGCAAAAGTGAGTTACCGTAAGGCTGGGCATACCCTCTTGCAATGACGGAGATGGAGATACGTTGGTACCTCTCGTAGCCCGCAGAAGGTCAAGGTCCGATGGGTTCTGACGCTTACGATGACAGAAAATGATAGTTGCGGTAAGAACAGCTAGGCCGAATACGCCCCCAAGAACGCCTCCGACAATTCTACCGATGCGCCGGCTGTGACCTGCGTTGGTTGTTGATATTGGATTGCTGGTCATGCTTGTGATGGACGTTGAGGTGGAATTGGTAGTGATGGTCGATGGAGCCGATGTGGGCGAAGAAACGGACAATGGTGTGGTTCCTACGCTTGTTGTTGAACTAACAGGCCCTGATCAACATTTGGACTTTCATTTGAACTCATCACGAAGACGCACGAAGTGCTGGATGCCGGACTTGTTTCTAATGTTGAGTTTGAGCTACTATTTCTTCTATCAAGTTGACTTAGCATTCTGGTCCCTGCACTGGTTTTTTTTGAATTCTGTTATTTCCAACGCGCATAATTTGGAGAACTTTCACGTACATTTGATTTTGGGACATTATTGGGTAGGGCTCAGCCATGAGGTCGAGGGTTATGACACACCAAAGCAGCAGGGAAAAGCAAGTACACAACATCAACTTGAACACACTCGAGGCTCGTGGAGGCATCTTGCTGAAATCGTTGCACGTAGTCGTTGATTCCTAGTATTAAAAGGAAGCGGGATTGATTAACCGGGAGAAAAAATTGATGAACAGCGAAGCTAGACCAGTCATCATATGACAAAACTCACATCAAGAGCTGTGTTCGCCGTCTCTTTTCCTTCTGATAGACAATATAAGGGAAAGGTGCTCTTGGGAATATAACAATAACACAACACATCTTAAGTCGAAAGGCAAAATTGTGAACATCGCGAGTTGTTGTATGTGTTCAGTACGGAATATAATTTCTCTCCACGATTCTGGATCGGAAGATTTCGTTGTCCCAGATACCCCTTCCTGCTGTGAAAACAGGGAGCAGATGAAGATAATCTGTTCGTCGCTTCATAAAAAGTTCGGAAGAGGGCTATATAGATCATATCCACAGGTATCGTCTTGGGAATGGCGATGGTCAGAGGCACTGCTCAGCGGGAAATGTAACAGTAAAATTGATCAACGGCTGATCATGATCCATGATGGCCAGCGTTTCCTTCCAAAACGGATGTTGTTATCAAACTGTGGTTCTATATAAATATGTTTTGAGCTCAGTGACAGAACATTGATTTCGTCTTGAAGCTTCGCAGAGGTGTCCAAAGGCTTCAAGTTTCTCCGGCTCAAGTAGAAGCTGACGGAAGATACACGAGGACGATTGACGGTGAGTCCTTTCCGCACCATCATTATCACCTTCACAGACAATTTCAGCATGAGTTGGCGCCTCACCCGAATCACCAAGGCCTGCAGATAGTAACTATTAGTAAGTAGCCAGAGGCGTGAGATCATCGCAGGACAAAACATTTTAAGATTTTTTAATTTATTTTTCTCAAGAAAGAAACAAAGATGTTTCTAACTCATGTTAACCAAAAAAAAATTTGAGATACAGTGAAAAGAAACATAATCAAAGTTCCTAAATAATTACAGTGAGAAATATGATTTGTGTTTATAATCTGTTTCTGAAGAAAAGTTCAAAGAAAAATTATTTTATCTACTCAAGATACACTATATGAACAGGCATCATTTTATTTGACTAGTTTGGAATTTATATAATAATTTCCACTTGAGAAAAAAATTAGAAATCATATGACATGTTTCTAATTGATGTTTCTTAAAAAGTTATGAGATTTCCTGAAGTACATGTCATGAGCACATCATCTATGACTGAGTGGATAAAATTTATTCTCATCCTAAACTTGTTCTTATACCAGCAAAGATGTTGATCTTGGCCATGGATGCCACCATGGATCAAAAAAGGCATGCATTTCTGAATGCCTCTGCCAGCACTGCACACCAGTGCTACTCAAAAAAGATTACTGCTATAACAGCAGACTTTTGAGGAACTTTCAAATTTCCTGTATCAAATTTGTTTAACAGGTCTTCACCAGAACAGATGGCTAAATGAATAAGTAGATATCATTATAGTAACATAATAGACAAGTGCTTTCTTGATGCTATCTCAAGTATCTAAAGCATCTAATTACATATATTGTGACATATGATACACAATAATACAAATCATCAAATGATAATTCCATGTTTTTCAGTGATGGGTCAAAACCATAAACATAACAGTATATTTGAGACAATGTGTTTTTTTCCTAGTCTATAAGATCAAAACTCAAAACAGCTATACCAATGTTTTCTGGACTTTTCTCATCCAGCAGTGCAGCATTTACAGCTGCTAAAAGTAGCCAGGGCTGTTGAGAGCCATCATATTGAACATCTGTAGCTTTGAAGATTTTGCATGAGCCTATGTTGAGCAAAACTTGACAAAGGATATGCTGGACATTTTGTATCAGAAAAAAAACCTCAGAAACAAGTCATGATCAACATACATTATGCACTTTTTCAAGCTTTTTTAGTTAATTAGAAAGATCCCTGTATTTAGCCTCAATATTTCTGCATTTAGCCTTAATATTCCTGCATTTAGCCTTAGTACCTCTGTTTTCAGCTTGAATCTTTAAAAAATTTTGTAAAGAGATGCTAGCAATACTGAATAAATAATTAGCTGCTCAATGTAAAAGAAAAAGAGAGTAGATGTATATTTTTACTAGCTTGAGCCTGTTGTTCAGCCTTGGTTGTGATTGCAACATTTTCTGCAGTAGCCAGCCATCCATGAGCCACATCTTCTGACATCTTGACAAGGAAACAGGGATTAGAGTCTTTGAAACTCTTGATAATGCTAACAAGAAGGAGATTTCTATTGGCTACAAATTTTTGTAGCTGTTTTTTCTAATTTTTAGAAGCAAGTAAAAAATTAGTTAAGTCAGAGGTTTAGCAAGAGAAAAAACACATAGTCTCCTTGAATACTAGTAGCAATATTCTCATGTGTGTAGTTGGAGTTCTTCCCAACAACCATGTAATACCATTGCTCAAGAGTTCAAAGACTTCTCCAGAGGCAGTCTTAAATAATGTGTCAGATAAGAAAGTTTTATAATGTGACAGAGTAGAAACAACCAGCACCTATAAACTTTGACAGATGTTGGCTTGGCTAAAGACTTGGCAGGATGGCATGAGACATATCAAAGTAAGACACAATAATAATTGTTGATCCAATCTAAAATGCAACTGAAAAAAAGATGGTGCTTTGCAATAAGTCAAGGCCTAAGTAGATATAATGATCAAGAACTTACAGCCTTCATGTCAATTATAAAAAACAACTGAGGCTGAGTGGAGCCAACAAGTCAGCAGGAATGGTCTTATATAAACAGTAATAATTGAGAAATATGTTTGAAAGCTATAAATGTACCAGATGGCATTTCAAAAAATCTTATAAGTATCTTGAAAACATCAATTAGAAACATGTTATGATTTTTGCATTGATAATCTGTTTCTCAAGAAAAGTTCAAAAAAATCATTTTATTTATTCAAGATACACTATATCAGCTGGAATTATTCTATTTGACCAGCTTTAAATTTATAATAATTTCTACTTGAAAAAAACATTAAAAATCATATAATATGTTTCTAATTGATGTTTTCCAAGAAACTTATGAGATTTTCTGAAATGTGTTGTGAATGAATCATTCATAACTGAGTGAACAAAATTTATTTTTATTTTGAATTTATTCTTATACCTGCAAAGATATTGATCTTGGCTATAAAGCACTTAAACTGAGAATTGCTACTATAAATCAGAAAAGGCATATGCTTCTGAATGCCTTTGTCAGCACTGCACACTAGTGCCACTCAAAACAGGTTACTGCTATAACAGCAAACTTTTAAGGAACTTTTAAATTCTCCATATCAAATTTGTTTAACAGGTCTTCAGACAGATGGCTAAATAAGTAAGTAGATATCATTATAATAACATAATAGACAAGTGCTTTTTTGATGCTATTTCAAGTATTTAATTACATATAATATACAATAATATAATACACAATTATACAAATCATCAAATGATTATTACATGTCTTCTAGTGATGGGTCAAAACCATAAATATAACAGTATATTTGAGACAGTGTTTTTGTTCCTGGTTTATAAGATTAGAACTTGAACAGCTGTACCAATGTCTTTTGGACTTTTCTCATAAGCAGCAGCATTTTCATATTTACAGACACTCTTAGTCATAAAGATCATCTCAAGTGCACTGCTCTGCAGAATTGAAGGATGTGGCAGTGCAGCATTTACAGCTGCTAAGAGTAGCTAGAGCTGTTGAAAGCCATTATATTGAACATTTGTAGCTTTGAGGATTTTTGCATGAGCTATGTCAAGCAAAACTTGACAGAGTATATGCTAGACATTTTGCAACCAGGAAAAAAAACTTCAGGAACAAGTCATGATCAATGTATATTATGCACTTTTTCAAGCTTTTTAGACAATGTTTTTTTTCCTAGTCTATAAGATCAGAACTTGAACAGCTGTACCAATGTCTTTTGGACTTTTCTCATAAGCAGCAGCATTTCCATGTTTACAGACACTCTTAGTCATAAAGATCATCTCAAGAGCACTGCTCTGCAGAACTGGAGGATGTGGCAGTGCAGCATTTACAGCTGCTGAGAGTAGCTGGAGCTGTTGAGAGCCATTATATTGAACATTTGTAGCTTTGAGGATTTTTGTATGAACTATGTCAAGCAAAACTTGACAGAGTATATGCTGGACATTTTGCAACCAGGAAAAAAAACTTCAGGAACAAGTCATGATCAATGTATATTATGCACTTTTTCAAGCTTTTCAATTGATTGGAAAGATCCCTGTATTTGGCCTCAATATTTCTGTATTTGTTCTTAATATTTCTGCATTCAATCTCAATATTCCTGTATTTGACCTCAGTACTAATGGGTTCAAAGATCTCTCCGGAGGCAGTCTTGAATGATGTATCAAGTAAGAAAGTTTTATTATGTAACAGAGTAGGAATGGCCAGCACACATAAATCTTGACAGATATTGGCTCAGCTAAAGACTCAGCAAGTGGCTGAGACATATTTAAGTAGGACACAATAATAATTATTAATCCAATTTAAAACATGACTGAAAAAAAATGATGCTCTACAAGAAGTCAAGGCCTAAATATATATAATAATAAAGAACCCACAGCTTCAAATATGTGTTAATTACAAAGAGCAACTGAGGCTGACTAGAGCTAATCTAAGACATGACTGAAAAAAAAATGATGCTCTGCAAGAAGACAAGGCCTAAATACATATAATAATAAAGAACCCACAGCCTCAGATGTGTTTTAATTACAAAGAGCAACTGAGGCTGATTAGAGCCAATGAGTGAGTGGAAATGGTTTTATATGGACAACAATAATCAAGGATAATTGAGAAATATGAGGATAATTAAGAAATATGAGGATAATTGAAAAATATGAGGATAATTGAAAAATATGAGGATAATTGAAAAATATGAGGATAATTGAGAAATATATCTAAAAGCCATAAATGTACCAGATAGCACTTCAAGAAATCTCATAGATTTCTTGAGAAACATCAATTAAAACATGTTATATGATTTTGAATATGTTTTTCTCAAGTAAAAATTATTATATAAATTTAAAACAAGTCAAATAAAATGATTCCTGTTGATATAGTGTATTATACCCAACATACAAAACTAGAGGCTCAGACTCAAACTGAGGATTAAAATACATGTAGATGCTATGATAAGTGACTTGATTGTCTCCTGTAGAGCTCCTAATACAAGACTCATTGAAATTTGCAGGTGATAACCTGGTTCAACCAGGTTATGTGTAAACTATCATGACCTGCACTGCTAGCACTGGAACATGTTTCTATTAGAAAAATGGAAACAGAAACCTGTCATGCCATTTCTTTGACATATTTGTCCTTTGGAAAAAGGCTTCTTCCATTGTTTAGAGCCTTTTTTCATTGGAAATATACTGTTTGGAAATGGCATAATAGGTTTGTTTTTCAGTATTTCCTCAGGAAAATATATTGGCTGCCAGCAGTGCTGCTCCCTGGACCCCTGATCTTGTTTCCAACCTGCTTGCTTCCAACCTGCTTGCTTCTCTGAAGTTCTCCCTGATGCTCCATCAAACTTCCTCAACCTTCATCCACCCTCTGCACCCACTCTGAGTAACTCTGATACTTTTCCAGCAAAGCCTCATGGCCCCCTGGCTAACTCTGATGCCTTCTTCACAGCCATCAACACTTCTACTGACTCTCCTGAGCCTCTACAACCCTCCCTTACTATTCCTGACTCTGCCATACATCACCAGCTCATCACCCTGGTTTACCTGACCTATCACAATGACTTTGGGATGGCCTGCATCCTCAACTGATCCCATCAGAATATCACTGTGGCCTGTCCCCTGATCACAACTAATACCCATCAACTTTACACAGCTCTGTTGAGCCCCACTGCCAGACCCACTGTCCCCTGAAGCTCTCCAGTAGTCAGTATATAAGTCATAGAGTAGCACCTTGTACTCTAGTCTTAATATTGCTTAACATTACTTATAGTCTGATTGTTTCTCTCTCATGTTTTGTGTTCTGTGTTACATTTTCCTTTATCTCAGTCTCCAAGTCTTATCTCAGTTTTCCAGCTTTGTCTTGCCTCTATTTCTGTTATTGTTCTCATTATTGTTTTGTATCTTCACTTGAATCTATTTTTGTTCTTGTCTCAATCTTGTCTCAACTCTGCCTTGTCTTGTTTGACTCCATTTCCTTCATCATGTTCAAGTTCTTTCAACCTTAACACCTTGACAAACTCTGTGCTTATAATTACAAACCTCAAACATCCTTTAAACCAACTCCAGACCTTGCTATTTGCTTGGCCTCAAAACCCATCAACTTCTGTTAATCCTCCATCAAGCTCCAGCTCTGCTCCCATCACTTGTGTAGCCTCCATTTACTCTGCACCCCCAGTACTCACTTCTGGACTTGTACCTGGCACCCCATCTGTCAGATTCTGCTGACCATAGGAGCTCAGCTACACTGGGCAAATCCTTACTAGGCAGATGTGATTCCCTGCACTGATAACTGAGCACTTAGAGAGGGCCTAAGTGTGGGGGACTTGTGAGGGCAATCAATAGGGAGTAATCTGAACAAGTCTGGGGTGGTCTGGAGGAGTCTAGGATTAATCGTGAGGAAGGAATCAGACTTGATGGAGGTGTCAGGTACTGGTCTGGAAGTGAGTATTGGAGATGCAGAGCAAATGGAGGCTATGCAAGTGATAGGAGCAAGGCCAGAGTTTGATGGAGGATCAACAGAGGTTGATAGCTTTTGGAGCCAAGTGAATGGTGAAGTCTGGAGTTGGTTCAAAGAGTGTTTGAGTTTGTAATTGTAAATGCAGAGTTTGTAAAGGTGTTAAGTTGAAAGGACTTGAGCACAGTAATGGAAATGGAGTTGAACAAGACAAGATGGAGTCAAGACAAGATTGAGACAGGAATGAAAATAGATTCAAGCATAGATCTGAAACAATAACAAAAATGATAATGGAAATAGAGATGCGATGAGGCTAAGAAACTGAGATAAGACTAGGAGACTGAGAGAAGAGAAAATATAACATGGAACACGAAACACAAGACATATGAAACACAAGACAGAAACAATCAGAAACACATCAGGTAAGGCAGTTAATATCAAAACTAGAGTACAAGGAGCTACTCTATGATTTATATACTAACTACTCAAGAGCTCTGAGAGACAATGAGTGTGGTGGCAGGGCTTGACAGAGTTGTGCAGAGTCAATGGGTATTAGTTGTGATCAGGGGATGGGCTGCAGTGATATTCTGATGGGATCAGTTGAGGATGCAGGCCATTCTGAGGTTGTTGTGATGCTCTGGGGTTGGTTGGGCTGGCTAGGGGGAGGAGTTGGTAATGTGCAGCAGAGTCAGGAATGACAGGGGAGTGTTCTAGGGGTTCAGGAGAGTCAAGGAAAGCATTGTTGGCTGCAGAGAAGGTGTCAGAGTTAGCCAGGGGGCTGTCAGGGTTTGCTGGAAAAGTGTCAGAGTTATCTGGGGTGGGTGCTGAGGGTGTACAATGGTTGGGGAAGTTCAATGGGGTGTCAAAGAAAATTCCAGAGGAGCAAGTGGGTTGGTAATGATGTTCAAGGGTCCAGGAAGTGGGTCATGACATCACTCCTCCTTCAGTGTCAAGACCCTCAAGACATGGGGCATAGGTCAGGAGTTGGCAGGGCATGGGAATCAAAGCCAAGTAATATTGATTAAACCATGGTGAGCAGTGGTGGCATGGAGAATGAAGTTGAAGCATGGCTGCCATTTATCAGAGGGCTCTTTCCAAGTCATTAAAAAGGTCAGACATACCTTGGGGTTCCCAAACTTTTTGCCATGTCTTCTGCCACACCATCATTGTGTTCTCCATTGCCAACTCTGCTCCCTTCAGGTGATAACTGTGTGGCCATTTGGGTGGAGTATGAGCATTGTCAGTAGGAGTTTGAGCAGTGGCAGGACAATAGGAAGGTAGAGGCAATAACTCATTGTCATGAGTGTGGTGTTTTTTCTTCTTGCTCCAGAGTTACTGATTGAGCTTGGCAGAGTTGTCCTTAGCAGTAGTGGGTTCTTCTGGGGGCTCCTCTCACATGAGGGAGTCAGGGCCTGCTGGCCATTCAGTTCCCATTGCCCCAGAGCATTCTGTGAGGCCCAGTCTGGAGGCAGGGATTGTCCATGTTGTTCTGGAGGTGGAGAGGATTCCACAGGTGCAGATGATGCCAGAGGTATTTGTGGGGGTACTAGAGCAGGCATGGAGTCCTCTGACCCTAGAATGGTGCCAGAATGAGGCTCTAGTAAGTCTCTACCTCTTTTTTCAGTGTTTGCTGACCAATTGTTCTAGTGCACCCTCTGCACTCAGCAGGAGGAGTTGTGCGAGTTTGATAAGCTGACTGCAGGGTTCTGCTATGACACATCGGTCTGCCTTCCATGCTGCACTAAACACAAGAAATGTTCAACTTTGCTGGAGTGGTGTGCTGCATGTGTTGCTACAGAGCAGGGGTGGGAGGAGAGTTGAGTGAGGAGATAGCTGGGCAAGAGTTGGAAGGCTTGAGTATCAGGCTGGAATTCAGGTTTGGAGGGCAAGGGGAGTGTGGAGCAGCCAGTGGAGAAGGTGGTACCCCTGTGGAGCAGGTTGAGGGAAGAGAAGGCAGTGCCATGTAACAAGGGCAAGTGGAGGGCCTCTCTGCCACCTGAAGTGGGGCCCAGCAAGAGGCTGTGGGGTTAAGAGGCAATAGCAGGCCCTCCTGGGTTCCACATGTATTCTCCTAGCTCAGGAGCGCTAATGGGGCATCACTGAGTTCTTCTAAGCCTGCACTCTCAATCACCAAAACATTCCTTTGTTATTGAGTGGAGGGGTTATTGAGGATATTGATGATGTGGGAGAGAGAGCTCTGGAGAGCAGGGGAGGACTGTAACATGGTATAGAGAAAGAGGGATGTGTTGTGGTGATGAGCCCCAGTTGTTGCTGAGCACTAGTTTTGGCATTTTGGACTTAGCAGCAGCTAACTATTTTAAATTTGGCACAAGTCACAACACTCAGCATGTGGGGCCTAGCCCAAGGTTTGGACTGAGGTAGTCTTAGCACAGGACTTTAGCATGTGAGACCTGGAACTTGGGCCTAGATTAGTAAGGCCTAGACCCTTCCTAGTGATGATTATTAGTGACTCTAGTAACTCTGGTGACAAAACAGCTTTCTCTTGCCATATATGGGCATATTGCCAGACATATACCTTTTGCTATCATTCCCCTTGTTGAATTTGACCAACATACTTGAATGGTGTCTACACTTCAGAGACTACTTATAGTTTTTTACCTAGTTACAGACTGATGCCTTGTACAGACCATAAACACATTGACAGATGCCATTGCTAGTGGTGACTATTTGCTTACTTTCCTATACTATACTTTGGAACCATATAAATACTGCCTGTACATAGACACTTGAAAAGAGGAGAATTGGATTGAATAGCTCCCCCTCAAACCAAATCTGTCTATCTCTAAGCCTACCAGCTTGAGATTTTACTTTGCCTCTATCTTCACTCTAGTTCCTTACCTGCCCTTGACTTTGACTTAGTAACAAACCTTATCAACTTTGACTTCAACCTAGTGTGGTGCCAACTACAGGCACCCTTCATATTATCTCGACTTAGCAATGCTAGCAACTGTGGCTAGCAACTAGTTTACATTTGTGCTCCTGATTCTGTTTTCCTATTTCCTCCTTTCTATTACATTCCCTCACTCCCCTACCATTGTTTAAAGTTTGCTCTTGTTTTAGCAATGTGCTTTGCCTTTACCCATTCCCTTTTCTGTCACTAATGACTTAAGCTAACAATAGCACCTCCTCTTAACTTCACCTTATAACACAAGCACTCACTCTTGTTCTCTGGGATGGTTACTGACCTCACTCTCTACTATTAACTTCCTATTGCCAGCTACCCTATCTAGTAATTAGTGCCAGGGTTCTTTTTTTTTTAGGTTTCCTGCACAGCACTAGGTAGCATAGGAACACAACAGCGGCAGGACTATGATATGGCAGTGCAGATGGCCACAGCAAGGGCATTGGAGGTGTGAGGTTTGTGGGAGTGCCTAGCATAGTTGGAGGCACAATCTGCAGAGGAGGTGGAGGAACAGTGGGGCTTGGAGGAGGGGGGCTTGACTCAGGCAGAGGCCAATGTTGGGAGGTGGCAGGAGGAGTGGCTGGTGAGGGAGACAGCCTTAGAGCATGTGGGAATCTTGTATGAGTGTCCCCTCCTGCTTTCTGACTTCTGCTAATAAATTTGGGACAGGCTGGGTCCAGGAGCACTGGGTTCTTATGGATGGGGCTTCTGCCACTTTTACATCAATTCAGGATGGGTTAGCTCAGATGCCCACAGATCATCCTCTGGAGTTAGACTAGAGAGTGGTGAGGATGGGGTGGCTGTTGGCAGGGCACCAGTGGTATAATGCAGTGGCCCCAGGGTCATAGTGGGAAGTAGCAGCAGATATGAGGAAGGAGTTGCCTGGGCTTGCAGAGGTTCTGGCTGTGGTGAGGGCCCAGATGGAGGTGGATTTGGGGGTCAGAAGAGTGGGTAGGAGAGCTCCAGAGAGGAAGAAGAAGTGAGGTGGTCTGAGGCTCATGCCTTTCTTGTCCCTAGTATCCATCATCCCTGTTTTCTTGTTGCTTTGTATCTTCCCTGCCTGTAAGATTATGTACTTCTCTAGACTTGTCTATATCAATTTTTTGTGGAGTCCTGGCAAGCATGTAAGGTTTTAGTTTGTATGAGAGGCAAATAAGCAGAAACATGCAGAAGTTGCTTGTAAGAGTTGAATTCCTAATAAATCCAGAGGTGGGGGTTAAGCCCACTAATGCCATCTATTGTCAACTAGTTTCAGGGTTGCCAGGGCTTGGTGGAGCATTGCAGGTGGGGTTTCCAGAGTTTGGTAGGGTTGCTCGGGGTTTCTGCAGGGCTCTTTTAGGAGGGTTGGACTAAGGTTGGAGATGGGTGTCCTCAGGTCTGGAATTATGTCAAGCACTTGTGATTGGGTATAGGGGCAGATCTCCAGACTTTGAGTGCACTTGGTGGGAGTTTTTGGCTTTTGTTCTAACATGGCTGGCAGAGGGAGCAGAGGTTTTCAGGCAACTTTTGATTTTGCTCCAACACAGCTGGTAGAGGGGGCAGAGGTCCCTTTTGATGACAGTGAAGGTGATGGAGTTATGGGGGAGTCCTTGGCAGTTTAGTGGCGGGGCTCCAGGATTGGAGTTGCCATTGCAGTAGACTTGGTGGGGAACTGCTTTACATGCTAGCTATGCTGTTGAGTGAATTAGCATAGGGGTGGAGATACTTTCTCAAAGTTGGGTTTGCTCATTCTTGCAATCTGTTGACCTTTGAGTGTGTAGGGTTGGTTGGGTGACTTCAAGGGTGGGGGGTGTTTGGAGGCTTTCATTTGAGCAGAGGCATGCTTGTGTAAGGGTTTGTCAAACTCTAGAGTATTGCATTTTGTTGAGGGTGTATTTGGTTAGGTGTTTGCTGTGCTCTGGAGTATCATGTTTTGTGCCTGGTTGAGGTTTGCTGCACTCTGGAGTATTAGTGGGAGGTTGTGCTTAGTTGGGATTTGTAGATTCTGGGCCAGCTATATGACATTCCTTCTCATTTCTAGCCAAAGGTAAGTCCAGAGATAAGCAGGGGAGTCTTATATATTTCTGGCATGTTTGAAGCTTGGAGTGCTGCCAGAGCTTGTTGGAACAAGGGTGTTCTAAGTCTGGGGCATGGGTTCATCCTTCTTGAAGTAGGAGATGGTCATCTGGAGGTGGTGCAGAGGTTGGTGGGTGGATGATTCTTCTTAGCAGAGTTGCTTTTAGTGCAAGGAGGATTGAATAGATGATTCTTCTTAGCAGAGTTGCTTTTGGCACAAGGGAAGATTTTGGAGTTGTCATTTCATGGGTTGTTCTTCCTGGGGGTTGCGGAGGTGATGTCCATGGGCAGGTCAGCTGCTGGCTCACTAGTGGAGTTGTGTCAAGAGTTGTACTGGTAAGTTCAGTGTTGTATTGAAAATCCAGCAGTAGTTTTGTCCCTTTCTAGAGCAGAGCCAGCAGAATGGAGGTGGTATGAGGATTGGTGGGGTGTGGACTCACTGGCAGAGCTCTTCTAGGTTTGGTGGAGCATGAGCAGGGTTGGTCTGAGGGTGAGCTCAGAATTTTATGTCTTCTTCCAGAGTAGGAGCCAATGGTCCAGGATTGGTGTAGGAGCTGGTTGGTGGATGGCTCACCAATGGAGTTGACTTTAAAGGTGGTGCAGAGCAGGGGAAAAGGGTTCAAGGACATGTTTTGTTGATCCATTCTTTTCTGTGCACAAATCAGGAGTTTGAAGATAATGTAAGGGTTGGGTTGGGAGTTTGGCTTATTGGCAGGATTGTAGTGGAGGTCAGGCTGGGTGAGGAAGGGGGTCTAGAGTGAGATTTTCCTTCTTCTTCAAATCAGCATGATATGCAAATGTTTAATAAACATTACCACTGAGTAGCGGGGTTGTTGGATAAGTGGCAGAAGTCTCCAGAGTTGTGCTTGGGTGTGGTAGGTGTGCTCTGGTTGTTCTCCAAGAGCTTGAGTGGGTCAGGCCATTGCCCAGACATGCAAAGGCATTGTTTGTGTTGGGGAGTAGTTATCCACTAATGCTGGAGAGTGATGGGGAAGTTGGTTGCATAAGAACATCACTTGGAACTCTCTGAGAGTCATGGCAGGGGTAGGGGCAATCTTCTATTCATGCTCTTGAGCAGTCTGGAGATCATTGTGGGTGGGGCAGAGATAGATCTTGGCACTGTGGAGCGATCAACAAGATTTCTGATCAGAGAAAAGGGGTACCACTTCTTTTGGAGGGCATTGTTGATCTTCTGGTTGTTGAGACAGAGACAGAGGAGCCATTCATTCTTTTGAGCATCTGGGTTGATCTCTGGCAGATGTGGTTGAGTCACATGGTGCATTGCCAAGCTTGGAAGAAGGTACTTTGAGTGTCTGGAATTTGTTCTTTCACTGGGTGATCAACTTTGTTGGAGATGTGGGAAGAACAGTGGCAGAAGTCATGATTCCAGTGGTGGAGGTCAGGCATGCAACATCCTTACTGGTTAGCAGGTGGAAATGGTGATGGCATTTCTTTCAATGTGGATTTAGAAGTGAGTGGTAGTGGATGTGACTCTTTTCTTGAAGAATGCATCAGCAAAATTATGACACTCTGGAGAGACTACTTTAGATGGGATTTGTCCCTCTGTTACCCCAGCAGTGTGGTCCTTGTTTGTAGATGTTTTTTCTGGCAGGGGTGGATGGGTTTGGAGTTGGTAGTCAGATTTTTGAGCTTGTAAAGTGTGTGCTATGGGGACATCATTGAGGGGTTAGTGTTGGAGGCTTCCTAGATGGATGTTGAAATCAAAATGAGGTCTCCAGAGCTGTGTTGCCAGGGTTTAGGGTTGCAAGGAGGAGTGTCCAGAGTTGCCTGGAGCTATGAGTCAAGGTGCCTTGGATCTTTCTTCAAGGAGTGCTCAGGAGTGTATTCTTTGTTGTTGAAGCTTTGGGATCTGAGACAGCTAAGTGCAGGGTTTGCAACAGGGTTCCAGAGGTGATGGCAGGGTTCTTTGCTTCCTTCAGAGAACATGTCAGTGGGTTTGTAATACTCTGGGGAAACTACTCCATATAGAATTCTCTTTTTCTTATAGTCTGTTCTGGCAGAGTAACTTCTTCACTGGAGTGTTCTTTTTGGCTAGAGGTGGCATAGTTTGGTAGTTGAAAGATGGAGGTCCCATCTAGTGAAGTGCATGCAGAAGGAGGCAGCATCAATCATTTTGATACCAGGAGCTTCAGATTGACTTGGAGAGAGTATTAAAGTAGTGGCAGAGGGGTCTGGAGTTGTCCAGCATTGTAGGTTGGAGTGCTGTGGTTCTCACATCAACTTCTGGATTTGTTAGGAGCACCTTTGGGGTGTGTTTTGAGGAAGTTGGGGTGGAGGTGTATCTTCCTTCCTTTCTTGACCACCTTGAGGCTTGGGAATTCTTTCATCCTGCTCTGGAGTTGCTGGAGTTGGGTCAGAGGTGTCAGGGCCCTAGGAGACTGGAGGGGGGTAGAGAGAGTTGTATCCATGCTTGGAGACTTTGTTGTGGAGTTTGTCCAGTCAAATGTTGGGTGGGGTTGTCAGCCAGTTAGCCAAAGGGTCCTAGCTGATTTCTGGAGGCTGGTTCTGGGGTTGGGGGTGGAGCACTGGCCTTGGAATCTTGATTTATTCTTGGAGGGGGGGGGCACCATTGGAGGATTGTTGAGTCAGATATTAGTGATGCATGGATCTTTTGACAGAGCTGTGGGGTGGGGCCAGTGTAAGGGCAACCTCTGAAGCAACAGATCAGAGTCATGCAGCTAGCAGAGGGGAATCTGAAGTATATTAGTGGAGTAAACAACGATACAAATCAGTAACTAATTACCTAGCAGAGGGGAATCTGAAGAGAACAAGTCTAAGGATCCCCACTGCTTGGTGCAGTGCATCAGCAGGCAGTGGAGGTGTGGGAACTACTGTACAGGTGACCAGAGCTACTCCTAATCCTAGGGCAATGGTTGCTGAGATAATGCTCTTTCCAGATCCCCAGAGACATTGAACAAGCTGCAGAGGTGCTGGAACCAGTTACAGAGGTTGGAAATGGAAGTCCCCTGACAGCTGGTGGATCCAGAGGTGGGAGGATGAGGGATGTGTGGTTGGAGGTCTCATTGTTCTTTGTTGGTGGGGGTAGTGACTTATTCTTATGCAGCAAGTGATTGTCTCTGGCAGGGCTTTGTTATGGTTGGGGGGGTAGTGTGGATAGGATGCCAGAGGAGTCATCAAGCAATAGATTGATTTATTACTAGGGTAGGTCAAAGACTGGGTTGGGGGGTTTCATGGTCAGTCCTAGTAGGAGGCAGAGCTGGTGGAGGAGGTGTGGGAGTTGCAGATGAGGATGGTGCAGGAATAACAGGATTGGGGTTGAGTGGGGAGGGTGTCCATGGAAAGAGCTGTTGTGTGGGAGAGTGCAAGAGCAGAGGAGGCATTTGGTGTTGGATCCACACTTCAATGTGCCTTGGCAAATTGGGCAAGGCAAAACAAATCATAGTGAGTCTCAGGCATGGGCCAACCATAGACATCAAGAGTTCTGATGGAAGTGTGTGTGGAGTTGATTGCAGACATCACAAATGGGATAGAGGAGAGTCTTGATATTATGTCAGATTCTGCTGACCACAGGGGCCCAGCTGCACTGGGCAAATCCTTACTAGGCAGATGTGATTCCCTGCACTGATAACTGGGCACTCAGAAAGGGCCGAAGCATGGGGGACTTGTGAGAGCAATCAATGGGGAGTGATCTGAACAAGTCTGGGGTGGTCTGGAGGAGTCTAGGATGAGTCATGGGGAAGGGATTGGACTTGATGGAGGTGTCAGGTACTGGTCTGGAAGTGAGTATTGGAGATGCAGAGCAAATGGAGGCTATGCAAGTGATAGGAGCAAGGCCAGAGTTTGATGGAGGATCAACAGAGGTTGATAGCTTTTGGAGCCAAGTGAATGGTGAAGTCTGGAGTTGGTTCAAAGAGTGTTTGAGTTTGTAATTGTAAATGTGAAGTTTGTAAAGGTGTTGAAGTTGAAAGAACTTGAGCATGGTAATGAAAATGGAGTCGAATGAGATGAGATGGAGTTGAGACAAGATTGAGACAGGAATGAAAATAGATTCAAGCAAAGATCTGAAACAATAACAAAAATGATAATGGAAATAGAGATAAAATGAGGCTGAGAAACTGAGATAAGACCAGGAGACTGAGAGAAGAGAAAACATAACATGGAACACGAAACACAAGACACATGAAACACAAGACAGAAACAATCAGAAACACATCAGGTAAGGCAGTTAATATCAAAACTAGAGTACAAAGAGCTACTCTATGATTTATATACTAACTACTCAAGAGCTCTGAGGGACAATGGGTGTGGTGGCAAGGCTTGACAGAGTTGTGCAGAGTCAATGGGTATTAGTTGTGATCAGGGGATGGGCTGCAGTGGTATTCTGATGGGATCAGTTGAGGATGCAGGCCATTCTGAGGTTGTTGTGATGCTCTGGGGTTGGTTGGGCTGGCTAGGGGGAGGAGTTGGTAATGTGCAGCAGAGTCAAGAATGACAGGGGAGTGTCCCAGAGGTTCAGGGGAGTTGAGGAAAGCATTGACAGCTGCAGAGAAGGCATCAGAGTTAGCCAGGAGGCTGTCAGAGTTTGCCAGAGAAGTGTTGGACTTACCCAGGATGGGTACTGAGGGTGTATGATGGTTAGGGGAGTTTGATAGGGCATCAGAGGAAACTCCAAGGGAGCAAGCAGGTTGGCAACAATGTTTGGGAGTCCAGGGAGTGGGTTATAACACCATCAAGTCTGACCCTTTCTCCACAACTGATCCTAGACTTTTCCAGACCATCTTAGACTTGTTTGGACCACTCCCCATTGCTTGTCCTCACAAGTCTCCAATGTCTAGACCTTCTCCAAATGCCCAGTTATCAGTGCAGGATGTTGTGTCCACCTAGTAAGGACTTGCCCAGTGTAGCTGAGCCCTCATGGTCAGTAGAACCTGACATAATATTAAGACTCCCCCTTACCCCATTCATAATGTCTGCAATCAACTCCGCATATATTCCTGCCAGAACTCTTGATGTTTATGGTCAGCCTGTGCCTGAGACCCACTATGATTCATGTTGCCCTGCTCAGTTTGCTAAGGCACATTGAATCATGGATCTGATGCCAAATGTCCCCTCCACTCTGGTCACACCCCCCCACACAATGGCTCTCCCCATAGACACCCTCTCTGCTCAACCCCAATCACATCATTCCTACACCACCCTCACCTGCACCTGCTACACTTCCCACACCTCCTCCACCAGCTCCACCTCCTACTAGGATCAACCATGACATCTCCAACCCACTACCCAACCAATCCTGGCAATAAATCAATCTATTGCTTGGCAACTTCTCTAGTGCTTCATCCACATCATCTCCCTAACAATAATACAAACTCCCACTGGAGATAATCACTTGCTGCATAAGAACAACTCACTACCCCCACTAACAAACAACAACAAGACCTCTGACCATCCACCCCTTAATCCCCCACCTCCAAACTCATTGGCCCTACCCTGCAGCTCTGTCAAAATCCACACATCACTAATATTTGACCCAACAATTCTCTGATGGCACTCCCTCCACCCACATCAAAGGAGCAAATATCCAATGCTTTGCCAATAAACCCTCCAACTTCCACATCACACTCTCACCCAACTCTGAGAATGTCAACCCTCCAAAGCAAGCTCTGCCATCATTGGAATCAAACCCCAACCCAACAACCCCTCTCCCTCTGAGAACAAATCAAGATTACAAGACTAGTGCTCTGCCTCCAACTCCAGAACCAACCTCCAGAATCAGCTAGAACACCTTTGGTTAACTGGCTGTCAACCCTGCCCAATGTTTGACTGGACAAACTCTACAACAAAGTCTCCAAGCATGGATACAACCCCCTCTACCCCCTTCCTCCAGTTGCTTAGGGCCCTAATGCCTCTGACCCAACTCCAGCAACTCTAGAGCAAGACAAAAGAATTTCCAAGCCTCAAGATGGTCAAGAAAGGAAGGAAGATGCACCTCTGCCCCAGCCTTCTTGAAATGCACTCCAAACATGCTCCCAACAAATTTCAGAAGTCAATGTAAGAACCATGGTACCCTGACTCACAATGTCAGACAACTCCAGACCCCTCCACCATTACTCTGACACCCCCTCCCTATCAATCCAGAACCCCTGGCATCAAAATGCTCAATGCTGCCTCCCTCTGCATGCACTTCACAAGATGGGACCTCCATCCTTCAACTACCAAATTACACTGCCCTTAGCAAAGAACACTCAAGCACAGAAGTTACTCTACCAGAACAAACTATAGGAAAAAGAGGATTCTATATGAAGTAGTTCCTCCAAAGTACCATAAATTTGCTGACTTGTTCTCCAAAGAAAGCAAAGAACTCTGCTGTCACTTCTGGGACCATGTTACAAACCCCATATCCAAATTCCAAAGCCTCAACAACAAAGAATACACTCCCAAGCACCCCTTGGAGGTTTCTCTCTGCCAAACCAATTTGAAAACAACCAATGACTCTGAAAACCTCACAATAAAGGCCCAAAATGCCTTGACTCACCACTCCAAGCCACCCTGAACCCCTCCACACAACTCTGGACCCTGGCAACCCAGCTCTGGAGCCCCCATTCTAACTCTGACATCCATCTAAGGAACCCCTGATACTAAGCCATCAACAATGTCTCCATAGCATGCACTCCACAAGCTCAAAACCCTAACTACCAACCTCAAACCCCTCCACCCTTGCCAGAAAAGACATCTATGAACAAGGGCCAAACTGCCAGAGTAACAGAGGAACAAATCCCATCTAAAGTAGTTTTTTTAGAGTGTCATAAGTTCATTGATGTATTCTCCAAGAAAAGAGTAATATCCCCTGCCACCACCTCTGAGTTGAAATTGGAAGAATGCCACTGCCATCTCCACCCATCAATGAGCAACAATGTTACACACCTCAACCTCTGCCACTGGAGTCACAGCCACACTGTTGTCCTACTCCACCCCTCTAACAAAATTGATTACCCAGTGAAAGAACAAACTCCAAACACTCAAAGCAGTTCCTCTCAAGCTTAGCAATGTGCCATGCAATCCAACCACATCTGCTGGAGACTCAACACAGCCACTGTGGAAAATGAATGGCCTCTCCAACTCTGCCCCAACAATCAAGGAATCAACAATGTCCAAAGAAAGCAATACTCCCTTCCTCTAATCAGAAATCTTGTTGATCACCCCTGCAGTGCCAAGACCTGCCTCTGCTCCATTTACAGTGGCCTTGGGACTGCTCCAGAGCATGAATGGAAGATTTCCCCCACACCTGCAGTGGCCCCTCTTTGAGTCCCAGCAATGCATGTACACAACCAACTTCCCTGCCACCCTCAGCATTTGTGGACAACCACCTCTCCAATGCAAGCAATGTTTTTGCAAATCAGAACAACAGTCTGACCTACCCAAGCTCCCAGAGAACAACTAGAACACACCTGCCACATCCCAGTACAACTCCAGAGACCACCATCAATTATCCAACAACTCCACCACTCTCTGCCCACAGACCCAGGAGCCTCTTCAAAAAACAATCTCAGCCTCACAATTCCATGGTCAACTTAAGGAGCCCAAACACTTTGCTAGACAATCAGTGAAACCTTTTGAGTCTGAGCAGTATGAACTCTGCCACTCAGTGGTGACCCCTGCTAAATGTTTACATGTTGTGCTGATTTGAATAAGGAGGTAAACCCCACTCTGGACACCCTTGCCTAGTGCAACCTCTGCCACAACTCCACTAACAAGCCAACCCCCCAACCCACCTTTTGCACTGCCTCCAGACCTTCACTTCTTGCACTGAGAAGAACAGACTGATAAAACACCAGCCCCAGACCCCTTCCCCTACTCAGCACCATCTCCAAAGACAAGCCCATCAGCAAGCCATCCACCCATCAGCCCCCACACTAACCCCAGACTATTGGTTCCTACTCTGGAAGAAGACATAACCTGCCAAACTCACCCCCAGACCAATTCTGCCCATGCTCCACAACCCCCAAAAGAACTCCACCAATGAGCCAGCACCCCACCAATCCTTGAACTGCCTCCAGTCTGCTGGCTCCACCTTAGGAAAGGACAAAACTGCTGCTAGACCTCCAATACAACTCTCAACACAACTCCACCAATGAGCCACAGCTGACCTGCCCATTATGCTGCCTCCAGACCACCCCCCCTGTTCCCAGGTGGAACAACCCATGGAACAACAACCCCAAACTCCTCCCTTGCTCAACACCTCACCTAAAAGCAACTCCACCAAGAAGAATCACCAACTCCAAACTCCTTCTTTGCTCTGCACCTCACTCAAAAGCAACTCTGCCAAGAAGAATCACCCACCAATCAACCTCTGTGCTGTCTCTGGACTATCAACTCCTACTCCAAGAAGAATGAACTCATGCCCTGGACTCAGGACACACTTGTCCTAACAAACTCCAGCAGCACCCCAAGCTCCAAGGATGCCAGAAACATGTAAGACTCCTCTACTTATCTCTGGACTTATCTTTAGCCAGGAATAAGAAGAAATGTCATGTAGCTGGCCCAGAACCTACAAACCCCAACCAAGCATGACTCTCCACCAACACTCTGGAGTGCAGCAAAACCCCAACCAAGCATGTCCTTAACAAAACACAACACTCTAGAGTGCAGCAAATGCCTAACCAAACATGTCTCCAACAAAATGCAATACTCTGGAGTTTGACAAACCCCTACCCAAGCATGCCTCCACTCAAATAAAAGCCTCCAGACACCCTCTTCCCTTGAAGTCATCCACCAACCCCTCACACTCAGAGGTCAATAGATTGCAAGAATAAGCAAACCAAACTTTGAGGAAGTATCTCTGCCTCTACACTAATCCAACTAACAGCATAGCTGGCATGTAAAACAGTCCCCTGCTGAGTCTATTACAACAGCAATTCCAATCCTGGAGCCCCTGCTGCTATGCTGCTAAGAACTCCTATCTCCAGCTTACCCCACCCTCAAGGACAAGAACTTTACTCCATCACTCCTGCTTTTGTCAGAAAAGACCTCTGCCCCTTCCACCAGCCATGTCAGAATGAAATCAAAGCTGCCAGAAGACCTCCACCCCCTCTGCCAGCTGCATTGGAGCAAAATCAAAGTTGCCAGAAGACCTCTGCTGCCCCCTCCCCCCCTCCTGCCAACCATGTCAGAACAAAAACTAAAGCTGCCACCAAGCATACTGAAAGTCCAGAGATCCACCCTTAAGCCCAACCACAAATGCTCAATATAACCTCAGACCTGAGGACACCCACCCACAACTTTGGTCCAACCCCCCTAGAAACATGCTCCAGGTCAATGCCCTGCCCATTGATGCTCTCAAAACACATCAGAGCCCTGCAGAAAACCCCAACACTCCCACCCAACTCTGGGACCCCTACCAGCAATGCTCCACTGAGCCCCTGGCAACCCTGGGACTAGTCGACAATAGATGGCATTAGTGGGCTTAACTCCTGCCTCTGGATTTACTAGGGATTCAACTCCCACAAGAAACCCCCTGCATATTTCACTTCTCCTCCCTCCCACTTAAAAACTGAAGCTTAGCTGTTTTACCCCAGCCAAACCAGGAACCAATAAAATAGTTATAGACACAAGGCTACATGGTACACAATGCTATACAGCAAGTTTGTACAAGGTCCAAGATGTGCAAGAAACTGGGACCTGGCCCCTTCTCAACCCCTCTCCTCCTCCAAGATTCTCCGCACTACACCCCCAACTAAATCAACCTCCATCTGGGCAACCACCATAGCTAGAACTTCAAGTTGCTCTGGTAGAGGCTTGCCCATGTTAGTCACCAGTTCCTATCATGCCCCAGGAGCCACCCCATTTCTCTGTTGATGCCCTGCCAACAACCACACCATCTGCTGCAACCCCTGCTCCAACTCTGGAGGGAGTTCCCTGGGCATCCATGCCAATCCATCTTATACCAATGCATGTGCAGCCAATGCTCCATCCAGAAGAACCTAGTGCTGTTGAACCCAATCTAGCCAGTTGTGTCAATAGGACCAGAAGGGCAAGAAACAAGAGGACTCACACATCACCCCCCTCAGCCCTGAGGTGGCCTTATTGGCCAACCATTCCTTGCATTGCCTCCCCACCTCCACCCTGGCCCCTCCTGCCTCTGCAACCCCTTGCTGCACCTCTGCCCTCTGCTCTGCCCATGCTTTCAACTGGCCCAGCCATTCCTGCAGCCCCTGCACCTCCAACAACCCCTCAATTATTGTCTGCATAGCTACTCCTAACTCCTGCCATGCTATATCTTGGTCCCTCCATGCCTCATCACACTCCCACTGGACCATGTCACAATCTCCCTCAACCCTCTGGACCTTGTCCTCACATGATGCCAGCAGTCAGGACAATGCCTCTGCTTTTCACTGCTAAAATGTCTTGGGGAGTGTGGGAGAAGGACCAGAGTCTCCACCAGACCCCCCCCCACCAAAGCCACTGACCCAGGAGAGTACATATGTGGCCCTGAAGGGCCTACCATCAACTCCCCTCCCCATGACCACTTGCTAAGCCCTGCCTCTGGCAAGGGGGATGCCCTCCATTTTCCCTTGTTGTGTGCCACCAAAGCCTCCTCCCTCTAGAATGGCCATGATCTTCCCCAGACCAAAGTTGGGTCTTGAAAAATGCCCAGCCAATACTGGGGCCAACTGTGCTGGGGCCCCACCATGAGACAAATCCCCAAATGGACCAGCCACCACTGCAGACAATTCTGTCAAGCTCAATCAGCAACTCCAGAACACAGATAAAACAGACCTGCACTCATGGCTATGGTACATGGCCTCCACCTGTCTGTGGACATAATGGGATTTGGACTCCCCTGAGGAAGAGGGGGCAGGAGATGCCAAGGACAACACTGACAACACTAGGGATTGAGCAGGGGATGACATGGCAAAGAGTTTGGGAACCCTGGAGTACATCTGACCCTTTTTAATGACTTGGGTAGAACCCCCTGACAAATGGTGGCCATGCTTTGACTTTGTTCCCCATGCCACCACCACTTGCTGCAGTTTGATCAATATTACTCAACTTCAATTCCCAAGCCCCCACCAATCCCCAACTGTGCCCCATGTCTCAAGAGTCTTGATGCTGAAGGGGGGTGATGTCACAACCCACTCCCTGGACCCCCAACCTTGTTTCCAACCTGCTTGCTTCCCTGGAGTTCTCCCTGACACCCCATTGAACTCCCCCAACCTTTGTCCACCCTCTGTGCCCACTCCAAGTAACTCTGACACTTCTCTGGCAAACCCTGATGGCCCCCTGGCTAACTCCAACACCTTCTCCGCAGCTGTCAATGCTTCCACTGACTCTCCTGAGCTCCTGGAACCCTCCTCCACTGTTCCTGACTCTGCCATACATCACCAGCTCATCACTCTGGTTCACCCAACCTACTTCAGAGCATCACAATGACCTTGGAATGGCCTGTGTCCTCAACTGATCCCATCAGAATATCACTGCGGCCTGTCCCCTGATCACAACCAACATCTGTCAACTCCATGCAGCTCTGTCAAGCCCCACTGCCAGACCTGCTGTCCCCCAGAGCTCTCCAGTAGTCAGTATATAAGTCATAGAGTAGCACCTTGTACTCTAGTCTTGATATTGCTTAATGTTACCTATGGTCTGATTGTTTCTCTCTCATGTTTTGTGTTCTGTGTTATGCTTCCCTTTATCTCAGTCTCCTGGTCTTATCTCAGTCTCCCAGTCTTTTCTTGTCTCTATTTCCGTTATTGTTCTCATTATTGTTTTGTATCTCTACTTGAATCTATTTTTGTTCTTGTCTCAATCTCATCTCAACTCTGTCTTGTCTTGTTCAACTCTGTTTCCTTCATCATGTTCAAGTCCTTTCAACCTTAACACCTTGACAAACTCTGCACTTACAATTACAAACCTCAAACATTCTTTAAACCAACTCCAGACCTTGCTATTTGCTCAGCCCCAAAACCCATCAACTTCTGTTGATCCTCCATCAAGCTCCAGCTCTGCTCCCATCACTTGTGTAGCCTCCACTTACTCCACACCCCCAGTACTTGCTTCTGGACTTGCACCTGGCACCCCATCAAGTCTGACCCCTCGCAACTTGTCCTAGACTTCTCCAGACCACCCCGGACTTGCTTGGATCACTCCCCATAGCTTATCCTCACAAGTCTCCAACATCTAGACCTTCTCCAAATGCCCAGTTATCAGTGCAGGATGTTGCATCCACCTAGTAAAGACTCACCCAGTGTAGCTGAGCCCCCGTGGTCAGCAGAACCTGACATAAACCAATTTGGAAGTAAGATGATAATGTCAAAGAATTCATACCATTATAAACATACCATCATCATCTTTCTTTTATTTCAGCCATTGATTTTCATTTCTAAAACCATCTGCAGACTTTGAATCAAAGCCATCAGAGCTATTATTTAGCATTGTATGCATCCTTCTAAAGACCTCTTCATGACTTCTTTCTTGTCACAACTTGGATTGTCTTTATTAATGTCCAGACTCCTGCTCCTAATTGTGCTCACTAATGCAATAAAATTTCCAATGTCTTGGGCAAGTGTACCAGTAGCTTGGATTTCAGCTTCTTTACATTCTAAATAGCCACAAATTCCATAAGTTCTCTCCATCAGCAATGTCTGTTATGGGAGGTGAGGTTGTGGGACTTGGAGCACAAACAGGAGACCCATACAAAGTCTTGTCTCCTATCATACTTCCTGCTTCAGAGCGAGCCGTAACTGTTTTAGTGGCCTCCTCCATTGCAGAATTAGTATTGCCAACCATTCTGAAAAAATGTCAGTAAGAAATAGTCCTTGTACTTATCTCTCATGGACAGAGATGGAGACATCTTTGTGCCTCTTGTTTCTCATAACAGGTTAAGGCTAGACAGGTTTTCCTGCTTCTATCAATAAAAGAAGTAAAGTGCGAGAACCATAGCCAAGGCGAAGATACCACCAAAAACACCTCCAACAATTGCATCAATTGGCTGCTTTCTGTGGTTTCTGGGTGTTGATATTGGAATTTCCATTGGATTGAATGAGAGGGAGCTACTTGAAGTTTGGGGAGCACAGGGCATGAGTGGGCTTGTGATTAAATTTGTGGTTGTCAGGCTTGATGAAATAGACAAGATTTGCTTGCTAGCAGTTTTAGTCATAGATGCTGACTCTCTGAATTTTGTCATTGCTGATGGTGACAAACTTGTTTCAGGTACAAGCATAAAGACCATGGTCCTGCTCAGAGACAAAGATGAAACATTTTCATCTTCACTACTTGCACGCTTGAGTTGGCTCTCTATCCAGGAAGGATGAACTCACGAGACTTGAGCGATAAAACTACAATTAATCCTGGGACATCATCAATGTTGTCAGTGTAGGCAATATTTATCGCACGATGACTTACGAAGAGTTGATATTAGGTGGTATGGACAACATAAATGAATAACTTCTGTTATGGGTGTCAAATTGAGTTGGTTCGCGTAGGTGTAAGCCGTGGTCACAGCTCCTGTTGAGAAAGAACGTATCGGGGTCTACGGTAGTAGCAGTCCATGCCACTGTTAATTTCATATTCGAAGCATTCGTAGGGTTGCGAGAGATGTTGACTGGACCGTCGAAATTGAAAGCACAAACCGCAGCCGACAAACTAAGGGCTCTGGAAGAAATCAAAGATACAGAACGACACACTTCATAGCGATAGAAATGGATGACGTACGTCACGAATTCGAACACTATTGGACAGTATTGCGGCATTGTAGCGAAGAAGTCTCGTACCGAGTCATCCTCATCTAATAACGGAGAAAAAAATAGAGATTGACCGAGAACTTGATGAACACTGAAGCTATGGTTGTTTCTACCCGATACGAATCACAAAGCTGTTCCATATCTTATTTTCCTGATACGCGACGCAGTTTAGTGGAAGTAGAGGTAATATACATCAATATAGCTTGTCCAAGATCGAGGCACGATTACGATTTCATCGCGTTAATTACTTTCGCTCACTGAAGTGTTTTAACGTTAAGATACCTGAAGTTCTTCAAAATACGAGTAGCGAATTTGTTCATTGTAACAGGAAGCCTACAAGAGGAGCTTGTAACATATCCCTTGATGTAACGTCAAGTATTGGCTTGGAAATAGTGATGGTGAGAGAATCCGCTCAGCCCAAGAGGATATCAATGGAGGATTCGGGTCGATCAAGATGACACAATTATTTGCCAACCAGAGTTTTCCAGAATGGAATGTCGTTGATGTCAGGTGAGATGATCAAATATAACTCAACACAAAAAGCAGTGATTTCATATAAAAAGCTCAATGAACATCAGTACAATATCCTGAAATTGAACTTCCCGCCAGCCTGCCCTTGTATAAAGGTGACGTAAAAAACATACCGCTTCAGAACCCGCATTAATAAGACTTATGGCGACAGGACCCACTTTGAACAAGTGAGGATGAATGGAATTCTTCGCAAAGGATGATAGATTTACGATGATTAGCTGTACTCTGCAGAATACGGGGCAGTGGCAGAGCATAGGTTGGAAGTTATACGATCATATTTACTTGAAGATATGTTACGAAGATAGTGGTGCTATGGAGATTGTCAAAAGTTGACATAGATCCAGTATACGAGCTTCGACACCCGAGTACGGAGGGATAAATCTTCTGGGCGCCATGGTGGATCTCATCAATCATTTCCTGTAGTGCCAGTTTCGAGCTTTGTAGACCCTAGCGATCCCACCGCTGGCAGGACAGTCTATGCTTCCTGATGGAACATTAGGGCCTTTTGATGTAATGACCAGAATGGACCTAATGGTTGATTCCGGACCTGAAACCGACCCTCCTTCCGTCGAGAATACCATCCGAAGTTCAAACCTCCAGGAGGTCCAGTCAAAGTTTTAATGGAGGTTTTTGATATTGATTTTTGTCGAGGTTCACCTGCGCTTCCACTTCCACTTGCTTAAACTTGCAAAATCCGGAGGTTTACTATCTTGTATGTTATGTTAGCAAAAAAATGAATATATAGATTTTGGCGAGGACAAGAATAATGTACACGATATCACATTGCGTAGGTAGAATCACACTTCAGGAATTGAATATACTATGTCACCCCTCCATGTCGGCATCAGGATCATCGCGCATCTCCTCCATCTCCTCTTCAGCCCATTGTAGATCGTTGTCGACGGTTTCATTGACAGTCGGATCATGGGAGACCATATCACATTCACGAATATGTGAGGGACCGGCAGCATGGGGCACAGCATATCTTTGCTTGGAGGGAGGTGGTCGTATACCATGAGGATGATGGGCATAGTGATCTCCTCCGATGTGCGGCAAGTGATTGGGGCTGGGGTATGGGTGGCCATGGTGTCCTCCAGGGAACTGAGGCGAATGCTCGACATGAGGCGAATGCCCGACATTTGGATAGGCATGAGAACGATTGTATGGAAGAACATATGGCGCGCTATATTGGACATACGGTGGCTGAATATGATGTGGAGTATAGCCATGATAGATACTAGGCCCGTTCAGAGGAAGATAGTGCATAGGCTCCGGCAATGTGACATACATTGCCTCCTCATGCTCAACCGTATGTGGAGATGTTAAGTGTGTTGGCTCAGGGCAATGATTGACTTGAGAGCGGGGTCTCTTGCCTGGAGCTTGTACTGAGGGACGAACACCAGATGGGTGAGCAACAGAGGCCTTCCTGAGGGTGAGTTGATTTGGGTGGTCGGCTTCAGGGGGTGGTCCAAGGCTATCAAGGGCTTTGGCACCGTTATTGAGGCCAGGGTTAGAGTCGAAGGTAGAAGGACAGTTGTTGGAAGGAGGGATTGTAGGTCGGGAAGGGACAGGAGTTATCTTACGGGATGGAACTACACCTGATTCAGATACTGTTGCTTGTGTCGCCATTGTCTGGATTGCCCCTGCCCCTGTTGCCATCACTGGTGCTCGTGTTGCCATTCCTGCTCGCATTGTCAGCACTTGTGTTGTTGGTGCCCGCATTGTTGGCGCTTGTGTGGTTGGGACTTGTGTTGCTGGTGCATGTGTTGCTGCTACGGGAATCATACCTGCCCCTGTTACTGCTGACGGTGTGGGTGGTGCTGCTGCGGGTGGTGCAGGTGGTGCAGGAGGTGCATAGGTAGTAATGGGTGCCAGAGGAGCAGCAGTTGGCCTGGAAGTTCCTAAAGGTCGTGGACGTGGACGTGGGCGCATGGCTGGGGCAGATGGAGCAGTAGATGCGGGCAAGGTTGTGGTCCGTACAGGCACTGGAACAGCCACAATGGTTGGAATGGTGGTGGATGTGGTGGACACGGCAGACACAACAGGTGCGGCAGATGTGGTGGATGCGGCAGGTGCGGTTGAAGCAACAGTAGTTGGGGAAAAACCTGCTGCTGGTGCAACAGAGGCGGGGATGTGCACTCCCACATCAGGGGTTTCGACATCTGTTGGAGGCGCAGCACAGCTGGTGGGCTTCCAAGAGGTTGTATGACCAAGAAGCTTGGCTGAATGAGTGCGGACCACCTTCTCCTTCCGTTTGGACCTTTGTTTAGCCTTCCCATGGCGTGTTTTGACAGGGGAGCGCAAAGGTCTAGTCTCGGACTCATCCCCATCACCATCTTGTACGTAGTCATCATCACTTGGGATGTCCACAACAATCCTGGTTGTAGACAGCTTTCGACGTTTTTTGATGTCAGTGAGAGGTTTGTCTTCATCATCATTGTTTCCGCCATCATTGTTTCCACCGCCATTGTTGTTGTTGCTGCCATTGTTGTCGTCATCATCAGAGGTAGTGAGGACATCAACGAGCTTTCTCATGACACGTTTTCGTTCCTGCGGTGGGGGAGAGTCGGTTGACCCAACCGAAAGAATATCCACATCCTTACGGTCCTTCAGCACAGTTTTTTTACGCTTTACTCGAGTTTGGGCGGCGCTGGGTGGGATAAGTGCTCGTGGTATAACCTCAACCTTCCCACTGTAAAATAACTTTCTCGCTTTGATGTGGAAGGGATCGTCGGGTGTAGGGTCAGCAGTAGCGATGACAGGAATGATATTGTCTGTAATTCCACTTCGAGAGACCTTTTCAAACCGAATCTCTCCTTGTTGGAGTGCTGTCAAAAAACGTCCATTTTTGTGCCCAAGATCCTTTATTCCTTGGCTGCTATCTCCAGACTTGTCGCTTTTGGTAGTTTCAAAGGGAAAAGGGCAGGCTGCTGGCCATCCACGGATGACATGTGAGATGTTGTGGAGTTGTTTGGACATAGTAGTCCACGGGACATATTTATTTTTGTAGGAACGGTTGACAGCATCACCCGCATTTTCTATTCAACACAAATGAGAGATCGTTCAATGGAATATAGATGGATACTTACTGAATTGTATCAGGAGCAAGGTCTTGCATGCATCAATAGGGTCGCCGTCAATGCATGACATTGCTTCTTCCACTTTAGGATCTCTCGAGACTCCTGAGGAACCCTGCTTAGGCTCAGGGGCCGGAATGCTGGTTAATGCCATTTTCGAAGCTGCTAGGGCATCCTCAATGTCCTTGATCAGCTTGTCGGCATCAAAGTTCTCAGTGAGCTCCTGAGCTACATGGTCACTGAAGAAGTTCAGTATTTATCAAATATCAGATCAAAGAACGAAAATTACTCACTATGCATCACACTTGGCTAAAGCAATAATTGAATTTTTATCGAGTTTGAGGCGAGTCGAGAAAAGCTTCATAGATACTTAGATTCCAGCTACAGCAATATGCTTTGATGAACGTACATTTTCTAGTCCAGGGGTTGCAGTGATAGTAGCAAGACTGGCATCCTCATTTACGCACTCTCCAATGATGATTGTAAGACTTTGAAAGCGCTGGGCAACGCCTTCTTGATTCTAAAAGCAAAGTGAATTATTATGAAAGATGGATGTTTGAAGCACCAAACTCACCAATTTTTCAACCTTCTGACAATGCTTTTCGAAGGATCTTGTACGCTGTTGCATTGTCTCCTTCTCAGTTGAAACACGCTTGAGTTGAAGAGCCGCCTGCATGATCATCTCAGCATGAGGCCCATACTCCTCAATAAAGCTCGGGAAGCAATCAGCAGCTATGCATGACCAATATTAGTAGGGTAAGAGTGGAGGAGAAGGTTAGCATACCAGTACCAGACTCCAACTTGCATCGGTCAAGCTCATCATCACCATAAATGCTGAAATACCCTTGATATGTGTTCCAAGGCGATTCACGCCTGGAAATCTTGTCATTTGACTTCCAGATTTTCTTGAGCATGTCAGGAGGTCGTTCCAGATCCACCGAACCATCTTCAAATAGTTTTTCGACTTTGCAGAAGAACGCAAGTAACTTCTGATTGGTGGCTGCTGATCGACGACCACGGTGACTTGGCGTCAAGGTAGCGGTTTCAGTTTCAGTTCCAGTTGTAGTGGTTTCCATTGAGGTTTTCATTTCAGTTGTAGGAGCGGTCTCCGTCGGCCCAGCCAGCTCTAAGTTGTTCTGCTTTGGGGTGAGAGGACTCGTTGTTGTGGGAGCAGGCCCAGGTAAGATGACTCCTTGAAAATCGCTGGCCTTCATGAAAGCATTGTAAAGAGACCGAGGATGAATATGCTCTCCATCAATGGCCGCAGCAGATGCTTCTGCAGATTCGGAAACAGGTGAAGAATAATTATGGGCAAGACGGGAGACAATACTGGGGCTGAGATCCTTGAAATCATCCAAGTCATTGTCAACAGCTGCTTGAGGAGTAGGAGAGCCGGGAATAGTGTTTTGACGATGCTGAGCTGCATTGTGTGCTTCAGAACAATTTTGAGCTTTTGGTGTCAGGGATATATTGCGGCGCAAGGAGTATCGAGGGGCACCAGGGGTGTTTCCGCCTCCAAATTGTTCTTCCTCAAGTGCAAAGGGATCAATATGACTGTCGCCTCGATCCTGGCCAGGTAACGCAGCGAAGGGACCTTGGTAATCTGTAAATGCCAAATAGTTATCATCCATTTCAACATCACCAATGCCATCTCCACGTTCAGCATTGTCCAAGACCATAGTATAGTCAGAAGAGGCTTCGACACCTCCGTCAGGGGCTGGGGCTGGGTTTGGGTCAGGCAATTTCGAGAGTTGCATCTTCATAGTACTGAGTGACAAAGACATCAAGTGAAAATAAGATGACATTACGGTTTTCTTGTTTTCAGTAGCTAGAGCGTATGACAAGAACAAATGTTAAAATGTTGAAACGTTGAAACACAAGAGGGAAAATACCTCAATCAGACATTGTTTGGCTAGATCGACCAAGAAAGGCGTTCCTGTTGCTGAGGTGTTTCTGTTGCTGAGCTCATGAGCAGAGTCGCACACTTCTTCAAGCAGAAGCATCATAATTTGACAGGTGTTGGCATTACAGGACAATGATGACCAAACTGAAAAACATATAACCTTCATATTTCTACAAAAAGAGGGAGCTCAGTATTCAAAAAGACACCAAGATATTCTGAGCTCACAGCAGGACAGAAGTGAAAAAAAGCTTGGGGAGGCCAATTTGCGGTTCAAAGCTGCGGATACAAAGTGTTTAACACATCATTGGTTGATTGGACCTGAATTCACGAATGGATAGTTCTTACCTCAAAGCGTCAAATGCCTCAAACACCCTAGGTACTCCGCGGCTCCCAGGTGCCAATGTAGAAGGAAAAGAACTTCAGCACATTTAGTGATTGATGCGTCTTGACACGTCTGAACACATACTCAGCAGTCTGATTGGATGAGCTTCCAAGTTTGAGATTGAGACACTTGAACCTGTAAAAACTAACGCTGCCTCTGGATTCCAGGGCCCCAAGTCCCTTGGTATCACTTTGGAGGTGCCTCTACGGGAGCCAATTTGGAGTGTTAGAAAATAAGGAGAAATTGTGACGTGTTTTTGATGTATTTTCAAAAATTTGAGGTTCTCACACAGAGGTCACATGTTTTCACTGACTGTCTCAAGGTCTTGATGGACTCAAAAGGAAGTAGGGACAGCATCATGTATTTCAAGAAGTAGGGACACAAGTCTTGTAATGATAGCTACAGATCTGTAAGATCACAAACGTGAATATTAATCAAGGATTTGTGTACAATCCATTCACATCCATGGCATTCACAGAAGCTTTTCCAAAAATAATTGATGCGAATGCCTGATGGTAAGCGTCGGGAGCGTCATTGCATCGATGTCAAAACCTCCTTGTCCTCGGCCATTGGGTATGGTTGCTGATGAATGATGTAGGGAGGTGGCAGAGATCTCTCCCTAGCTACAGAGCTTGATGGATGGGGGGAGGCAGAATGGTTTCTAGAAACAGTTGCAGACTGGCGGTGCAAGGCATGAGTTGGAGTGGGGGGCATAGTCACTATGCAATGGTGCCCAGGTTGCAGGTGATGAATGCGGTGGCAGAGGGGAGTTGTGTCAAGGATAGCTTGAACTTTTTGGGCTGAAAGTGCCATGCCTAAGAAAAAGGAGATATTGCAAGAGTTCACCTGTCAGATCAGATGATTATTGGACGTTCCAAACAGTGATTCTGGCCCGACATTGTGCAAAATTGTAACTCTTGATGAGGCTCTCATGGCACAGTTCAGGCCTCCAAAGCAAAGAATAAGCCATTTGAAGGTAAATGTAAAGGAATGATACAAGTTTTACAAGGTCAAACCATCCGGTTTAAAAAGGTCAAGCGAAAATCAAAAGGTCAAGCAGAATGATCAGAAGGCTTAATCTCGTACTTAACCTTTTATCATCTTACTTCCATTCCAGCTATCAGACAATGGGCCGCCGACAGTTATACCACACACCTGAAGAGAAGCGGATTGCCCGCAATGCAAAGTCACTAAGAAGCTACCATAAGTAAGCCCACAGAGCAGTTTCTTGAACTATGTTAACCGCTAGCAGGAATAAATCAGCCATTAATTCTCATCGTAGGCAGCAAGCCCTCCATGCCAGAAAGTATGCACCTTACAAGCTCAAGTTCAACCACACTAAGTCATTCATCAGATCCAAACCTGTGAAGTTTTGGCCACCCAAAAATTGTATGAGCGAGCAAGCTATTAAAGATCGAGAGGAAGCATTACGGTAAGACATTCTATGCATGTTGCTCATTATTCTTGACATATTTGACCCTGGAATGCAGGGGCGAGCCGACAAACGTCTTACATTGGATTGACAAGGTAGACAGGGTTGCCGCAAAACTCTCCAAGGTTGTTGGTGGATCACCTCACCAATATCTAGAAACTTTGTACAATGGGTATACAACAAGCAAGAACTCGGATCCCATTTTTGATGCCATAATCTACATAGATGGCCTTCATTCCCATCTTCAGTCTTATCATGGTCACATACTGCAGTTGGTAGGAGTGGGGCAGGAACTCAAAAGCGCTGAGGAGGTGATCACACATTTCGACAATGTTCGAAGGAGCTTGGAGGACTTAGGCGCTATGGTTTTTGAGGAGCAGGATGTCATTGAGCTCCACACGTCGAAACAATTCCTATACCAGACTATTCTTCTTGAGTAGTACTTATGAGGCTGCAATGCAATATACGGCATACATTGACATCTTCCAAATTACTATGACTGATGAACAGGAAGGGCAGCAAGGTACCTCAGAAGGGAAGAGCGAACTAATCCTATTTCCTGCTCCATAATACCTGTAACAGCAAAGCCCGCCAGCACAGCAGCAATATTAGCAAGCACCCAAACACCGCAGTCAAAGCCGTTACTCTGGAGCGGGTGCATAACAGTGGGGCGGGCGATCCATCCAGAAGTGTTTACATGTAACGCATGTCCCTGTTGATTGGCTACAATGATGAGTCGAGCGACAAATGACATGATCACCTGTGAAGGCAATGTCAGTTAAGAGTGGTGCACCAGTGACTAGAAATGTAAAGATCGAACCTGAACCTCATCTGACCATGGCAGTTGGTCTGCGAAGCTATCGAAAAGGTGGATTTCACCTTTCAATGGGAGTATGGTACACATCACCCAATGTTTGCTCTGTGGCCGGTGTATAGGCAGGATCCAGATGTTCCGGTTCCAGTATTCTGTAGACTGTGTTCGTCGCCAAAGCTCGGTGTCACTGACATTATAGTGCATCATCAGAAGGTCAAATGTACTGAACAAGGCACATTTTCGGCTGTACTGAGACGTAATTTGGGTTGCTTGCGAGAATTTGTACATCAGGAAAGTGGCGATTCCATTAATGCAAACATCATTGAGCCAAGCAGTGGGTGATTGCATGATTGTGAGCTCACGAGGACCAAATACAAAACAACCACGAAGATGCGGGAAAGAATGTGGTTTTGAGAGAGGTTCAAACTCTTGGATGGTTTGGAAAGAAAGCTCCTGCAAAAGGGAGTAATGAAAGCTCAACTGCAACTGCTTGAATGAGACGACAATTGTCAAAAGGAAGACATGGTGACTCACTGGGAGTTCCCATATCAATGTCACATCGACTCCTTCAGAAGCAATAACTTCCGTCTCGGGGACCTCATGCTCGGCCTCAAGATAGTCTGCTAGGAGAACTTCATCAGTTGTGTGATCGACAGAGTCCTCCAAGTCAACTGGCTGTTCAATGTCTTCGCTGTGAAGGAATTCATTCGAGTCTTGAACAATTGTGAGGCATTCAGTCTCAAGCGGTGGAGAAGATGGATGATTATTTTGTTTGGAGTGGTGGGTTAGGGATTGCGCAACAGTCTGAGCTCTTCTGGCTTGATCATGGAGGACATCTTGGGGAAGAAGTGTACTTGACCATCGGTTACGAAGATTGAGGATATGTGACCGGCGCTGAAGCAGAGGTACACGAAGCTGGACATCTGATAAACTAAGTATATGTATATGATCACAAGAGATAAGTGGAATTTACATACTCTGAGCCTTATTGAGGGCAAGCTCAATTGCACAAACTTCACGGTAAAACCAGCGCGAGAGGTTATCCGCTTCTATAGAGAGCCTACGTCGCTCCTCATGGCAGCGGTCTATCTTCAACATGGCTCGAATCCCATCTCGTACACCTTTATCCTCCAGCCAGCGGGGGACCATATCGGCTGGACGACTGATCCAAACATCAGTCAGCAGATTGGATGCATCCCGGAGCATGGCAAGGTCAGTCGGTAGAGGTTCGGGTAGTGGTATAGTCCACTCAGGCTTATATAACGACGCGAGCTGTGCACAGAGGTCATTGTACTTTTTAAGACCAGCCATCAGTGCTGGCGCACGTTTCTTGATGCCTGCACGAGTAACTTGATGTAGTTTGGTGCCTAGAACCAGTTGGAATCAGTCAGTAAATAGAGCCATAGACAAATTGTGCATTACACACCAAGGGGCTGATCACGGCCGCCTGAGGCTCGGTCAAGCCTCTCCCATTCAAAAAAGCTACCAACCGCTCGTTTGCGAACATTAATCTTGAGGTCGCGGGCAATTACGAGGATTCTAATGAACTCTAAATCAACACCACGGAGTTCTGGAAACGACTCCTGAATGCTGAGAGATGCATATAGATCTTCAATGTCATGCTTTAGTTGTTCCTGATTGTTCTGGAGACTAGCCAAACTGCGGAGCGAACGAGGGGTTGCAGTTGACTCAGAAAGAGTGAGGCGGGCGCTCTCAAGCGATTTTTCGCAGGCATCAAGGTTACTTTGAAGGGTAAGGACAACGTCGAGCTCTTTTTTCAGCCGAACAGGAGCCTCTACAGAGATCATTGTTCATCATTTAATAACAGTGCCGATGCCAAAACTTTTAAGACTTACGTGCCCGAAGAGAAAGCTCCGAAGCCTGTTGTAACGCCCACTCATGGCGCAACACCCCTTTCTCAATACTGCTTGATGTCAACCATTGATGTGCTTTATGCTCCTGAACATTGATACGCTTGGAGAGTCGGCGGCGCATCCAGGAGCCAAGGTCATCTCGTAATTCTTGGCCAATTGATCCTACATGTCGATCGATGATATAAATGTGCCGAGACCTCTGAAGTCAAGCCTGAGTGATTTATCTGAAAGAAAGCAAAAACCAGGACATACCCCTGATGATCTCGACACCGCTATAAGCTTGCGCATCCGCGACCAGAGACGTTCAACACCTTCACCATCAGTCAAGCCCACGCCTGTGCGTATTCGAGGGTTATATATAATCTGGCAGGCCCATTGATGGGCATATGCATGCATTGCGCTCGTTGCGAACAGCATACGTTTGGTGATATCAGTCGACAGGAAGTCATACTGAAATTCAGTGAGAGTGTGTATGATAGACAGCTGAAAAGTTTCTTACCATGTGCAGGCTGCGGTCTAATACACATGCGACATCATAGAGTAAAGCAACAGTTGCACAGGGAGGGAGTTTACCAAACAGGTACTCAATCAAGGCGACAGCATATTTCTGCTGTTCTCCAGGAGTGTCGATGTTTGCTAAGAAAATAGGTATGTCGTGGCGACAGACAAGTGCCATCAGTCCGCTGTCATCATATCTTTCCATATTGGTTTTGACATTTGAACCTTTGCCTGCAATATGAGACGATTCACACTCGTTAACAGCTTCATCAGGGACAATAGGTTGACGAGGATGAGGCTTGCGTGTTTTCCTAAGGCTTTCGATCTGGGCACCCACATTATCGATGTATTCCTTGGGTAGAATATATATTGGTTCGTAAAACTTCGGCGAATCCCCCGCTGATCGAAGGTGACGATGGTTGAAGTTGCCGTCAACACACACATGGATGTCCCCTCCCCTATGAGACAGAAACGTTAGTCATGATACGAGTTTTGAGTTTGAGGAGACGCACTCTTTGTCGAGCGATCTACCGAAAAGGTTTCCTCCAAAACAAGCAGGACACCTGTGCTGGAGGACTCGCGCACACTCTCCAGGAAAAAGGGCCCGATTTGATGGAGAAGTGTTGATCGGTGGTGGGGGATGGTGGACACCGGCTTGGCTAGAAGTATCAGGGAAGCAAAGGCCATCATCACTCGAGTTTTGAGTCGTTGTGAGCGATGAGGAGAAGAAGTTCTCGTCGCGAATGTGGGAATCAGCGTCCAGCAAGGCTCCATCTACATGCTGCTCCAACCGTATTTGGAGGTTATCGTACCACTGCGCAGCATAACCTAGCCCTCTACGAAAAGGCTCCTCGACTGGCCAACCCTGTTAGGGTTAGTATGAGTTGTCATCTGAGGTGATGATTTATTGTGTTGCATACCTGCTTGTTTAAGACAACAAAACCTCGGCGCGCATAGAACAAATTGAGGGCGCTGGCCATAGCATTGACAGCATCGCAAGACTTTTCAAAAAGAGCGCGGTAGAAGTCCAAAAGATGGACGGAGATTGCCATCCGAGGTTGTATCGGGGAAGTGGGGAAAAGTCCATTTTTAACCAGAACTTGGAGAAGGTCCTCGCATGTGCACCACTCTACTGTGAGCTTCTCAAAGTCTCATTATGGCAGAATATTCAGGGTGCAATGACGAGAGATGCATAGAAACTTACAGTTTTGAAACAAACAGAGTATCTGAGTGGCCTTCTTTACACAACGCACCACATCCTTGCATTTTGCGCTCAAGGCATGAAGTCGAGCCGGCACGTTGCCTGTTGAGCTTGTAATGTAGTCGAGGTAGGGAGCAACGAGTCGCGTCAACGCGTCTGACCAAGCGGAATACAGATTTTTTGCTGATTGATCGGGTACTATGCGACGGGGACGTGGAGTCTCTTGAGGAACATCAAAGTTGGTGTCTAGTGCCTCTTCAAACGGTAGACAAGGTTCATTTGCAGAGGTGGGATCGATTTCAGTGGTCAAGCTTGTCGCAGACTCGAGCGAGACGGTTGGACAAGGTTGGACCCTTCCCTTTCTCAGAGTGTCTAGTTTTTCTTGGAGTCGTTGGATTTGTTCACGTCGTCCTAATGGCTGCACAAGAGTCATTGTCTTGGCTTTGTTACCGCGCTTGATAGGACTTGTGAAGTGACGGCCTAAGCCAAGAGTGGCTGGTTGTTGTGCGCGAGTTAGCAGTTTAGGTGGCGGCATGGTTGAAGACAAAGAGAACACAGAAAAGATTAAAAGAATGAAGTTCACAAGTTCCATTGTCGATGTTCTCAGGAGGTTTCTACCGAGGTCAGACCGGGAGTGGAAGTTCTAGAGAAACCTCTGTGGTGGAATCTGAGATTTCAGCCAGTTCCTTTTTTGGAAGAGGCACCATCAACCGTAACAAAGGTTGTCGTCTTAGGCCTATTACTGTCTATACGATAAATACACCTAAAGTCCCATCAAGAAGCTCGAGGTGTCCTGCCTTAGGTGAGCGATCCAGTGGGCAAGATATAAGGGATTCCGTTGTCAGTGCACGTGCTAAAGTGGTGAAGCTGATGAGTCGCGAAAGTGACGATCACAGTCCCTCGGTTACACTATCGCAACGCGCGCGAGTCGATACTTTCACAAACACGTACTTTGAAGTACTTTTTAATCAATGGCGCAGCCTAGAACCGGTATCGCCCGCACATAGAGTGATTCGGAATCAAGATTCCGATGGAACTACTATCATCATTTGTTCGAGAAAACTACACTAGTACTGATAATTCTATGTACAAGCTCCTTGTGGGAGCAACTTGTCCAGCCTAGTAGAAAATACACAAATACATTATACTTTTCACTTGCGTAAATTATCTGAAAGCGAATCAAAACCATCGGAACTGTCGTCCAGGACCTTCCGCATCTGTTCGAGAATCTCCTTACGACGCCTTTCTCTTTCCAGCTCAACATCTTCCTTGTCAGGTTCCAGACTCCCGCTTGTAGAAGGTTTCCCTGATGTAGTCAAACCTCCAAAATCATGGGCCAGCCCATCAATAGCTTCTTCAGCCCCAGCCTCCCCACTAGATTCTAGATGGCTATGACTTCGCAAGTGTTCTCCATGGAAAATGTCCGGTACTGGCGGCAGAACGGTTGCGTGATCAACGGGGCGACCAGGGTATCCATACCATTCCTCGTCCCCTATTGTATCTAGGCTCTGTCGTCCACTTGAATTGTGATAGTCATTTGATGGGCGAGGTGTGCTTCCCGTTTTAGAACGAACCCTTTCTATTTGCTTCGCGGTCTGCTTCGCGGCCTCATCCATGGCAGCCTCCATTCTGGCCATCCATTCTAGGAAAGAATCAGCAAAAAACAGGGCTGTTGGTTTTAACATCGGACCGAGCGTACCCTCTTTTAATAACGGAAACGGAGACGCGTTAATATCTCTCATAGCCGGCAAAAAGTCGAGATTCTGTGGATTCTGACGCTTACGACGACAGAACAATATAGTTGCAGCAATGATAACTAGGCCGAACACGCCTCCAAGAACGCCTCCGACAATTGCGGCAATGGGCCGCTTCGCATGACTTCCATTAGCTGTCGATGTTGTGGCCATTGAAAAAATACTACCACTGGCGGTCGACGTTGGAGTGGTGGCCATTGAGGGAGAAATACCGCTGGTTGCCAAAGTGAGCTGAGGTGTATCTGCAAGCGGACCTTCGCTCGATATTCCTGGACTGGAGGAAGGGTGTCCTTGAGACGTTGTAGAGCTCGTTTTCTGGGACGTCGGTGTTGATCCAGAGGATCTCAAAGCAACAGAGGTAGTCGAAATAGCAGATGATGTGATTGAACTAATAGGCCTTGTCAGCTCTTATCTTACCTGCGTTTCTCCAGAAGACGCACGTTGTGTCTCTTTGTGAGGTTTGATTCGGAGTGGTGTCGGAGCTTGAACCAGACGTTGATAGCCTTGCTTGCGGGACTCCGGGTGGTGGTGAATTCGGCCTAGAGGTCGTTGATATTGATTGACTTGGGCTGAGAATCGTGAAGGTGGCAGTTGGAATTGTCGTCGAGAGTTCAGGGTGATCCGAGCTATCCATCCTATCAAGTTGATTCTCTTGAAGTAGGACGCCCAAACCTACTTGATATTCGTAAGCAGATGGCATTGAGTTCTGAACCTCTGTTAATACTGGCCCACAAGGCTTCATGAACTTCCACCTACGGTAGCTGGAACTGAGGGTCTATAGTGGGTATATCGAAGTTAAACGAAGAAGCAGCCAGTTTAACAACTGTTGGATTGTAGAGAGGTATGTTCATCGTATCACAGTTCACACTAAGTTTGAAGGAGTTGGGGTCGCGATCGGAGGAGGAAGTCCACGACACGGTCAGTGTTCTTCCCGTGAGGATAGAGGTAGGTGAAACCTTGAAATCAAGAGCACCAGCTCTAAATAAGAAGCTAAGGATCCTGTATATCCGAGGGACGAGGTTAAGGATCATGAAACACTAAAGCAATAGGAAGAGGGAAGCATACATCGTAAATTTAAACACAATTGAAGCTCGTGGGGGCATCTTGGTGGAAGCAATTTCCTACGTAGTCGCTGTTTCAGCAGTATAAAAGGAAGGGAGTATATAGATTAGAAAAAGAATTTGATGAACAGCGGAGCTAACTAAACAGTAACAGCTTGCCGCGGCCGTCTCGTTTCTTTTTCCTCTTGATGCTTCGCCGAGATATGGTGTAAGAACTGTTGATGAGAGAGACACAAGATATGTTTGCCTTGAGTCGAGATAGAAACTCAGTGGATTGTGCTAGTCGTAAATACTACTAGAGATAATTCTGAGAAGTTTAAGTTTCGTTACCGGAGAGACCGAATCTGATCGTCGTTCACACCGTAGCAGAAGTTGTATATATTTCGCTTGTGATGACAAGTTTCGGCTTAATAATACTGGTGAGAAGATCCCTCAGGCCAGGTGATCAGTGTAGCCAGGACTCAGAATGATCAATCATGTTGTGCAGTGATTTCCTCTGGAAAGGAATGTCGTTGACACGACGTAGGAAACTGCGGCCTTATATACGACGTCAATGAACGTTTAGATGATCAGTCGAGCTTGGCGACAGTGTATGAAGAATGAAGACGACGCAGAAACCGAGCTGGTGACTAAACCTATCGAGAGACAGGTTTTTTTTTAGTTTGGATCATTATCGAGATTCAAGATGAGTGATCAAGCGTGATCTGGAGTTGTTGTCCTGACCACAGTAAGTTCAAGAGGTGGAAGTAGTCTGCTATTTTAGCTCAGATTTCCAGGATTACGAGCATCGTTAGGTGGTCAGCATGGCAGTGATCATGATATATCCAGGCGCGGAGTTGTCATGACAAGTATACGAGACTTGTTATCGGTTCGGGGTAGTTGAATCGATACGTAGGGGTCACGATGGGTCCTACGGTGCTCACACGACTATCAAAACCTTCAGCGGTGACTTGTATCCAGACGAGTATCCAAACATTCAGGACCAGGAGAATGAGAATGATGCGAAAGACCGTCATGATCATTCGGCCCGGGTTAACGACGAACGTACACGTGTTTCGGATTAAGACGGCGGGGGTTGCAATCGAAACCACTGCAGTCACGGTGAATTGCGGACTCTACTGGCAATTGTACCGTTACTTGTCCTTTCAACGCACTGGTTTGACTTATGTCACACACGTCACTTTCTACCTCTAACATCGTCCGTGAACAAGTCAAAGCCATCCGAACTACTGTCCAGTACCCTCTGCATCTGCTCGAGAATTTCTTGACGACGCCTTTCTCGTTCCAGCCCATCTTTTTCCTCTTTGGTTTCCGGACTCTCCCTTGTGGTCGTTCTCACTGATGCAGTCGGGCTTTGAAGATCTCGGACCAATGTGTCAACGTATTCTGTTTCGGTTTCGGTCTCTCCGCTAGATTCTGAGTAGCCACGACTTGGCCAATGCTCTCTGCGGCGAATGTTCGGCATGAGTAATGGGATTGAGGGGCTTAGGCTGCTTCCAAGAGACCCGTACAAAGTATTGTCCCCTAGCGTATCTGGGCTCTGCCGTCCACTTGTATCATGATAACCATCATTTGGTAGGTGAGGTGTGCTTCCTGCTCTCGAACGAGTCTTTCTGTTTGCCTAGCAGCTTCATCCATGGCAAAATCGATTCTAGCCGACCATTCTAGGGAAAGTCAGCAAATGTTTTCTTGATTCGATATCAGGCTGAGCATACCCTCTTTTAACGACGGAGACGGAGACATGTTGCTATCTCTCCTAGCCCGCCAAAGATTAAGGTCAGATCGATTCTGGCGCTTGCGACGACAACAGAAAAACATTGTTCCGGCAATCATCACTATGCCAAATACACCACCAAGAACGCCCCCGACAATCGGACCAATGTGCCGCTTCGAGATGAGACCCTGGCTGGCTGTAAGTGTCGAATGGTTTGACATCGAACTTGTGTTGGTGGTAACCATTGTGATGGAACCATTGGTCGTCGACGATAGTGAACTTGAAGCGATCAAAGCTGTGGCCGGGCTGTTGTCTCCCAATCCTGCAATTGCTGCAGAAGGTTTGGCCTGCTGAGATGCTACGAGGGTCGGATCCTGAGAACTCCGTGGTATCTCGTTGGTACCTGAATGTTGACTACTCGACAGTGGAGTGGACGCGCTGTTAGACTCCGTCAGCTTTGGCATGCCACTTGCGCTTAATCAGAAAACACACGAAGTGTTTATCTGCGAGGTCTGGCTGGTACTGGGAAGTGACTCGGAGTTGCCTACACTTGGTACGCTACTTGTTAGTACACTCATTTTGGGAGTTTGCTGGTTGGAAGTTGTTGGAATGCTGGATGTTGGACCATTTCTTCTCAGGTTGGTCCTCTCTAAGTAGGACAGAATAACTTACTTGGTAGTCGTTCTCGTGGGCGCAGTCGGCTGATGTCTGGAACTTTGTGAACCTTTTGTTAATCATAACTTGCGCAGTTTGGTGGACTTTCACGTACGAAGGCCCTGTACGGAACGATAAATTCGAAAACACAGTGGTATTTCGAGACTGTGGGTGAATCATAGCGCTTTCTTGTTTGAGAGCTGCGTTCATGTTGTCACTAAGAGACATCCGCGCCGAAACTAGCGTTTGGTGTGGAGAGACGGAGGGGGTCGGAACGTCAAAAGTAAGAGCATCACCCCTTGAAAGAAAGCCAAGGATTCTGTACATTCGAGAACTGAGGAATGCCATGACACACCAAAGCCGTAAGGGAAAAATAGACGCACATTAGGGACCTGAGCTTGAATACACTTGAGGATCGTGTGTACATCTTGTTAGAGGCGAATTTCACACCCAGTCATGGATCCCCCAGTAGTTTAAAAGAAAACCGTAGCCTGGCTGAGAAAAATGATGAACAAGTCAAGGAGCTCATCATCCAACAAGACCCATGGGAACGGTTCAATATCTCTTTTTCTGATGTTATCATATTACTATATTGATATCTCCCTACTAAAGTAATTAGCTATGGATATTCTACTAGCAATACAATTTAAGGTAATATTAGTCGTGGCTCACGAGAGCGACACGAGAGCAGCTCAATTTCCATAGAGTATTGGCGAATCTGTTCGTCGCTATACGAAACCTGTGAAAACATGCCCGGTATACCCTTGGACATACTGACAAATGTCGTTTAAAAGATATTGATGAGAAGATCTCTACCCAACAGGACATAATGATATCGATGATATCAACGTAAACCTGTACCGCCCGATCCATAATTACTACTAAATGATGAGACACGACAATTAACGGAATGACTTCCAGGTAGTTGAAATTCTAGGCTACAATCGAAGTTCGCCGGCGTGTTAGTAGGGACACGATGAGAGGTGTATTTCTTCTATCTATTCAAACCGATACTGATAAAATTACCGGGAGACTACTTGATTTGTACTCTACCAAATCAAATCGTTGTAGACAAGAGACAAATAGTGAGTGATTTATTGGTAAGAACGGTCGACGCTCCGCTGACCATAAAGAATATATGAGTGGTCTTGACCAACGCGGGTGTACAGACAGAGCTCAAGTATACGCTGTAAGCAGTCCACTGGTACTACCATTACTACTTGAAGATAGATTGTGAGTATCACGGCGAATTCTCCCAGAGGGTATTGGAGAGCTTGAGAAGGCCCGGAGATCGTGATCTTGATATCCATGCGCAAGATCGTCGTGTCTCGTATACGAGGCTTGATACCCGGTTTCAGACGGAGGGGAGTAGTTGGGATAAGCATAGGTATCGCGATGTTGAATCATTTCCCGCGGTTCCCTTACTCCGCTATCAAATTCTGCGGGCCCTGGTGATCTAGTTCCAGGTGGGGGTCCGAACCATTCTGGAAGTATCAAGTTTCAAAATGGTAACACGGCAAAATCTCAAGTATTCATACCATCGTCCACGCCAAAGTTTAAATCTCCGAGCTCGTTCTGATGATTTCGGTGCCGACGCCATAGTATGAAAATAATGACACCGATCACTGCAACCACTGCGAAGCCACCCATGACTCCACCCACAATAACGCCCGTCGGTGTTGCTTTTTTATCAGAAGCCTGCGGAGCTGGGGTCGCTGTTGGCAAAGTATTTGTTGCATTGCTGTTGGCAGTGAAGACTGGGGCCAAGGTAGAGTTCATATCAAGGCGGTTCGAAGTTGAAGATGAGATGAATCGGCCAGGTGATGATGAAAGAACTAAAGATGTAAAACTGTTTGAAGTGGCAGTCACATTCTCCACAGCAGAAGATTTCAATGAAGTCGATGATGATGATGGTGATGATGATGGTGTAGCGAAACTTGTTGTAAGTCGGTTGCTGGTTATTGAAGGTACAAAAAAGAGGGTACTTGTGATTTGGAATCAAATAAACGCTATCTCAAGATCTCTCGCAGGGCTCACCTTGCAGGAACGGTATTCAATGTTGATGTGGTGAGTAATGTAACGGTCGACGTAGAGTTTGTGAGAGTGATAAATGAAATACTCAAAGATGAAATACTCGAAGATGATGAGGGAATCGTAGAGATAGAAGTGGAAGGGGGTGGGGATCCGCCGATGTTAAGAGTGGTGTCAACCTTGGCAAGTACACTATCGTCATTAAGAGCTCAAGTAAGCTTGCGCATCTACAATGGGTTACAAAGAGATCCTACATGCTACTTGTTGCTCTGATTTGACACGGAATACTAAAATGTGAATAATAAATGAAGAAAACTTCATACAGACTTCTTATGCTTACTCTAGCTGAATACCTCCAAGATCGCCAACCTGGGCCTCAGACAGACTAGGGATCACAGAAGCTGCTCCTACTCCAGTATTCACCGGGTTTGAAGTCAAATGTATCGTAGTGGACACGCCTAAAGTAGCCAACGGAATACACACAGCATCTAGATTGAACGAAGGTGGGTCGGTAGGGGTTGAAGCCCAGGTGACTTGAAGTGAAGAACCAATAATTAACGGAGTTGAGGGAGAATTGAGAGTCAGGGCTTCAGAGGTCCGGAGAAAACAAAAGAAGCTATGATGAATCAGTCAAACAAATGTCGAAAAGAATAGATCGGAGAGCGTACAGAAGCTCAAGATGAAAGGACCTCTTGTAAGAAGGAAACATCGCTATTAGGATGAACTTGACGCGTCTTGCACTTGTTAAGAAGGACAAACGACATGCTAGGAACGCCGAAGATAATCGACATGATTTACTTGTTCATCAGTCAAAGTTAATCACTATAGGTCAATGACGGGGCGGTCGGATGGGTCTTGCAAGACCCGGCCGTACATGGGAAGAAATTCACCTTCAAATTGGAGGTTTGGCATAGAGAGGCTATGCATACTTGGTTTGTTATTTGTCATCTGTCAGGGCAGAACGCCAACCAGTTGGACCAGGATAACAAGTATATGTAGTACAAACATGATCATGTTGGTATCATTCCAATATAGCAGCAATCTGATATTCGAGAGCTATATTGAATTGTCAAAGTCATGAGAGAAACAGAAGTTTCCAGGTATGCTTCAAGTCGAAAATCAGTGGCAGATCGAGGAACAGACAGCCAACTTCCACGAGAATCATGGTGGTCGCCAGCGGGGGGCCAGAAAGACACTTCGCGACAACTGTTCCAGGGATTCCGTTCGTCTTGACTGACGTCCGACGTGATCGAGTGAGATATTAAGAGGAATACAGCACCTAACTTCTCAGCCATACATAGCACGAAAGTGAACGTCATTTCCCGGTAGTTCCCGGGAGCCTGACTCGCTCTCTATCATTATGAACATCGTCCGTCAGCTGTCACCGTAGGCAGTGCGTGATACATACACATGCAAGAGAGAGACAGTTGTAAAGAGAGTGAGGTGTATAAGTGAATGATAAGGTATAACGAGGGCCTACAGCCTACCAGTGTACGATAATGTCTGGCACATCAATGATCCACTAGGCGTGAGTAATTCGTTGTGTGTAGGTATACGAATCCACAGAGTCCGCATAGTCAGGGGGGTGAAGATCTTCCATAGAGGAATACGGCCAATGCATAACATAAGGCCCAAATTCCCTTTGTTGATCCTCCAATTCCCAGATTCGCTCGCTCAGATGCTGTACTTGCAATCGGAGCCTCCTGGTGTTCACAGCCTCTTGTGTCAGAGCTTCCAATTCTTCTGGACATGCATTATCCTCAGTTTCCAGAGTAAGCTGTGTCGTTGGGGAAATATCATGCCGTGTCTGAACCGGTCGTGGTGTACCTTCTGTTAAGTGAGCTGAAAGGTTTAGAGGTCAAACTCGCGAAAGAAAGAGGAGAAGCAATGTTGCACACCAGACTTTTCCGGGGGTTGCTCATAAGATGGATCGTGGGGGAAAGGAATGGGGGGACCAGAGCACCGTCGTCGACGTCGAATAAAGCAAGCAAGAAAAATTAGTAGAGCAAGGACAGCCAAGCTCCCCAGAATTCCACCGATGGTAGCGGCAATTTGAGTGGTAGTCAACCGAGATCGAGGAGCATTGGAAGAATCCGAAGACTCCGCTGATTGGATGGGAATATTGGTGGTGAAAGTAAGAGTCATGATACTGGTCGCAGAACCAGTGTCAAGAGTAATCGTCGTTGTTTTTTCAACAGCCGTAAAACCGGACGGAGCTGAAGTGGCACCTCCAGCTATGTTCACAGATGCCTGGGACGTAATGGTCAAAACGTTGCCAAGGGAATCTGTAGTAGTGAAGGTCTCCATTATGGCCGTCGCTTGTCCTGAGACCGACACCCCCACATCTGTAGTCAATGATCCCTGCGTCAACTGCGTCAACTGCCTCAGAACAGAGGTACTGGAGCCCTGAGAAGTCCCTGAATCTGGGAATTTAGAAGAGGCGTCCGATGTCCTAGCGCAGAGAGTCAGATGAAAATCAGGGGGTATTTTCTGGACTAGCAACGCACGTAGTATTAGCTGTCGATAAAGATGTGGTTGAAGCCGACGGTAAGGTTGAAACTGTAGGGGTGCTGCCAGTAGTAGTCAGAAGAGTCACAGAGTCAGGTAATGACTGTGAAAACAATTTTGGCGGGTCTATGGACAGGACTTGAAAGGGTGGTGTAGAAGCGAGCGTGGTCTTATTTCTTGGCGTCTATTAGACGTCTGTTAAGTAAGATTCACACGAAATACTTACGAGGTGTCTGTAGCCTGAAGAACACACGAACTGAAGGTACCTCATAAGACAACTCGAAGGACGAGGAGGAATCACGTACGCAACAGGAGCAACCTGTGATAATTGTCCCGCAGGTATGGAGAAATTTTGGTTGCTGGTTGGCACAGAAAAAAGAAGAGGGACCGTTTTGTTGTTGCATAGTGCTTTAAGATTGAATGACGAGGGATCACCGGGACCGTGAACCACAGTGAGATTTACGGCTTCATGAAGAAATACAGGTTTCATGGGGCCAATCACTTTGATGCCAAGGGTGTTCTCAAAAGCAACGAAAACGACTCTGTTGCAAGCTTGTGACCATCTGGAGCAATGCTGAAAGACAGAGGGACATACATGAATCGAAAATACCACAAAAGCCACTGATTTGCCATACTGCTGAAAGTCGACGACCTCGATGCTAGAAGAAGTACGTGGAAGAGTTTGTGGGGATGCTGGCAAAATCTTGGGTGAGGGAATGATCGACCAGTCTAATCATTCATCATTACATCTACTACAATCAGGAGAGAATCCACAGATCCGACTCAAACATCTCAAAATCAACTGCAGATTAATAGCCATGTCAAGTACCCTGAATTTGGTAGATATGTGAGCGTCGTATAAAATCACAATCCAGCTTGTGACACCTTTTTTGGAAGGTGATTATGGTAACCGACCAGCTCGGAGGAATCAAGCCATCGATCAAGGCTTAATGTGATTCATGAATAACAGCCTTTCCCCTCCGAAATATGAACTTGTAGAACGAGAAGGTGGCGATATTTCAGCGTCCTATCTGTGACGATCAGAGACGTCCAAGGGCATTCATAGCTACTAGTAAACAAAGTGTTAGCACCTAAGCATACTGCGAAAACTTATCTGGATGGAGTGGATTCTCAGAATTAAATTGATTTTGGGCGCTATCGATTGTGAAACGTGTACACTGTTATGTATGGTGGGTTGTTGGAACGAGCGTGCCGGCCGGATGAATATTTCGAATGGCCAGATGTATCAAGCTCAGAACAAGAGATGCACTTGATGATAGACATAAGAATCATGATTTACCGATTGTTGCTCAAAAAGCGACGTGAACTGGCAGCTTCCATTGAATACAGATATAGATATATCGCAGTGATTCTCCATGAGAGAGAAATAGTATAAGAGTTTGACATGTGTATGATGACCAGAACAATGTCTAAAGCGGAATTTTATGAGACTCTTTGTCGTCGAGGTTATAAGTTGGATTCATAATTCCGAATCCGATCGTGGGCTAAAGTCAACAGTGCCAAATATGGACCCTAACGTTTTCGACAACCGTCGACAACTCGGACTTTGCTTCGTTGCTCGAGCTCCTTACTTACCTTGAACGATAAAAGTTAGAAAAACTTATTATAGACGGTCCTGTGTCCGAATCAAGCTCAAACAGCCTCAAGAGCTCAACGTGACAATCCCTTGGATTATGTCCAAAACCGCTTTACCGATTCTCTTACCTCCAAACTACATACCACAAGAATCAAGTGTACCTCATCTAGAGTGGAAACCATCGAGATACCGTTCAGCACCTCAACCGCCTCCTCAAGATGACGGAAAACTCCAAGAACTCGAGCTGGCAAGTGCTCGGCAAATGTTAGACGGAAAACTCATTAAAAAGACAAGACCGAGACGGACTGTGGACTACAACGGAGGGATGGGTCGTTGGACACTGGTACGCCGCATAATCAGAATTGCGATGTTGGACGTGACCAATGCTTTCGAATCCAGTTACGCAAACTACGGCCCAACTCAAACTATGTACCATACATGCGACCGAGTCCACCGTATATTATCGATGTACGAAGCTTATCATCAACAATTTGTAAACTACAACGTGTTAATATGAATTCAACTTGTTCTAGCTGCTACCACCAAAGGCATACCCGGACAATTCCTCAACATCTCTATGCACCAAGTTCGTTCATACTTCAACAAACAAGATCCGGTGTCCGGTCAACGTAGTCACAGTATGTTGACGTTAAATGATTACAAGAACTCTATCTAAGCCAGTGTAGTGGACACCTGAAGGTCGCCGCGTGCTCACAGGCTCCACGAGCGGAGAGTTCACGCTGTGGAATGGCCTTACGTTCAACTTCGAAACAATTCTTCAAGCACATGATACTGCCATCTGCACAATGAAATTCACCCATTCTGGGGCATATCTCGCATCTGCTGACAAGAGCGGCATCATCAAATACTTCGAGCCCAACATGAACAACTTGACTGCATGGCAGGGCTCCAATTCCCGAGAAGCTATTCGTGGCCTGAGCTTTAGTCCCGATGACCAACGATTTGCTACCGCCAGCGATGACTCGAGCGTGCGGATATGGAATTTCCAGGATCAAAGAGTGGAGAGCACTCTCACTGGTGTGTATTAATTATCTGCCTTCTGGTACTGTCTGATCATAATACAGGACATGGCTGGGATGTCAAATGTGTGGAATGGCATCCAACTAAGGGCTTGCTTGTGTCTGGAAGTAAAGATAACCAAATCAAATTTTGGGATCCACGAACAGGAACTGTACTTTCAACGCTGTATGTATCTCGGTCATGTCGAAGTTATCATAATTCACGCCATCCTGCAGACACCAACATAAGAACACTATCCAAGCGCTATCATGGTCTCCAAACGGCAACATGGTAGCCAGCGCATCGCGAGACCAAACCGTTCGTGTTTTTGACATTCGCGCAATGAAAGAGTACCGGATCCTCAAAGGGCACAAGAAGGAAGTCTGTTGTATGTCGCCTTATATCCTCCTTGTTCATGCCCTCCCTTACCCTACCGACTTTCCATAGCGGTAACATGGCATCCTGTGCATCCCATCCTTGTCTCCGGCGGCTCCGAAGGCGCTATCCTCCACTGGGAACTCAGCACGCCCGAACCCACATTCACACAGCCCTCCGCCGGTCCACGCGCAACACTCTCACAAGCACACGATTCCAACGTCTGGTCTCTCGCGTTCCACCCATTAGGTCATCTCCTCGTGAGCGCATCGAACGATCATACAACACGGTTTTGGTCGCGTGAGCGCCCAGGCGATGTGGGGAGCGTGTTTTCGGGCGGGGGAGAGAAGCCGCCTGAGGTAACGGCACAGGATGAAGATGAGGATCCTGTACCGGGGTTGCCTGGATTCATTGGGTACCCAGGACATGGCGGGGTTGGACATGGAGGGGCGAGTGGAGGGAGACATGGCGGAGATACCCCATATGGGGGCGGGGACGGGGGTTGGTACGGCAACTCCGGCAACGCCCCGGGAATCAACAACTCAGGCAGTGGCGGAGTCGGCAGCTACGAGAATGGAAGTAACACCCGGCGAGGCGGGGGGTACTCAGATGCAGCGGGATCGGACGATAATTACATCCCCGGATTCGGGGCGGCAACTCAGCATCAAGAGAATCCTAGTTTTGCTGGGAGGCAGAATGGACCCCCATCCTCGCAGCAAGATATGTATCTTCAGGACGACTATGGTCGTGAAAACAGAGGTGGTGGTGGAGGTGGTGAAGACTGGGGCCGTGGAGGTGGAGGCGGGAACCGTCAGGGCCGGTGGGGACCGCGTCGGGGCGGTGGTCGTTATTGATTCTCGATTGTCAACCGACGCCTTTCCGCTGCTTCAGACTTATCCACATACATATTTTGCATGTATCAGGCTTACTTTAGCTCAATTCTACTGACCGATGTACGGATGGCGTGATTTCCGTGTAATCTTGCTCAAACATGCAAGACGAACAGACGTGCATTGTACTATCCATTGCGGCGTAATGTTACGTTTCAAATCGTTTTGATTCCTTTGTAGATACGTGATAATACATGACGCGGATCGTGGCTAAGGTTACCATTATCAATGTCTGTCACTTGTCGTAGACGTAGGCGTAGGCGTAGTTGTGGGTAGTATGTATAAACGAATAATAATAATGATATGTACGGTTGGGAAGGTGACGCGCGGAACGAACCGTGATGAATGTACGTAGATGGGGAAAGTGGGATACGCACGGCTAATTGTACATACGTACGCAGCCCAAATCGATAATAGATGTATAAAATGGTGTGATATGGGGGATACAATAAAAATTACAAGTACAGGACTCCCCAAAATCGATGCATGGGGTTTATAAGATGGAAATGTGTGTGATGGTACAAAGGGTAGGAGTGAGCGGTGCGGAGCAACCACCACGGGGAAAAAGACAAGAAGAGACAAAAAAGGGAAATTATCTAACATAAGAGTGAAGACTTGAAGATGTCGGGAGAGGGAGAAGGGGGAAAAGAGTCCGGAATTTGGAATCAAGGCAAGCAAGAAGCTGGAAGAACCTGCGTCACGCGTCGCGCGTCGCACAATTGAACCATCGTAGGCGGAGACAACTCTCCAACTGGTGTCGCCGCCCCACTCCCAAGCAGCACATCGTCAAAGCTCGGCGAGCGCACCGCCATTGCCCGTTCCTGCAGCGGTAGTAAAGGCCTTGGCGACTCGATGATCTCCGACGCGCTCTGGGTGCGTGGCACGATAAATCGTTTTTGCGCGTGGGGGTAGGTGTGTGCGCGTATGTGGGAGGAGTGAGAGGAATGGGAGGAGTCCAGAGGAAGAGCGTGTGGTGGGGAATCTGAGGAATCGGGGAAGATCCCGACGCCCGTAGCAGTTGCTGTTCCTGTGAAGAAGCAAAATCTATGTAAGTAGGGAAAAAAAAGGTCGTAGTCAGCTTTCTAGGAGTGAAGAAGAGAAGGAAAGACAAACGAACCTGCTCAAGAACTCCTTATAGCTGCCATTACTATCATTCGCACCAATCCTCTTATACCTTCCGCCCCCCTCACATTCCGTTTCCGTTTCCGTCTCGGTTTCCGTATCATCCGTCTCAGTGCTCAGCTCGCTCTCCGTCGGACTCGGGCTCGGGCTCGGGCTCGGGCTCGTAGCCCTCGAACTCCCAAAGCTCGGCGTCGAAAGCTCGCTGTCCTCTCCCATCCTCACACCAGCATCTATCCCCATCCTTATCCTCATGCCAATACCGACACCTTGTCCAAGCGCGACCCCTGCCCCTACCCCCGCTCCTGCTCTCCCCAAACCCGGATGACCATGAGCATCACGAGCATCAGAGTTAGCAAAGAACCCAAGCCCCGCTGTCCCTATCCCACTTCCCATTCCCGTCCTTGTCCTCGTCGACGTAGGCGGGAACGAGTAACATCTCCCCGGCATGGGCGTCTTCTCATCCTCACCCTCATCCGACCCAGACTCTTCATCGTCCGACTCAGACACAAGACCAACAGGAGGCGAACCAGGCGGAGTTCGCCTCACCCCACTACCTTTTCCACTTACACTTCCATTGGCATTTAAATGATGGACGTCAAAGTACCCTCTCCTATGATGTCTTCTCGGGGTCGGCGTAGGGGTATGCGTACAAGCGTTAGGAGGAAGCGACAGATTCTCCGTACCCGCGTCATTCCTGGTATATTTCACACCGGCAAACAGCGGCCGATCCTCATCCGACACATCGCGAGGACTTCCAAGGGGCGGCGTCCACTGGCACTTCTCCTTCTCCCTCTCCTTCACACCTCTGGGCCACGGGATCGAGTTCGAATTTGAATTCGCATGGGACTTGGGACGAGGCGTGGTCCCAGGGCTAGGATATGACTGCGTCCTCACCTGCGCGTGCGAGGGGGCTGAATTCGGAGAATCCTGTGGTACAGGCGTATGCAGAAGTGTGGGTGGGACCCAGCGGCTCGATAGAGACTGAGAGAAATCGTATCGGGGCACAGGAGAGGGCGCCACGACTTTTTCGAGGGTAGAGCGGAGGGAAGCGATGGCAGTTGGGTCGGGGGTGGGTCGGCGGCTGCGATCTTCGCGTTCGCATTCTCTTTCTTTTTCTCTCTCACGTTCAAATACCTCGCGTTCAGAATCCTTGGACTTGGATTCGAGTCCGAATTCGACGAGATAGTCATCCCCGCCGTTGTTGTCCCATATCTCCCGACCGCCAACGGTGTACCTCATGGCGAGACACATACGTTTTCCATCGATGCGCGCCATGAGGTCGTTTAGGCGTACACTGAAGACGAAGATATCTGTTCGTGGGGAGGGGGAGGAGACGTACCGCGCGGAGACCTCCGACGTCGTCTGCCACGCGTCGAATGTGAAACGCGCGACGACGGACTTGGTATAGGCGAGGTTGCTTACGCGTACGCGACCCACGACAGAAGGCGCGTCGGGACTTAGCTCGAGGGACTCGAGAACGACATCGTTGCTGTTTGCAGAGAGGCGAGGGGCCCGGTTTACGTGGTGCATTATGAGTTTACGTGTAGAAGGGGAAGAACTGGTACCAAATACCCAGTCGGGGAAGTCGGTGTCGGTGCCCGAGGCGGTGTCTTCTGTTGGACTGCCGTCGCGAGATACAGCGAGAGGTTTTTGTTCTGCGAGGAAGAGCTTGACGTGTTCGAGCTGGGCATCGAAGTGAACGTTCTTGGGTGTGTGTAGGGGTGTGTCCGGCGCGCTCCGGGAGTGCGTATAGGGGGAACAAGGAGTAAGGAGGGAAAGAGACTTGGAAGGTTTCAAAGAGGACTTTACTAGCTGGCCAGACTTTTTACGGATTAGGCGGGGTTGAGATTGGGAGACGGAAATAGTAGAGGGAGAAGGGGGCTCGAGAGAGCTTGAGCCTGAGCTGGCAGAAGAAGTTTGGGCATGAGACTCAGAAAAATTACGTGCTGTAGTTGGGCGCAAGGTAACACCAGGCGAGTACAATAATGGGGCGCGGCGGGGGGTTGTATCGTTTTGAGGAGGTTGTTCAGGACATACTCTTTTGGCACGGATAGAGACAGTCGGGCGACCGCTGTCGCTAGATGAGGAGGAACCCGAGTCGTCCAAGGGCAGCGGGGGCGAGGAGTGTTGGATGACAACCTTGACAGGAAGAGAAGAGGAGGAGGAGGACTCGCGCGAGAGACGCCTTGGGATGAGAGGAAGAGGTGCACCCGCCTGATTGCCTGCAAAAACGGAATTGGGAGGCGACATGCGCTGGGTTGCAAGCATCTGGATGCACAAAGTCATATTTGGCGGGAAATGGACTGAATTATAATACTCGCCTTGGGAGACGCCAGGGCTAGAGACACAAGATGGGGACCGCGGAGAGATTTGCGGACTTTGGAGGAGCGTTAGCTATAAAACACAAGATTAGGCGAGGGTAGCGGTGATCCTGGCTTCAGAACAGCGACAAGCTCGGGTAGCAAGTGGGTGACCGCGTATGTTCAGTAAGTCATCTCCATTTTATCGCAACATTTTAGACTTGCGGCTTGCCGGCTGCCGTGTCTCACATCACTCCACCGTGCATCACTTCCAGCCGAGAATTCATTTTCAGATTAGAACATTCGCAATGTCCTTTGTCCAAAGAACCTAATGATAGAAAACCAGATATCGTCGTCGAAGAGTCAGTCCGAAGTAAGAAATTTTTGATCGTAATCAGAGAAACAGCCAAATGCAGGCAAAACTCCGAGTTCGGGCACCTGCTGAGTACTTCTCCTCTATGAAATGCCGACCAGCCCTTACTGTTCCTCTCACATGAGTTCACATTTCTGCATGATATTCGCGATAACTATCTGAACAGAAATGCAAACGTGCCTCGATCTTGCCTCGATCTTGCCTCGAACGTGCCTAGCTATAACGTGAACTGCCAAGTCCATGCCGAGCTCACGTCATAACTTCCATTCAATTCGGGTCTATGTAGAAAATCTTCGACGCGGACACATTTCCATCTCTGTGTATATAGTATTTCCGCCTGTACGCCGACCGTCGACATCGTATCATCGAGAATCGGAGTTTATACGTTACAGAATCTGATAGGTCTTATCGGATATATGACTGGAGTCAGATAAAGAGGTCAGTGCGTATCTATTACGATATATATGACTGGAGGAGAAAGAGGTCAGTGCATATCTATATGTAAAGAGGTCAGCTATTACGATAAATATGACTGGAGGATTCAGATAAAGAGGTCAGTGCATATCTATTACGATATATATGATTGATTCAGATCAAGAGGTCAGTGCCTATCTATTACATATATGACTGGAGGATTCAGATAAAGATGTCAGTGCATATCTATTACGATATTATTATCTATCAGCCCATGTTTACACATAACGCGTTCCTACGTGGCAGTTTTCCGCAAAAAACGAAATGGAAGTCCAATCCTTCCATCCTACTTTTCACCGTGGTTCTGGGTGGCGCGACAGACTAGCAAGAGTGAGAACTCTCTTATCTATGTACGGTCCGTGACCCTGGCTTAGCGCCGAGCTTCTTTTCGTATTCTTGTTCAATCCGAAAAGTGGAAACTTAACCTTCGAGGCGAAAACTTCCATTTCAGAGGCTACAGAGATATGTATGGTATGTATGTGAGAACCACACTGGTATTCGGTCACTTATATGTATGATAAGAGACTTACGCTGTTGCTGTCTTGTGTGCAAGGTCTCTATCATAAGCACTGAAAGAAGCTTCCGACCCGGCCTCGACCTCAGAGATACAAGGAATACGATGATACGTATATGTCATCTGTCATATCAAGTGTCAACCTCACTCCCCTCACAATCCACACTTCAATATAACATTCCGATACAAGGCCCCTTTCCTTCCATTCCATTCTAGCCATTACTTAGGGCCGTTTACCATGTCACATCATACTCGTTTACCCCCACAAATCCGAACCTGAACCTGGAAGTCAGCCCTGAGTGCTACGTACATATGTATCAATGTTTTCGTGCATACATGCCATAATGATGAGATGGCCAATATCCAACACAATCCCAATCACCCTGTGTGGTAACCCATCTCTTCATCTCTCAGTTGCAATATCGTACTACATAACGACCATACTTGTTCGCGACCGTAACAAACCCCTATGTACATACGGATACCCAGTCAGGTTCAGTCAGGTATCCTAAGTCCTGATACCGGCAGGATGATCGGCAAGTATGTAAGATGCCTTCTCGCGCCACTTTCTTCCCCACACTCCAAAGTCAAATTCGCTAGATACATATGACACTTCCGGTTCTTTTTACCTTTTGGCTTGCGTCGCATAATCTTCGTGTTACCGAGTGGGCGTTGGCAGTTTACCATAGGTTGGGCTCGTACTACTACCGGTGTATACATAAAAATCATACTTTTACTTATTACTTATGATCAAACGTACTACATGCTTCGTACGTATGATGCGAATAGGTGTGGAGTATTCCGTCAGATCTTCCGCGGTCCCGACGTTAAATTTTACCAATTCCACGGTTTTATTATGCTTTGTGAGAGCTGCGCACTGCGCGTCGTGTGAGTTCGGGTGTGCGGATGCACAGATCTATTGCATAGCTTCGCATCACATTCGCATGCCTTCATGGGTTGCGCGTATCAATACCACATAACTGGTTTGTGCAGGCGGGAAACCAATTGATGAATATTGATGAATAGGATGGATAGATCAGATATAAACGCGTGAATACTCGAGCATTATCCCCCTTAGCTCAGTGGTAGAGCGCGTCACTAGTATGAGTCATTACGTCATGACGAGGTCAGTCGTTCAAGTCGGCTAGGGGGAACTTGACAGCACGCAGGTTAAGTATTTTACTCCGTACTCTTTGAAATAAGGTATGTGAAAAAAAGATATGTTTACGATACACCTGATTCAAGATAGCAAGCAAACAACAATGATACTAGTTTAACACTTGGGTCTCTGTATAACCATTGTCCTATAACTTCGAATAATCAAGTAGCTTGAATCAATACTGAGATGTTAAGAGAACATGCCACAGCCTACATAGGCGGCCCAATGCTCAATTACAATGCCAATATGAAATACAGAGATGTCTGATACTATCAGTACACTGTCTTTGAGACGATATACTCTTCATACTGATGTTCAAAAAGGGTGGTGAATATGCATATACATGTTTTAGCATTCAGGATTTTTAATCAAGTCCTTGTCCAGTGCGCTGGCGAATTGTAGACAACAATAGAAGACAACGCAAGACAGTGGGGCCCTCCTTTTGCGTTACGGTTAACCATCGAAGTGACGAAACCGATTAGCAAGCTATGGATATTTGAAGATGATGCAGAGACATCTACAGTTGGCTCCCTCCTGGCTGATTTTGATCCTTCGCCCTACGCCTACTATTCTCTGACCGAGGACGATCTGAATTCTTCCTTTCTGCTATAGTAACTTGGCGCTCTGGGCGCTTTCCTTTATCAGGTCGCAAAGGAGTTGTTCTTTTGAATCTGGCTGGTTTTGGCGTGTTCTGCAGCGATTAGAAAGACGTCGCGTCAAAAAAATGGCAGCTTATCAACAAGACGACGAACGTGCAACCCATAGTTTCGTCTTTTTTCAATGAATAGAGGTTCAATTTCGTCTAGCAGCTTGGAACGGAAAGGGAGAACAAAACAGAGTTCTCGTCGTTTTATCGGACTTCCATCAAGGATTACAAAAGTAGGATCTGTGTATCTCGAATCGGACTTAGGACAAGTGTAATGGAAAAGCTCTTGGAGAGCCCGAAGGATCAGGTCGGCAGAGAAGAATTCGTAATCTTTGAAAAGGTATTGATCTAACATGCCGGAGACAATAGGGGCGAGGAGAATGAGGTCGAGGAGTACAGGTAGACAGTCCGTGTCAAAGCAAGTCTGCTCAACCAATAAGGCGTTGCTAGGCCAAGCATCAAGTCGTTTTACAACAGTAGTTAAAGTGCGATCGTTTATGGGTGCCATCCGCAAACACATGTAGACATGGTGTCCGGGAGTATGCATAGCGGATATGGCAGCGACAAGATATTGGTAGAGTTTGCTGGATGTATCCTCTTTATAAGCACGAAGCTCGACAACTTTTTCTCTCGAGATGCGAGTTTTGTGGGAACCATAATCACCAGCTTGACTCGACACGTAGACCTCCAACACTTCCTTTTCCCAATCCTCACAACTACGTGTCTGAGGGCGAAACTCCACAAATGAATCAGACGGATTTGGTTGATGTATCGATCTCATGCCTGAAGAAAGTGTTCCACTAACAAAGGCAGAAATACTACGAACCGCCTCCAGGACGAGTCCGGAGCGCCCCATGGTGTATCGTTTGGTCCCAGGATAAAATTCGTGAATCGCGACAAGTAACGGATTGCCACTGGCTGACGAACCAACAGAAGCACTTTATAAGTATATATATGAATGGAGCTCGAAAGGCACATGTGAACCATTATCTTGGAACCAACTGGCATTGTTGTAGCTTGATGGCTTAGGGCTGTGCAGCCTTGACGCCTCTACTTAGAAACTCCTGACGGCCTTGTGCCGTGATGTACGTGACAGACTGTATAAAAGATGTCAATGGCCAGGCTTGGGATCGAGGATCCTCAACGCACCAACGAGGCCATCCTAAACCAAGTTCAAATCGTTGTCATACGTCGTTGCTCGTAGTGACAGACAGCTCTTGTAAACTTGTTACTGGTTGCCACTGCCAGGACATCCGTTCGAAGAAAACAAAAACTTCGATTCAGGGAGTCAGTGGGGCAGCGGTCCCAAAAAGGAAACAGCAATTCCCCATACTATCTGGACTAATTCTTCCAAGATATTGACAGAATATCGAGCGCCATTCGTCGCCAGATCGTTCAATGGTGAGGATCTAGGCTCTAGGTTGTCTGAAATATCTCAAGAAAATCAGCAAAATTCTTTGACTGTCTGAGGCCATAGTGTCAATATCCTTAAAGGAGGCCTGAGAAAACTTGATTTAAATACTTATGCGTGCCAAACTATCGGGTATACGATGACAAAATCGCGTTCATCAATTGAATGCTTTGGGCTTTATCAGCACATCTGGCGGCAGGAAGGCTAGTCATCTTAATTCCAGAAGATAAATCTCCATAAGGTAGATTGCTGTGAAGAGCCTAATGCAACGCGCCGGCTCTCGCCTTGCGTGTGAGATTGGAAGGCTTTAGTCGGAAGGCTTTAGTCAACTAGAGGAAAGTAACTGACTCAGCCTCTGAGTGAGCCAACAACCGCAGCCTGAGAACAAATAATGAACCTAGTATCGTTCTTAGAATGGGCCGGACGATGGTTCGAGGGATTCCAGATTCGGTGCACCTTAATCAGATGATAGAGTACGTTTCAGAGAACTTATGGGCGCTCGGCGCTTAACATTGACAGCGACTAAGGTGTGCGGCGCTTGCGACCGCGACTAAGATCACGGAAATTTCCCCTGGCCGTGATAACACTAGGTCAAAGAAACGACGACTTGTATATGGACATTCAGAAAGGGGGAGCGCTTCGCACCAACTGTTTCTTATTTCCCCAACATCCAATACCTCACTTTGCTTTCTAACTCACCCACGTTTCACATGGAAAGAGTTTCCTAGTCATCTATGTGGCGCAGGAGTGCACTCACTGATTGTCGACGATAAATCCACATTCACCACTTCGAAGGTGAATGTTAGATAAATATCGAATATCGCACTTAAAAATAGAGGCGTCACGAATATTCTTCTTGCTTGGTCGATCTCAGATCAAAAACAATCAAAGATGTCAAATGAGCGGCGAGTCAGATGGAAATTGTTTTTTATTGATTGGCTATTGGTCAAAACATTGTAACAACTAGTATACTCCCATGTCAAGTTTACGGATGTGCATTTTGCCATTCTTTGTTCTGCATGATGGGCATTCACCTTTCTGCTCGATAGACTTGGAGATGCATCTGAGGAAGAAAAACCATGAGATGTTTGTATCAACTAAGTACAAACACTTTACTCACGGTATGCAGAAAAGGTGGCCGCAGCGAGTTGATGCAACGGTCTTTGGATGGCTGAGGCAGACTGGGCAACAGTATGAGCGTGATTCGCTCGGGACACCGCGTTTACGGCGAGTCATAAAGTTCTAAGAAGCAAGGTTAGCAAAAGGGGAATATATTTTGAAAAGGGGTAAACTGACCAGCATTGCTTGTCTGCGCTGCACATTCGACAACCGCTTGTCTTCCTCAGGATCGGTTGTAAATTGCTCCTCAACCTGCTTAGCACACGCTTCTCTCTCGAGCTGTTCAGCGAGTTCCTCCTCCCAACCATCTGGACGATCATCGACGGCATCCTCGTCATCATCGTCGGAATCATCTGAGTGACGGATAGAGTGCTCGAGGTGCACATTGAGTGCTGCGTACGTCTTGAAAAGTTTATCGCAGACATCGCAATATATATGATTACAAGACAAGGCATAGTGCTGAGCGGGCAAGATACAATCAGGGATGTGCTATAGAAAGTGTGTGGCGCATGAGACTTACCTTTCTGCGGGAGTTCTTGTTTAGGAACCCACGGTTGCAAGGCTCACAACGCGGGTGTACATCGGAAGTTTGAATATGTTGGAGGAGTTCTACGAGCGATTCGAAGTATTGGTCGCACAGGGTGCAATACTTTATATCATTGAACGCAACGGGGTGTACTTCGCAGTGATGAGGTGAGTGTGATGAAGACATAATTGAGTTATGGTAGATGTGGCAAAGTCAGAGTTAGCAGGTAGGAGTTCAAGTTAGATGATGGTGGTTGATGCAATGGTAGGAATTGGTCGACGAAATGGCTTGCCTTTTATGTCTTTTTCGCCACCTCCTTTTACGAACCCACTCTTTCCCGAGCACCACTTTTCTCTACAGCAATTGCGTGGTATTTCTCCTACGCACTCTAAGTGGGTCGTTCGGCTGTGCTGTGTCGCGCCAAAGAACACATACTACTCCAACTTCAACACAGCCTGTAAGTTGTGTTAGAGGGGCTTTTACTGCAACTATGTGGCTTTGCTGTTGAGCAAGGCTTCTGAGGATGGGTTTTCTGGCTTGAGAGAAAGTAGAAGGCTGGACGGGGAAGGAATATGAGATAAAATCGATTCAAAGTGAAGCCGAACTTGGAATCAGAAAAATCCGATAACCGCTGGTGCATGAAAAAAGCTTCCGTTCTTCTCATTCATAACATCCAGGTTGGTCTCTGAGAAAGATTCTCATTTACAAGCTTCCTACTTCGAGAGAAAGATCTCGATGACTGCCATCTAAAAATATGCAGGAGCAGCTCATACAAAATTCTCCAAGTCCGATTCTAATCCCCACTTTTCCCAGTGCGTCTCCATGACATCCTCCAACAGCTTCGTCCACCACGAAAGAGACGATCTACCACCATACATTGCTTTTCTGTATTCCCAATATTCCGGCCACCACCCTGCCATCTCCCAATCTATTATACCTGTCACTTTGCCCGTTTCTTTATCCACCATCACATTGTCTGGAGAGAGATCTGCATGTGAGAAAACAATTCGATGGTTGTAACCAGCCAAAGTATCCCTGAACTCCCGCTGCCAGTCTCCAGGCTTGCGTTTATCCAGTGGTTTCAGAAGAAACGCATTGAAATCTGCCTCTGACTCCCATGGTCCACAAGGGCGCCCATGCATCCCAATCCTTGGACAGATAAGACCTTTCTACCCCACGGAACCTATCCATCCGACTGGTGACGGCTCTTGCTTGAGCGCACGAATTTCTGCAATGTATGCCCGGAGCTCAATTGCTGTACGGGCTCGAGATTCAGGCGTCATAGTCGGCCACGCAATCTCAAGTGGAACGCCAGGGACTACAGATAAACGCAAGTACCCAACATGGTCAGAAGGGTCGGTCCAACTATCAAAAAGAGTGGGAACGGGAACAGATGTATGTTTGTGAATGAAGGCATGTGCAGCTGCCTCTTGTTGAGACTGCGCAATGCTGGATCTTTTAAGGATGGTCCATGGATCAAGGAACATGACGTCGCGTGTAAGCGATGAGTTACGCTAGAAGAGGTATGCGAGACGGATGCGTAAGGGGACAAGGGCGCGGCCGAAAAGATGAATTAAGTGGCGAAGAAGGTTCAGTATCATGCCTAGCAAGATACTATTTTGTTAATTATATATAAATAATGTGCGTTGTAGTGAGATTGTACCAAGTCTCCAACAGCGCTAGTTTTGTCCATATCAGATAGACGATCTCACACCATACACCGCTTTGCTGTTGGAATACTATGATACTTGTTACTTCGCCCATTTATTACTCTCAAAAACAGCTCTAGCTACCCATTCAACAATTTTCTTCTTGACAAGAATCGAGAACGCTAGGGCAGAGGCTAGCTCGTTATATATGCTTGCGAGTTACATGGGTTTGTGATTGGACAAATCTAACGATTTCGGATTTTGGCGGAACGACAGCACCTTTTCTGACTGTCATCTGATGCCCACCCTCCACTTCCATCTCAATCATGCCTGCCGATAACCACTATCTCAGTATTGTTGCCTACAAACGTGGTGTCCACTGGCAGACTAACAAAGAGAAACCATACCACTGGTTGCTTTTCATTCGCACTGGTGATGGTGTCGAAACTGCGGAGCGAGGAATTGTGCATCAACTCCATGGGATGCCAGGGGGTTTTCACTATGATGGACCAGAGGATATCCTCGACATCAACAAGCCTGTCGCAAAATTCTTGGAGGTCGATATCGGATGCATTCCACGCGAACAACTCGATACTGTGACGCGGGTTTGCCACCTGGTCGATGTGATACGAGATGAAGCTGCAGAGTGGAACTGTCAAAGTTGGACTGTGACGGTTGTGAGAGACCTCAAAAGGCTCGGCTACGTTGAACCTTGGGTTGATGAAGCGTATCTCAGGGGAGTGTTGAGGGAAATAGATGCTTGATGAATACTAGATGCGATTTAAGACATATGAAGCATAGTTTGATAGATAATCGTTGAGTAGCAGCGCAACTGAAAGCTGCGAAGGGAATTCACTTTGGGATACAAATTTTTCAGCCGCCCAGGCGCTCACCGATCCATGCCGTCATGATGCATGATGAGCAAGAAGAATACCAAAAGACAAACATGCACAAATCTCCGCTAAAGTAGTGTTTGCAGCATCTTCATTTCGAACACATTGGCTGGCCTAATGGCGGACGAATACCCTAATCCGTTCCGTAAGTGGGGATATTGTTCTCGGACTTAATGCTAACAAGGGAAGGCAGGCTCGGAACAGATGAGCTTGGTACAGCTTTTCGTACCAACCGAAGTAGCCCATGACACCGTTGCAGAACTTGGTGAACTTGGTAATGTACAATTCAAAGATGTAAGTGCCTGTATTTCTTTCTTACATATACAAGCAGCGTCTGATGAGGTGTATATGCTAGTTAAACCCCAGTGTCAATCCCTTTCAGCGCTCCTTCGTAGGCGAAATTCGGCGTATTGACGAGATGTCCCGTCGTGTCCGTTTCTTCGCCAATCAGATAGAGAAGGAAAAGGACATCGTTCCCATTCGTCCTTTGTATGATTCAGCACCACTTATTACTGTGGGCCCTCGTGCGGCGCAAACCATTGACGAACTCGATGTGACATTGGCGGAGCACGAGTCGAGGCTTGTAAAAATGAATGACAGTTATCAGACGCTCAGTGAGAGGACGAAGGAGCTTGTCGAGGCATGGCATGTCTTGCGAGAGACTGCCGTATTTTTTGACAGGGTTCGTTGTTCTTTCTTTACCCTTGCTTCTACTGTACAATATGCCTCATCATCTCATAGGCGCAAGGACAACAAACGAACATCAGGTCATCCTTCGATGACAGCTCTGCTCCTCTCCTTCAGCACGACGAGCGTGAAGCGCAGTTCTCTGCCAATGTCCAGTTCGACCTTGAGTGAGCCCTTCACTGTGACGTGTACTATCCCACTTTGACACTTTCTCGAAAGGTTTGTTGCCGGAACCATAGAGCGTGCGCGCATCCCCATCTTCGAACGTGTTCTCTGGCGTGTCCTCCGTGGTAATCTATACATGAATCATACTGATATTGTTGAGCCATTCGTCAATCCTGCCACGGGTGAAGAAACCCGCAAGAACGTCTTCATTATCTTCGCGCATGGTGACGCCCTCCTTTCCAAGATCCGCAAGGTTGCTGAATCTATGGGAGCTACTCTCTACCCCATCGATCCGAATGCGGACAAGCGTTCGGATTCGCTCCGTGAGGTTACAGTTCGTCTCGAGGACATTCAAAGCGTTCTCTATAATACTGGTCTGAACCGTCGTGCGGAGCTCGTCAAGCTGGGAGAGAGCCTCCGCATTTGGCAGGATGTTGTCAGGAAGGAGAAGATGATTTATGAGACTCTTAATTTGTTCAATTATGATGTCAGGAGGAAGACGCTCATTGCTGAGGCTTGGGTGCCTACTCGGGACATAACTAACATCCAGATTGCTCTTAGACATGCAACTGTGCGTCAGCCATCTATATCGTCAAAAGATTTTCGCTGATTCGCGGATTTACAGGAGGAATCTGGCACAAATGTCTCGCCCATTTTACATGAGTTGCGCACTCACAAGACCCCACCTACCTTCATCCGCACGAACAAATTCACAGTTGGTTTCCAGACGATCATGGACAGTTATGGTACTGCTAAGTACCAGGAGACCAACCCCGGTCTTTTCGCAATTACCACCTTCCCTTTCCTTTTCGCAGTCATGTTCGGTGATATTGGTCACGGTTTCATCATCTTCTGTGGTGCGTTATATATGATTCTCTCAGAGAAGAGACTCGCACGCCAGGACCTTGGTGAGGTGAGTGTTTGCCAGTTACAATATTCACTTCTTCTCAGTTTGACGGTTCTTTTCAAGATCATGGGACAATTTTTCTTGTGAGTGATATCTACTAAATTATCTGACCTTGCTCTCATGATTGATACAACAGCGGCCGGTACATTATTCTGCTCATGGGCATGTTCTCCATGTACACCGGTCTTATGTACAACGATATCTTCTCGCGAGCGCTTCACATCTGGCACTCTGGCTGGACATTCCCGGAATCCAACACCACCTCTATCACCGGTGTCAACACTGGGCACGTATACCCCTTGGGTCTCGATCCTGGCTGGCACGGCGCAGATAACATCCTCGTGTTCACCAACTCTTACAAAATGAAAATGGCGATTGTACTTGGTGTGACTCATGTACGTATGGAGGCTGTCCGGATAATTTCATTTTACCGATCGATTACTGACGATGGTTATCACCTTTTGCTCTTTAGATGACGTTTGCATTGTGTCTACAGATACCGAATCACATCAAGTTCAAACGCCCGGTGGATATCTACGCGAATTTCATTCCCCAGATGATATTCCTCCAGTCGATATTTGGGTACCTCGCCATTTGCATCTTGTATAAGTGGAGCATAGACTGGTCAAAGACGAATGCGGTACCACCTTCATTATTGAACATGCTGATCGCAATGTTCCTGTCGCCCATGGAAATCAAGCCAGAGTTGAGGTTGTATCGAGGACAGGGTGTCGTGCAGCCCATCCTGCTTCTGCTGGCGGCCGTGTGTGTACCGTGGCTTCTAATTACGAAGCCTTACATTGCATGGAAGGAGATGAACAGGATCCACCATCAGGGATACAGTGGTCTGGGGGACGGCCCTCGGGACGAACCTGATGATGTTCTTGAAGCTGAAGAAGAAGGAGATGGAAGAGCGATAGTCGAAGACGCGAGCGAGGAACACGTAAGTGGCGTGTTTACATGATTTCATTTCAAATTCGAGCTCAGCATCCGCGTGTTTTTTTTTTGGTTGTGTTATCTGTCCCCTCAGGAACAACACGATTTCGGGGAGGTTGTGATTCATCAAGTTATCCATACTATTGAGTTTTGTCTGGGCTGTATATCGCATACAGCGTCGTATTTGCGTCTATGGGCTTTGTCGCTTGCACATGCGCAGCTGTCGGAGGTGCTGTGGTCGATGACGCTGGAACCAGTGCTCGGACCAACCTCGCTGTTTGGTTGGATCGCCCTGATCCTGATGGGTTTATTCTGGTTCTCTGCGACAGTGTTTGTTCTGTGCATCATGGAGGTCAGTAGGCTGATGATCGTGATCAACCATCCCGAGACGGACTGAATTTCTTTTTTGTGTTTGCGTCGACAGGGTCTTTCGGCGTTTTTGCATGCCTTGCGTCTGCACTGGGTTGAGGCGAATAGTAAGCATTTTGAGGGAGGTGGACATGTGAGCTTCTTTGATATAGATGTCCTTTTTTGTTTGGCTGATTAGTGATTGTCCGATTGCTCCGCAGGTGTTTAATCCGCTCACGTTTGCGGATGAGTCGGTTAGAGAGTAGATTGTATGGTGTAGTAAAGACTTGGACTAATAGCATTCATTCGTTGTAAGGAAACAACCGGTGACGGGATGGCATGTGCTGATTATGCGCTCCCGCCACCGCCCGTGGTCTTGTTATTATATTGGACTTGGGGCGCCCACAATGGCTTGTGATTAAGACGATAAGTTTTTTGGAGAATCGAGTTTGCGTTCCATTGGAGTCAAAGGAACATTCAAAGCTGTGCTCTGGTATGTACATCAACCTTATTGCAACACGCATTCCTTCTCTATCGCCGTATCAACTGATGTGCCCCGCGTTTTGGCCGCAGAGCACCGCCAAGCGCGGATATGATCTCGGATGGAGCAATTTTTTTGAAACTCCGACCAGCGCGATTACAAGTACTTTAGGAAAAATTGTGATGGTTTTCCTTCACCTCCACTCTTTCCTTTGTCCCCTCCGCTTAGAAGGTAATCAACTGCTCATTGCTCGCCGGCGTTGCTGTTGTGCTGATATCGGTCTGTAGGCATTTTTGCCACCCTAGAAATAGAGCGATCTTTGTTCGACAAGGTCCAGTAACGACTTTAGACATCTTTTCTTCTACAATACTGTCTACAAAGGTCAGATCAGAAATTAATCGTACAGCGCTATTGCTCATTCGACTTGAACAGATACCAGCAATGCCCGCTGCCACCGCCTCTGCCACCGCAACTCCTTCTCCTGCCTCCCTCAAAGCCGCTGCTGCTGCCCCATCGGACGCCGTCGCTGCCCTCTTTGTTGCTGACGCTGCAGCCCGCAAATCTGCGGTTGCTACTTTCGCTGCCGTCGCACAAAAAGAAGGCCCTGCGGCTCTCACTTCCGCTGGCTTCCCCGCAGCTGTCCTCGCCGGACTCGCCGACAAAAAATCACCTGCTGCCCGTGAGGCTGCTGCTGATGCCATCGTTCAGCTCGTTAGCGCCGGCGCCGTTAAGGCGCTCGAGCCCATCTTCATCGATTCTGGTATCTACGCCGCACTCATCGAGGCCTTTGCCGACAAGATGCCCGCTCCTAGGACAGCCGCCGTCGAGGCCGTGCGCAGCTACGTCGCTGCCATGAACCCCTGGGCGACAGGACTCATTCTTCCCGCCCTTCTTCACGAAATCAAAACTGCCGGCAAGTGGCAGATCAAAACAGGTGCCCTCGTCATCCTGAACCAGCTCGTTGTCAGCGCGCCTGCTCAGACTGCTCGTCTCACGCCTGACATTGTCCCCGTTCTCTCTGAAGCTATTTGGGATACCAAGGCTGATGTGAAGAAGGCTGCCCGGGACTCGCTTACCAAGACCACCGCTCTGGTGTCGAACAAAGATATAGAACGCTTTATTCCTGCACTTATTAAAGCTCTTATTAATCCTGTTGAGGAAGTGCCTAACACTATTGCCCTTCTCTCGGCTACCACATTCGTTTCTGAAGTAGATTCGCCCACCCTCTCCTTGATGGTCCCCCTTCTCTCTCGTGGCCTCAACGAGAAACTCACCGCCACCAAGCGCAAGGTCGCCGTGTAAGCTTTATTTGCTTGTCTTAGCGGAAAAAAAAAACTTATTACTATTTTTAGCATCGTCGACAACATGTCCAAACTCGTCGACTCCGCTGTTACCGTTCGGCCGTTCTTGCCGAAACTGCTGCCCGGTCTGATCAAGGTCGAGCAGACCATTGGTGACCCTGAAGCTCGCGGTGTTGTCAACAAGGCCATCAAGACTCTCCGCCAGGTCGGAGAGGTCCCTGAGGGTGACGGCTCCGACCTCCCACCCCTCAAGCTCGCTGAGGGTCCCGCGCTGGCGCAATCTCTCGTCTCTATCTACAAGAAGCTTGGTGCTGAGTTCCCTGCCAAGGATGCCACCACCGTCTACGTCTCTGCTCTCGCTGCCAACCTCGTCAATGACAAGAACTTTGAGGTTCCCCAGTGGGATGGCCTCGCTCCCTATCTTGCTTTCGTCCTCGCCACTCCTGAGCCCACCGATGCTACTCATGAGTGGGTTGTCCGCTCCGCTACTGAGGGCGAGGAAGAGGAGGTCGCTGAGGATGACGAGGAAGGCGAAGATCTTTGCAACTGCCAGTTCTCGCTCGCCTACGGTGCCAAGATTCTGCTCAACACTGCCACTCTCCGTCTTAAGCGCGGTCACCGCTACGGTCTGTGCGGTAAGAACGGTACCGGAAAGTCCACTCTCATGAGGGCTATCACTAACGGGTGCGTAGTTTTTTTCCGTTGTCACAATGTTTTCTAAATAAGCTTCTTATAGTCAAGTTGAGGGCTTCCCTTCTCCTGACGAAGTCCGCACCTTCTACGTCGAGCACGATATCGATGGCAGCGAGGCTGACACCTCTGTTCTCGAGTTCATCATCTCTGACATCCGTATTCAAGCCAACAAGGAGGAGATTGTCGAGACCCTTGCCTCCGTCGGCTTCTCGGACGAGCGCCAGAAACATGCTATCGGCAGTTTGTCTGGTGGTTGGAAGATGAAGCTCGCTCTCGCTCGCGCCATGCTCTTCAAGGCCGACATCCTTCTTCTTGATGAGCCGACTAACCATCTTGATGTCATCAACGTCGCCTGGTTGGAGAACTACCTCGTTGGCCTCAAGACCTGCACATCCAGTACGTCATTCTTGTTACATTCCATTCAATTTGATCTTTGATGTTGAGCTAGTCATTGTCTCGCACGACTCCGGATTCTTGAACAACACCATCACCGATGTCCTCCACCTCAACCGCTTCAAGCTCCGCAGATATCGCGGTAACCTCGAGAAGTTCGTCGCCCAGGTCCCTGAGGCGAAATCGTACTACACTCTCGAGGCCGCTGAGGACTACAAGTTCAAGCTTCCTGATCCTCCTCTGCTTGAGGGTGTCAAGACCAAGGAGAAGTCCTTGCTCAAGATGTAGGTTTTTTCTTCCTGCTATTTATGATGGTATGCTGACATCGCTTGACAGGCGCAAGGTCGGCTTCCAGTACCCCACCCAGCCCGTCCAACAACTCTACGACATCAGTCTTCAAGTCTCCCTCTCTTCCCGTGTTGCCATCCTCGGTCCTAACGGTTCCGGCAAGTCTACCCTCGTGAAGTTGCTCATCGGTGACATGGAGGCCAACAAGGGTGGTGAGATCTGGAAGCACCCCAACTTGGTTATCGGCTACGTCGCTCAGCACGCTTTCCACCACATTGATAACCATCTCGACAAGACGCCGCTCGAGTACATGCTCTGGCGTTACCAGACTGGTGAGGATCTTGAGGAGATGCAGAAGGCAAGCCGACAGATCAGTGAGGAGGAGGCGCAGAAGATGAAGGATGGATCTATTGTTATTGTTGAAGGCCAGAAGAGGATTATTGATGAAATTGTTGCTCGCAAGAAGCTCAAGCAGTCATATGAGTATGAGGTCTCGTTCAAGGCCCTCTCGTCGTCGGAGAACATCTGGATGCCTCGTGATGAGCTCATCAAGCGTGGTTTCGAAAAGGTTCGTGTTTCTTTATTGCATTGTTCATTGGTTGCTGATATCGTGTGTCCGTTTACAGAAAGTCCTTGAGGTTGACACCCGTGAAGCTCAGCGCCTCGGTCTCCTCCGTCCCCTTGTTCGTCGCGAGATTGAGAAGCACTTTGCCGACTTTGGTCTTGAGCCTGAGTTCGTCTCTCACAACACCATGCGTGGTCTCTCTGGTGGTCAGAAAGTCAAGATCGTCCTTGGTGCTGCTACATGGCGTCGTCCCCACGTCATTTGCTTGGATGAGCCGACTAGTGCGTTAACCTTCCTATCTAGTATGATGAGGGCTGTCAACTGATGATTCAATACAGACTACCTCGATCGTGAGTCGCTCGCTGCGCTCATCGAAGCCCTCAAGGTCTTCGAGGGTGGTGTTCTCATCATCACACACAACCGTGACTTCTCCGAGTCGCTGTGCAAGGAGTGCGTTTCTTGGTACCTGTCTTCGTCGAGTTGATGATTGACGTATACTTGCAGAGTTTGGGCCATGCGTGATGGCCGTCTTGAGGCCTCCGGACACAACTGGGTCGAAGGCCAGGGCTCCGGTCCTCGTATTGACAAGCAGGACGGTGAGGAGGAAGTGCAGTACGATGCCATGGGCAACAAGATTGAGGTTAAGAAGCAGAAGAAGTTGACCGCATCGGAGGCTCGTAAGGTTCGTGGTTTCGGGTTTTCTCATCTTCATGCATAGGGCTTACTTGGTGTTTACCTTTTAGGCTAAGAAGGAACGTATGGCACGGAGGAAGCGTGGTGAGGAGGTCTTCACTGATGACGAGCTATAGAGTCGTCGTCCCCTCCTTTCCACGTTTTTTCCTTTTCTTGTCTGTCCTGTGTTCCAATCCTGTGCATGTGTGGTTACCCCCTTCAAAGCCTCGTTATATTTGTTGTCTGTCTGTACAATCGTATCGTATAATCCTCCTGTTAACTCCTTCCATTCCGTCAATTTCATGATTCTACTTCACGATTTCTCGTGCAATCCCGCTTTCTAATATATCTGAGAAGTTTGATGCGCGTTTGCCCATTGTCGCTAATCTCATCTTATCGCCGGGGAACTGGATATTTGATACCCCTCTCGGGCATCACACACCACAGAAACTCTTCACAAGGGTCCCTGGCAGGCCGGGCGTGTTCGTCGGACCATACTAATTAAGAGACGTTTCGTCGTACTCACGCTAGCCTTGTTCTCCCTCACCCCTCGAACGTTGGATATTATTTGTATCGTGGTCATAATCTTGAAGTATAAATTTTCATGGCATCTATGGTCGTGGACCTTGCTCATCTGACGTGAGCAGTGTTCACCAACCAAACATGTACTCGAAAACCCTCAAGCATCGAAACGTTTGCATACATGCCCCTCAAGCCAGATTACTACGCCTTCTCCGCACGGTTCGGGCACCGGTACAACCTTCGCGCGCTGCATACATACGATGATGACGAGTTTGGCTTCCCCGGTTGGGATGGAGATGTGGGGTACGACTCAGGGGAGGATTCCACGCAGAGTTCTAGGGGCAGTGGTTCCCCGTTGTCGACTTCTCGTTTGGGTGAGATTGAAACAATAAGTGCTGATTGTTGTTCGCGTGACTGATTATGGCTATGCGCGACGGCCAGCGGAACGCGACTTTGACGCGTTTCCCCTACGAGTCGCGCTGCTAGACCTGCCTATTGAAATTATAGAGTACATTGCAGCGTGTATGCGCCATTCTGTCCCAGTTCTAGACGCTGCAAGTCGATACATCGATGATCGATACTCGGACTTCGCGGATACGCGTTTTTCGCTGAGCGCCTATTCGAAGACGTGTTCGAAGCTTAGGCCGATAGTTGAGCGGGTTTTGTACCGCGATATACAGCTAGATTTTACAGGATGGAAGGGGCGGAAACATACTCAGTGGCCTGCAGCTAGCCTGGATCTTCTCTTGCGCACGCTTAGGAAGCGACCACAGCTCGGCAGACACGTTCACGCGGCTGCATTGGATTATCAGCTGTCTACCGAGTCACAAGCATTAGAAGATGGCCTGGAAGAATTTCTGAAGCTAACTCCAAATTTAAAGACCCTATACCTATGGCAATGCCCACTCGCCCTCTGGAACTTTACACCACCTAAAATTACGACATTTGCTACGACTTATGCCCCGGGGATTATTCATTCTGCCCTCAACCATTTCCCAAAATTAGAGAACCTATACCTACGTGATTGCTCCGTTATGAGTTTTCCCCTGGACCTTCCCAGACATAATTTAAAATCTGTCAGGCTTGACAGTAACCACCACCATGCCGTTTCACATTTTTCACGCGCCCTAACCTTGTGTTCAAAAACCGTCGAACATCTTGACATCCGCTTCATAGGTGGGCTCCTTCACCAGTCGCCGGAATTCGCCCCGAAGATAGATCACGTTCCACCTGCACCCGTCACGAACCTCCGTAGTCTCAGGCTGGACAACATCAGTGTCTTCAGCAATCTGGACAGTGCGTACACGCAGCTGTTGCAGAGCCTGACAATGCTCGAATACCTGCACGTATCACATCACAGTTGCTTTTCCGCAGGCGCTTTCACGGTTTTGCCGCCACGCCTCCGCAGACTCACAGTGTCAGACTATTATAGCTGCTGGGAGAGTGGACCTACGAAACCGCATGAAAGGAATAGACTTTTTATGACGTGTTTCGGGTCGTGCTTCATGTTCTCGCCGTTGAAGATATCTCAGCTCGTCGTTTCCCCGGGCGATGATGATGATGATGAGTCTTTCAAACTTCTGTTTGAGATGGCTGCGTTGGAAAAGATCAGGTATGATAAGGTCGATGAAAGCACTGCATTCATTGAAGTGTTTTGTGAGTTCTTTTCATCTGGTCAGCCTTTGCCAGTATTGAATTATCTGGCAGTTGTCCATCGCCAAGACCCCCTTCAGCCTGAGCGCGATTGACGACATATGTACTGTCTCTGTGGGGTCGGCCGTACATGTCACTTTGTATACGTGAATGAGACGATGGACGTTCTGTCTCCACCAATAATTCTGAATTCAAAAGCAGCGATTAGCCACCACGTTCCGACATCGACTGACGTGCTCCTATGAAGGATGAATTCCCAGTAGTTTTCAACAGACGTTCCCGATGTGGAGCGAGAGCTTGATGCTGGCTTTTTAATTTATGAGTCCTTGGAACATGTTCATAATCTCGAGACTTCTTCAAGATCGGATCGTGGATTTGATGGTCCCTCCTGCTGTCAGAGGAGTAGATATTGTATAAATTCCTTCATTTTGATACATACAGCAAAATGACAGTGATTTAATATGTATATGGCTATACCTATCAGTGGAACAGATCTATATGCCTTATAACCCCCGACGAAATCGTTGAACCGTGTGCTCCAGGTACTCCCAGAAGACTTCATAGACAGGAAACGAGCCACTGACAAACCAGCGAAGATTTTTCCATGACTTGGGATTGATGTCATCATGTCGCTGCATCGTGATAGATTCCATCCACTTTGGATAAAAACCACTGTTACCCCAATCAATAACCCACAGTACGCCGTCATCAGAAAGGATAATATTTGTGAGGTTCAAGTCCGCGTGCGTAAAGACCAAGTCCCAATCATCACCGAACACCAGAGGAGCTGGTAATGGCTTCGTGGGTTTTCTGTATTCGACTGCTTGATTCCAGGAAAACTGTGCGATGAGCTCACAGTAGCGGCGAAAATGTGTCGCAGACTTGAATGACCCCAATCCAACTTCCTCGAATTGAATGCCACTAACAAGGCCATCTCCAAGCCTTCCTGGTATATCGCCCCTCAGTCGTCGAAGCTGAGCTATGTAGAGTACAGGCAACACGAAGTTTCATGAAAAAGGAAAGTGACGGCCAACAGTGGTACAGCATCTTTCCTTCAATGAAGTCCATCACCATCCAAGCTTGGAGATGAGGATATCTGGGTTGTGGAATGGGAATAGTGGTATGCTTTCGAAGAAAACTCATGGTGGCGATCTCTGAGGACGAAGAGTACTTTGCAAGAAGGGTAGGTGTTATCCTATGAGCCGTTATCGAACCAAGGGGTCCCACCAGGGGTTGAAGACTAAGGTCCCACTGCTTCGCTAAGGGAGATCGTACGAGAGAGTACACATCAGAGTCATCAAGCTCCAACAAGTCAGCAGTCTACAAAGACTATTATATTAGGCAACATATGGATGAAAAACCGGCTTGACTGACATCTTTGTTCGTATCTTTTGGAAGAGGTAGCGCAAATTGTTTGGACAAGAAATCGAGGATGCATTCCCACATTGTGTCAAAGGACCATGTTCTGATTGAAACTGTTTGTGGATGGACACTATCGGCTACACAAAAAAATAAGTCTTCACTGCTAGCACATCTAGGAAATTTGAGATTGCACCAATATAGCGAGCTAGCTCATCCACGCCTTCTCCTGTGGCATGACATACAGACACTGTCTGAACGTTGTAGACATATGCAGAATGCCGAATTCGGAAACGGGTCGTAAAATCCAGGTCAGAAAGGTCGTGGCGTTGATTGGTTATAACAAAACATATGCGTAGCTGAGGTTCGCAGAACGTTGTACAGAGATTACTGATTATCCGATGCGCCTCAACACGACCGTTCATGTCGTCGTAGTCGTAGATAACGATAATATATTGATATTTTTTCCACAAAGAATCATTTGCGTCGCTACAATCTTTCGCAGAAAAGTGGAATTCGACCTTGTCATATTTCCGCCGGTATGTGTAAGAGTTCTATGAAAGTCGTTAGATTAGGAAGATTTCTCCACTAATTACCCAGCAACCTCACGAGCGAGTTGATGAGGATGGTCTTATTCTCTCCTGATGAGCCTGTAGTGTGATAAGGAGGCAGTCCCAATGACTCGTTTATCACCGATACCTATAGCAGCTATCTGAAGAGTTGTCCTCATTACGTCGGTCTAAGCGGGTGGGGATCACAACGTAGTTGTGTACAGTGCCACTTATGGACAAACTCCGAGGAATTTCAGGTATAAGACAGATAGGCACGTAAAAAAAGACAGAACCAAGTGATGTTGATGCCGGCTCCGAGAAACACAAAAGTGAGAGCGGAAATGAAATTATTCATTCTGGGTACATACATATATATGTATAAACAATGTTCCTAACTGAGAGTCTCCCTAATATCTTGATAACACGACCCACAACGTTCGAATCTTTAAAGATCAGAGAGTTTTTTTTAGTTTGATAAAGATTCTTATCATAGTAAGCACAATTTCATCGGCGCAACATGCATGTCCTCTTGATTCCGAGTCTTCCTCAGCTTTGGAAACCATACTATATTCATTGTTCTAACGGTATGTACGTGCACAGGGCCCAAGAATCTTGTGTTGGAGCGTTCTACCATCTGAACAGATCAAGTCTGAGTGGAAGAACTTAGAGTTATCTTGAGTTCTGCCCAAACTCCAATGGTTCGAAGCTTCAAGTTCTCGAGAAATACCATTGATCGTGCCTGATGTGTTCGTGCTGAGGGAGGCAAAAACATGGATCAAAAGATCCAATTGGAGAAGCTGTATATGATGTACAACGGACTAAGGCTGTGCCGAAAACTTTGCGTGCCATAAAAATACGACAGGGATACCGCGTCACCTTGGGTAAATGACGTTGGGTAAATGACGTAGTTCTGTTAGTTAGTGTGAATGCCTTTTTTACGGTCGCAACCCTATCTTTTTACCCCGAGTTGAAGCAGCAGTAATTTTGCAATTATTGGAGTTACTCACCGGATAGCCTGCTTCCATGTTCCACTGGGTTCGTCTTAGGAAATGCAAACAACCTGAAGATTTTCGTGATTTTCCGACATGAATTTTCCCGCGTATTCAAGTTGTTGTGGACTTTGATTTGTCCTTGAATTGAACCCTTACTCATCGGATGATGTCCTCGGAAAACCTCGACACTCTGCTTCGTACTACCTTACTACCAGGTGATACCGGATACTACGAGCTGCTTTGTCGGAGACTCGCATGGTGGGACTCAAGTCGTGCCAGCTCTTGGTCTCTTGAAAACGGTTATACCTTATATCACCGACGTCAACATGAAGACCCAGATTTTGACTTCGAAGTGTACCCGCCTGGCGTAGGACCACAAGAAAGTTTGTTTCCCTATCCTTATGAAGGTGGTTATACAGATGGTACGGATCCTAGTATTGAAGATCCTCCGCCTTTTCATGCATACGCTGGCCATAGGGTACGTACCTTATGATATTTCCTCAAAAGCACGCTTATGATATCTTTTGGGTTGGCAGGCCACAGTGTTTTTTGCTCTGAATCGTTCGAGACGGCATGTTGCTTTAAAGGCAATACTCGCTGGCAGTGAAGAGCTTCGCATTCTAAGACGCCTCCAGGAACAAGGAGTGCCACGTTCAATGGAAGATTTTCATAATGTGATACCAGTCCTGGATCTTCTTCCTTGTGAAGGTCATTGGCTTGCGATTATGCCTAGGTAAGCGTTCCACACTATTATGAGCCCTCACTTCAATGAGGGCTCGGGAACTAGATGGGGTACGATACCTCTCGAGCCTTCTTTGGAAAGCGTACATGAAGTTTTTCACTTCATACATTGTTTATTGAAGGTGCGGTTTTACTTCCCTTCATTGAGGCGGTTCTTATTCTGATATTAGGGATTGACCTTCCTCCATGACCATAGAATCACGCACGGGGTACGTTATTTTGGCTCATATTCTGATCTCCTTTGGATCTTTCATCTGTTTAAGGACATCAAGACCAGCAACATACTCGTCAATCATGTTGATAGAGACTTTTTCGACAGGTCTAATTGTTTTCGCGAGTTACTACGCTCTCAAAGTAAATTGACATATGCCTTCTGTGACTTTAACGGTTCCACCATGTTTTCGCCCTCAATGTCTCTTGATGAATGTCGCCTCCCTAGCTATGTTTCCTTCAACACACTGCCTGATCAAGTTCCGGCGGATACATCCCAGGGCGAGTTTGATTTCAACCCCTTTGCCTTTGACGTTGGAATGTTAGGCGTCTTGTTCTGCCACGAGTTTCAGGTAGGCCAGCTTGTATGAACTGCCCGGCCTGTGTCTCAAAGTAATTTGATCGCATGTCTTGCAGTATCTGACATGGACCGCTCCCATGCTAGCACCCTTACTTGACAGGATGACAACCCGATACATTGAACGGCGTTTCAAAGCCTCAGAAGCCCTACAATTCTTTGAAGAAGAGGTCCTCTCTAATACAGCTGAACACGTACTGTCCTCGAGTCTACCTCCGCGGACGGCAACTGGAGCCTTCGATACTTTTGATCGGTGGGCAGGCCTTGATCCAAATTTTGTGGACAAATGGTCAGCTTTTCGCGAGCCTCCTGTTCCGCTTCACCTTAAATGTTTGCGATATGTCTGTGAATACCCGTGGATATTTGACGCCGTTAGTTTTGTACGCCGTGTCAGTCTATTCATTCGCCTCCGCATGATCTTCTTCCACAACCTTAAATCAACTTGAATATATCACATGACTAATAAATAGCTAGAAGGGATTTTCATGTATAGTGTGGAATCGAATGATTGAATAGATGATATTCGAATGGAGAGACATGATGTTTAAAGTATTGTTCAATGGAGCATACTGTACCCGAGTGAAATGATACAGTGCAAAAGACTAAGGAGACGGTCCGTTAAGGCCCCGGGAAGCTCCCGAGAAACCTTGTCCGCGAAATAGCGGATTTGAGGGGAAATTTTGGCCAAATCTGAAACCCAACTTTGCGGATTTGAGGCCTCTGATGAGGCAACCTTGGTCTGTAATATTGCGGATTTGAGGCTCAGCAAGGTGAAATTTTTGAGATTTTGACACCAAAATTCTGAGCATTCGAGGTAATCTGAGTCCCTTAATCGAGGTGTATGACAGGTTTGCAACGTAAATCTACGTATCAACTTGTTACATGCGTGATAGCACAACAAATTGCATTGTTGCCCCAATCATCCTCACCTCAGTAATTTATCTTGGGCTTCATGCCCTTGATGATGTTCTTCACAAATCTCTGATGCCTCTTGCAGCGTTGTGATGGAATGTTTTGCATTGCACAGGACTGAAGCCCATTCTTGCCAAAGCACCTGTTCTGAAGATTTGCATTCCAGGTGGTAGGCTATCTCGTAGATAGACTCAAGATATAGTTGCACGACATTAGCGCCAATGTTGAGCAAACAGAAAAAAAAATGAAAAAAATGAGAATTTCCTTTTTAAGACACATATTTTGTATATGTTGTCCATTATAGCGGATTTGAGGCCGATATTTGGGAAATTTCTGGACAAGGTTTCTCAGGAGCTTCCCAGGGTCTGTCTGTTAGGCCCAGTGAAAATCGCATTGCGCCGAATTGTGCCAAATAGATACCAATCGAGCATGGCCAAATTGTGAGCCATGGCTTCAACATCGACTTGGTTGACAACCTTCTAGCTTTTTGACGTTGCTTTGACCTTACCTAACTGACCCAGCAGTTCATCAAAGTCCTTGAGAATGCAAAACTTGATAATGGCGATCTTTCTGATGAGACAATTGCTGCACTCTTGGATCCCCTGAAGTACTCAAGCAATCCAGAAGACAACTTGGACAATGACCTTCTCATGTGCCTTTGCCTCTTTTTGAATGCTTGCAACTCAGCAGATAAGTATAACAAAGCAATCAGAGCCATTCAACAACGGTTTAGACAACAATAAGATTCTTGTCAGTAAGCTTTGACAACTTGATGTGAGGCATTGTGGTTTGAATGGTGCTAGGAGAGATGCTGTTGGTGTGGGAGGGTGGTTCAGAGATTCCTCCAATCAATGGTCTGCATTTGGCAGCTCTCTCTGTGTTGCTGGCATCTATCATCACTTGGGTCTGTGCTCAATCCTCAGCCAACTCCTTGTTCAACTCAGTGACCTCAGCAATCCATTTCCACAAGCTCCATGGTGACCTTAAACTTCTTTACATCAACTCTCTTTTGAATATTGGTGTGCATGTGTGACTTAAAGTGAGCCTTGATTGTGAGATTGGTCAAGGTGTGTTCAGATCTTGTGTTCTTGAGTTGAGCATTGAGATTCTGGATGTAGATGTTCCAGTTGGCAAAGAACATGCCCTCCTGGAAGGAGGCAAGGATTGAATTTCACACTTTTGGCTGCCAATTGCAAGGCAACATGAATCTTTGGAATTTCTCAAGATAATGCATATAGCTACATGCCTTACTCAAAGGAATAGGATACAATGTCACATTCAGTCCTATGCCAATCCTGTGCAATAACAATGTGGCTATCAACCTCTCATTGTCAGGGGACCTCACATGTTTGGAGTATCATCTTGTTTCCTTTATTCCCAGACAGCCTCTCACTCATAGAGTCCCATCTTTTGGTCACAAGAACTCTCAATCCAGGGCTATCCAACAGTACCACTTTGGTAGCATCACATGATCTGTGGCTTGAGATCAAGGCCATTTACAATGGATTTTTGTTTTCAGGACATGTGACTTGGATAATGGCTTTGATGACATTGAGCTCTGTGCATGCACAAAATCCAATGTCATATTTCCCACAGTCTTTCCCATGGTTCATTTCTGTAAATTTGCAGTCCTGGCAATCAGAATCCTCAGACTTGTTCTCTTTGGATTTCCTTCTGCCATGTATGTAGTTAGTTTTTGCTGTATGACAACTGTTAATAAACCTTTGGATTTCTCCCTGCCAGTTGTGTGATTGAGCCACAGCCTCCAGAGGTTGCCATTACACTCAGAAGATCCAATGCTCCACACACATGTCAAGCATCTGTATATCAAGTAATACTTCTTTTGCAAGTTGATAAGAACCCACTTGTTGCTGAGCACCATTTTTGGCATTTCTGATTAGACAGCAGCTGATTGTCAGGTTCTGCTGACCATGGGGGCTCAGCTACACTGGGTGAGTCCTTACTAGACAGATGCAATGTCCTGCACTTATAACCTAGTGTTCCGGGGCTGGTGTGGACTATAAGGACTTGCAAGGGGAAACTAAGGGAAGTGGTCCAAGCAAGTCCAGAGTGGTCTGGGGAAGTCTAAGACCAAGTATATTAAATGTTGGGCTTGGTGGGTGTCAGGAACAAGTCCATAAGTGAGTATATAGGCTGCAGGGTAAGTGGAGGCTTTGCAAGTGATGGGAGTGGAGCTGGAGTTTGATGGGGGATCAATCAAGAATGATGGGTTCCAGGGCCAAGCGTAGGGCAAGGTCTGGAGTTGTCATAAGAATGTTTGAGGTTCATAGCATGTGTGCAGAGTTTGTAATGATGTCAGAGATGGAAGGAACTTACGAACAATAAAGGAAGCAGAGACAATAGTAACAGTCTTGACAACCTCAACCTTAACTTAGTGTGGGTGCCAACTGCAGGTACCCTTAGTGTTATTTTGACTTAGCAATGCTAGCAACTATGGCTAGCAACTAGTTTGTGTTTGTCCCCCAGTCTTTGTTGAGCTTACTTATTCCTTGACCCCAACTCCCTTTTTATTGTTTAGTTCCCCCTTTCTTAGCAACTCTTTTGCCTTTGTTACTTTTCCCTTTTTTTTTATCCAGCAACCTTTTGTTACTGTCTAGCAAATTAGGCTAGTGATAGCAACACTTTTCACTTCTTGTTCACTTCACACCTGTTAGCTTTTGCTTTCTGGGATGGTTACTGACTTGCCCCCCTATTAACTTCTTACTGCCAGCTACCCTATTTAGTTGCTAGTGTTTAGGTCTTCCTTTTGGTTTCCTGCACAGCAGCTAGGCAGTATAGGAGCACATCAAAGTGCATCCAGTCCAATGAGATATGCATATGATACATCAATGTCACAACCCACTCCCTGAACCCCCAAACCCTCTTCCCAGCTACCTTGCTTCCCTGGAGTTCCCCCTGATGCCCTCTCAAACTCCCCCAACCTTTGTTCAGCCTCTGCACCTACTCTGAGTAACTCTGATGCTCCTTTGGCAAACTTCAATGCCCCCCTGGCTAACTCCAACACCTTCCCTGCAGCCTTTGACGCTTTCCCTGCCTCTATGATCACCAGTTTGACACCCTGGTTTACCCAACCAGCTCTGGAGCATCACAATGACCTCAGGACAGCCTGCATTCTCAACTGATCCCATCAGTATATAACTGTGGCCTGTCCCCTGATCACAACCAACACCTATCAACTCCACACAGCTCTGACAAGCCCTGTAACCAGACCTGCTGCCTCCTGGAGCTCTCCAGTAGTCAGTATATAAGTTGTCAAGTAGCATCCTGTACTCTAGTCTTGATATTGCTTAATGTTACCATGTTCTGATTGTTTCTCTCTTGTGTTTCATGTCTCATGTTATGTTTTCCCTTCTCTCAGTCTCCCAGTCTTGTCTTGCCTCTATCTCCATTATTGTCTTGTTATCATTTTGTATCTCCACCTGAATCTATGTTTGTTCTTGTCACAATCTCAACTCAATTCCATCTCATCTCATTTGACCCCATTTCCTTATTGTGTTCAAGTCCTTTCAACCTTAACACCATTACAAACTCTGCACTTACAATCATGAACCTCAAACATTCCTAAATCAACTCCAGACCTCACTATTTGCTCAGCTCTAAGACCCATCAACATCAACTGATCCCCCATCAAACTCTGGCCCCACTCCCATCACTTGTGTAGCCTCTGGTTGCCCTGCACTTCCAGTACTTGCTTCCAGACTTGTACCTGGGTCTTCCCCAACTCCAATCCTTTGTTGTACCTTGTCTTAGACTTTCCCAGACCACTCTGGACTTGTTTGGACCCCTCACTTATCCTCACCAGTATCTAAAGTCCAGACCTTTCCCAAATGCCAGGCTATCAGTGCAGGACATCATGTCTGCCTAGTAAGGACTTGCCCAGTGTAGCTGAGCTCCTGTGGTCAGTGGAACCTGATAATCAACACCAAATACAATGTTGCTGATCTATTCACTAAGGCTTTGCTGGCTCTTCACTTGCCTACACACCCTGATAGGTCTACAGTAAGGTGCCATGACCATACATGAGGAGGAACACATAACACACAAGGTGTCTGGTAAGGAAGAAGTGTTGGCATGCCACATTGTGGCATTATAAAAGTACCATCAACCTCAACATCATTGTCCAACTTGGCCCACTGTTCTCATTATTCCTCTCCATTTACTCCTTCATTTACTCTAATAGACACACTATCCATTATTACATTACTTATATATACAAACACATACTTACTTGCACTCTCAGTCACTGATCTAAGAGTGAGTTGCCACTATACACATACCATTGGACCCACATACTGACAAAGTCAATCAGATATTTTTCCTTACTGATCTATTTTGGTACAGTAGCTACTTAGTCAACTATATGCTGAATTGAGGATAATTTTGATCTATTCATATCTGTTCAGTGTCACCTTATATCAAGTTAGAGTTCTGACAAAAAATGTATCTGAAAAGTGACAAAACAGCCAAGTCTGATTTTATCTATAGTATATGCAATGACTCCTGGGAAAGTGGGTGTGCACCCATTATATGCAATGACTTTGGACTGTGCTGACTAAAATTTGTCAGCACTGACAAAAGCTGACAAATTTAAACCCTTTTATAGTAATAGAATCAGACTTGGCTGTTTTGCCACTCTTCGGATACATTTTTTACAAAAAAAAATACAGTAGACAACTTTAATAAATAAATACTATCTTTTGACTATGTGTAAAAGGTGCCAATTAGTCTGCAGGGATGAAAAAGGCCAAACATGATTTAGTGGACACTGTTTTTCATGCCTCGCGTGTTTTTGGACACAACATGACCAAATAATGGACATTTCCGAAGTTGTGGAAAGGAGGCCACACAACAAAGTATGTTTGGTCACATCTATTGATTGATTGATGTTGACTAACAAGCTTATTAGTAACTCCTTACCCACATTGAGCTATTGATACATCAAATATCTCACTATGCAAGTCAATTTTAATGGTTTTAGACTGTTAAATTGCTTAACAACTGATATTTCAGGCAACCACCTACTACTCCTGAAAGCCAAAGGCAACAAGCTAGGAATCAAAGGAGACTTGAACAGTTACAAATGACAGATCCTGACAATCGTTGAGCAAATAGAAACAATAGATCTTTGGAACAGATCAATACTGTGGTTGTCCCACCACTTCAATTGGGGCCTGGGGGTATCAATCAATCTATGGGAACTGGGGGTTTGAGACCTATAGCCACTGCTTCTGGCTCTTTGGGAAGACCTATTAAGCAGGCAGCTGCTGCTGCTGATCCATTTTTTATGGTCATTCTAGAAACTGTTTTGCCTGAAGGGTGGGATCCTCCTTTGCAGAGTCCCATACCTAGAGTGGTGCCACCTCTACCTCCTCCTGTACAGAGAAGAGGCAATAGACTCAATCAGTCTGCTGTTGCTCAAGCTGCTATGGTCATTCCAGAAACAGTTTTGCCAGAAGGTTGGGATGCTCCTTTACAGAATCCCTTATCTAGAATGGTGCCACTGTTGCCTGCTCCTGTACATAGAAGGGTCAGAAATCCTCCCTTACCACAGCTTATAATGGTACCAGCTCCACTTGCTCCCCAAGCACTTTTGGAAGAGCAACAAAGGCTGAGACAGAGGCAACAAGAGCAGGCACTGGCAATCTTGCAAGAGCAACAAAGGCTAAGGCATATTGTTATGGGTACAGAGCAGGAGAGGCAACAACAAGAGGCACTAGCAGTGTTGCAAGAGCAACAAAGACTGAGACAAGTTCAGGAAAGGCAACAGGCATTGGCTATTTTGAGCCAGGAAAGACAGGAGAGAGCAAGACAGGAAGAAGAGCTATTCAGAGCAGAGGTCAGTTCAAGACTACTTCAAAATGCTACTTTAATCAACAAAGTTCAATAGCATATTGATCTGAATCCTGAACATAGGCCTTTGAATGCAGCTATGGCTCAAAGAATCTTTCAAGGTTGGGAACAGCAACATGAAGCTGATCTGGAAGAGGATTTCAATGATTTAGGTCCTCAGAATGATATACCTTCTGAGGATGACTTGGAATATGTTGATCCTGCTGGACATCAACTAGCAGAGCAAATGGATCCTCCCCTTGATGTGCCATTAGGTCCTCAGGATGACATCCCTTCTGATGATGACTTGGATTATGCTGATCCTGTTGAACAGAGACCTGCAGAAGACTTGATCCCTGCTCCACCCAACCATCCAGCAGGACTACAAAATCCTGCTGAACAGCCTCCCCTTGAGCTTCCTATTCCACCACAGCTTGGTCCTATTCAGCCTGTTCCAAGAGGAAGGCAACCTTACTTGATTGAATACCCTCCACACTATCTTGGTCCTATGACTGTCATATGTCCACACCGCCAAGCTTTACATTTTGATGCTGAAAAGCTCACCAAGTCTACTAGAAACAGCCCAAAGTTTGGCATGTGCTGCTTACAAGGCCAAGTAAATTTGCCCAGGCTTCAAGATGCTCCAGCAGATTTACTGAACCTGCTCCATGGGCATCATCCTCTCTCTAACACCTTTAAAACATCAATCCATCAATACAATGCAGCCTTTGCATTCACATCTCTGGGAGTCAAAATTGACCATGCTATTACCAATGCACCTGGACCATACAGCTTTAGGATCAATGGAGAACTACATCATTTGACAGGTGCCTTGCTTCCTATTGAAGGCAATCTTCCTGTATATGCACAGCTCTACTTTTATGATCACAATCAGCAATTGGCTTTTTGTCAACAGAACAATCCCAGGCTTGATCCGCAGATAATGGCCTCTTTGCAGGATATGCTTGCTAGAGTCAATCCCTTCATTGGCTTATACAAGCAGGCTAGGCAGATTATGGGAGAAGTTTCAGAAGGCGAACCACAAAGGCTTTCTGTCAAGCTTACAGCTGATTTTGGAGATCCTTGACACTATAATGACCCTAATGAACAGGAGGGAGTTGCAGCTGTAATTCCAGGAGATGGCTCAGAAGAGCGATCAAATGATTGTGATATAGTCTTGCACTTGCATGGAGGTCAATTGAAGCAGATCAGTCACTTGCATCCATATTACACTCCATTGCATTATACCATCATCTTTCCCACTGGACAGCCTGGATTTCACACCAACATTCACTCTCATTTTGGACCACAGAATCAACAAAGATCAGCAAAGGTCACCCAAACAGCATATTATGCATACAGGCTGCAGCAAAGGACTTTGGAATTCAATGCACCATTACTCTGGAGTGGGAGGCTATTTCAACAATATGTTGTGGATGCATGGGCTTCCACTGAACAAAACAAGTTGAATTGGATTTGACACAATCAGAAAAAGATCAAAGCTGAAGTTTATCAGGGAGTAGTGGATGCTGCTGCTGGAGATGAACAAGTCATTCCACTAAGCCAATGTGTTATCCTCCCATCCTCACATACTGGAAGTGATTGACAGATGCAGCAATTATTCCAGGACTCTATGGCTATCTGCAGGAATTTTGGAAAACCTGACCTCTTCTTGACTATGACTGCCAATCCAAAGTGGTCAGAAATTGAAGAAGCTCTCTTGAAGGAACCTGCAGTCAATGGAAAGAAGCAAACAGCTGCTGATCAACTTGATATTGTTGCCAGAGTTTTTGAACTCAAGAAAAATGCTGTAGTAAAGGAGATCAAGGAAGGTCTCTTTGGCAGCTGTGTGGCTTATGTTCATACCATTGAATTCCAAAAGAGAGGACTTCCACATATGCACATCTTGATCTTTTTCCATTGCCATCACAGGATCAAGGATGCACCTGGTGTGGATTCCATTGTCTCCGCTCAGATTCCAGATCCAGTCACTCAGCCTCAATTATATCAGGTATTGGCTTTGTTTGAATCCTGAATTCAGTTACTTATCTTTGTTGTCAGGTTGTTACTGCCAACATGGTCCATGGTCCACATGGAGCTGCCAAACCCAATGCTAAGTGCATGGTAGATGGCAAATGTTCCAAGAAATACCCAAAGGAATTCCAAGAGGCTACTCAATATGGAGATAATGGCTATCCTCAATATGCCAGACCTGACAATGGATGCTTCCTTGAAAAGAATGGTCATTGTTATGACAATCGTGATGTTGTTCCATACAATGCTTATCTCTCAGCCAAGTACAAATGTCACATCAATGTGGAGGTCTGTGCTTCAGTGGAAGCCATCAAGTACATTCACAAGTACATCTACAAAGGCCATGATAGGACAACTTTGTAGATTGCTGGAGAGCAGATGGACCAGAGGGATGAAATCAAGGAACACTTGGATGCCAGATACATCTCTGCACCTGAGGCTTGCTGGCACATCTTTGAATTCAACATGCATGGAGAACATCCCCCTGTATATTGATTACCTGTGCATTTGGAAGGCCAACATGAAGTCTACTTTCAAGATAATGAGCCTTTGGAGATGGTAGCTGCTAGGCCTAATGCAAACAAGACTGCACTCACTGCTTGGTTTGAAGCCAATGCCAGATTCCCTAATAACAACACCACTTATCAGAGCTTTCCAACCAATTGTCTATGAAGCTTCCAAAAGGACCTGGAAGGAGAGGCAGAGAGGAACAGCTATTGGGAGGATGTACTTTGCTTCACCCCAACAGGGAGAAAGGTTCTACCTTAGGTGCTCCTGACAGTTGTGACCAATGCAACATCATGGGCTGATCTCAGGACAGTCAATGGCCACACTTATTCTACTTACAAGGAGGCATGCAAGGCCCTTGGTCTTCTAGAAGATGATGCAGAATGGAGGCAGTGTCTTGCTGAAGCTGCTCCAATCCAATCAGGATCAGCTCTCAGACAGCTCTTTTGCACTATCCTATTCCACTGTGCTCCTACCACTCCAGAGGCTCTATGGGATGAATTCAAGCACTCCATTTGTGATGATCTTCAACACAGATTGGAGAATATCAGGCAGTACAGGGACAGAGTCTTTACTGATGAAGATGTTTATGACTATGGCCTTTATCTGATCAATGACAATCTGAAGAATTTTGGCAAGACTCTTCAAGACTTTCCCAATATGCCAGAACCCCAACAAGTTTGGAATGTGATTCCAGGCAAGTTGGACATTGTATAAAGAGTTGACATTGATACTGAATGATTTCAGAAAATAGGCTTTTGCAAGAAGAAACAGATTATGATGTTGAGGAGTTGAAGAGAAGGGTGGATGAAAACAAGGCCAGGTTTAATGGTGAACAACTGGGGGCCTTCAATGAAGTTATGGACTCTGTGGACAACAACTTGGGCAAGATGATATTCATTCACAGTGCAGGTGGATGTGGCAAAACATTTGTCTGCAACACTTTGGCTTCTACTATTCGGTCCAATGGAGATGTGGCATTATGTGTAGCATCATCTGGGATTGCTGCCTTATTGCTGCAGGGTGGTAGAACTGCACATTCAAGGTTCAAAATCCCCATTCCTGCTCTGGATACATCCATTGCCAATATCAAAAGAGGAACTCAGTTGTCTCAACTCCTACTCCAGACCAAAGTTGTTATCTGGGATGAAGTCCCAATGCAACACAAAAATGCCATTGACTCTGTGGATTGAGGGTTCAGAGACATCCTGGAGAAGGATGTTCCTTTTGGTGGAGTGACTGTGGTGTTTGGAGGAGATTTTAGGCAAACTCTCCCAGTTATCCAACAAGGACTCAGGCAGCAGATGATTGCTGCTTCACTCAAAAGGGGAAGACTTTGGGATCAGATTCAAGTACACTACTTGGTTCAAAACATGAGATTGGATCAGACTCCTGATAACATTGCTCATGCAGCTTGGTTATTGGATGTTGGTGCTGGAAAAAACCTTGGGTCTAGAGAAACAGTACAACTTCCAGAAACCATGATCTGTGATGACAATTCTGTCACTGAATTGATCTCTTCCACTTATCCTCATATTGATCACCATCAAGATGATCAATATTACTTGGACCATACCATCCTTTCTGGCAAGAACTCTGATGTAGAGGATATCAACTCTGAAGTTTTGCAGAGATGCCCAGGAGAAGAGAAAATCTTGCAGAGTGCAGACTCTGTCATATCTGATGATGGGAATCCTAATGGCCTTGCATTGTATCCAATGGAATACCTCAACTCTCTCAGAGCCAGCAGTTTGCCTTTGGCTAAATTGGCTTTGAAGATTGGTGTTCCTGTCATGCTGCTCAGGAATCTGGATACAACCAAAGGACTTTGCAATGGGACAAGAATGATTGTCACTCACATCAGCACCAGAGTTCTCAGATGTAGGATCATCAGTGGAGATGCCAAGTTTGCAGGATCAATTGTTTTGATTCCAAGAATCAACATGGATGTGTCTGAAGAAGATTTGCCAATTCCATTGTGCAGGAGACAATTCCCAGTTTGATTGGCCTTTGCTATGACTATCAACAAGTCTCAGGGTCAATCAGTCAAGCATGTTGGATTGGACCTTTGATCAGGAGTTTTTTCACATGGCCAACTTTATGTTGCACTCTCTCAGTGCACATCAGGAGATTGTATCAAAGTCATCTTGGACCCAGAAAACACATCAAGAAAGACTGCAAATATTGTCTATCAGGAAATCCTGAATGGTTTACAAATGTAAGTGTGAGTTTTGTTGGATTCAAGCAAGCAATTGCTAACTTCTATGAACTTCAGCACCTAATGTCTATAGCTGGACTATGTAGTATAGATATTATTAATGGTTTACAAATGTAAGTGTGACAGTTTAAATAATTGGTTGGTTAGTACTAACTTTTATAATTTTCAGCATCTCTAATATATACTAGTGGACATTGTAGTATTTTGTTAATAATGTAATATAGATACATGATTGGTTTATAGATGAAATCTCAGTGTATTGAATGGTAAGAGAAAAGCAACACTTGGTCAACAAAATACAAAGACCTAACAGAACGAAGTGAGGTTGGGTCTGGGATGAAGCATTAAGTTTGAAATACAAGGACCTAACTGAACGAAGTGAGGTTTGGTCTGGGATGAAGCATTGAGTAGAATATTGAGGACCTAACTGAACAAAGTGAGGTTGGGTCTGGGATGAAGCAAGAGCTACAGGCCCATGCTGAAGGCACGGGGCGTAGCTCATGTTAAAAATAATGGAATACTTATGAAGGAAGGTTCATTTGACTGAGTGAAATATAATTGAAATCATAGTAAAGAGTGACATTTACTGACATTGACAATAACAGGAATATCAACACATTGTTTTAAGAAAGAAAGACCAAAGTCAGCATAGTGAAAGAGATGAGTGGGAAAGCTCCATTAATATGACAATCTTGATTACTTTATTGAGGAACTATTATCAATAACATGAAAGCCAAACTGAGGTTGACTTTGGATCTCAGCATTGAGTTGGCAAAATACAAGGACCTAATGGAATGTAGTGAGGTTGGGTCTGTGTAAGGGTGACCTCTGGAGGCTGTGGCTCAATTACACAGCTGGCAAAGGGAAATCCAAAGTCTATTCAGTACTGTACAGTGTCTACTGAGATAACTACTCACCTGGCAAAGGGAAATCCAAAAAGAACAAGTTTGGGGATTCCCTAGGCCAGGTGTGACGCTTCAGAGGCTTCAGAAGCATGAGAAACAACTGTACAGTATGACAGAGAAAAAAGACACAAGTGATGTGTCAGCAATTGGTCAGCAGTTACATAAGCCAGTGGCAGTGTCAAAGGGGCCACACTTGTCTGAATTATTGACAGAGAACTGGTGCAGCCTGAGGGCTGAAACTGGGACCAATAGATAGGGAAAAGGAAGGAGAATAAAGGAAAACTATAACAGAGCAAATCTGACAAGAACTGGAGAAGGAGGATGGGAAACAAGTGGGACATCCCCTGACAGTCTGGGATGAAGCATTGAGTTGATGAAATACAAGGACCTATGAACGTAGTGAGGTTGGGTCTGGGATGAAGCATTGAGTTGACAAAATACAAGGACCTAACTGGACATAGTGAGGTTGGGTCTGGGATGAAGCATTGAGTTGACAAAATACAAGGACCTAACCAAACATAGTGAGGTTGGGTCTGGATATCAGCATTGAGTTGACAAAATACAAAGACCTAACCAAACAAAGTGAGGTTGGGTCTGGGATGAAGCATTGAGTTTGAAATACAAGGATCTAACTGAACAAAGTGAGGTTGGGTCTGGGACTTAGCATTGAGTTTGAAATGCAAGGACCTAACTGAATGAAGTGAGGTTGGGTCTGGGACTAAGCATTGAGTACAATATTGAGGACCTAACCAAACGAAGTGAGGTTGGGTCTGGGATGAAGCAAGAGCTGATCTATTCATATCTGTTCAGTGTCACCTTATATCAAGTTAGAGTTTTTTGATTCCGAGTCTTCCTCAGTTTTGGAAACCATACTATATTCATTGTTCTAACAGTATGTACGTGCACAGGCCCCAAGAACCTTGTGTTGGAGTGTTCAACCATCTGAACAGATCAAGTCTGAGTGGAAGAACTTAGAGTTATCTTGAGTTCTGCCCAAACTCCAATGGTTCGAAGCTTCAAGTTCTCGAGAAATATCATTGATCGTGCCTGATGTGTTCGTGCTGAGGGAGGCAAAAACATGGATCAAGAGATCCAATTGGAGAAGCTGTATATGATGTACAACGAACTAAGGCTGTGCAGAAAACTTTGCGTGCCATAAAAATACGACAGGGATACCGTGTCACCTTGGGTAAATGACGTAGTTCTGTTAGTTCATGTGAATGCCTTTTTTACGGTCGCAACCCTATCTTTTTACCCCGAGTTGAAGCAGCAGTAATTTTGCAATTATTGGAGTTACTCACCGGATAGCTTGCTTCCATGTTCCACTGGGTTCGTCTTAGAAATACAAACAACCTGAAGATTTTCGTGATTTTCCGACATGAATTTTCCCGCGTATCCAAGTTGTTGTGGACTTTGATTTGTCCTTGAATTGAACCCTTACTCATCGGATGGTGTCCTCGGAAGACCTCGACACTCTGCTTCGTACTACCTTACTACCAGGTGATACTGGATACTACGAGCTGCTTTGTCGGAGACTCGCATGGTGGGACTCAAGTCGTATCAGATTGTGGTCTCTTCAAAATGGTTATACCTTATATCACCGACGTCAACATGAAGACCCAGATTTTGTCTTCGAAGTATACCCGCCCGGCGTAAAGCCACAAGAAAGTTTTTTTCCCTATCCTTATGAAGGTGGTTTTAAAGGTGGTACGGATCCCCGTATTAAGACTCCTCCGCCTTTCCATGCATACGCTGGCCACAGGGTACGTACGTACCTTACGACATTTTCTCAAAAGCACGCTTATGATATTTTCTGGGTTGGCAGGCTACAGTGAATTTTGCTCTGAATCGTTTGAGACGGCACGTCGCTTTGAAGGCAATACTCGCCGGTAGTGAAGAGCTTCGCATTCTAAGACGCCTCCATGAACAAGGAGTGCCACGTTCGATAGATGATTTTCATAATGTGATACCAGTCCTGGATATTCTTCCTTGTGAAGGTCATTGGCTTGCGATTATGCCTAGGTAAGCGTTCCCCACATATCATGAACCTTCACTTCAATGAGGGAGCTAGATGGGGTACGATGCCTCTCGATCCTTCTTTGGACAGTGTACATGAAGTTTTTCACTTCATGCATTGTCTATTGAAGGTGCGGTTTTACTTCCCTTCATTGAGCCGGTTCTTATTCTGATATTAGGGACTGACCTTCCTCCATGACCATAGAATCGCGCACGGGGTATGTCATCTTATCTTGTTCATACCCTGATCTCCTTTAATCCTTTCATCTACCTAGGACATCAAGACAAGCAACATACTCGTCAATCATCTTGATAGAGACTTTTTCGACAGGTCTAACCGTTTTCGCCGGTTGCTACGCTCTCAAAGTAAATTGACATATGCCTTCTGTGATTTTGACAATTCCACTATGTTTTCGCCCTCAATATCTCTTAATGAATGTCGCCTCCCTAGCTATGTTTCCTTCAACACATTACCTGATCAAGTTCCGGCCGATACAGCCCAGGGCGAGTTTGATTTCAACCCCTTTGCCTTTGACGTTGGAATGTTAGGTGTCTTGTTCTGCCACGAGTTTCAGGTAGGCCAGCTTTTATGAACTGCCCGGCCTGTGTCTAAAAGTAATCTAATCGCATGTCTTGCAGTATCTGACATTGATCGCTCCCATGCTGGCACCCTTACTTGACAGGATGACGACCCGATACATTGAAGGGCGTTTCAAAGCCTCAGAAGCCCTACAATTCTTTGAAGAAGAGGTCCTCACTAATACAGCTGAACACGTAATGTCTTCGAGTCTACCTCCCAAGACGGCAACTGGAGCCTTCGATACTTTTGATCGATGGGCAGGCCTTGATCCAAATTTTGTGGACAAATGGTCAGCTTTTCGCGAGCCTCCAGTTCCGCTTCACCTTAAATGTTTGCGATATGTCTGTGAATACCCGTGGATATTTGACGCCGTTAGTTTTGTACGCCGCGTCGCTCGATTGATTCGCGTCCGCATCCTTTTATATAGCTGTTTGGTGTAATGTTCATTGGTGTTATCAATGTAGATTTTTATGCACAGTGATGTTGGTTCAATCCTGTTGTAATACATTTGTTTTTGTTCCTAATGCATCACTGATGCATTAATGTCACATTGACAGTGTTGCATTACTTTTGTGCAGTACTTGATTCTAGTTACAGCATTTTTACTGTAATTACACAGAACAATGCATTAAAATGTCAGGGGTCAGCTGGCAGCTTTACCCTTCTTGATTGGCTGAGGGCAGAGGCAACCCTTGTCGGATTAGTTGCAGTTACTGTTGACAGCTCTGGAGGAACAGTATGTATTTCTCAGCGTCTAAAGCCTAACAGGCTCCGACAATCACATTCCCTTTAAATTAGCTTCCCCAAATTGTCGGAGGCAAATAACCCCAGACAACCCGCTAGCTAGACCTAGAATTCTGCTGGATTGTCACGCTGCTGAGCTAGACCGAGAATTCTGCTAGATTGTCACTCCTCACGACTTGCTCACGTGATGAACGCGTTTGCGTATGGATACTGATCATGTGAGTTGGAAAGTAAAGTCGGCAAAATAGGTGCCGTTTCGAAACGGAGGCTTTTATGACAAAGTCACGGTAGCCACGTGACCGTCTCAATACAGACTCTCTCGACTTTCTATGTAGTACTATAGGAGAAACACGGCTTACTCGCGCGGAGCAACATCAGTCACGAGGTAGACATGTGCGTGCCTTTTTATCCGTGTTTTTGTATCGATAAATCCATGTTTTCGGCATTCACCGCAAATGTGATACGCCACATTGTTAAAGTGATAAAACCTACACTTCTGGACGACGACCTTCCATCGGCTCTTTTGTATCTCACTCTCAGGTTTAGTTCTCATCTCTAAGATGAGTTCAACTGTCGAGTCTATTTCTCCAAGCAGACCTTCTTCTCATTCTATCTCTAACTTTACCCAGAATTACAAAACCAAGAGTGTTCGCGCTGGGCTCGCACGCGATCTCAAACGATTTGGGATCGACGTCGACGACGAATATGTCCTACATTAAGTCCTCAAGATTAACGAAGCCTCCATAGGCGATATTGGTGCATGCGTCGACTTACTTCGTAAAACACATGGCAAAGATATCGAGACTCTTCAAAAGGTGGCCATGCATGAGAAGAAGGGCGATGAGAAGCATATGTATGTACCCTTGGTAAGTAGATTGTTTCAAAGCCCGCACCACCTCTCTCATCACTATGTCAGGAAAACTTGTGCCGAACTATCGCAACATATGAATCAAAACGCCCGCGTCGTTATCTTGTGACAACAAACAACAAGCACTTCGAATCAGAAAGTTACTCCACTGGATCATTAATGCCTGACCTTTGCGTCCTCGAGGTGGACGATAGAGAAGTGACATCCAAGGGGGTCAACCTAAAAGACAGGAAGGTCTTTTTCCGCCAGATCGCAGCATTTGCAGAGGTCAAAAAGAGTCATAAAGACGACCCTGTACCAGTTAGAACTTCTGCTACTCTAAACACAGCCCAGGTTGCCGACTACGCTGCGATGCTATTTATCGGCCGCCCTTTCAATTTGTTCATTGTAGGACTATCTGTATGCGGAACCAGATTTCGGGTTGGATATTTCGATCGCTCCGGTATACTCTTTTCAGAAGCTCGAGACATATTGAGCGAACAAGGGTTTCCCATCTTCGTCAGTGTCATCCGACGTATCACCTGCGACATGTCAAACACCGATCTCGGTCACAACGCCAACATTCGTATGCTTGAAGGCCATACATACTATCAAACCGAATATCCCAAGTTTGAAATTGATACTGGTCGGCAACCATATTATATTACAGAAGGTCGCCCACTTTGGGTCTCTTTTTCATATCTTGGGCGGGGAACTTCCATCTGGGTAGCCTTATCCAGCGACGGCGCAAAATTAGTTCTCAAGTTGGCTTGGCGAAGGGAAGATCGTCGAGGAGAGGCAAGCATATACCGTGACGTTGGTCAAATACTCGGAATGGCAAGGTTCAAGGATGGTGGCGACATGACATGGAGACACCGCTCTGGAAAGATCAGCATCAAGTCCATTCGAAATCTCAACCCAGAAGCCGAGTTCAAGAGAAACGTCATTCTCCATTTTGTGGGAGTCAATCCAATTGGCAAAATGTTATGGCATGCGAAAGATGACTTGGAGTATTGTCTTGGAATATGGGCCGCTATCAAAGGTAAGGTTGATGCATCTAAATCCTCGCCACAGCCGTGTTGACTGAACCTGCAGGTTACAGACGCCTGAAGAGCAAGGGTTTCTTACATCGTGATATCAGTCCTGGGAACATCTTCATCTGGGACGAGTCCCAAAACGGAAAGCCAGCACCCTGTGACGACGAAATTGGCTTTTTAGCAGATCTCGAGTTTGCGTCATTCCTGAATACTCGATATATTGCACGTCCGCGTGAAACCGTGACACGACTCCCACGTGGCGAAACAGTTGTCACCCCGATCCTTTCTTCCGCCAACCCCATAAATTATCCTGCCAGAGACACTGCTGTCCATTCTGTCTTCGAAGAAGTTGTGGTTCCAAAGAGTAATATAGACCCTGAGATGACAGTCAGTGATGGTGATGTTAGCTTTGCTGCTCGATCCGTTTTTGACAACCATAAACTTAACCGTCGAGGATGGGCCGTTGCGTCGCACGGCAATTCCGAGGTCTATAGATATTTTTCGAGCGTACATTACATTACAACTATACATATATATACATATATAATATATTGTTCACATTATAAGTACCAACTGAAGTCGTATTGTCAAATGACTACGTATAATAGCACCAATATAATACGTACCTAATTTTATTGACAAAAAGACACGTTGCCGGCCGACGATCGTCGATCGCCTGTTGCAATGGCGAACTATAGATGTAGATAGATGAAGTAGTTAATATATTAGACAAGTATGATTGTCCGATCACTCACGATCTCGTTCGATACCAAGTTAAACTCATACTTCTTCATTAATACCCTAGGTACACAGTGTCGAACAATTATGTGTCGTGCGCGCCAGCTGTAAGAGTGTCCTTCGTAACTGTACGTAAATGCTTCATCTAGATATCGTTGCGCGTCGTTTGGGTATGCATGGAATGCGGCAACCATACAGTTGTTGTGATCGAAGCCTTTTAACGTGAGATGGTGAGACTTGCGGTCAAAGTGAGTGTAAGAACTTCGAAATAAAGAGTGAATGGATAGGAAGCTCAATCGGTTGCTAAATATACATACTGAAAGACCAGAGTGACAATGTTCACCTGGGTTAAAACATTGAAATATCTCTCAGTCACTGCTTGAATGCCAAGTTCGGCCATTTCTCGCATATGGTGGCTGCCCACTGACTTGACGGATGTTTGAGGATGCCAACAGACGATGGTTGAGCATGGCAGGGAGGACATGGAGAAGTTGTGATGTCTGAAAGTAAAAGATACGATGAAAAAAACAGGCATAAATGTTCAGATGGTATGACACATGGTATAACAGACAATGTATGTCTGTTACATGGAATACCTTTGTGAGATTGAGTCAAAGAGTGGAACATAGGTGTAAGCAGACATATCTTCAAATTTCATGGTGTATATTGATTTTTGTTAAATACACTGTTTGTTTTCATGAAGGAAATCACCGACATAGTAGATTTACAGCTGCATAGGGAAAGGACACAGTCAACATGAACAGAAAATATCTTCAGCCCTATGGTTGCAATGATTATGTAAGCACCAAGTATTTGTGCCATGTACAAGGTAGACTATCCCTCGAAGACAAGGTAAAACCAAGGTCAAGTAATAGAGTCTCTGAAGGCATAGAATGACAGACTCCCTCTTCCCAGGAGTGATAGCACTAAGATTGCTACAGCACATTGAACTTGAAGACTTGGATAGTAGCATTAACAGATATGCAGCAGCATATCAAACTGGAAAACCGAAACAGTAGCATGTAGAGATACTTCCCTATGTAATCCATTTTCTGGATACCCAATTGCAGTATACCAAGAATGAAGAAAAATTCCATGCTCAATTCCACCAAAGAGAACAAGCAACCCTGGGATTTAACAAAATGTGGGTCAGGTACCCTTCATGGTGATAACAGGGAATTACACCCTCTTATTCAATCGCAAAAGAGGATTGAAAAGGTGAGATGAATGAAAGCAACCAGTAGTGAAGTGGAGGACAAAGAGTTGTGACTAGTGTCCAGATGTCAAAACCCAGTACATGAGTTCACACAAGTGTAATTACATAAACAGCTGCTGGAGCAACAGATTACAAATTGATCAAACTTTTGATTATTTTCTATACACATGACACATAGATTCAATCTGCTCTTACATACACCATGATAGTCGAACCTTTCGCTTGGCATATTGACAAGTCCATACATTCTACAGAGTATGTTTCTTCACACATTTGGTAACCTGTTATTAGACCGTCATAGAACCATGACTTACCATCATTTGATATGAATCTACTTGTGAAGTGATTATCCCCATAATAAATGACACCTTTTATTTTATACTTGTATAATCTAGCATTATCCACAGCATGGATATCAATTGCATCATTTATCTGCACAGATACAGATGAAACATTGAAATATAATATATGTGGTGCATGCACAAATTGGAACACCCTGACCAATTCACAACCACATTCCTGGCATTGCAACACAGTATGCAGCCAGAACCTTTCCATATGATCCTTGATCAATTGATGCTCCGATGTTAGCACAATCATGCAGGACTTTGACTGCGCTTGCTGACAGCACCTTATGTGCTGTTCTGGACATGTCATTAATGAATCCAATATGACTTCTTTGTTCATAGATAGTTCACTGACTAATGCGTGTACAGACATATATTCTCCAAAAGGAAACACAGAATGGTTTTTGGAGTTGAGAGTAGTTCTCAGCCATTCTTTGCATTCCTCAAGTGCTTCATGATCTCCAGGACTGATTTTTGAGAATTCTTTCACAAGATGTTTACACATACGTGGGCTTATATTACCCATATTGAGAGACCATTCTGCAGGATCTTCCATAAACAGGTTGAACAGTATTGAGATGATGGAGTCATATGTGCAGCTGTTCATCTTCCAATTACAGGCAAATGAGACATGGGATGCATAGGGTAATGGGGAGGAAGCCTCTGTACTGTTATTATGTTCTAGAGGTTTGACCTGATATTCCAAAGATATCTTTGCACCTTGAGTGGGTACAAATACACTACTAGACTGGATATGTGGCTTAGTTGATTTTTGATTGGATGCTATTTGCCATGGAATATCTACAAATCCCAAATCATCAAAAGGATCAGTTTTTGACCAGCAGAGTGCAGGATGCAAATTAGGAGGCAAATAAGATTCGCTCTTGCACTTACAGAAAGAACTTATCAAGTCCAAATGCCTGGGTGCATCATGCAGTCCTTTTGGTAATTTTCCTATGTATTGCAGGCGCATTATTTCATCAAGAAGCTCTAGTTCCCTGAATTCTTGCTGTAGTGCCCCGCTAGCTTTACCTTGAATCATGTACCTGTCAAATCCTCTTATAATAATAGTGCCATCTGCTGTGGTGCTTTGAGACAGAGCAGTATAGTATGCCTGATGTGATTGACATTTGAACAGATCTACCAGATTAAATGGTCTAGTCTTACCTTGGCTTGCGTAATCCATTATAGCATAGTTTACAAGGACTTCAACCTGTGACCTTGATATACAAATTCTTTGATCATTTGGTAAACAGCATTCTGTAGACACAGATGTTCAAGTAACAGGAACAACATTTCCAGGCAAACCTTCGATCTGCACAGTGTGAGGCAGGTTCTGAAGCTTCACAAAAAGCATATCTAGCATACGTTGACCTGATGAACCAACACAGGACTTCCATCCATATACATGACCTTCTTGACCATTTGTGATGCATAACTCCATTGCCAAATTTGTTTTTATTGATGGGTAACCCAATACATAAAAATAACTTACCAGCAATTTGATTGGTTGTGGATGAAGGAGGTTGTTCCCATATTTCTTTTTGAATGGATGGTGGAACACTTTTTGACTTACCAGTATGACCCTTGATTTTTGGCATCCCATTCACATTGTCATCCCATTTATCAGAAATAGTATCTTCACTGAAAAAATCTATGAGTTGCTGCCCACTTTCTAATGCAAAACAAGAGCTTCCAAGCATGTTGATTGCATCCTTATCGATGTTATGGGCAGTGATAATTAAGACATTATGGAATACAGGATCAATTATACTAATATTGGTGTTTGAAGACACACAACATGATTGCAGGAATTGTATGTCGTCATTTGTGCATGCGCAATATCTCATGTTGATCAAAGAAGTCCTCAGTGCTTTATTTTCATCTCATTGTGCCATTTGTCTCATGTTTTGGTGCAATATAACCATGGTGGTGATCTGGTGCCATACAGCTTTACCCAATGCTGCCTGCTGATCTTTGATATTAGATGATCTGACACAGACTTTACAACTGTACAGTGACCCATTTTCTTTTCCTGCTACTGGAGGCAGCTGTGCAAAATCACCTGCAAATACCATGTTCATTCCACCAAATGGCAGATGAGGTTTTCCATTTATTTGAGACAAATGTGCTGATATGTGATACATATCGGTATATGATAACATTGAGACTTCATCAAAGAATATATACTCCACTCTGATCAGGTGACTCTTGACTTGTGCAACCTGCATTTGAGAATCTCTGGTCAATTTGTTAATCCCAAACAAATAATGATATGTTGACCCTCCCAGGAGAGAGGCCACTGTTCCCATAGGTGCTACAATAGCAAGCTGATGAGACTCCTGTTGAGCATCAAAGTAATGTTTCAAGGCTTTCAATACTTGAGTTTTCCTGGTACCCCCCATCCCTCCCATATACATCTTAAGCTGTTCTGAGTTGCAGGCCGCTGCATGATGAGCTACTATTTGAAAGGCTCTTGTCTGCTCTTTGTTCAGACAGAAGTCATAGACAATGTTGTGAATGGCTGGTTCCCATACTGGATCTACTGTTTTTGAATACAGGTATGATCAATCCACCACCTCTACAGTTTCAGGCACATCCAAGCATTGTTGGTTGGTGTATATTTTCCCCTGTGATGGAATAGAAGATTGCTGTTTGCTTGATAGAGATGATCTGGTTTTGTTTACTTTATGCCTCCAATATGCTCCAGGCTGATCTGATATGTTGGGAGAATGATCATTTACCACTTCAAATGTTTGACCCATTAATGGTTTATCCCACTGAAGGCCATTCATAGTTATTGTCATACAAGCTATATCACCCCTTTGCCTGAGTTCACATTTACCTATGTCCTTGTTGAAATTTAAATGTATTCCATAGTCTTCTGCACAAACCTCTTCCATTTCATCTACCTGATCTGATTGCTGAATATCAGATATGTCTTTTGTGTCAAACCTCAGAAATGCCATACCATCTGACTTCATCTGAGCATAAAAATCATCATGGGCATCCATGCATTTGTACTTAATATTCATATTACTCATTAAAGTATGTTGAGCATGTGAAAAACCATACTCTGAAAAGGCTGTATCCCAAGTAGTATCTTTACTCCTGAGATTAGTGCCTGAACACCACAGCTTAAATAAAGTCAACATAGTAAGACAGTACTCTTCCCTTTCACCTCAATCACGTTGAGGCAGATTAGCACCTATGAAGTTGGGTACTCGTTTTTGATGAGGTGGATGCACTACAGTTCCATGAGTGTCTGCTAATGGATGATGTTCTGTGAAACGGAATGTCACAACAGACAGATGCTGGAAAGATTGTTTTTTGCATTCATCATCAGAATTATTTTTATATTTTTTAAATCTTTTTGACAAGGCAACACGTTCACATCTAGCTGACCATTCATACAAGGACATGTCTTCTATCTCCCTACATCAATAAATGTAGTCAAATATGGGAGACAAACCAATAATGCATCCCCATTTCTTGAATATAACAATCTTGTCAGAACAATACAGATCTTGCATAGATGGTTCTTCATCTGACCAAGCATGTTTAGCTTCCCATACAAAGCTATGCCAGTGTATGTTAATGAATGAATGATCTGTATAATGATCTGGGTGTCCCAAGAGATACATACATATCATAGGTGAACCCATCTTGGATTTAGCACTAAGGACATTGGTCATTTTAGTCATGAGGGATCTTGCCTTTTCATGTAAAGGGAGCAGACCATTTATGTCAGGTTCCGCTGACCCCAGGGGCTCAGCTGCACTGGGCGAGTCCTTACTAGGCAGGCGTGATCCCCTTGCACTGGCAACTGGACACTCAAAAGCGTTCTGGACACTGATTGCTTGTGCAGATAGTTGGTGGGATGTGATCCAAACCGGTCTGGGGAGGTCCAGAGAAGTCGGATTGTGAGGAAACAGGACAGGCTTGGCGGGGTTCAGGCAGAAGACCGTATGGGAGATTTGCAGACATGAAGGGGTAGGAGGCTATGCGATCAATGGGAGTGGAGCCAGGGTTTGATGGAAGATCAATTGGGGTTGATGGAGTCCAGAACCAAGCAAAGAGCAAGGTTCAGATCTGGTGAAAGAGTGTCGGGGTTCGTAATTGTAATTGCGGAGTTCGTGAGGTCATTAAGGTTGGGGAAGACTTGGGCACAATGGCCGGACAGAGTCACCAAGACAGCGTCGGATGAAATGAAGTGGAGTCGAGATGGAACAAGAATAGATTCGCATGGAGATATAAAACAATAATGATAATGATAACGAAATGGAGACAAGACAAGACCAGGAGACTGAGATAAGACCGGGAGACTGAGATAAGACCAGGAGACTGAGAGTAAGGAAAACAAGACACGGAACACAGAACACAAGAAAGAAAACAATCAGACCATAGGTAACGTTAACAAATAGGTAGGTGATATCAAGACTAGAGTACGAAGAGCTACTTGACGTCTTATATACTGACTACTGGAGAACTTCGGAGTATGTTGGCTGTGGTGGCGGGGCTTGGTGGAGCTTGATGGAGTTGGCGGGTGTCGGTTGCAATCAAGGGTCAGGCCGCGTTGATATGTTGATGAGATCATTTGGGAATGCGGGTTGCCCCAAGGTTGTCGTGATACTCTGGAATGGGTTGGAGGAGTCAGGGTGTTGAGTTGATGATGGGTGGTGAAGATCGGGAACAGCAGGGGTGGTTCTTGGGGTTTGGAAGATCCAGAGTAAGTGCCAGTGGTTGCGGGGAAGGCATCAAAGTTGGCCAGGGGGCCATCAGAGTTAGCTGGGGAGGCGTTGGAGTTAGCCAAGGTTGCATTGGGGCTAATCGAAATAGGCATGGGGCATGGGTGGAAGTTTGGTGGAGCATCAGGGGTTTTGGGGAATGAGAGGTTGCTGGACAATATGCGGAGGTCCAGGGGACGGGTCGTGACAATTTACAATCTCCTGATTTTTTGAAAGAACAGTTCTAACCACTTCAAATGCAGTGTACGTTTTAAGGGACATCTTGGTGATGTATTTTGTAATGTAAAGTAACACTGCCTTAACAGCTGTACCTGACTGAAGACTAGTGACATCTGTGTTGCATCGAAACAGGTAAGTCAGTGCTGGTGTAAATGTGTTAAGCCAGGGTTCTGCTTTTTGCATGTTAAGAGCACCCATCATAGGATCAACTTCTGTTTGTTTGAACAGCTGCTTTGGAAAATGAGCCTTACATTTACCCCACTTGTTATCCATACAGCCCTTATATTCCTTGCCTTTTTTCTTTATTCCATCCTTCTTAAAGGATGTGCCACAAGTGTGAACATTACAACAAAAAACAAGATCGTCCACTGTGTAAAAGAAATGCTTCCACCAATTGCATGTCTCTCTACACCTGACACAAGTAGGTTTGACATTGCAACTATCCATGTATCCATTATCTATGCCTTGACTATCATTATCCATGTCTCAACTATCTGTGTATTCACTATTTTGACAGTTTACAGTGGTATGGTCTGTATCAGTACCACATTGACATTGAGATGGGGGTGGATCTGGCATTGATTTTGTAGGGTCAATATAACCAGGTGTAGTCTTTGATGATTTGATATTATTTGCTACATTGTTCATTGAACCTGTAGTAAAGTCCCCTGTGAAGGATGCTTCAAGATAATCCACTAGAGCCTTTTGAAAGGAAGAGTCCAGATCAATTATTCTGCATCTTGCATCTTCCAGCAATAAACTACTGCACAGCCATAGCAGCATATGCAAATGCAATGTCATCCATCCTTGCTGTTTAACTGTACTGTAATAAGCAGATGTGTTTCCAGACAGTCCCTGTCTATCTGCACCCACTCTGAGTACATGTTTTATAAATGCAGTAACCATAAAATGAAAGAAACAAGCACCTGCCACAGGATTTTGAGCAATTAACCAATAGGCCTTGTTGGAAGACATGGAAATGGAAGGGCAGAAGGATATGCCTGTATCTGTGTAATATAAGCAAATAGGATGTTGTACATCAATAGGCAATAGAGTAATAAACCATGAAGGTGCACCTTTTTCAATGACCAGAGACCATATTTCATTCCGCATATGTTTTTTTGAAATTGGCGCACCCCCTACCCAACCAGACACTGCATCTAAATCATTTATTGCCTTGAAACATGCATGCTCTTCATTGGTACTCAGCTTGACAAGTTCTCCTTTAGCCATCCACTCAGCCACATTCTTTAAGACATTAAGATTGAGGCCGACTATACATTCTGCAATCTGACTGAAATTGTTATGTTCAATGGCTAGAAACCCACTGGTTGTTGCTGCTTGCACCTGGTCATGACTGAATGCAGCAAAGGGAAATTCAACATCCCTTCAAAATTGCTTGTCATGGTACATCAAAAGTCTAGATTTATGAGCCTTGACAGATATTTTAGAGTTTCCACATCCAGGACCACCAAGCCCATAAGGAAACAGCCACAGAAACATTTGAGGGTAAACTGACAGGTCTTTCATCCAATTAATTGGACAGGAAGTTGGACCTACAGCCAAAGCCTTGCCATTAGATTCCCAATGTTTCAATGCAATACCCTTGAGTTCATCCTTTGTTTTGGTTGACAACTCCTCCCCAGTCAATCCATGCACTACAAATGGGCATTCCCCTGCATTGATGCCATTTACTCCTTCAACAGTATGTACAGCAGGATCAACCGTGTTTGCTTCATCTAGTGACTGTTGATACACTATGCTTACAGGAGGCACAGACTCCAAATAGCTATCTAAGTTTGTGTCAGATATTTTGACATCAATATAGGCTGTGTGATTTAGTTTAAGCCATTCCAAGGCTTTCCTCACAGAATTTTGACATACAAGCAATGGTAAACATTTAAGTTCCTCCTCTGTAGGTTGACAAGGACCAGTGAACAATATTGCCAACACATCGTCCATGTCTGTCCTAGGAGGGGGAAGCATATCATAGACCTTTTCTACAGGTGATTCAAAAGCTATCAAATGAGCCTTCATCTGTTTAAGGCCAGAAGATGACACATGTGCATAACACAGGGATTTGCAGATCTTTGCTACAAGTAGTTGCTCAACCCAGTTAAGATCCCTTAGAACATCTGGTATAGGACCTATCCAAAAGCCATTGGAAAGTGCATATTTTGGCATTTTACCCTTCAGTAATGATGATCTACAGTCTGAACACACTGAGTCACATGTGTGATCAATAACTGGACCACTTAATTCCTGTATACATTCCAACATCAACTTTCTCTCAACTCTGGTAACACCCTTGATGCACAATACACTGAACAACCTTTTCAGACCTTTCATCAGCTTCATATTTTTTAAGGGATGTAACATTCCACATACTGCGCACCCTGCTTCCTCAATATTTTTTGGACTTGAAGAGTCACAGAAGTCTCTTATAATTTGAGCTGTCAATTCACAAGTAAGAGGGGCTGGGGGAAAGTCAATGGTATTGTCAGTACAGGGAACATTATACTGAAGCTCCACCAGTTTCACCTTTTTGCAAGCAACTGCATGCCTTTGAGTATTCCTTGACTGAGGACTAAGTTCAGCCTTTAAAACTGTTATATTGCCATGACATATTGGGCAGTTGTGATGTGCAAAAGCAGTTAAAGCATCTGATTTATGGAAAGATTTAGAAAGAACAATACGGTGACATTGAGTGATGGTACATATTTGGCACACTGTAAGATGCTGGGCTAGGGTAGATAGTGGAATTTTGGCATGTATATTTCCTGAAGAAATAGGATAGCCCATGAGGCCTATCTTATTGACATGATCTATGAATTTGTACACATATTGACCATTTGCCTCAGCGGTGTTGTGGAATAAATGTTCCTCAACATCAACAAAAGAAAAAACATAATGTTTACCACCTCCATGCAGTGTGGTAGTTTTCTTTGATAGATGCTTACTGTTACAACTTTGTTCACTTGTGACTCCTAAAGGATAGACAGGTTTTAGCAAGGTGGTACATTCAGAGCATTGGCTACAGTTATGTGCAGCAAAAATGTAATCAACAAAAGGTTTACCAGAGTATTTGGGTAATGACAACTTGAGACAGGAAACCATCATTCTTAGAATCAATGAAGTTTTGATGCTGGGCCAAGCAGGCAGAGCAACATATCCATTTAACAAACATTGTGCAATAAACACAGGAGAACATATGTTGTCATGAATGATGCAATGATTCATAGGTAAACCATGTCTGTGTTGGCAATGGAGAGCAAGAAAGTCGTGGCATGATAATAAATACCTCATCATGTGTATTTCCAACCACAGTACCAAAACGGGTGAATGCTTGAGCAACAAAGACCAACACAAATAAACTCATAGAGAGTAATACCCTTTGAGCATATGAGATAGTAGGCTGTAATACACATAGATATGACTATCATTTGAGCATCACTCATATTGAACAATAGTGCATCGCTCTTCAGTAGGTTTGGAGCATTGCTCTATGACAACAGCTGATCCTTGACAAACACAAGGACTGACATCCATGACCTCATTGAAATAATGGCAGGAAGCATCTTTTATTGGACTTAAATAAATAACAATAACATCAAACAAGAATGGGGACAGACAACAATATCAACACTCACAAATCACATGATATAATGTGTGAGTACTTAAGTGCCAATAACAACAATTGGAACAAAAGAAATACTCCACACACTGAGAGTCTCATGATGGCAAAAAGTCAACTGAGGATAGTATTATGTAAACAATTGCTGCAGCAATGAATGATGTAAGCCTCTTGATTAAGCAAGTATTACATAAACTGCAGATACAGCAATGCCTTACATAATGGGGCTAAGGCAGCAACGTGGAATGGTACTTATGATCATCACTGGCCAGATCAGACTAATGAATTCCAATTGAGTGATCATAAGTATATTATTAGCATGTACAATAAATGACAGCTTGAATTAACAAATGCAGCATTTTTTAGATGGAGGCTCATCAGTGCGGGTTTGAAGGTCAGGTGTTGGCTTGGTGTCAGAGTCCTCATCAGAGTACAGAGTGAGAGTGGGCAATTCAGGGGGTGTATCACTGATGTATCCATCTTCTGGACAATAATCTACTTCCACATGTTCCTCATCTGTGTAACACACCCAGCCATGCATTTCATTTTTGAAAGAGGGTCAAGCTCAAAATGTTTTAAGGGTAAGGCCAAGTTGAGTTGCTACCTTATGGTCCCCCCATACATGACCATTGAGATATGGGAAGGCTAAGAAAGACAAGATATCAACAGTTCAGCAAAGATGAAAGGGAAAAGGTACACAGGACAATGAATGTACAGAAATTGACAGGTTCAACCTCACAAATGGTGTATGTTTTACCTGGCCATGCAAAGGACAACATCTTGCTAGGGTGTTCATCAGAGAACATGTCAGAAAGTGAAATACAGTTATACACAAGCCATCCAGGTCCTTCTCATGGGGTAGCTTGAATATCTATGTGCATGGAGGATGGAGGCAGGTTGACATCATCACCGCAAATATGACTTGTCCAGGCCATCTTTTTGTAGTGTATCAGGATGCAGGCTTGATGAGCCAAGAATTCCAAGTAGACAGTGTCAAGTGCATCTATCCCTGTAAGTACACCATTCTTCCTTCCCTTCTAGTGTGTGAGATGAGAAAAACCAGTACATCAATCTTTGAGCACAAGTGTAATTCTTGATAGACAATTCAAATGCTTGCATGTCTTGGCTATCCACAAATGACCATCCTGATAGACCACTGTACAGCTTGAAGTAGATGCACAGGTACAGCAATGCCAACACACCACTCCACATGGAGAGATCTGGCAGATGGGAACTATTGTATTCTAAACACACCAGAATATAAATAAAGGTAAAAATAAAATAAAATAAAATGAATCAAAATAAATCAAACAATGCTTACCATTTTCATCTGTTGAGTCCACAAAAGCAAGAACATAGAAAGTTAACATCCACATTAGGATGTCATGTGAGGCCTGGCCATGATCCATATTTGAGACTGTGTTGGACACAACAAAATGATGAAAAATGCCAACTATGGAGTCAGGGAGAGTCATGATGCAATAAAAATGCCCACCCCAACATATACAAGGTTTGGGAGTGACTACTGCATGAGGAAGATTTGGATGCATGATACTGGATAATCATCAGAAAGGATGATATGTAAAATAATAAAATATAGAAGATACATCATTGTTCCCAGCTCCAGAACAAGCAAGTCTATGTTCCATTTCTTGGCATTTGGTTTCCTCGATGCGAAATTGTTGACAAAAAGCTCCCAAGAAGCAAAGTCCCTGTAGTCACCAGATTTAGGCATTGCAATAAACCAAAGCTTAATACCTGTCTTGACCAGCAGGAAAGTTCCAAATCCATTGGAGTCTATGTGCCAATAATGATGAGTATTTGCAGTTGAAGCTATCCCCCAATGCATGTCAGAGATCAGGTAGAAATCACCACTCTTGCAGTAACTATGTCCTTGTACCTTGTTCCAGGCAGCCAGATCACTAGAAAAGGGAGGCAAGGGAAATGTTTCAACAGACCTAGGCAAGTTAAGAGCACTTAGAGCTCTGGGGTATGGAGCCTCAAGAGAGCAAATGAGATTCTTGGGAGTACCCTTTCTCAACCAATCAGTGCCTGATACAGAGAAGTCTGGACCATTCTATTGGATGAATTTCATTGAATGACAGACAACAAATGAATGAACCATGTAAATCCATGAGTTTGTTGAGTGTGCATATTTGCAATAACAACTATTTGTTGAAACCAAGATTGATGTGACTGACATTGCAAACAAGTATGCATGCATGGTCACACAATAGTAGGCATATTTCAGAAGGGAACCTAGTCTCATATTCCTGTCAAGTCAGGATTGTATAAATGGGCCGTTGTTCTGTATGACCAGATGCAACAGCGGAGGCATGCATATGGTTAAACCAAAGGATATCCCTCTTTAGCTGTCAGAACATGTTTGTTCAAGACATTCTGCAAATAAAAAATCATAATATAAATATATATATGTGAAATTTAGGAACATATTCAAAGGTCCCTGCCCCACCAGGTATGGGTATATGAACCTTTTCACCCTTGTGACAGATCCATCAGTGTTCAAGATCCAGATGATTGTCAATAACCAATTTTTCACCACACTCATCATCCTGAAAAAGCAACTGAACTTTCATATTGACATAATGAGTATTGCAACACATATGGAAGACTCAAACATCAAATCAATTAGGACTTGTTCTTCCTCCTCCAATATATCAATGACATCCTCCTTGTCAGAAGACACATTTGTGTTGCTCTTTGGCTTTTTCTTGCTGCCCTTTGGTTTTTTACCTGGCTTTGTAACAGAGCCTTTATTGTAATTATCACATTTTGGATTTGCCACAATACAGGAGGATTTTCTTGTTTGGTTTTCTGCTGTATTGTTATTAATAGATGGTTCAATCCCTACCCTGGACTCTGGGCCAGATATACCATCTCCACTACTGTCACCTACAGGTGAATCATGGTTATCAGATGTATTGATTGGAGAAGGTGACTGATCAGATTGTTGGGGATCATCACAGTGTGGGGACGACCCAGAAGGGGATCCTATATCAATAGACAGATCAATCTCTACCCTGGACACTGTGCCAGACAGTCCATCTCAACTCCTGTCACCTCCAGGCAAGTTGTGGTTGTCAGATGTATTGTTTGGAGAAGGTGACTGTTTGGGTTGTTTGGAATATTCACAGTGTGGGGATGACCCAGAAGGGGATCCTACTCCAGTATGCAAATCATTGATGTCTGCCAACTCTGATGAAGGTAGAGAAGGATGGAAGGCATTGCCAACATCTTTTCCTAACATTGCATTGAACATATGTGAGTCAATAGGTGGGGAGAACAGGCTTCAGAGATTGTCAATGGATGGGGAAGACCACCTATATGTCTCCAAAGCTACAAACAATGTAAGGATGCAACAACACATGAAAAGCAACAAGTTATAAGACACCTCTAATAATGAATCCTTTCCAGATAGTGATCTGTATTCTCGGGGCAGGAGCAACATGAGCAGAGATACCAGCAGGGCTATGTACAATGTGTTGTGCATCATAGTAGAACATCCAAATGTACCTGATCCATCTATTGTGGCACTGTGTATGCTATGAAGGTATGCCAACTCTTCTTGATTGCTCAATCTGCTTTCTCTGACAATATAAGATTGAATATGACATCAAAATAAGTAGAATAATAAGCATACTCATCAACTATTAGTTCTTTGATGGAGGACATATCTGATGGCAGATACACATTACCCTGAAGAACATAATAGATAAGTTGTTGAATAAATATAAAAATAAATAATACAATGGAAGGTAATAAAGATAAAAATGCACCTTTAAGAGACAGCTCAAGTGGAGAGCAGCAGACGTAAGGTTAATTAGAACGTTGTAAACACTCTTTTTGGAGACCTGCTTTGCAAGATTGGAATACAACTTCATTTGAGTGCTGGTAAAGGACAATAGATAGAATAAAGCTCTTAACAAGTACTGTTCAACTGTTTTCCAATACTGGTCCAGTGGTGGATGGCTGATGAGGGTCAGCACCATCCACAAGGGTCTGGATATCCAATACACAATAGGCAAGAACTACTTTGAAAAATGCCTCGAGAGCTCTGTGCTTGGTTATGCAAGAAACAGGTACTCTGCAAAGGGTATCTCAAAAAATAGCAAACACATCATTGTAGTTAGCCATAGACTGATTAGTTTTACAAACCGCGAGGGTGTGTGCCAAATGCTAAATGATAAGTGTTGAATTAACGATATTTAGGCTACCCAGTACTTCAACAAGCGTATTCTCAAAATATTTACTGATATCAAGTGTGTTCAAAATGACATCAGAGTACCAAGAATGCAAACCAAATCTAGGGTTTCCTATTTGGAGATGAGGTAACAGCATAGTACTCATTGCCACCAGGGGAGAAAATGACATTGAAAGAATATTGAAATACATGACTCATTATATACAGGAAACACCAATCGTCAATCAAAGTTAGTCAGCAACTGCTGCTGCAGACATATTAGTAATACATCAATAACAATAAACATAGGTGTTGGTAAGAAATAACCCAGCCAAACACTTTGAAGTGGTAAATGCAACACCAATCATTGAACCAAGTTATTCATAGGTAAGCAATCCCAGCCAACCACTACAAATTGGATGAGATTGACATTACAAGAACACAAATACCTAACACATGAAATGTTCACATATATGTAGGTACATATATATGCTATATATATATGCTATATATATATGCTATATATATATATGTGTGTATATTCCAGTCAATCACATTTTCAAATAAAGATTGGCAAAATGATAACATTGGAAAGCACACAAAGTAAGAAAATATCATTCTAGTATGAGCCTTCTCTTTGCCCTTGTGGAATTTACCCTTTGCAGGCGTATTGTCAGGTGATGTGGGACCAAGACCCAAGGCATATGTCAGATTGTGTAGGAGTATAACAAAAAGAACATTGAGGGTAAGATATCTCCATGTAACACATAAGGATCATCCAGAAGCAAAGGACAAATGGCCAACCCACTTATGTTCCCCAGCTTTGTACCAGTTTATACTGAATCCAATAGTGACAACCAAACCTTCAGGTAGTTCAGCATCATTATTTTTATACAAATGCCAGCTAGGCAAAGCATTAAAATCAGCAGGCTGAAAATGGAAAGGCCTTCCCATCTCATTTTGACCATTGTAAATAGGCACTATAGTATGTAAGAACAAGGAACAATGGATTTATAACAGTGCAGTACCTCACTGATCAAACTCAATGATGGGCTTGTACACATCTGACACTAGCAGAAGTAAAAATGGGTGCATTGACCTCCATGAACATAGAATTGTTAAGGCCAACAGATGCAGGGCAATTCTTTCATGGTGTTGCATATCCACCATCTGAACAATGTTACTTAAGCTGAAACACACAAGAGGATGTAGATTACATACCATTGTTGTACTTGGGTGTCTTACCCTCTCCTTGGGATACAAATGCAATGCCATGGCTGGAAATGGTGCTGCAAATCCCATCTGGCAAATTCATAACTTGGTGAAGCACAGCAAACTGTTGAAGGGATTCCTGATGGAATTCATACACTTCCAATCTATGCTGTCCATACTTCTCAGTGGATCCTCCAACAGCAACAGAACTATGTATCAAGTGAGAAGCAGATACCACGCCAGAAGACAAAGAAACACAAAAAGGTCTGGACTGGTTATGGAGGGCCAGATGTTTATTGTTACAATGAAGATCTCTAGGATCTATTCTTGCTAGATGGACATAGAATCCATGACAAATGAAGAGAAGACCGTGGGACAGAAAGCTATATCATAGTAAAATAATAGAAACAAACATGCAAATTGTAGATGCACACCCAGTTTTCTGAACTCATATGCTGTGTGACCATGCAGATACGGGAATAACAAAGCTTTCCATCACTGTTATACTTGTCGTATCCAAAAGGCTGCACTTTAAGCTGCTTTCTGCAGGACAGAAAGTTAAGACAACAGAATCTGATAAAATTTATGAGGCAACCATCATACTGTAGATGTGGCAGAGCCTTGTAACTAGGTTTCATGAAATCCTCTTGATATTGTGGCTGCATGATGGTATATTCAGCCAACTCATTGGTCGGATCAGTAGAGCCATCCAATCTGAGGGAATAAATGAGTTCAGATCATTTTCTCAGAAGAGTTAGAGTAAAAAAAAATAATAAAAGGTCTTTGCCAGACATATCAGCAGTATGAATAAGTAAGGAGCCAGCTGTGACAGAGGAAATAGCAGGGACACTCGACCCAACATCAGAAGATATATTTTCAACAAAAGGGTCATCATCAATGACAAAATCAGACATATTGTTGCTCTGATAACCTCTGACCTTTTCATATTCATCTTCATCATTGCTGTTAGCATCCATAGCAGCAAGAGGCCTCGAAGCCGGACATTTGTGGAGACTACAGAATGCATATAAGTTAACAAACAGCTGATACAACATTAACAGTACAACTAACTCAGAAACAATGGGTAATTCCTCATCAGAATCTGAAGATATTGTCACAGGACTACCAGGAGAGAGAGGTACAATGTTTGTGTCTGCATCAATAACAGGGCTGGATGGTTCAGCCTTTACTGCAGGATAGACCTGCGTAACAGTGGATGGCTTTTTGGGTGTGACAGTCCACGATTGCAGCATCTGAAGAGCCTTATGGGTCAGGATACATGTGCAGCTGCATTATGATCAGGCAATTCTAAGATACTGTTATTACCCACAATGTACACAGGATGCCTGACAGGGGTCAATTCAGAATCATCAGCATTTAAACTGGCCAATGCGTGACTATGGAACCAGTCAATATCATGTTGTCATGAAAATAACAAACATACAGAACAGGCATGTTGATAACTGCAGCCTCAACTGTCTTCTTCTTCTTAGGGGAAGAAGTTGAAAGAGAACTCTCCAGACTGATAGAGGCAAGAATAAGCAAATACATGACTGCAACAGCTAAAAAAATACATGCCTCTCAAGGACAAGTGGAGCTTTATGCTTGGTAGGTGACCTGTTAACGCTATGTATAAATATACGTGATATAAGCAACCAGTAAAATGGCATGACTTGAAGTATAAGTGCATGCAAAATCTGAAGAGTCACCCAAAGCTGTTGCAACATCAACAGGCAATCCAGAGACATTGTCAAATATGCTAGAGAAATGCGAGTCATTATATACATGTCAGAAGGACATATAATACAACAATGTATGACTGGAGTTGGTCTTCATTCCTGAGGATATAGACATCAATATCAATAATAGGGGACAACACAGTGGAACAGACTGACAAAGACTTCAACTGTTGGGCAAGAGACTTCACTTTCGAGAGACTAGATTTTGCTTGCTTGCACAGAGGCATAGTGAACTTGACACATATTAGACAGATACAGATGCAAGGGGTAGAGAGAAGGACAGGATATAGGAGTACAGAGTCGATGCTGCCAGACTGAACACCTTATTATATGGAGGAGGACGATGTATTAAAAAGGATAAATAATTTACAAAGAGTAAAAAGATAATGAACATGAAGAATCAGGGCAGGGTAATTAGAACATTATATGACATAAATCCACATATGAAATGAACAGCCAAAGATGCAATGATGGCTAACAATACAGGACTCCATATCAGTATATTCCACTGGATGACATGTCAAAGGGCAGAGCAATTCATACAAAGAATAAAGGTACTTTAATGAAATTCAACAGCAAAGCAAAAGAAGGCAGCATAGCACAAAAAAAGAAAAGAATACACAGTAAAGCACTGTTAATAGATGTACAGAGGGAAAACGTAAACTAGAAGACTCCAAAAGAATCACCAAACAAGCCAACTGTGAGACAGCAAAACAAGGGAATAAGGCAAACACAACAGGCCTGTCAGAAGCAATCAATGACAGATGTCCACATTGGAAGCAATGTGAGACATGAAGCGATGTGAGCAATTGAAATGATTCACAGAAGAAAACAGAGAGAAGCAAGGCAACAGGGATACCGTGGAAATGAGACCAACACACGCATAGTGAATTGTGCATCATTAGTCAAGACATGACAGCAACACAAGAATCAGAACAGGACACCTATCAACTGAGGGACAAGAACCAGTACACAGTTCAAATTGTCTATAAGCACACAGTAGATTCAGTACACAAATATAACATTACCTAAACATACGAAAGATCATCTGCTTGATACGATACTGTACCATGCTCCACAGGTCATGGTGTTGGCCAAGGACTATGACAAAGCAAGAGCCAGTGAGTAAAATGTTCAGTCATACTAAATATCCATTACTATTAATACTATCTTGCCTTGGTTTAATGTCAGAGACTGCACTTGAGCAAGCAATTATTAACCATGAAGAGGATGAAATGATGCTTGCCAACATTGCCAGTGTAAGTTCAGTAGAGGTGAGTGCTGCCATTGCATACTGATCAAGAATAGGATCCTTCATGGGCAGAAGTGGTACGAATCAAAGAGATTGCAAACCCACAGACATGAAGATTGGTGTACATTCATGAAGACGGAGAGATTTTAGACAAGGAGCTTATATTCACCATATACGGTGCTATTACAGACAAAGATTTACTCCCTCTTAAAAAGGATGTGTGTATGAGGTCAGTTAAGACAGTCAAATGTCAGATACAAAGAGCTGACTTACAAGGTCAGCAATTACAAATGCATAAAATACATGAAACAATCAGTCAAACTCAACAGACTCAGGACTCAACATTTTGAAGATGCAATAAAGAGTGCTGGGTTGATATGCAACTATTTCAATCACAAGTTTGCTGAAGGCTGACTTGAATGTTGGTGGGATGCCTACATAGGCCAGGACACAAGACACATTGACATTACAAACTGTTTATTCACACCAACATCAGAGGCTTCATTGAACAAAGAGCATCATCTATTGAACAGGGATTTGGACTCATACAGACTTACTGAGAGGATACTTCCCAAAGGTTTCATGGTAACTGAGGACAACATAGTTCAGTATTCCAGAGCAAGATTAGGTGAAGATGGCAAGCGAATGTAGGTAAATCTCATATTTAAAAAAAAATATATAAAGAGAAAACACAAGATTAAATGAATATACATTACAGGTACAAATTATACAAACTGGAAAGATTCAGAACAGGAGACATAGTAGCTGTTCAACTATCATTCCAGGTCGTCAATCTGAGCAGAGGCAAACTGAAAATGCTCCTAGTATTGAGGTCCATTACACTCATTGACGAGAGCTTCAGATCAGTAAGCACACATCACCAGAATCAAATGTATGGAATGATGCACATATATCTATATAGCTGACCCCACAATCTAACAATTCAGTGCAGAGTGGAGGTAAGCTAAAGCAGAAGCTCAGGGAGATAGTGAGCAACATCTTGCACAGAATGGAGGTTGACTTAGCTCGACATACTGAAGAACCATATGGCCACCCATAGTTCCAGGATAATACTGTAAAGCCATACATAAATATAACATTGGCAGGCATGAACATGCCTCAACATCAATGAGATTGACTGCCAAAGAAATGCAAGGGTTACTATGCTATTCAGCTGATCCAGATTACACAATCCATTGCTGTAGCAATGGCTGACCAATCAAACCACCTTTCATTAATTGGATTACATCATCCATCACTGCAGCTGCACATGACTAAGCAATCCAGTGTTTTTCATGTAAATAATGCAAAGTGAACACAATTATAAAATTAGCTCACCCAGATTACACAATCCATAACAGAGCTGATCCAATGCCCACATGTCCCTCATGACAACGTTGATGGTAGTTGGTTTCTGACAACTCACAGTCATGTGTTTGTCATGTCGAAATACATCTCCTCCCATGCCTCCTTCCAGAGACATCACACCCAGATTACACAATCCGTCGCTGTATTGCCAGATGACTGATCAACTGTTAAAGTATTTTCATTAATCAGATTACACAATCCATTGTTGGTAACAGTAGCTGACCAATCAACCCAGTGTTTTTGTTAAGTATTCAATCTCAAATAACAAAAAGTTGACACATTTTAAATTTACCTTTGTAAATTCAAATTGTTTCAATGAACACTGACACGTTGCAAAAGTGTAATGAGAGAAATATGACATATATATTGTATGTACACCACAATCAAAGAACAGAAGGTAAACAAGTTAGAAAGACAAAATAAAATAAATGAAAACAAAAAAATACAAAAGGAAAAATAAATATAAAAACAATAAGAAAGAACTTGCATGTTGTTTCCATTAATTAGCTGGTGGTTCATAGCTGGAATGAGCAAGGAATAGCCGGAATGGAGCGAAAATCAAAAAATTGAGGACAAGAAGGAATAGCCAGGAATAGCCATAGCCAGTGGTAATAGTCGAAGGGAGCGAATATCGAGGACAATACAGAAATAGCCGGTGGTCATAGCCAGAAGGAGTAAAATTTGAGGATAGCCGGTGGCAATAGCTGAAGGGAGCAAAAATCGAGGACAAGACAGGAATAGCCAGTGGTCATAGCCAGAAGGAGTAAAAACCGAGGATAGCCGGTGGTAATAGCCGAAGGGAGCAAAAATCGAGGACAAGAGAAAGATACCCGGTCAGACCAGATCACGTGCCTAATAGCCGAAGGGAGCAAAAAACGAGGACAAGAAAAAAGATACCCGGTCAGACCAGATCACGTGCATAAAAACATCACGTGGGATCAAAAATCGAGCACAAAATTTGGCGCTTGAAGATGGAGTAAAAGCCTCGGCTACTTCGTAGACCTCGGAACAGGGCACAGCTTTATTCATGTCGACGCATTTGATCAGGGCAATCGATCGAGCTGAAGACATTCAGCGCACTCCCGAACACGATTATGAATCGTTCCTTCTGGTGTTCATATATGTCGCCTTGCAAAGAGCGATCAAGAATGGAGAGATGCTCGAGACGAGAAAAAAGTGTCAGTGCTACAAACTTCGTTAACTAGCGTATTCAGCGGGTCCACAATGCAACAAATATTGTGGCAACGGACAAATTTCGCGGTCTGGGATCAGTCTATGTTGGTAAATTATCTTGGCAGTGGAATAGGGGATGCCGTCAAGCACGTAGTCCGTATGGTGCACGCACAGGTCGTCTATGAAGCGGAGCCTATTGAAAAGCTTGATTACAGGGCTTCCAAGTTTTACGAGAAGCCAACAACACTCGAGGCCATCACTGTAACATGGGAAGAGGTAGAGATATTGTTCTCGCAACTTCTCAAAGAGCATGGAAGATCAATAAATATGAGCAACTTAAATAATGATTAGTAGATAGACAGCAACCGTCGATCTAATGCCGTTATGTCATCGTGAATCTTGAGGCTTCAGATAAAAAAGTAATGCGTCACCGTTGTCGATGGTGGTTGGTTTGGTTGGACTTTTGTGACGTGTGAAGTAAGCTTCGCATTAGAATTCGTAATCGCTGAAATAAGTAAACAGACCTCGCTAGGTTGGCAGTCATGTGATCGGCCTCAGCTACCAGGGCTTGGCCCATTATGATCCTAGATCGATATCACCACAGGGAGATGACCCATCTCCCAAACTACCAACGGTCACAAATTTTGAAATTCAACCCACATTCACTTATCGAGGCACATTCACTTATCGAGGTCCCAATGTGAGCTCACTCTATCGCCGGCTTCTTTGAGGGAGGAACTCTATCACCGGCTTCTTTGAGGGAGGACGGTACGCATGGGATGATATAATGCAATAATCCTACTTATCCTAACAATTGAATACTGACCTTTTATCAGATTTCCAGACCCATCATTGGACCTAGGTAGACAAGTTACAACCGCCGTATCGTGGAGAAGATAAAGGCCTTACGGCCTAAACAGCGCAAATTCGTTGTAACTCAGTTCTTGGTCGTCGAGAAGCGATAATCTGTCGTAGTAGACTGGAGTGAATCAATCCCTTCTCAATTCCTGCTGTTTTTGTCAACTCTTGAGACATATGCGAATTGAATACATGTCCCGTCCAGAATTCAGCCGCGCTTGATTGTACGGTTTGGCTCGCGTCCATTCTCTTGCTCGATATTTTCGACGAGCATCTGTACGCACATTCTATACGTACATCCTCTACATATTATGATTACATACGGCCAAAAAAGGTGATAGAGGTATTTTCTGGTGTGTAGGTTGAATAAATTGACTCGATATCGTCCCAGTGGTCATCGGAATGTTGGGAGGAGTGAACTCGTCCGTGACAGCAAAATTGTTTGCTGACCAGGTATGTTACGCGATCTGCGCTAGAAAATCTGAGATCCTATCCAGCCGTTCTCTAGGATTACGAACTTTCTGCTATTTACATGAGGGAGTGGGACATCAGAAATGAGTCGGGCACTGGAGAAAGATTCAGTAGACATTCAAAGAGTATGTTGGATATTCCTTAGTCAAATAGTACGCGGTCTACCTTCTTGCTTTAGTGTGACCTGATCCTTTCCTGCGTTTGCAAAAGATTGACCTGTCGAGAGAATATTGAAAGCGGATGTTCAAACCTTCGTTACGACAACGGGAAATTGGTGTTATTCCAAATTCAGATCTACGTATAAGGCAACAAGTACGTCTTATTTTCTGTAGAATTGAACGTCTGTATTATCCCAAGGAAATCAAGTTTGGAACATTACTCGAGCATTTCTCGATCTGATCCAACTTGTCATATAGAACATGGTTTGCCACGGGTAACAACTTTGGTCTAGCTTTCCTCTATTCATTAAGCATGCTATGCTTGTAAGCGGTTTTCTGAAGATCTTTCGAAGACCAAACTGTAGTTAGTGCCACAGACACAGTAAAAGATCAAGCATACTTTCTTGCTCGGATCCCTGAAGAAGTTCTCAGTCGTACCCTCTTCCCTCTCGGCCACAAGTCCGTGAAACACAAGCATCTACCCACTACCAAACGAAAAGAAAGCATGCGTATATGCATTTCGGGCAAAAAGGGTTTGGCGACTTCATCCTGTACAATAATCCGCAGTCTACATCCCATTTTGAAGTTTACGCAGATCCGGCCGCAGCTTCTTATATTCCCCCTACCCAGATAATAAACATTTCTACAGGCTCCAAGTTGCAACACATCAAGGCTTGTAGAACTATGCCATTGGTCCAGGGACACGAGCTGAAGGACGTCGTTCGTGACGATATCAAACGAAAAACCATTTCTATTGCACCACCCGGCGTGTGAGTCCGTCTAGTCTCTTATACATGTAACAGTAGTCACCTTCTAGACAGGGACAACCCCTTGCTGCTGTGTAGTGATGCGAAATGTAAGTTGATGCCGTCAATTGATCGGATCAACGGATCAAACTTTGTTTTCACAGAGTTTTGGAGGCTTAAGTTACACGAAAGCTCACTTAGACGTTACAGTCGTAGGTATAGATTTAAATTGATTTATTCGCTAGTTGAGACGGCCTCAAACTATTGAATGGGTTCAAAAATATATATAATTAAAAACCCAAACCAACTAAATACTCGTAAGCCTAAGTTAGCCGCTCCCTGGGGCTAGCCGAGCCGTGGTATGTCGTTGCTTGTCCTTTCCCCCAGCTCTTCTCCCCCTTTTATAACTTGTCATGCATGCACAGACCAGGGTGCTTTCCATGCATGCCCATGGTTGTACCATGTGGTTCCCCTTGGCTTTCTTTTCTTATCGGTCGATGGATCGGAATGGCATGCTGGTTTGGCATTACTCAGTCTGCGTACGTCCGACGTCTTTCCTTTTGCTCCTTTTTCCCCAAACTTTTCCCTAACCGTCTTTTTGTGGTTTGTGTGGCAGCTGGCTCTGGTTTCTGGACGGTCTGGCATGTGGTATCAAGGGGGGTAGGGTATCTGTTGTTGTGATAGACATCCATGGCTGTCTTTGGCATTGGTTAGAGTTCTAGCCAGATCGCTGAGCACAGCCATTGATTGCCTATCAAAACACGTGATCAGCCTTGATTTAACATCAGAGCTTTTGCTGGCATTGTTCAATGCATGCTCTTTGGGTTCTTTAGTGATTTTCTTTTTATACTAGGTAAGTTTTTCATGTCTACAGTTTTTGACATTACCCAAGCTTACAGTTTTCAGCTTGTTAACTGGTACTTCTTATCTTTTAGTATATTCCACCTGTCTCGTATACGAGACAGGCATATCAGTAGTTCCATTTATGTAATTTACCTTCTCTTTCATTTGGGCAGACGCCCCAGCCAGTCTACATGAACCAACTGGATATCGTGCACTTGTAGAGTTGATGTACACAATGAAGTCAGTCATAATGTGCTTTATAGGTATATACTACAGTTTCTCTCGATGAAGAGATGTTGGGCTAGGGGGGCTCCTTGATCTCATACCACCATGTGCACCACCTAGCCTGGATGCAGCAACCATGCCTTACCCGCTGGTATGCACTATCTACTACTGCCTCTTATGAAGGCCCCTGTCTAGCAGGCTGATCAGCATGGAGACCCCCCCCCACTACACAACCCAACCCGAGCTTTGGTCAAGCTAGGTGACTATGGGAAGACTACCCAAGACCTAGGTATTCCAACTTTCTTGGGACCTTTCTTTCTGAGGCAACCTAATGACCCTAGCACACATGTCACCTACTGGATAAAACATGAGTCACAAGGAAAATAAATGAGCTCCCATAATTAACAAGGAAGTCAAACAAGATGACAGCATGCCCACACCCCGGCACAGCTTGTCCTGAAATAAGACCCAGATTGCTCCCAAAACCCCTACAAGAACTGAGGAAACTGAGGAGCCAATCCATCCCCAAAACAACCACGCTATGACACCCCAGGACAAAGCAAAAAAGAGGCCTCAAATTGCCAGTCCTGAAAAACAAAAAGGTGTACATAGCCATGATAAAAAGAGAAGAAACATCCCGACTAAACCCCTCAATGGAAATGAAGGATTTGGGAACTGACACCCCAGTTGGCTCACCTATATCCATTGTTCCCTCGCCCATATTTGCTGAGAGCATCAAAGAGGGAGCCTGGAACCACAATGGTGAGGGAGACACAACTATGATAGAGTCCTCCCCTCCTCACCGTTCCCCCACCCCCAGCCCCGCCCCCCAGGACAAACAAAGTGACCAGGCCCAAAATGACAACCTCTCATGGATCATTAAACAGTAAAGACATACATCCCCCATGCAAAACCAGAATGTATCTCTTGAACCACCACCCTCCACACAACCCCAGTTGCAGGACAGTGTCCTACATATGGCCCCACAGCCTGACCTCCTTCAAACCGGAACCCAGCCCACCCCCCAACTGCTGGGCAACATGGTAAGGTCCTGTGCCCCAGCAGAAGGGTTCCCAGTCATTCATCTCTCAACCCCATCATGGTACAACCTACTCCCAGAACAGCAGACACATTTCAATAACTATCCGGAACCCAAGCTCTGGATCCAGGACTGGCAGGGAAGCCATCAAGCGGGTCTGGTGATTGTAGGAGAGAATCTCAAAACCCTGATCCAGCAGATGACCGGGGTAAGGGTGAAACTCTCATCCCCACAGAAGGATAAAGACCTCCAATCCCATAACAGAAATGACTGTCAGAACCCTTCATACCACTTCTTAGTCTCTGGGATTACCAATGAAGCCCATGCCATCCTGATGGCACACCCTATAATCTTGATGCTCAAGGCTACTGCTTTCATGCTCCCATACTCACCCCCCATCCCTTGATTCCTCTGCACACTAGAGGGCTTCTCCCTGAGCATCAAAGATGCCAAAACCATTCAAGAATCCAAAAACAAAGCAACTAGAATAGTGTGCAAAGCCTTAACAAAAAAACAACGAATTCACCTCCCTCTACAAGAGCAAGCTAGTTGGTGACAATACGTACCAGCATAACCTTGAACCAATCATTACAATACTATCTACCTTGGAGGTGAGACTTGTTAAAGGCAATGAGGTGATCACCCATAAAGCAAGATTCGGAACCAAAAAACCTTGGTGGAACATATACCTGCATAACACCCCCCCTATCTCCTGGGCAAGCTACTTTTCCCTCCTACAGCACCTCCATGACATACACTTTGTGGATATGGACTATGGTAGTGCAGCCCTAGTCAAAGAGGAATCTTGCCTGCACTGTTTTAACTGCAAGGGTGTGGACCACAACCAAGCCAATTGTGAATACACCAAGCTGGAAAGGTGGTATGGGAACACCAATGCCGAAAATAAAATTGAAGAAACAGCTGAATTTGCCCCCTTGAGTAAATTTGTAAGAAACCAGAATATGACCAACAGGAAATGAGGTACTGGGAGGGGCGGGAGTAGAGGGATGGGGGCCTACAACCTGACATACTTAAACTACTCTGAAGGCAGGAATGACTGCTGTTGAGACTACCTACAAAATTATGTATAGCCTAAACAAATAAATCACCCTCCCCTCACCCTGAGTCACATGCATTGTGATGAATTTACTGGGCTTACGGGCGACAGGTAATCCCAGCACAACCCCCTGGCTGGACCAGGCAAAGTCCAGATGGCATCGTATTTATGAGAGTCTTGCCATGCAGCGTTCCTGCTTAAGTGAACAACATCCCATTGTAAGCATGACTCAACCCAACACCCTGTCACAATGAATGAGAATATACACCTATGGGAGACAAATTACAGCAACGGTTACCACTCTGCTCAGGCAGGAGGGGTCAATGGCCAAACCATCATCCATGACCCTGAGGACAGCCCAAGAGGAATCGGCAATGGATCAAGGAACACACTGATGTCAATCTGGGAAGAAGATGAACTACTCTATGCTGATGATGAAGAATCAGCTAGGGAGGAAGTACTCCTGGATCCTAAACCACGAAAGAGGAGCAGGCATAAGAGAGGGGCCATAACCTTTGCTTCTCTGAACATGAAGGGCAGTGCATCCAACTCAACACAAATGAAGTGGAAAGAAATGTGCCAGCTGATGAGAGAACAGAAAATAGATGTCCTTGCAACCCAGGAAACACACCTCGACAAAGACAAAGTGAAGGAACTAAACAAACTATTTGAGAGGCAAATCCACATTATTATGAGCTTAGATACAAACAGGCCAAATGTGATGGGAGTGGCCTTTATTATAAATAAAAAACTAGCAAACTGGCAGGAAATAAAACACTGTGTCCTAGACCCAGGGAGAGCTATAGTGATAGAAATCCCATGGTACAATGACAAAACCCTAAGCTGCCTCAATGTATATGCTCTGAATGATCCAAGCAAAAATAAGACCTTCTGGAACAAAATCAAATCTAATTGGACAGCATGACCAAGCATACCAAGACCACAAATAATGTTGGAAGATATGAATATGGTCAAAGAGGCCATAGACCGCCTACCAGCATATGCAGACCCTGCCAATATGGTAGAGTCCCTTATATCACTAAAAAACCATCTGGACTTGATGGATGGGTGGAGGAATGAGAACCCTTCAACCCTTGACTTCTCGTTCCAAATGATAAATAGACTGGTCCAATCCCGAATCAATAGAATATATGTTAATGAAGGACTGATCCCCTTCAGCTGGGGATGGAAGATTGAGAGATCAGGGGTAAACACCGATCACTCGCTGATATCTGTGACACTGATGAACCCCAAACTCCCATACACAGGAGAAGGCAGATATGCTATGCCCATACTTCTCACCAAAGACAAGGTTCTATTAGATACCCTAGAACAAATAGGAATGAGACACATGGAAAATCTTAGAAACTCAACAAGGAACTGAAGCACTACCAAGAACCCACAGGTCATCCACTAGAGCTTCAAAAGAGAGGTCCTAAGAACCGTGAGAGACCACTCTAAGTCAATGAAACTGAGGATTCAGAAAGAAATATATGCCCTAAGGAAAGACAGATCTAAGGTATTAAATGACAGTATGCTAGATAAGTCGACAAAAAGGCAACAAGCAGCTATTTATGACAAAAGAATAAAAGACCTTGAAATGATGAGATTTGCCCATGCAAGAGATACAATCACAACCAACTACTTCCTAAATGGGGAAACCCTGATGAAACCCTGGATAAACATGAATAAGGAGAGCAAATCAAGGGACCTGATTGCAGCCCTTCAAAGACCATATCCCCACAACAACAAACTAGAAAGGAGGTCAGCTAAGATGGCTGAGATTGCCCAAAACCACTATAACAATCTACAAACAGATGACATACCGGCACCAACAAATGCCCACAAAGCACATGTAAAGAACCATGTTAAGCAAACCCTGACACAAACCCAATCACTAAGCATGGAGGGCAACATAACACATGAGGAGGTCCTAAGAGCGATACAAGATCTCCAAAATGGAAAGGTGGCAGGCCTCGATGGCATAGTGCATGAACTGTGGAAGGAACTAGCTGAGAAGTACAAAGCTAGATGAAAGCCTGGGCTTTGAGGTTGCAGAAGCTCTGACAATAGTCTTTGGTGACATACAGGAGCATGGTATTGTGATGAATACAGGCTTTGCGGAAGGATGGCTATGTCCTATATACAAAAAAGGAGACAAGATGGATATCAGTAACTACCACCCAATAACAGTCTTAAATACTGACTATAAAATATTCACAAAAGCCCTGACCAACTAATTGAAAGAAGTTGCCCCCTCAATCATACACCTAGACCAAGCGGGCTTCATGTCAGGTTGATGTATAGAGGACCAGACTGAGGTAGCCCAATTGACTATAGAATGGTGCAGGCTTACAAAGACCAATGGACTAATTGTATGCCTGGACCAAGAAAAGGCATACGACTGCATTCTGCACCCCTTCCTCTTCAAATCCCTGGAGAAATTTGGCTTTCCTATGACCTTTATCAACACAATCAAGGCCCTGTACAAGGATGCACAAACAAGAGTCATCTTGAATGGCAAGATGAGTGAGGCGTTCTGAGTACAAAGAGGGGTAAGACAGGGAGATCCCCTGTCATGTTTGCTCTTCAACTTTGCAATTGAATCACTGGCTCAGCTACTAAGAGAATCAAACCTATTGGGTCTCACCTTAGGGGAGGGTATAGAGAGACTCATAATGACACTTTTTGCTGACGACACAACCGTATATCTGTCCAAGAAAGACAATTTTAAAGACCTGGAGGAAATCCTAAAAGACTGGTGCCAAGCATCAGGAGCTAGGTTCAATGTACCCAAGACTGTTGTAATCCCTGTAGGTTTGACGACTTTCCAAAAAAACATCCTTGAAACAAGGAAGGCTACCCCACATAGCCTTTCCATACCGGAAAACATTAAGATAGCAAAAGACAGAGAAGCAACACTACTCTTGGGTGCCTTCATTGGAAATGAGATCGACAATGTCAGTGTGTGGTCCCCCACCATTGAAGCGGTTACAGCAGACCTCAAAGAATGGAACAGGGGCAACCCAACAATAGAAGGAAGGAGACTGATAATAGGAATGGTTGTAGGGGGTATGACCCAATACTGGGCCAGAGTCTAGGGCATGCCAAAACAAGTTGAAGACCTTCTTGAGAAGATCATACGGAATTTCTTCTGGAACTCTGAGTCAAAGCCAACAATAGGCCTCAACATCCTAAGATGCCCCCAAGAAAAGGGTGGAAGGAAACTACTAGATATCAGAGTAAGAAACAAGGTGATAGAAATCATGAAAGCAAAGAGATACCTAAATTTAGGGCCAGAATGCCCCAGATAGGCACATGTGGTTGACAACATCATTGCAATGAAACTATCAAAGAAACTCAGAGGTGATGAGGGGGTACTTGTTAACCTCTTCCTCCAGAACATATCAGTAGATACAAGGATGAGAGAAGATTGTCTACCCACATCGATATGTGACATGTTGAAGATAGCTAGGGAGCACCAGATAGGTTTCCATCCCATGACACTCAAAAAGTCCCTGAAGATGGAAATGCTGATCTGGCTCCACCTAGGGCTTGCACAAGAGAAAAACTTCCGCATACACACAGACACTATGATATGCATGCATGAAACCCACAAGGTTAGAATGACTGGCAATATGCTACGACTGGGCCAAGACCTTGACCCTGCTCTAAACACAAGACATAAAGCCAGAAAGAACTGTGCATGCAGACCCTGCTGTGAACATAGGGGAATGGGGTGCAATAACCCAAACAAATGCAGCATGACTGCCAGAGAATACATAAACAAGCTGGGGAGGAAATGGAATCCAAACTCACCAGATGACAGATAGGAAACAAGCATTGACAAAGACACCCTTCTACTTGATGAGAAGGTAGCCCTCTTCAAACTCAACATCTCAATGAAGGGCTCCCTGAGAGAGGGATTCTGGGTCTTCATGACCAAAAAGACAGACTTGACAGACAACCTAGACTACAGCAGGTGGGGGGAGGAAAGTCCCACCATAACAACAATATACACAGATGGCTCCTGTGTCAGAAATGAGGGAGGCCATGCAGTAGCAGGGGCCAGTATATGGTTTGGAGATGGCAACCTCTGAAATAAAGGGATAAGACTCCTTGAGGACATAACTCCAATGAATAATACAGGTGAGACTGTGGCAATAATGGTTGCTGCACAAGCAGTCCACCCTGACCAAATGATATTAATCAGAAGTGACTCCCAGATCACGATAGACAACATTACTAGATTCTTGGGAAGAAGAGAGGATAATGGCTGGATAGGAACGCCAACAGAAACATATTACAGACCCTAGTAGCCTAGCTAAGAGCAAGAAAAGGACTAACTCTCCTGGAAAAGGTCAAAGGGCATGCAGGAATAGTGGGTAAGGAGCAGATGCACTGGCAAATATGGGAGCCAGGAAACCTGTCCCAGACAATATACTACTTGACACGCCAATAGGCTACGAGGTCACTGGCGCTAAACTAGCATCAATCACACAGGCACTAGCATATAGAGGTATAATAGAATCTGCACCATCTCCTGAAAGGAAAGGAACAATAACTCATCTTGACATTATGAGGTGGGCAGCAAAGGAAAGGACTGGGGAAGTACCATCAGACCAAGTCATATGGATGTCCACAAAAAACAAATGCCTGACAAGGGAAGTAAGGGTGTTCCTGTGGAAGGCACTACACAATGCATATAAAGTCAGGAAATACTGGGAAAATATAACAAATTATGAAAACAGATCTTTATGCCCCAAATGTAGGGTGGAAGAGTCGCTAGACCATATCCTCACAGAATGTGAAGCCTCAGGACAAAGAACAGTCTGGAACTTTGTTCAGAAACTCTTTGAGCAGAGAGGTATCCCATACAAGAAACCATCCTTTGGGGATCAGCTAGGGTGTGCCCTATCAGGAAGGAGCCAAGGACTAAACAAAGGTAAAAGATGCTTTATGGCAAAAATCTATTAGAAGCAATGTACACAATTTGGAAAGCAAGATGTGACTGGACAATAGCTAAAGAGGCTGACCCCGAAAATGTGCCCACAGAGAAGATAATGATAGGTAGAATCAAGGCCACTCTGACGCGGCATATAAAGCTTGATTGCTTAGCCACAGACAACAAAAGGTTTGGTAAAATGACAATCAAGCCTGGGACAGTCAAGAGTATGTGGCAAAGTTTTTTACCAGACAAAGCGACCCCAGTCAGGGCATGGAGAAAAGCAGCCGCGGTTTTAGTGGGTATTGGATAATACAAGCCCCACACTCTGTGCGTAGAAGCATTTCCATGAGGTGGCTCCTGGCCCGAAAAAAGGCGATATTTTTTGCTCCTGTCCTGGGATGTAGAGGCTGACATAGTGTGCTGTCTGCGCCCCTATTGTGACACCACCAAAAAAAAAAAAAGAGAGATGTTGGGCTATCTCCATAGTGAGTTTTTGTGTTAGATATATAACATAAGTTATTATGTATCTATATACTATGTGATGACCCCTGGGAAAGTGGCTGTGCCTCAATCTTCCAACAACCTGGGAAGATTCCTTATGTAATGCTTATGTAAAATTACGTAACTTGGCTGGCTTCAAATTTTTGGCCTTTTCCTTTGGTGTGTGGCAAAGATCAATCATTGCACTGAATCACTCTTTCTTTTGAACTCTCTTTCCAATATGAAGCATCAACCATTCTCTCTGCTCTGATACTGTGAGAAGAAGCTTTGTTTGGCCTGATAGACTCTACTGACCCTCTTTTGGAGGTTTTTACACTCAACCTGGCCATGTATGCTCTACTGTTTGTCATCTCCAATCACTGATCATAGCTGATAACTAGATTTCCACTATTGCATCCTTCTTCAGGCTTTTTCTGAGCATTGAGTAGCTTTCTCTTCTTTCAGGTGGGCTTTCTTTTCTTTGCTTAATTGTCCAATGGCTGATTTTGGTGATTGTTTCTATATTGAAGCTGAATTGGGCTAGGTGTACTCTTTTTCTGAGTGTAACTTTTATGGACAAATCATGGCTGAAATCAGACTTCACTACATTCTTCATTAGGCTCCCTTTCTGAGTGTTCAGTAGCTTTTCAGGTATGCTTTTTCTATATTTGTCTGAGAACTAATTCAAGTATTATCCATTTTCTTTTCTAAACAGTTATTGGCTTTCTGCTTTTAAGGTAGATCTCTTTCAAACACCAAATTGCTATCCTCTGTGAATTTCAGCACCTAATGTATATGAGATGACAGTGTAGTATAGATGTTCTCAATAGTTCTGGGACTTAGCATTGAGTTGGAAATACAAAGACCTAACCAAATGAAGTGAGGTTGGGTCTGGGACTTGGCATTAAGTTTGAAATACAAGGACCTAACCAAACAAAGTGAGGTTGGGTCTGGGAATTAGCATTGAGTTTGAAATACAAAGACCTAACCAAACGAAGTGAGGTTGGGTCTGGGATGAAGCATTAAGTTTGAAATGCAAGGACCTAACCGAACAAAGTGAGGTTGGGTCTGGGATGAAGCATTAAGTTTGAAATGCAAGGACCTAACCAAACAAAGTGAGGTTGGGTCTGGGATGAAGCATTGAGTAGAATATTGAGGACCTAACCAAACAAAGTGAGGTTGGGTCTGGGATGAAGCATTGAGTAGAATATCGAGGACCTAACCGAATGAAGTGAGGTTGGGTCTGGGATGAAGCAAGAGCTACAGGCCCGTGCCGAAGGCACGGGGCGTAGCTTCATGCTTGTAAGGGAGGTCAACGTCATTTTTGTCATTGTTGTGTTGTAGTCACGTGTAAGCTTGGGGGCCGACAATTTGAATTTGCATTTCAACTTGACAGAACCCAACACATCAGAACTTCAAAAAGCACCTTTCCAATCCCCGTACTCTCAAACGCGCATTGAAATGTCCCCCCCACATTCAGAGTCAGAGTCAGAGTCAGACCTCGAATCCCTCGACGACTATTCAGATTATGAAACATATTCTGAAGACTGTCTTTCGATCGATGATGACGTGGTTCTGAACAAGATTCTTCGCATTTCAAGCGTTTCCGATTCTTTCGTTCGTCGTTGTGTAACTAAATTGCGTGAAGAATGTGGCCAATATATCTCTCAAATAGAAGAAGAACCGGGCCTTTTTTATAGAAGGGGCAGGAAAGATCTGGAAGCCTCTCTTTACCGTAATATGGTGTATATAATCTTTTCTGAATAAATCAGCTACTCAGATTCGTTTTAGGAGACTATCTGTCAATTTATCGTGGACTACGAGACCCATGAGGACGGGCGATATCATCGCCAGTTCCATGTCACTGATCCGCGTTCCTTTGAAGACGAAGATCCTCTGCTACCGTCTTTCCAAGTTCTATCCCTCGTTGACATGGACTTGGAAAATAAATATAAGACATTGAGTCGGCGTTCTATATATCGACGCCAGCTTGTGTCCTTTCTTATGCTTGGGACGGCAAAGGAACAACCTCATCCATTCTATGGACTTTCAATGGACGATGCTACGTTGGATGCTAAAGCTCTTGCATATGCCAGCCGTATCTTTTACAGCAGGCCTTTTCTACTCTACGTCATTGGAGTTATCTTAGACAAAGATTCGTTTTCGGTCACCGTCTTCGATCGTGCCGGGATGTTGTCATCTGAACGCCGTGCCTTCTCTGCAAATCTGGATCTTTTCGTTCGTGTCATCCGAAGACTCAGCCATGATATGTCCCTCGTAGACCTTGGCCATAACCCCAATATGTACCTTTCTCCTGGCCATACATATCATCAAACAGCATACCCATCATTTGTGGTGGAAACGGGTGGTGTGTCCTCGGGATGCCAGCGATTTCTGACCGAAGGGAAACCGATCTTCATCAGTATGTCATTGATGGGTCGTGGCGCTTCCGTTTGGAACATCTATTACGGGGAGCAGCCTGCCATGCTGGCAGTTGCATGGCGAATGGAGTCGATCTCCGGAAACTCCGGTAGTGGTGGCTCATCATCTAGTTCCCAGCTTGGAAGAGGGACATGCTTGGTCGCTGGGGATTTTCTCTGGTCCGATCATGATTTACCTCTGGATATCGAGAGTGTACGAAAATGCAAATTAAAGGATAGGAACAATCTCGTTCTTCAGTATCTTGTGATCACACCTGCGGGCAAGATGTTGTGGGAAGCGAACTCTGACATGGAGCTGGTTAGTGGTTTTCTTGCTGTTATCCAAGGTAAGTCCACCTCCTTTTGCAATGAGTTTCGACTAAAGAATCATCTTGATAAGGCTACATAGCCATGCCCAACAAGGATACCACTTCTCTTGGTATTCTCCCAGACAATATCTACCTCTGGGATGAACGTCGCAACAGGACTCCAGTACCTCTAGAAATGGAAGGATTCATCGTAGGGCCTGATAGCGAATCAAGTAATGAATCTCGCGATTCTTTGGTCGCCACACAGACCCAGATGCAATCTACCATGGAATGTAGTATTCTGTCTTCAATGCGCGAGTCGCCCTTCGAGGTAAAATTCTATTTATCTGTCTGCTCATTGTCCTCTTCCTAATTAAGCATTGTTAAGGTCCCATTTCTGCCGTATAATGTACTTCAGGCCGCGCTCGCGCTAAAACCTATCGCGCGCAGTATACATCATGATATGGAGTCGTTTATTCTGGTCTTTCTTTACACACTTGCGAGACGGGCCCTCACTCAGCATCCGAAGAACGAACAAGTCAGGGATACTTTTCATGACGTATTCATATGCACGGATCTTTCCAAACTTCGGCGGCAACGAAAGTTGTTGTGGTCAGGAGCGTTCGCATGTGTTGGGCGCTGCCACGGCGAAGTAGTCGCAGCACTTGCGAGTATTTTGATTGAGCTGATGAGCGCTCAGAATCAAGTCCTTAATGATGAATTCAGGAAACCGCCCGTCTTTCTCGATCTACAAGGATCGAAATTTCTCAACCCTCCAGAGTCAAAACCAATCAGCTGGGAACTGGTCGAGGACCTATTTGTGCGGGCCAAACGTGTTTTGGGCTGAGTTTCACATTGATACATCTTTCATGGCAACTCGGGTATCGGGAATATCGTACAAACCAAGCATACATACAAAATAAGCTGTGCAGTGTAGATGAAGGGAAAAGGAATGAGTTCTAGCGAGGTAGTCGGTATGACACAAGCTTACTTGATAGATAACGATGAGGTCCATGGAATGATAATCGCTAATCTTGGAACCAAGTATCCACCTGTTTCAAAATGAAGCCAGTGATCTGATGGGTGCTTGCTTGTGCTGAGGCCAATTAATCTGTTCGGAAATGCGTCACGGGGGCCTCTGAACTGAACACTAGGGGTTGCAACAAGGATATCAACTCAACTATCTAGAACTTCATCCCTTACCGCAATCAATGGTGAAAGAAAATGTATTGCTAAACTGGCAAATTACGCTTTCATGTCTCTACATCTATGAGAATATTCATTCCTATGTGGAATATACAGAAACATCCCAATCCGAGGAGGCTGTTGGGCGCAATCTCCCTATGAGATCAAGTCTTTGGCAGCGCGTAGCCATCTCTGGCTGCGTTTCCAGAGCATGCCAGAGCTCAGGATGTCGAAAGGAGCACCATATACGGCGATAAAAAAGATGATTGGGAACTACAATTCCCAGTACACGTTTTGAAGTAGGAACAGAGGAGAGTAAATCGCGCAATATTTCTGCATATGGCATTTAGGGTTTCATCAGGAAGATCTGCCAAGGAGGGTATCGCGAGCAGAAGGAAAAAACTATTGTGTGGCGCACTGTAGTGGGGGAGGATTCATCATTAAAAAGGCCGCTAACATATTTGGCCGTGTGTGGCCTGGGACCTCTTATTTTAAAGAAAGATCATTCTGAGGTCTTAAACTTGTTCATAAACACAATATTAGATTGACCCACAGTAAGAATACCTTTTCACAATGAGAGTTTTTAAGTTTTTTAAACAAATCCTGAGTTTACAAGAAAATAAAAATACCACTGGGATATAAGATTATCACAAACCGACCAGGATGATTTAAACTATATAAGGTCATATTATATTACTGGTTTCTTATTTTTAAGTGTTATTTAAGGACCTCAATGACGAAAAAAAATACTATTATGAGCTTGCTTTTGGAATATAATGTTAAATAACTCTCCATTTAATATATATTAATTTAGCCAACATGAGTTTTGAAATCTTTACAATAACATAATTCCAAGATTTGCATGATTTTTAAAACATAATATCAATGTATAAATATCAATGCTTACATCTACAAGAATGCTTGCTCCAGGATTTTATAACCTTGTAATGAACTACAATCCTGCATAGCCTAAAAAATCATCAACCAAATTGTTCTCATCTTCTGTCAGGTTCTGCTGACTATGGGGGCTTAGCTTAACTGGGTGAGTCCTTACTAGGTGGATGTGATGTTCTGCACTTATGATCTAGCACTCCGGGGAGGTCTGGATGTCAGATACTTGTGAGGATGAGTTGAGGGAAGCAGTCTGAGTATCAGGTTCTGCTGACCATGGGGGCTCAGCTACACTGGGCAAGTCCTTACTAGGCAGACATGATTCCCTGCACTGACAACTGGGCACTCGGAGGTGTTCCAAACACTGGGGACTTGTGAGGATAGTTAGTGGGAATTGATCCGAGCAAGTCTGGGGAGGTCTGGAGGAGTAGAGGATGAGTTGTGGGGAAGGGGGATGGGCTTGGCGGGGTTCAGGCATAAGCCTGTATGTGAGTATTGCAGGTGCGGAAGAGGCAGAGGCTATGCAAATGACGGGAGCGGAGCCAGAGTTCTGATGGAATCAATGGGGATTGATAGGGTTCGGAGCTGAGCATATAGCAAGGTCCAGAGTTGGTGAAAGAGTGTTGAAGGTTTGTAATTGTAATTGTGGAATTCATGAGGGCGTTATGGTCGAGAGGTGTTGAACACAATAGACAGAATCAAATGAGATGAGATGGAGTCAAACAAAATGAGATGGAGACAAGACAAGAACAAGAATAGATTCAGGCGGAGACATGGAATGATAACAAAATGATAATGGAATGGAGACGAGATAAGACCGGGAGACTGAGAATAAGGAAATGAGACACAGAACACAAAACACAAGAAGAAACAATCAGAAACACATCAGGTAAGGCAGGTAGGTAGGTAGGTAGGTAATCTCAAGATGCTTCTTGACTCCGAACCACCATCATCCCTTCCGGGGTCCTGGTAGCTTTGAGTTTTTAGTTAGCGTATAGAACTCTTCCAGTACCTTGTGGCGCTCACCGCCCTAAAGCACTTCTACATCTTGTCTCCTCTGCTTACCTTTCATCCCCTCCTTTGGCCGCACAATGACTTTGACCACAAGGTTATTGTCCAGGCCCCCCCCAACAGTCCCAGCCCAGGTGGGACCCCGGAACGCACCTGCCCACTCCCGACCCATTCCAGCTTGAAAACCCTTATGGCAGTCAACAGCGGCCCAATTCGATCGGTAACCAACGTGTGCAAATGGCTTGAGTCGAGGAGTTGGATCTTGGCTGCGGACCCATACGACTGGACAAGACTAGTCAACATCCTTGCAACGGCGGCACTCATGTCTAAACTTCTGGAGCTGAGAAACATGGCACTGGCAGTGGCATTTCTTCTCGATGCTGATGTCATGGACCACGTCTTGGAGACCTTGGCCAATGCAGTTGCAGACAAAGCCATTGGCCGTCTCGAGGGGCTAGTTGAGAAGCTAGGCTCCATGGCCAACTTCCTTGCTGCCAGTGATGCCAAATGCACTGAGACCACTCTCACACTCAAAGCCACCTCCGAGACGCTCAAAGGGGTAACCATTTTGCTGGGTGCTATGGCACCCAATACCACGAACCCCCCCCCCCGCAAGCACGTCCCTGCTGCCCCTCTCACCTGGGCATTGCTTGCCAAAGCCTCCTCTTCACCATCAACATTGTTGGACATCACCAAAGCCCCTGCAATGCACGACCTCTCACACGAGGAGGTCTCCAAAATCCAGCAATGCGTCCTGCATGACACATGCACCGTTCTTATCGAGTTTGACCCCAATGACACTGAAGCGCCCTCAGACTTCATGGCAACTGGTTCATCAAAGCTCCGCAATGACCTCAACAAGATCCTGAAACGACTAGATGAGAGAGACATGGCGCTCCGCAAAGGCGAGGATGGCGAGACTGAGATGGTCGCCCCACGAACCCATGTGATAGGCTTGAAAAATCTGAGCCGTAGTGCATACCTTGCTGAATTTGATACTGCTGATTCCGCCTCCAGGTTCCGCCGCTATGCAACAACCAATTGGATCTTCTTTACAGCTATCTTTGGTGATGGAGTGAGCATCGTCGACAAAACCTACAGCATCATCGCACGCTTTGTACCCTGCCTAGGCTCCTTCGATCCTGGCAACACTGATTGCCTTCACACCATCGAGCTGGAAAATAGTCTGAAGTCGGACACCATTACCTCGGCACCATGGCTCAAGCAACCTGACCAACACTCCTCAAAACAATCAGTCGCATCCCTGAAAATCTCCTGCAATGATGCCAACACTGCCAATGCCCTAATTGAAAAGCACATCTTCATTGGTGGACACCTGGTACCAATCTGCAAGGACATCTGCGAGCCCATCCGGTGCGGGAACTGTCAGAAATATGGACACATCTGCAGAGACTTCAAGGAGGAGGGATGCTGTACTAACTGTGCCAGCAAGGACCACTCAGCAGCCACCTGCACTGTGGTGAGGCACAGGTGTGTCTCCTGCAGACCTGACTCTACCCACGCTAGCTCAGACCGTGGCTGCCCTGAATTTGCGAGACAATGCGCTGAACTCGACACATGTTTCCCCAAAAACCGCATGCTGTACTTCCCAACAGACAAGCCTTTAACCTGGACCACCGCCCCACTGAAACTCACTCCGAAGCCACCTTCGGAACTCACACGTCCTCTGGCAACACTTCAAGACTTCATGCCCTCCCTCCCTCCTGCCCCACCCTCCCAGCAGAAGCAGCCCCTGCACCCTCAACCCCCAACACAGCACACTCCGGCCGGATCCAGAGCACCGAGCAGGATGGGCAATCTTGACAGCTTTGGCTTCACCTCTCAACCTGGGGGTCAGAACAATAAGCAAAGTATCCTCCTCTCCTTGTCCTCAACATGATGACACACTGTTCCCCTAGAGCCCCAAGTAAACTACGCATTTGGCAGCAAAATACATGCAAGTCAGGCACTGCGCAAGCAGAAGTCCTAGCTGCCACCCACCCAGAAGATTGGGATGTGCTCACCATCCAGGAGCCATTCCTTGACTGGGTGGGCAATACAAAAGCGAACAGGTACTGGAGGGTCATCTACCGATTGGAACACCGCAGAGATGGATCTTCCCGTACATGTTCTATACTTTTGATAAATACTAATATTTCCACAGATGCTTATACCCAACTCACCGTTGAGTCCACAGACATCATGGCAGTCCGATTTGCAGGCGAATTTGGTTACCTGTCCCTCTTCAATATTTACAATGACTGCACACACAACGAGGTTCTCCTCTCTCTCTCTTCCTTTCTTTCCTCTTCTCTTCACCTGGCACGTCCCTCCCCCACTGACCATATGGTATGGCATGGCGACTTCAACCGTTACCACCCACTCTGGGAGCCTGTAGACAACTGACACCTACTCACCCCCAGGGACTTTATCCAGCCTCTCCTTGACCTCTTAACTGACTACAACATGGAACTGGCACTCCCACCAGGTATACCAACGCACCAGACTGCAGCTGACAAATGGACCCGCCCAGATAATGTCTGGAAAGTGCACTCACACGTTGACCCCATCATCTTTTGTGACATTGATGCCGCACTCCACCCTTCACTTGCGGACCATCTGCCCATTGTCATGGAGATCAAACTCCTGATCCCCCATTCCTTGGCCCCTCCCTCAAGGGACTTCAGGTCTGTCAACTGGTTGTCTTTTAACAATGCTCTGAAGGAGCTACTGGATGCTTGGTCCCTGGCTGAACATATCACATCAGCTGCGGATTTTGACCGCAAAGTAACTGACCTCTCCTCCATCATCCAGGAGACCGTGTTGAATGATGACATTGTTCCCATGCAAAAGCCGTGCCCACACACCAAATGCTGGTGGAATGACGATCTTAAATGGCTCAAGGCCCAGAGACATCATGCGTGCAATCAAGCATTCAAGTTTAGAGACATCCCTGACCACCCCTCCAAAGCAGAAGCCTCCCAGCTTGCACGTGAGATGGACTCAGCGATCCGCTTGGCCAAGGAGTTCCACTGGACCGAATGGCTTGAGACTATTGATGCCCACCAAATCTACCTGGCCAATAAGTACGTGGTCAATGAGCCAACTGACTTTGCATGTGACAGGGTTCCTGACCTCAAGATCGACGGGACCCAAATGTTGGCTTCCACCAACTCTACAAAGTCTAAGGCACTAGCTGAGTCCTTCTTTCTCCCTCCTCCCCCCTCCCCTACCATACCACAGTCTGCATATCCAGCCCCCATCCCAGACTCCCCATTCTTCACATGCGAACGTATTGTATCAACCATCCGGGGCCTACCTCCACTCAAGGCAGCTGGGCCTGACAGTATCCCCAACATCATTCTGAAATGCTGCTCTGAAGTTCTTCTTGACCATCTCTACTTCATTTTCCAGGCAGTCTTTGAACTGGACATGTACCACCCCAGTTGGTTAGAATCCACCATCCTTGTCCTTTGCAAACCAGGGAAACCGGCCTACAATGTGGCCAAAGTATACAGACCCATTGGCCTCCTCAACATCATGGGGAAACTTCTCTCTACCCCTGTTGCAGCTGACCTGTCCCACATAGCAGAGTCACATGGCATGTTACCAGATGGCCAATTTGGTGGACGCCCTGGCCGCAACACATCCGACGCCATGCATCTGGTGGTCTCAAGGATCAAGGATGCATGGCGTGCAGGCAAGGTGGTGACTGCCCTCTTCCTCAATGTCCAGGGGGCCTTCCCCAGCATGGTCAAAGACCACCTGTTGCATAACATGAAAGAGCGGAGAGTCCCATCTGCATATGTCTGACTAGCCAATTGTATGCTCTCTAACCGACATACATGGCTGAAATTCAACAACTTCTTGTCAGACTGGATTGAGATTTCCAACGGCACCATGCAGGGGTGCTCCCTCTCCATGATTTACTACGCCTTCTATAATGCACCGCTAGTTGGTGTGGCTGCTATAACCAACAAGTCAGAACTTGCTTCTGGCTTTGTTGATGATGTAATCTCTGATGGAGGCCCATGCCATAATCTCAGACATGATGGAACATGCTCAAGGTGGGTTTGACTGGTCTCTACAACATCACTCTGCATTTGAACTAACAAAACTAGCCCTCATGAACTTTCCACACTCCCACCATGACATACTCCCACCCAACCTATCACTCCACTGCACAAACGCAGACGGGTCCATTACCACCCAGATCGTTGAAACCGTCCAGTCCTACAAGTATCTTGGAGTGGTCTTTGACCCCAAACTCTGCTGGTCTGCCCATATTCAGAAGGTTACAGCTAGTGCAGCATGGTGGACTAACCAGGTCTCCCGCCTCTCCTGGGCCTCCGGAGGTATGCTACCCCACCGTGTTAGACAGCTGTACAACATGGTCACAGTCCCGGCGTTCACATATGCAGCAGACGTGTGGTACATCGGTATTGGAACTGACACAAAAAGCCGCAGAAGAACAGGTTCAGTAGCAATCACCAAGCGGCTCTCACTGGCACAGTGTAGAGCTGCCAAGACAATCACTGGTGCCCTCAGCACCACAGTTGGCGACGTCTCCAAGGTGCATGCTAACTTGTTCCCCATCAACCTCCTCTTCCACAAGGTCCTCACCAGATCTGTGGTCCGCTTGGCATCCCTGCCCCCATCTCACCCACTGCACAAACCGGTCCAGTTGGCCACAAGACACTATGTCAAATGGCACTGGTCCCCCCTACACACCCTTTTTCACTTCACAGACATCAACCCAACCACGATGGAGTCCATCCAAGCCACCCGCTGACACCCTAGCTACAGACCTTCTTTCACCACCCACATCGAACCTGCAAAAGATGATGCACTAACCTCCTTACAGTGCTTACACGACAGGGCTCGAACCTCAGTTTACTGTGATGGCTCAGGCTTTGATGGAGGCATTGGAGCATCAGCAGTGCTCTATGTTGATGGCAAGGAAAGGACCTCACTGAGGTACCACCTCGGCTCAGTTGCTGAGCACACTGTCTACGAGGGCGAGGCCGTTGGCTTCACACTTGGCCTCCACCTCCTAATGTCACTTAACAGGCAGTTGCGGGGACTAACAATCATAGGCAGCAACAGCCAAGCAGCACTATGGGCCCTGAACAACCAACACCCACACCCAGCCCACCATCTGCTTGACATTGCTCACTCGGCAGCTGAATCACTCCATCGGAAACAGGACCACCTCCTCTGCATGACCCAACGTTGTGCTGTGCGTGGCATGGACAATGTATGTGGTCCCCATACCTGTGAAGTTATCAATCTGCAGATCCATTGGTCACCAGGCCACCTTGGATTTGCCCCAAATGAGTGAGCTGATGAACTGGCAAAGGAAGCAGCCCAAAGATCAATGAGCCCTGCCAAGAACCTCCCAGCATACCTACGCAGCAAGCCACTACCATGCAGCACAACCGCTACATGCCAAGCAGACCTGACCACTACACAAGCCATCTGGTGGCGAGGTTGGAAGAAGTCACCCCATTTCCCGCAGATCCAAGTTCTCGACAAAACCCTCCCCTCAAAGACCTACCTCCGACTCACCAGGAACCTCAATAGACGTCACTCTGCCATCCTCACTCAGCTCTGCACAGGCCACCTCCCACTGAACCATCACCTATTCCGCATCAAGCATTCAGAATCCCCATCATGCCCATACTGCCTGGGCATAACCGTCGAGATGGTCAAACACTTCCTATTTGAGTGTCCCCAGTACAGAAATGAGTGGTTCATCCACCTCACCCGCCCCCTAAAGTGCAAAGCTGAGTCCATTTCTTACCTCCTTTCTTCTCCACCCGCCCTCAAACACCTGTTCAGATATATCAAAGCAACCAAACGCCTTACCACTGCTCTAGACCCGACTACACGCCATACCTGTATTCAGGAACACACCCGGCAGCCCCAACAACTCAACCCCCCTCCCAATCAATGCACTGCCACCCAGCCAACCCATCGCACATGCTGAAGGATCCTGCAGGCCCGTGAAGCCCTCAGCTTCCACATATACCCCTATATTCCTACTAATCCTACACTAGCACATTCTCATACTAACGGCACTCAGCCCTCGCCTGCCTCACACTGACCTCCTCTAGATGCTCTGGTGAGGACCCCGGCTCCTTGCTTGTCCTCCTTTTGCTTGCCCCCACGAGCCTTCATTTGCACCAGCCCGACAGATACACTCATTCCAAGCCATCCTCCTCAGGACTACCAGGGGAATGCGGTCTCAATGACATTTGGAAGCATCGGCCCATTCTTTCTCCGCATACGCGGGGGGGTGTGGAATTCCGTAGTTCTTGTAGAGTAGATAGCCTGTTGATAGCACCGTGCAGCATGGGCGCCAAGCGCCTCGTGCACGTAACAATGGATTTAAAAAAAAAAAAAAAGGTAATCTCAAGACTAGAGTATGAGGAGCTACTCTACATCTTATATACTGACTACTGAAGAGCTCCGGGAACGTCGGCTGTGGTGGCGGGGCTTGGCAGAGCTCAACGGAGTCAATGGGTGTCAGTTATGACCAGAGGGCGGGCCGCATTGATATGTTGATGGGATCAATTGTTGATGCGGTCCATTCTGAGGTTGTCGTGATACTCCAGGGTAAGTTGGGGGAGCCAGGGTGTCGAGTCGATGACGTGTAATGGGGTCAGGCATGGCGGGGGAATGGTCCCAGGGGCTCAGGAAGTCCAGGGGAAGCACTGGCGGCTGCAGGAAAGATGTCGGAGTTGGCCAGGGGGCTGTTGGAGTTAGCCGAGAATGCGTCAGAGTTAGCTGGAGTAGGTGCGGAGTGCTGGGGAAGTTCGATGAAGTGTTGGAGGAGGTTCTGGGGGGACAGGGGTTTGTTGGGCAATGTACGGGGGTCCAGGGAATGGGTCGTGACACTGAGCAAGTCTGGGGTAGCCTGGGGAAGTCTAAGACAATGTGCAAGGAAGGGTCAGGCTTGGGGAGGGCTCAGGTACAAGTCCAGGGACAGATTCTAGGAATGCAGGGAAGCAGAGATCATGCCAGTGATGGGAGTGGGACTGGATGGTTGATGGGAGATCTGTAAGGGGACTGGTCCTTGGACCAGTTCCAACTCTAGTTCAGCTTAGTTTGTGAGTGCTGGCATTCTATCTAGCTGGACTCTGGACTGCTGGACCCTATCTTACTCCCTTCCATCTTGACTCCCCACCTAATGGGTATATCAGACTTGACACCTGATGTATTGTTGTTATCATTGATCCTAATGCTACTGGACCTGATTAGTTAGTATGTCATAGTCATTGGCCTCCACTTTGTCATATAGGTTGTAGTCAGTGGCCTCCAACTTAGTCATAGGTACTTAGTCATACTGAGTAGTGTCAGGTTCCACTGACCACGGGGGCTCAGCTACACTGGGTGAGTCCTTACTAGGCAAACATGATTCCCTGCACAGACAACCAAGCACTCGGAGGTGTTCCAAGCACTGGGGACTTGTGAGGATAGCCAGGGGAGATTGATCTGAGCAAGTCCAGGGAGGTCTGGAGGAGTAGAGGATGGGTTGCGGGGGAGGGGGACGGACTTGGCGGGGTTCAGGCATAAGTCCATGTGTGAGTATTGCGGGTGCGGAGGAGGCAGAGGCTACGTGGATGACAGGAGTGGAGCTGGAGTTCTGATGGGGGATCAACAGGGATTTGTCACGACCCATCCCCTGGACCCCCGCACATTGTCCAGCAAACCCCTGATTCCCCAATAACCCCTGATGCTCCGCTGAACTGCCGCCCATGCCCTGCGCCTATTTTGGCTAACTCCGATGCCTCCCCGGCTAACTCTGACGGCCCCCTGGCCAACTTCGACGCCTTCCCCGCAGCCACTGACACTTACCCTGGATCTCCCGAACCCCGAGAACCATCCCCGCTGTTTCTGATCTTCGCCACCCATCATCAACTCAACACCCTGGTTCCTCCGACCCATTCCGGAGTATCACAACAACCTCGGGGCGACCCGCATTCCCCAACGATCCCATCAACATATCAGCGTGGCCCGATCCTTGATCGCAACCAACACCCGCCCACTCCGTTGAGCTCTGCCAAGCCCCGCCGCCGCAGCCGACGTACCCCGAAGTTCTTAGGTAGTCAGTATATAAGCCGTCGAGTAGCTCTTCATACTCTAGTCTTGATATTGCTTAACATTACCTATGGTCTGATTGTTTCCTTCTTGTGTTTTGTGTTTTGTGTTTTGTGTTTTGTGTCTCGTTCTCCTTACTCTCAGTCTCCCGGTCTTATCTCAGTCTCCCGGTCTTGTCTTGTCTCCATTTTGTTATCGTTCTCGTTATCGTTTCGTATCTCCACTCGAATCTACTCTTGTTCCATATCGACTCCATTTCATTTCGTCTGATGCTGTCTCGGTGACTCCGTCCAGCCGCTGTGCCCAAGTCTTCATCAACCTTAATGACCTCACAAACTCCGCGGTTACGATTACGAACCCCAACATTCTTTCACCAGGTCCGAACCTTGCTCCTCGCTTGGTCCCAGACTCCATCAACTCCAATTGATCTCCCATCAAACCCCAGCTCTGCTCCCATTGATCACACCGCCGCCTACTCCTTCACTTCTGCAAATCTCCCATACGGTCTTCTGCCTGAACCCCGCCAAGCCTGTCCCATTTCCTTGCAATCCGACTTCTCTGGACCCCCCCAGATCTGTCCAGATCACATCCCACTGACTATCCGCACAAGCCATCAGTGCCCGGAATGCTTATGAGTGTTCGGTTAACAGTGCAAGGGGATCATGCCTGCCTAGTAAGGACTCACCCAGTGCAGCTGAGCCCCCGAGGTCAGCGGAACCTGACAGGATTGATGGGGTTTGGAGCCGAGTGTATAGCAGGGTCTGGGGGTGGTAACAAGCGTTGGAGGTTTGTAATTGTAATTGCGGAGTTCATGAGGTTGTTATAGTCAAGAGGACTTGAACACAATAGACAGAATCAAACAGAGCGATACAGAGTCGGACGAAACGAGACAAACATGAGATGAGAACGAGAATAGATTCAGGCAGAGACACGGAATGATAACAAAAGGATAACAGAATAGAAACGAGATAAGACCGGGAGACTGAGAGTAAGGAAAACGAGACATGGGACACAAAACACAAAACACAAGAAGGAACCAATCAGACCATAGGTAACGTTAAGCAATCTCAAGACTAGAGTACAAAGAGCTACTCTATGACTTATATACTGACTATGGGGGAGCTCCGGGAGATGTCGGCTGTGGTGGCGGGGCTTGGCGGAGCTTGTCGGAGTCGATGGGTGTCAGTTGTGATCAAGGGGCAGGCCACATTGATATGTTGATGGGATCACTTGGGAACACGGGCCATCCCGAGGTTGTCATGATACTTCAGGGTAAGTCGGGGGAGCCAGGGTGTCGAGTTGATGATGTGTAATGGGGTCAGGCATGGCGGGGGAGTGGTCCCAGGGGCTCAGGAAGTCCAGGGGAAGTGCCGGCGGCTGCGGGGAAGACATCGGAGTTGGCCAGGGAGCCATCGGAGTTAGCCAAGAAGGTGCTGGAGTTAGCCAGAGTAGGTGTGGAGTGCTGGGGAAGTTTGACAAAGCATCAGGGGGTTCCGGGGAAGTGGGGGTTTGTTGGGCGATGTATGGGGCTTTAGGGAACGGGTCATGACAAGTAGTCTTGTAGTATATAAGGCAGGCTTGGGGCTAGACTAGCCCCAGCCTGAACAATAGCATGGTTCTCAGGCTTATCCATTGTTCCTAACTGTGAGCTTGGCCAGTGCTGCCCCTTGCCTCACTTTGCCCTCCACCTCTTCCACTCTCTTGATTGCCCACTGCCCACCTTGCTGTGCTCCCTTGCCAGCTTACTGCCACTCGCCTTCCTGACTATTGGTTAGGACATGAGTGGCCACTTGGCTCAGACCATCCATGGTCAACGTCCCCTCACAAGATCAGATGGGATTGATGAGTTGACTGTAGAGCAGAGTTAGATAGAAATGGACAGAGTCATAATGAATATATATAAACAGATTCAGAAGAGAGTTAGAGTGGAAAGAAAATCAGGCACACATGAGAGGAGACAAAGACAAATGAGATGAGATAGAGTTGAGGTGAGGTGAGATTAATAAGAGACAAAATAGAATTGAAGAGACATGGAACTAGAGACAGAAATAGAGATAAAGCTAGAAAACATAACAAATACAGACTGTCATAGAAGATTATCAGCAATATCAAGACTACTGTAACAGATATTGCTCTATGGCTTATATACCAACTACTGGACCTCCTCTGGGGACTGGGGGTGACCTCACATGAAAAGTGGCATGACTTGTGCATGGTCATGTAGAATTCTAGTCAGCTGCTGTTCAATCAGAAATGCCAAAACTGGTGCCTAGTGACAATTGGATCTTATCACTGGGGCAGGCAATGGGTGGACAAAGGTTTGGAAGGTCAAGGGGGCATTAGTGGGTACACTGGGGGAGTAAGAGGGGAGTCTGGGGGTCCAGGAGTGGGTTGTGACATCTTCATTCTCTTCATCTTCCTCTTCACTCATTTCTTCATCCTCTTCTGCAATTTCTTCATATAGATCTTCCTCCTCCTCACTCTCACTTGTGCTCTCCTCTTGATACTGAGTCTCCAAAGTATTTGTATATGTAAATGAGTTTTTATCCAATGAAAAATCTTCTTCTACATCTTTTTGAAATGGGTGTATTGCATCTTCTGTTGTGCAATGTCCAATACCACTCCTAATAAATAAAACAAAGGTATCTCTGTCCAGAAACCTGAAATTTAATGAATAATCAATAGAAAAAGGAATAATTTACTAACATCTCAACATAGTATTGCTGATAGTCCAAATTGCCTTCATCTATGTGTTGAGACATAGATGGAGCCAGCAAGTCATTTGTACAAGATCCTGCAAATTGTGAAATGAGATGGACAGCACAAAAAACATCTTGAACTCTGACCTCCTCCTCTCCATTCTTGCTGCAATCCTCACCCATGTCTTTGAATCATTCTTCTGGGATCACTGTTCCTAATGGTGCTGGAGGTACATTAATTTATACATCCTGGATGCAAGTGCAAATTAGACTACTTTGCTTCTCTACAATGTTTGAGCAGATCTTGATAGGGTTCTGTGCAAGTAGTGGAACAATCTGGCACATGTCATGAGTAACAATGGTTTCAAGTCATTGAGAATTATTGGATTTGTGTAACATTTTCCTTATGGGTCATGCAGCTTACAGTTCATGCTCTATAAACCAAAACCAGTCAATTATGTCTACAAAGTATAAAGTAAGGTGCTGCCTTACATAATTACAGAGATAGTATTTATAGGTAGCATCATGTGATGCTACCTGAAATAATCCCTGACTCTCTTATGTAAGTAAGAGAAAGGGTTCTTTGTTGAGATCAAATGTCCTGAGCTCCTGCAAAACCTAGAACAAGGTCACATGACATTACCAAGTTAAGTAGAACATTCTAGAATAACACAGGGCAGTTCAGATCAAACTGCATAGCCCACTACTTTCCACCTGCTTGTTAATGTGGATGTTTATGATTTTACCAAAGAATAATGCATTTGATTATTTACACAATCAGTTCACAATTTTGTGGCTGACTCTACAATTCAAAGTCCTCCATCTGTTAGCCACACTGCAGCCTGTTTAAGTACAAAGAAATATGACAATTCTTTGCTACATCCATCTCATTACACATCTAAACCTACACAATGTCAGACACCTATAAATGTACTTATGTGATTCCTTCACAACAGCTATGACAAACCACAGGGCAAGCTCTACACTGTGATTCATTGTCCACAATAGCAAGAATACCCAAAAATGTCTTCCTCTGCATTATCAAACAGCTTATCATCTGCAAAGTATCCACACTAGCCCAGGTCAACAAGCAACTCTGCACACTTGCACATGAGCATATCACTTTTATGCTCAACCATGCTTTAGACTGTTTTGGTTTTAGTTCAACTCTGTTTCTTAGTTTATTGCAGCAAACAGGTAGCCTTATTTCCACAAGCTGCAGGTAAGCAAACTTTGTGGCCATGTGCAATAAAGATCCTATCTGGGCCATTGTCATCTTCAGGTCACAGAGGAAAGGGCTTAAGAGGGTTGAGTGAGGAATTTACTGGCATCAGAGTTATTGTCTTCATACCTAGAATATTCATAGAGAATATTGACAAAGTAAGTGAGGTCATTGGCAGATTCTGAATGGAGACAGACAATGAGAGAAGTAGAGCTTGATACAGGATAATTTATCCATATATCATGGAAGACTTGGGAATGTAAAGAAAGAGCACTGGAATGGACTACCCAATACAGGTCACTGGCCATAAGGGTTAGATTGCCATCCACAAAGAATACAGGAGAACAACTGGGTAAATTGGGGACTGGGGTGATTTCATCATCAGTGTGGGTGACAGTATTCAAAGACATTAGAGTGTGAGGGACAAAACAAAGAATTGATTCATAAAGTATTTAAATTACAATGGGTTAACTAGGAGGATGTGAGATCTTGATAGGAGCCAGTCAGTAACAAAAGCAAAGTTCACAGAGAAAATTAACAAATGGGCAGTTTGTGATCACACACAGCTGGCTTGAGGAAAATGGGAGTGCAAAGCAATGCAAAAGGAGGAAAGGGTACACCTGGGTATACCTGGCATGGGAAATACACATGATGAGAAAAAAAAGAGGGCTAGGCATTTGTTTATTGAATGGTAGAAACCCACTAGTAAAGTAGTGGGAATTATCTATTTTAATCTTTTGTAGTTCTTTTGTTGTATGTGCATCATCATTTTCTTTGTCTGTGCCTGTTGCTCCAATGTAAATATGCACTCATTATCATTTGCTGGCATGAATGATACTTAAACTGAATTGCAGTTCCTGTTTACAATGGACAGAAACCTTTCAAGATGGAGTAATACCAGAGCTAACCAATCATCAACAGAAACAAATAGCCTATAGCTGACTTTTCTGCTGTTGCTGTCACATTCACATCATCTGCATACAAGTCAGAAACCACTCAGGCAACCACATTTTCATTCAATGCACAGGATGTCATTTTGCTTGCAGACACAGATCACACAGAGGCCTTGGGACCCCCCACACACTGTGAGCCTCTCTGGGTAAAATATGACTGTGATGGTGCAGCTGCAGCTTGTTTGGAAGATAAAAACAGTGACAGTAATGAAGAAGATACTGTAAGGGTGACCTCTGGAGGCTGCAGCTCAATCACACAACTGGCAGAGGAAGATCCAAAGTCTATTCAGTATCTACAAGAAGTTCTAGCATTCTAGCTACTCACCTGGCAGAGAGAAATCCAAAGAGAACAAGTCTGAGAATACCTAATGCCAGTGTTCAGAAAATTTACTGGAAGTCACATGACCAAGTCACATGCATTGACAGGCTGACCAATCATGTGACCAATTACCAGTCAGTCAGTCACATGACCAACCAACCAGTTGGCCAGTCACATGACTCAAGCATGTGCATCATAGGGGCAACACTTGTCTGAATTACGGACAGAGAACCAGTGCAACCTGAGGGCTAAAACTAGGACCAATAAATAGGAAAAGGGAAGGAGAATAAAGAAAAACTATAGTGGAGGGGATTTGACAGGAACTGGAGGAGGAGGAGAGGAAAGAAGTGGGATGTCCCTTGACATCACCCCCTTTTTAGCATGCATGCACTGGGCAGAAGAAGTCACAAATTGCCTGGTCAGCTGTTGAAACAGGATAGATGCCTTGCATGGCTTTTGGGGCATTGGGATGCCTATGATAGAAGTCCCAGACCAGGCCTGATGCATGAACATTAGCCTGTGGTTTCCAAGAAATGTCCTCAATACCATATCCCTTCCATTTCACCTTGAACTGCAACTTCTCTCAGAATATCCTGCTATCCAAGATTTCCTCCACCTCATACTCCTCTTCATTGTTGACCAGGACTGGTGGTGAGGGTGGCTTAGGGCAACAGCCTGGGACTGGATCCTCTGGAGCTGGAAATAACTTGACCACATTGAAGACTGAGTGCAGTTGATGCAAGCCTGCTGGGAGTTTAAGTCTGTATGCCAAGGGCCCTACCTTCTTCTCCACTATGAAGGGGCCAAGATGACAATGTGACAGCTTCTGGGATGGCCTTGTTGTCTTAATGTTTGAGCTATCCAAGTACACATAGTTCCCAAGCTTGTAAACTGGGGCAGGTGTCCATCTGTGATTATAGTACTGTGCCATGTCCTCCTTGGCCTTCACCAAGGCAGCTTTTGCCTTCTCCTGTGCCCTCTTTATCTGATCCACAAACTCATTAACAGAGTTGTTCTCTGAGGTGCATGCCTGAGGTTCAAATTCTATGTGAGGATGCCTGCCAGTGTCCAGAAAGAATGGAGTCATCTGCATGGAAGAGTGGACATAGTTGTTGTATTGGAATTCTGCATCAGGCAGCAGTTCATTCTAGTCATCCTATTACAAAACAGGCAGAGATACCATTCCAGTTCCTGGTTAACACATTCCATCTGCCCATCTGACTGAGAGTGATAGGCCATGGTGGTATGGAGCTTCATTCCTAACAGGCAATACAGTGCCTGAATAAATTCTGCCACAAACTGAGGGCCCTGGTCAGAGACATACCTATCTGACAGACCATGGAGTTTCCAGACATTCTTCCAATACAGGCTGGCCACTCCCAAGGTAGAGCATGTGGTGTGGGTAGGTATGAAGTGCACCTGTTTGCCATAGAGGTCCACCACTACCATTACTGCACTATACTCATGAGCATCTGGGAGTTCCACAATGAAATCCACTGATGCAACACTCCAGCAAGCAGCTGGAATAGGGAGTGGGTGGAGCTGGCCCATGAGTGCTTGGCAGCAAGGCTTGGTGCAGAGACAGAGGTTGCAGGTGCTAGTGTAGGTGCCTACATATTGGGAGATCTGTGGCCACCAGTAGTTCTGGGATACCAGCTCCAGCATCTTCTACCTTCCAGGATGTCCAGCTACCTTAGAGTCATGATGTTGTTCTACAATGCACCAGCAAAGTTTGGGAATGTTAGGCACATAAATGCATCCTATAAAGGTCAAAAGCCCATCCTGAAGACCCCACTAATCTGCATGCACTGACTTGACTCTGCTTGCCCACCAAGCTCATAGGGCCTATGCAGCCTGGGCAATGGCATCTTCCTGTGCACCCTTCCAGTTCCCTCTTCAGATCTCTCTAAGGATGTTTGCCTTGTCTCCTTGAACCACAATCCCTTCTAGTGCACAGATGGCAAAGAGCTCAGACTTGAGGAGGACAATGTTGTCAGTCTTTCCTGCTCCTGTGCCATGGTCTGCCTGCCTGAACAGTGTGTCCAGTTTGCCCATGCTCCATCCTGGTTTGTGGTGCAGTAAGAAGTCAAAATTGGCCAGATACACAGACCACCAAGCTTGGTGTTGATTGAGTTTCTTAGCAGAGCAGAAGTACTCAAGGTTCTTGTGGTCTGTCCAGACTTCAAACTTATGCCATGCACCTTCAAGGAAATGCTGCCATTCTCCAAAGGACTAAATAATTGCCAGCATCTCCTTGTCATGGATCTCATAGTTCCATTCCACTGCATTAAGGCTTTGGGAGTAGAAGGCTACTGGATGCCATTTGCCATCCTCCTTTGACTGCTGGGAGAGGACTGCTCCTGTAGCAAAGTCTGAGCTATCTGCTTTCACATGGAATGGAGAGTCATTGTCAGGAAACAGGAGGACTGGCTTTGAGGTCATGGCTTGCTTGAGAGCATTGAAGGCAGCTTGCTGTGATGGCTCCCACCGCCATGCTGTATCCTTAACTATGAGGTAGAAGAGGGGGCGTGCATGGTGGGAGAAATCCTGTATGAACCTCTGATAGAAATTGACAAAGCCCAGAAAGCCCTGCACTTCCTTCTTCTTCCTTGGCTCAGGCCACTCTGCTACACCAGCCACTTTAATGGGGTCCATCTTGGCCAGTCCATGTGAAATAATCAAACCCAGGTACTCTACCTTGGTCTGCTCAAACTCACACTTCTCAGGCTTTAAATAGAGCTGGTGCTGGTGGAGGAGTTCCAAGACAATGCATGTGACCTGGCAATGCTCCTCCAGAGTTTTAGTGTAGATGAGGATATCATTAAGATACATGCAGACAACACCTTCCACAATCAGATCATGGAAAATGTTGTTCATCATAGTCTGGAAGATGGCTGGGTCATTGGTGAGACCAAAGAACATCACCAGAGGTTCAAAGAGCCCACAATTGGTTTGGAATGCTGCCTTCCACTCATTCCCTTCTTTGATGTGTACATTGTTGTAGCCCCAACGGACATCCAACTTTGTGAAGTAGCATGCACTGCAAAGGTTATTGACAAGTTCTGAGATGAGTGGCAAAGGATAGCAATTCTTCACTGTCATTGCATTCAAGACATGATAATCCTGAACCAGATGAAGAGACCCATCCTTTTTCTTGATAAAAAAGACTGGGGAGGCCATTGGAGACTTAGAGAGTTGTATTTGTCCTGAGCTAAGATTCTCCTGCAGAAAAGCATCCAGCTCATCCTGCTCATGGAGCGCAAGTGGATAGACCTTGCAGCTGGAGGGCTCTGCATCTGGTATCAGTTCAATTGCATGGTCCCACTGCTTGCGCTCTGGAAGTGAATCAAAGGAGGCCTTGGAGCATACATCCTCAAAGTCATGGAGGTGATTGGAAACAGTGCTACAGAAAGGCTTGGGCTGCAAGTTTGCTGCAAATGCCTCAGCCAGACATTGAGACATAGTCTGACTTGCCCAAATCTCAGCCACTGTAGGAGGGAGGCTGAGGGTTGTAGCATAGATCCTATCACCCACCTCTATGGTTTCATCTGGGGACTCTGCATCTGGAGTACTGGTTAATTCTCCTTCACCTCCCTCTTCCTCTGGAGATTCACACCCAACACCTCAGACATTCTTGTAGAGGGCCTCTCTATAAGGGAATGCTAGAGGGGGGGACTCAGGAGGTTGAGATCAGCATAAGGAAGATGCCCAGTGTGGCAGGCATGCACAGCAGCGCACTCACAAACCTTGGCTCTCTGCTCCTTATGGGCCTCTTTTGCACAGATAATGCAGTGATGGGAGCAACGACTCATTTTCACCTCACTCTTAGTCTAGTCAATCTCTGGGTTGTGTTCATGTAGCCAGGTGAACCCCAAGATCATGTCTTGCTTTCCCAAACTAGTGACAGCAAAAGCGGCTTGCTCTGAGTGGTCTTGGTAGTGGAGGACCAGGTCCACCATGGAGCAAATAGAGCCAGCTTCATTGAGCATGCCATCAACATTGTATACAGGGATAGGACAGGAAAGGGGGCAAGTGATGAGGTGGTGTTGTTGCACATAGTCTGTGTTAAGGAAGAGGCCTGTTGCCCCACTGTCAAGGAGGGCAACCACACTTTGGATTTGCTGGGTGTCTGTTGTCTCAATTTCTACCTGTAGCTTCAGGGAGTTGGTAGAAGGGGTGGAAGCAACAACATAATGATAGGGAAGATGGCATTCCCAGGCAGGAAACTGGAGGCATGGGCTAGGGGTGCATTTCCAGCTGAGACTTCAGCTGGAGAGGGAGTTTGTATGTCTGAGGAGGGGCTTATTGAGAGTATCAACAATGGCAACAGATATATTTGATTCTATGGACAGGGGGGCAAAACAATTAGTACTGAGCAATGGGGGCATACTGGTCATTCATTGCCCTTTTAAAAATCCTCAGACTCTGTAGGAACCTCCTCCAATACATTGGCCACTTCATTGGAATGAACAGCTATGGGTGCGTCTGGAGAGGGGGCTCCTTTGGCATCCTGGGCTGCCAGAAGTTAGTTGAGCAGCTCTTCTTGTTTCAATGCTGATGAATAGTGGACCTCTAGTCCTTGAGGACAGTAGCAAGCAAAGTGGCCAGCCTTTCCACAGCATCAACACAACAGGGGAGTGGAGGGTCACTGTCAGGAGGTGTCAACAACCATTGGGACTTCTTGGGGCAGGGAGTGCAAGGGAGCAACATGGAATGGAAGGGGAAAAGTTGCACCTGCTTGTGGGGCTGCTCAAGCAGGGACAGAAGAGGGAGCTTGGGAGGAGAACCCTTCATAAGAGAAAGGAAATGTTGAGGATTGTGTCTGCTGCAGCTCACATTGCAGTTCCATCAACTGCCACTGCTCACATGCCACCTTGTACCAGGTATTGACATGCTCATTGTCCAGGCACCCCTCTGCTATACTGTCAATGTAATCCATAAGAGAGGGGTGAAGTCCATCATAGAAGGTTAGGCAGAGTTGCAGACCATCTGGATATCCTGCCTGTTTGACTAAGGTGCAAAAAGAGCTGATGTACTCATCAAGTGACCACTTCCCTTGACCATATGGGGTTTGGTCTTGAAGGGAAAGAGCTGCAGTTTTGGTGGGGTCAAGGAGGAAAAACTCAGCTCGGAACTCCTTCTTGAACTCCATCCAGCCAGAGAAACTCTCAACTCCTCCTGGGCATCAAAAGATATGCAGGGCATAGGTTGAAGCTTGGCCAGCCTTCATGTAGGAGAGAACCTAGGCAATTTTCAAGGCATCCAAGGTAAAGGCTTCCCTGCTCAGCTGGATATAGGTGATACAGGACTGGAGAAAATGTTCTTCAACCTTACAATTTCCATCATATACATTAGGGAGTGCAGGACAAGGGAGTTTGGAATGGGGAGCTGAAAGGCCTAAGCTAGATGCAGATGCAAACTATTCAGTAGCAGCTGGAGCCAGAAAGCCTGAGCTAAGTGCAGACACAAACTGTTCTGCATCTGCTGGGGGCATAGGAGATGTGGTAGGAGTGAGGGGAAGATATTTCAAAAGGGCTTGGAGAGAAAGGGACACTGCTTCAGTAGTTTGATGGAGTCCAGTGAGTTCAGCCATGTGGGAAGTAAGGGAGGCTTGGGTAAGTTGAACCTGTGTCTTCAGGGATAGCAAATGACTCCAGGCATTGTTCTGGGGGCTTGAAGTGTCAGGAGGAGGTGCTGGAGGGGTTGGCTGGGTCATAGAAAGAGCACAGGAAGCACTAAGACACTGGTGGGAGACAGACCTTTTGAGAAACCAAGTAGAAGCTCAGGTAATTAAAAAAGGAGGCTCCCAGACCAAATCTAGATACTTGTTCTGCAGTAAGGGTGACCTCTGGAGACTGTGGCTCAATCACACAACTGGCAGAGGGAGATCCAAAGTCTATTTAGTATCTACAAGAAGTTCTAGCATTCTAGCTACTCACCTGGCAGAGGGAGATCCAAAGAGAACAAGTCTGAGAATACCTAATGCCAGTGTTCAGAAAATTTACTGGAAGTCACATGACCAAGTCACATGCATTGACAGGCTGACCAATCATGTGACCAATTACCAGTCAGTCAGTTACATGACCAACCAACCAGTTGACCAGTCACATGACTCAAGCATGTGCATCATAGGGGCAACACTTGTCTGAATTATGGACAGAGAACCAGTGCAACCTGAGGGCTAAAACTAGGACCAATAGATAGGAAAAGAGAAGAAGAATAAAGGAAAACTATAGTGGAGGGGATCTGACAGGAACTGGAGGAGAAGAAGAAACAAGTGGGACATCCCCTGACAGATACTGAAATTGGAGACCTGATTTGAATGAAAATTGTATTGATTTGCTTAATTTACTTACAGAAAAAGTAGCCTGCATCTGGAGTACCTAGTCTATAGATAAAGTTATCTTTGCCTGGTGCAAAAACAACATCAAGAAAGTGTAATTTCAAAAATACTGTCTCAATTTTTATATTCTGAGTCTGCTTCATTTTTGCTGGCTGAGTTGAGGACTGGCACTTTGTCGCCACAACAGGATATAGTAGTTAATATAATTGTATTGTATATAACAGATATTGTCCATGATAGGGCATGTAATGGGTGCTCTGTTACATACCCCCCTTTTGAGTCTGTTAACAAACTCACCAAAGGAACAAGAAAAGAACAATGGGTAGGATACAGCATCTGTCACAACATGTCCCTGGACCTCTGAACCTCTGGACCTGTAAGGGTGACCTCTGGAGGCTGTGGCTAAGTCACACAACTGGCAGAAGGAGATCCAAAGTCTATTCAACACTGTACAGGGTCTATGGGCATGACTACTCACTGTGGCAGAGGAAGATCCAAAGAGAACAAGTCTAAGGAGCTCCTTGGCCAGGTGTGATGCTTCAGGAAAACTTCTAACCCTAACCTAAAGGTGAAAACTCTGGAGATGGTAAATGCCCCCAAATTGCTTTTGGTGCACTGGGGTGCCTACAGTACAAATCTCAAACCAGGGCCAGTGTGCATACATTGGCCTGTAGTTCACAAGAGATGTTCTCAATGCTATATCCCTTCTACTTCACCTTGAACTGCAACTTCCTCTGGAACACTCTGCTATCTAAAACTTCCTCCACCTCATACTCCTTCTCATCATCAACCAGAATTGTAGTGGTGGTGCCTTAGGACAGTAGCCAGGAATTGGGTCTTTTGGGGCTGGGAATAGTTTGACAACATTAAAGACCAGGTGTAATTGATGCAGGCCTCTAGGGAGCTTGAGTCAGTATGCTAGTAGCCCTACTTTCTTTTCCACTACAAAGAGGCCAAGGTGACAATGTGACAGCTTCTGTGATGGTCTGGTTGTCTTTCTGTCAGAGCTGTCTAAGTACACACAATCTCTAGGCTTGTATGTATGGGCTGGTGTCTGCCATCAATTGTAGTACTGTGCTATGTCATCCTTTGCCTTCACTAATGCTGCCTTTGCTTCCTTCTGTGCCTGTTTTATGCTGTCCACAAATTTGTTCACCAAGTCATTCTCTGAGGAGCATGCTCAAGGTTCAAATTCCATGCAAGGGTGTTGGCCAGTGTCCAGGAAGAATGGAGTCATTTGAGGGGACAAATGAACATTGTTGTTGTACTGGAACTCAGCATCAAGGAGAAGCTCATTCAAATTATCCTGCCTTTCATTACAGAACATGCAAAGGTACTGTTCCAGTTTCTTATTGACATGTTCTGTCTGCCCATCTGACTGAGGATGATATGCTGTAGTTGTATGGAGCTTTACTCTGAGCTCCAAGCAGGCAATACAATTCTTGAGTAAATTCTGCCACAAACTGTGGGCCTCAATCAGAGACATATCTATCAGACAGACCATGGAGCTTCCAGACATTCTTTCAGGGCAGAGCAGGTGGTGTGAGTAGGGATGAAGTAAGCCTGCTTGCCAAAGAGGTCCCCTACTACCATTACTGCATCATACCCATGAACATCTGGGATTCCAACAATAAAGTCTAATGAGGCAACACTCCAGAATGGGAAGAGGGTGGAGCTGACCCATGAGTGACTGGTGGTGTGGCTTGGTGTGGAGGCAGAGATCACAAGTGCTGGTGTAAGTGCCTATGTACCAAAATATCTGAGGCCAACCACAGTTTTGGGATACCACCTCTAGCATCTTCCATCTATAAGGATGCTCAGCCACATGGGAGTCATGGTGTTGCTCTACAATGCATTGATGAAGTTCTAGGATGTTATGAACATAGATGCATCCTCAGAAGGTCAGAAGGCCATCCTGGAGACCCCACTCGTCTGCATGTACTGACTGAACCCCACTGGCTCATTGCACTTGTAGGGCCTGCACAGCTCAGGCAACTGCATTCTCTTGCACACCCTCTCAATCCCTCACCAGATATCTTTGATGATGTTTGCCTCATCCACAATCCCTTCTATAGCATGGATGACAAATAGCTCAGGCTTGAGGAGAATGATGTTGTCATTATCACCTGCTTCACTGCTATGGTCAGCTTGCCTAGATAATGCATCTGGTTTGCCCATGCTCTGCCCAGGTTTGTGATGCAGCAAGAAGTCAAAGTTAGCCAGATACAAGGACCATCAAGCATGGCATTGATTGAGCTTCTTTGCCATGCAGAAATACTCAAGGTTCTTGTGGTCTGTCCAGACTTCAAACTTATGCCATGTGCCCTCAAGAAAATGCTGCCATTCTTCAAAGGATCTGATAATGGCAAGCATTTCCTTATCATGGATCTCATAGTTCTGTTCTACTGCATTGAGGCTTTTAGAGTAGAAGGCTACAGGATGCACTTGCCATTGTCTTTAGACTGCTGAGAGAGGACTGCCCCTGTAGCAAAGTCAGAGCTATCAGCTTCAACACAAAAAGGGGAGTTGTCATCAGGAAATAGGAGGACTGGCTTAGAGGTGACTGCTTGCTTGAGGGTATCATGTCGGAAGTTCAGGGGTTGCAGGAATGGCTGGGACAGTTGGAGGCATGGGGTGGAGGTGCAGCAGGGGGCCACTGAGGCAGAGGGGGCCAGGGCAGCAGCATAGGCAGGGAGGCAGTGCAAAGAGTATATAATCAAGATACATACAAACAACACCTTCTGCAATCAGATCATGGAAAATGTCATTCATCATGGTCTGGGAAGTGGCTGGGCTGTCAGTGAGACCAAAGAGCATCACCAGAGGTTCAAAGAGTCTGTGATTGGTCCTGAATGCTATAAAGGCACCCTTTGGAGCAGCAGATTGGAGTCATGCAGCTAGCAGAGGGGAATCCAAAGTATATTATCAAGAGTAGATGATGATCCAATCAGTAACTAATCACCTAGCAGAGGGGAATCCAAAGAGAACAAGTCTAAGAATCCCTGCTGCTTGGCATGGTGCACCAGTGAGTGGTAGAGGCTGTTAGGTTCTGCTGACCATGGGGGCTCAGCTACACTGGGCAAATCCTTACTAGGCAGACATGATATCCTGCACTGATAACTGGGCATTTGGAGAAGGTCTAGACATTGGGGACTTGTGAGGATAGGCAATGGGAGGTGATCTGAACAAGTTTGGAGTAGTCAAGAGAAGTCTAGGATGAGTTGCAGAGAAAGGGTTGGACTTGACAGAGTGCCAGGTACAAGTCTGGAAGTGAGTATTGAAGGTGTGGAGTAAGCAGAGGCTATGCAAGTGATGGGAGTGGAGCCAGAGCTTGATGGGGGATCAATGGATGTTGATGGGTTTTGGGGCCAAGCATATAGTGAGGTCTGGAGTTGGTTTAAAGAGTGTTTGAAGTTTGTAATTGTAAGTGTGGAGTTTGTAAAGACATTAAATTTGGAAGGACTTGAGCACAATAATGGAAACAGAGCTGAACAAGACAAGATGGAGTTGACACAAGATTGAGACAAGAACAAAAATAGATTCAAGCAGAGATATTAAACAATAAAAAGAACAATAATGGAAATAGAGACAAGACAAGACCAGGAGACTGAGATAAAGAGAAATGTAACATGGAACACAAAACACAAAACAGAAACAATCAGACCATAGGTAATGTTAAGCAATATCAAGACTAGAGTATGAGGTGCTACTCTACAACTCATATACTGACTACTGGAGAGCTCCAGGGGACAGTGGGTCTGGTGGTGGGGCTTGACAGAGCTGTGTGGAGTCAATGGGTGTTGGTTGTGATCAGGGGATGGGCCACAATGATATTCTGATGGGATCAATTGAGGACATGGGCCATCCCAGAGTCGTTGTAATGCTTTAGAGTAGGTCAGGTGAACTAGGGCGATGAGCTGTTGATGTATGGCAGAGTCAGGAACAGTGGGGAAGGGTTCCAGGAGCTTATGAGAGTCAGGGGAAGTGTCAATGGCTGCAGAGAAGGCATCAGAGTTAGTCAGGGGGCTTTTGGAGTTTGCTGGAGAAGTGTTGGAGTTACCTGGAGTGAGTGCAGAGGGTGGGCAAAGGTTGGAGGAGTTCAACAGGGCATTGGGGGGCACTCTGGGAAAGCAAGCAGGTTGGGAACAATGTTTGGGGGTCTAGGGAGTGAGTCGTGACATCACCCCTCTTCAGTGTTGAGACCCTCAAGATATAAGGCATAGATTGGGGATTAGCAGGGGCATGGGAATTGAAGTTGAGTAATATTGATCAAACTGCAGCAAGCAGTGGCAGCATGAGGAACAAAGTCAAAGCATGGCCACCATTTGTCAGGGAGTTCTTCCCAAGTCATTAAAAAGGGTCAGACATACCCCAGAGTTTCTAGAAAATTTCCCATCATGTCCTCATCATCATCATCATCAGCATTCCCTACTCCCTTGCACTCTGACAAAGATTGCATGGACATATGGGCAAAGAACAATGGCCAACAGGAGGAGTTTAATCAACAACAAAGGATAAGTACAATGTATCGTAGTCATGAGTGAAATCACCCTGTTCCTTCAAGGTGGCTAATTGAGTACAATAGAGTTGTCCATGGCAGTAGTGGGGTCCTCCAGGGGCTCTTCATGTGTGGAGAGGTTAGGGGCCTCTGGCAGTGCAGCTTTGAGCCGTCCTTCTTGGCCAAGCCTGGTGGCAGGGGATGTCAAGGCTGTTCCACAGGCACAGAGGATTCTGCAAGTGCAGGTGATGGCAGAAATATTTGCAAGGGTGCTGGAGTGGGCACAGGGTCCTCTGACCCTGGAGTGGTGTCAGAATGAGGCTCCAGTGAGTTCCCAGCTTGATTTCGTGGTGTTGCTAACTAGTTATTTCAGTGCACTCTCTGCATCTGGCAGGGTGAGTTATGTGAGTTTGATGAGCCTTCTGTGGGATCCTGCCACAACATCTCAGTCTGCATTCCATGCTGTGTGAGGCATGAAAAGTGCTCAATTCTGTTGGACTGGCATGCAGCCTGCATTGCTGTGGAGCAGGGGTAGGAGGAGGGCTGGATGAGGGGGCAGCTGGGTGAGGTGTTGAAGGCCAGGGCGTTGGAGTGGGAGTCAGGTTTGGACAGAGAGGGGAGCTTGGAGCAGCCAGCAAAGAAGATGGGACTCCTGCAGGGTGAGTGGAGGGAGAGGGCTCTAGTGTCACTGGACAAGGGGAAGTGGAGGGCCTCCCTGCTGCTAGAGGTAGGGCCCAGCAAGAGGCTGTGGGGCCAGGAGTTGATGGCTAGTCCCCCCAGCCCTCACATCTACTCCTCTAGCTTGGATGCACTTCTGAGACATCCATTGAGTTCTCCCAAGCCTGTGCCCTTAATCACCAAAATGTTCCTCCATCAACAGTAACAGGTGGAGGCATTGTCAAGTGCATTGACTGCATAGGAGGGAGAGCTCCAGAGGGTGGGGGAGAACTATGACATGGTGCAGAGGGAGAGGGATGTACTGCAGCAGGACTACAACATGGCAGTGCAAATGGCCATGGTGAGGGCATTACTGGGTCCTCCTGAACAGGGCCTCCACTACATTTGTGTTGATCCAGAACAGGTTGGCACAGGTGTCCATGGACCATCTGCTGGAGTTAGACTAGAGTGGTGAGGATGGGGCAGTTGTTGGCAGGGCATTGGTGGCATAATGCAGTGGCCCTAGAGTCATAGTGGGAGGTGGTGGCAGATGTGGGGGAGGAGCTACCTGGGCTCATGGAGGTTCTGGCTATGGTGAGGGCTTAGCTGGAGGTGGATTTGGGAATTGGGTAAGGAGGAAGGGGAGCTCTGGAGAGGGGGAGGGAGTGGAGTAGTCCAAGGCTTGAGCCTTTCTTGTCTGTAGTTGTTTGTTGCTGTACCATGTTGTATCCACAATCTGTATATAAACTTTTGATGTTCTGGGGAGAGTACTCAGTCTTAGGTAGTGTGAGGAAAAGTAAGAGTAGAAAACATGCTGGGGTTACTTGTGGGAGTTGAATCCCTAGTAAATCCAGAGGCAGGAGTTAAGCCCACTGATGCTATCTGTTGTTGATTAGTCCTAGGATTGCTAGGGCTTGGCAGGGCATCACAGGTGGGGTCCCCAGAGTTTGGTGGGGTGCTAGGGAGTTTTTGCAGGGCTCCAATGTGTTTTGAGGGTGTCAATGGGTGGGGTGTTGACATGGAGCATGTTTCTCAAGGAGTTGGGCTGAGTTTGTGGAAAGGTTGTTCTCAGGTCTGGGGCCATGTCAAGCATTGGTGGTTGGGCTTAAGAGTGGATCTCTGGACCTTAACTATGCTTGGCAGTGCCTTTGGTTTTTGTTCAAGGTCTTCTAGCAACTTTGATTTTGTACTTATGTGGCTGGTGGAGGGGGCAGAGGTCCCTTTTGATAACAGTGGAGGTGATGGAGTAAAGTTTGTCTTTGGAGGCAGATTAGGCCAGAGGTGGGAGTCCTTGGCAGCATAGCAGCAGAGCTCTGGAGTTGGGGTTGCCGTTGTAGTAGACTTTGGCAGGGGACTGTTTTACATGCCAGCTATGCTGTTGGTTGGGTTAGCATAGGGGCAGAGATACTTCCTAGAAGTTTGGTTTGCTTATTCTTGTGATTCATCAACCTCTGAATGTGGGGGGTTGGTGGATGATTTCAAGGGTGGAGGGTGTTCAGAGGTTTTTGCTTGGGCAGAGGAATGCTTGGGTTTGGGTTTTGCTGCACTCTGGAGTGTTGATGGTGAGGTGTGCTTGGTTGGGGCTTTCTGTGCTCCAGAGTATTGCTGATGAGGCAGTGGGATTTGAGGTGACCAGTCTCAATGAACTTCTTTGGTCTGGGGTTGGGGTTTGCAGGCTTCTAGACCAACTACATGACATTCCTTCTTGTTCCTGGCCAAATGTAAGTCCAGAGATGGGTAGGGGAGTCTTATGTGTTCCTGGTGTCCTTAGAGCTTGGGGTGCTGCCAGAGTTTGTCAGGACAAGTGTGTTCTGAGTCTGGGGCATGAGTTCATCCTTCTCAGAGTAGGGGTTGGTAGTCCAGAGACAGCGCAGAGGTTGGTTGGTGGATGATTCTTTCTGGCAGAGCTGTATTTGAGTGAGGTGCAGAGCAAGGGAGGAGTTCAGGGTTGTTGTTCCATGGGTTGTTCTTCCTGGAAGTAGGGGCAGGTGGTCTGGAGGTGGTGCAAGGGGTGGGTTGGCTGCTGGCTCATTGGGGGAGTTGTGTTGAGGGTTGTATTAGAGGTCCAGTATTGTATTGGAGGTCCAGCAGCAGTTCTGTCCCTTCCCAGGGTGGAGCTAGCAGACTGGAGGTGGTGCAAGGGTTGCTGGGGTGCTGGCTTGTTGGCAGAGCTCTTCTGGGTTTTGTGGAGCATGAGTGGGGTTGGTCTGGGGGTGAGCTCAGGGGGTTATATCTTCTTCCAGAGTAAGAGCCAATGGTCTGGAGTTGGTGTGGGGGCTGGTTGGTAGATGGCTCATTGATGGAGTTTACTTTGGAGGTGGTATTGGATGGGGGAAAGTGTCCTGGGGTGTGTTTTGTCAGTCCCATTCTTTCCAGTTCAAGAACCAAAGCTCTGGAGGCAGTGCAAATGGTGGTTTGGGGGGTTGGCTCATTGGCAGGGTTGCAGCAGAGGTCATGCTGGACAAGGGGGGAGTCTGGAGTAGGGTTTGCCTCCTTATTCAGATCAGCACAACATGCAAATGTTTAATGGAAGTTACCACTGAGTGGCAGAGTTGTTGGATAAATAGCAGTGGCCCCTGGAGTTGTGCTTGGATGTGGTGGGTGCGCTCTAGTTGCTCTTCAAGAGCTTGGGTGGATCAGACCATTGCCCAGACATATGGAAACATTGTTTGTGTTGGGGGTGGTTGTTCACAGATGCTGGAGAGTGGTGGGGGAGTTGGTTGTGTGAGGACATCACTTGAGACTCTAAGAGGGTCATGGCAGGGTGGGAGCAACCTTCCATTCATGCTCCAGAGTAGTCCAGAGGTCACTATAGATAGAGTGGAGGTGGGTCTTGGCACTGCAGGGCAATCAACAAGATTCCTGATTAGGAGAAAGGGGTACTGCTTCTTTTGGAGGGCATCATTGATCCCTTGATTATTGGGCAGAGTTGGAGGAGCCATTCATTTTTCTTGGTGCCTGGGTTGGTCTCCAGCAGATGTGGTTGGGTCACATGGCGCATTGCTGGTCTTGGAGGAAACTACTTTGAGTGTCCGGAGTTTGTTCTTTCACTGGATAATCAATTTTATTTGAGAGGTGCGGGAGGATGATGGTGGTAGTTGTGACTCCAGTAGTGGAGGTTGGGCACATGATGTCCTTACTTGTTAGCGGGTGGAAATGGCAGTGGCATTTTTTCAATGTTGATTCAGAGGTGGGTGGTGGTGGTGAATATTACTTGTTCCTTGGAGAATACATCAGCAAACTTATAACACTCCAGAGAAACTACTTTAAATAGGATTTGTCTTTCTGTTGCGCTGGCAGTGTGGTTCCTATTTGTGGATGTCTTTTCCAGCAAGAAAGGGGGGTTTGAGGCTGGTAGTCAAGGATTTGAGCTTGCAGAGTGCATGCTATGGGGACATCATTGATAGGTTAGTGTTGGAGGTTCCCTAGACAGATTTGAGAGTCAAGATGGGGGCTCCAGGGCTGTGTTGCCAGGGTCTGGAGTTGTGTGGAGGGGTGACCTGGAGTGGTGGGTCAAGGTGCTTTGGATCTTTGTGTGGGGTTTTCAGAGTTGTCAGTGGTTTTTAAAGGTTTTCAAATTGCTTGGCAAAGGGGAAACCTCCAAGGGGCACTTGGGAGTGTATTCTTTGTTGTTGAGGCTTTGGAATTTGAGATTGTTGGGTGTGGGGTTTGTAGCATGGTCCCAAGAGTGACAGTGGGGTTCTTTGCTTCCTTCAGAGAACATGTCAGCAAGTTTGTGATACTCTGGGAACTACTTCATATAAAATCCTCTTTTTCTTATAGTTTGTTCTGGCAGGGTGACTTCTGTGCTGAGGTGTTCTTTTGGCTAGAGGTGGCATAGTCTGGTAGTTGAAGGATGGAGGTCCCATCTTGTGAAGTGTGTGTGGAGGGAGGCAGCATTAAGCATTTTGATGCCAGGGGCTCCAGATCAATTGAGAGGGGGTGTCAAAGTAATGGCAGAGGGGTCCAGAGTTGTCCAGCATTGTGCATTTGGGTGCTGTGGTTCTTGCATTGACTTCTGAATTTGTTGGGGGTGCCTTTGGAGTGCATTTCAAGGAGGTTGGAGCCAAGGTTTATCTTCCTTCCTTTCTTGACCACCTTGAGGCTTAGGAGTTCTTTGGTCTTGCTCCAGAGTTGCTGGAGCTGGGTCAGAGGCATTGGGGCCCTAGGGAAACTGGAGAGAGGGGTAGGGGGGCTGTATCCATGCTTTGGAGACTTTGTTGCAGAGTTTGTCCAGTCAAATGTTGGGCAGGGTTGACAGCCAGTTAATCAAGAGGTCCTAGCTGATTCCAGAGGTTGGTTCTTGGTTTAAGGGAGAGGCAGAGCACTGGTCTTTAAATCTTGATTTATTTTTGGAGGGGGAGGGGTTGCTGAGTTAGGGTTTGATCCCAATGACAGCGGAGCTTCCTTTGGAGGGTCGACATCCTTGGAGTTGGTTGGGGGTGTGGTGTGGAAGTTGGACAGTTGACTGGCAAAGCAGCAGAGGTTTGCTCCTTTGATGTGGGCAGAGGGGGCACTGTCAGAGAGTTGTTGGATCAGATATTAGTGACTCACAGATTTTTGACAGAGCTGCAGAGTAGGGCCAGTGGAGGGGGATTAGAGGGTGTGTGGTCAGAGGTCTTGTTGTTGTTTGTCAGCAGGGGTAGTGACTTGTTCTTATGCAGCAAGTGATTGTCTCTGGCAGGGTTGCATTATTGTTGGGGAGGTGATGTGGAGGAGGCGCCAAAGTAGTTGTCATGCAACAGATTGATTTATCACTGGGATTAGTCAGGTACTGGGTTGGAGACATCATGGTTGACCTTTAGTAGGAGGAGGAGCTGGCAGAAGAGGTGTGGGAGGTGTGGATGAGGATAGTGTAGGAATAATGGAATTGGGGTTGAGCAGAGAGGGTGTCTGTAGAGAGAGCTGTTGTGTAGGAGAGTGACTGGAGCAGAGGGGACATTTGGTGTTGGATCTGCCATTCAATGTGCCTTGGCAATTTGGGCAAGGTCAAACAAATCATAGTGGGTCTCAGGCATCGGCCAACTATAGACATCAAGAGTTCTGACAGAAGTGTGTGCAGAGTTAATTGCAGACATTGCAAATGGGGTAAGGGGGAGTCTTGATATTATGTCAGGTTCCACTGACCACAGGGGCTCAGCTACACTGAGCAAATCCTTACTAGGCAGATGTGATATCCTGCACTGATAACTGGGCATTTGGAGAAGGTCTAGATGTTGGGGACTTGTAAGGATAGGTGAGGGGAGGTGATCTGAACAAGTCCAGGGTGGTCTGGAGAAGTCTAGGATGAGTTGTGGGGAAAGGGTCGGACTTGACAGGGCACCAGGTACAAGTCCAGAAGCGAGTATTGAAGGTGCGGAGTAAGTGGAGGCTATGCAAGTGATGGGAGTGGAGCTGGAGCTTGATGGGAGATCAATGGATGTTGATGGGTTTTAGGGCCAAGTGTATAGTGAGGTCTGGAGTTGGTTTAAAGAGTGTTTGAAGTTTGTAATTGTAAGTGTGGAGTTTGTAAAGACATTAAGTTTGAAAGGACTTGAATACAATAATGGAAATAGAGTTAAACAAGACAAGATGGTGTCACAACCTGCTCCCCAGACCCCCGCCAGCCCCCTTATTCCCCTGAAGTCCTTCTCAATGCTCCGCCAAACTTCCCCAACCCTCACCCACCCTTTGCACCCACTCCAGGTAACTCTGACACTTCTCTGGCAAACCCCGACGATCCCCTGGCCAACTCCAATGCCTTCTCCACAGTTATCAACACTTCCTCTGAGTCCCTGGAACTCTCTCCCACTGTTCCTGACCCCATCATATGCCTCCAACCCCCCCTACCCTGGTTCCCCAACCTGCCCCAAAGCATCACAATGACCCTGGAGCAGCCCATGTCCTCAGCTGATCCCATCAGAATATCACTGTGGCCCACCTCTTGATCATACCCGACACCTGTTGACTCTGTGCAGCCCCATCGAGTCCCACCACCATGCCTGCTGTCCTCTGGAGCTATCCAGTAGTCAGTATATAAGTCATAGAGTAGCTCCTTGTACTCTAGTCTTGATATTACTTGCATTAACTGGTTACTTGTATCTTATGTTTTGTTCTATCTCTGTTTCTATTTCTAGTCTTGAATCTATCTCTTTTCTCTGTCTCGTCTCGCCTTGTTCCCATCTCGTCTTGACTGTCTATATTTCTTTTGTTTTTCTGAGTTCCTTCCAACTCCGATGTCAGTACAAACTCTGCACATGTACCATAAACCCCAAACATTCTTATGACAACTCTGGACCTTGCTTTTCACTTGGCCCTAGAACCCATCAAGTTTCAATTGATCCCCCATCAAACTCCAGCTCTGCCCCCATCACTAGCAAAGCCTCTGTTTGCCCCACAATCTATCTACATGCCTATGAACTTGTTTCTGATGCCTGCTCTAGCCAAACATTAATATACTTGGTCTTAGACTTCCCTAGACCACTCTGGACTTGCTTGGACCGCTTCCCCTAGCTTCCTCTTGCAAGTCTCTCCTCTCCACGCCAACTCCGGAATGCTGGGATATAAGCACAGGACATCATGTCTGCCTAATAAGGATTTGCCAGTGTAGCTGAGCCCCCATCATCAGTAGAACCTGCCATAATATCAAGACTCCCCCTTATCCTGTTCTTGATGTCTGCATATAACCCTGCATACAACCCCGCCAGCTACCTAACCAACATCTATGGTTGGCCAGTTCCTGAAAACCCATATGCCCCATTCTACTCAGGCCCCCCTGCAGATCAGTACATTCCCGCCACTGGACTCCTGACTCCAACCAAGTGTTCTATGCTCTCTCCATCTCCTGGGCTGGCACCACCCTCCAGCATTCCCTGCCAATGGCAGCAACCCCTGCATGTACCCCAGAGAATACTCTGCAGTGCCCCCTAATCCTGCCTACCTTCCCCCTGCCCACTACTATGTGTACCCAGTTCCTGCTGCAGCTCCAGTCCCTCTGGAGCACCCAGATAATTATTCTCCTCCTCATCTGCCATTCTCTGCTCAAATTCCCCCTTCCCTCAAACAGCAAAGAGTCAAAGCCTATGTCCAACAGCATAATAAAGTCCTCTGTTTCCTCCACTTCTCCTCCGCAGAATTTGCAAGACACACTTGTACCCTCCTCATCAACCTGGGCTACTTTGACACCCCCGCAACTCCAGAAGTTTGGGCAGATCGACTCCTTGACTTCTACAAATGCTATCTGCAAGAAAATCTCCCAGAAACTATGCAAGGCACCCTGGGCATTGACGCTAACTTATGAAACAAGCTCTGCACATTAGTTGAGGAAATCCACACTAGTCCAAACCCCCACCCATTTGAAGACCCTCTAGACCCCTCCTGCTCCTTTCATGTGCAACGCAAGGAACCTGTAGAGATACATAGCAAAGCTCCACCTCCTATTCCCCGCTAGCAAGAAGAATTCAACACAGCCTCCAGCATCTTGAGGAACCTCAACCCTGTGGAGGGATTGTTTGACCAACCCACTGCCCACACTTTGGACCTCTCCGCTTGCCTCCAGGCCAACTCTGTCCCCAGCACCTTCCATACCTGGGATAAGCCCGCTGCCCCCAAACCCCATATGCAACGGCTGCCCCCATGCATTGATGACAACAACTGGACTCTCTCCTATATCAACAAGCCTAGTAATCCTGCTGACAAGCCCACCCCATGCAATGGCCCTCCATGAGACAGACCCCCCCACTTCAATCTCTGCGCCCCCTGTACCAACATGCCTCTACTCTGCTGGAACATTGCAGCTCCTCTATGACAGCCCACAGGCACTGGGGCACCCCGACCCCCTTTCTCTGCTAATTCCCCTTGCCCTCCACCTGTCCCGATGCCCAACCCCCCTGCCAATGCCAATTACTTTGGACCCCCCACTCCCAGAGGACTCCCTTCCCCTCAATGGGCCCCCAGGCCTCTTCTAGGTAATGTGGGGCAGCTCCCTGGCAGCGGACCTCCCAATGGTGGACCACCTGGGAGATGTGGCCCAGCTATAGACAACTTCCCCCCCCAGCATGGCAACAGAAACAACAACTACTACTACAACACCAGACCCCTGCCCCAAACCAAAAACACTCAGGATGACACCCACAATGCACTGGCTTGGGAAGGAAAACTTGACATTCAAAAGCCCAAACCCTTCACTGGTTGCAATTCCCGGAAGCGGCGCATCTTTCTAACTCAGTGTCTAACAATGTTCCAAGCTAAGCCCATTACATTCTAGCTCAAAGGCTCATGAGCAGCCTTCGCTGTGTCATATTTGCAGGGAATTGCCTTCAATCATTACACTGCACTACTCTAGTTTGATCCCAACAACCTCATACTCTCCAATTGGCTTGCTTTCACTCAGGAATTCTCAAGTAAGTTTGACATCTTTGACACTGTAGCAGAAGTGGAGGAGAACCTATTCAACCTCCAAATGTGCAACAATGAACGCTTCATGACCTTCATTGTACAATTCCAATGAGACACCTACAAAACCAGATGGCACTACAATGCCCTCCAATTTGCCCTCCATTGTGCCCTGCTTTAGCAGATCAAGGATGTCCTTTGCCTCACACCCAAGCAAACCACCTATGATGGGTACAAGGCACTTGTTACCTAGGTCAACCAACATTACTGGGAAGATCAGAGCAAGAATACAGCACCCCAGACCTTGTGGAACGCCTCTGGCAACCCCAACTGGCAGGCTGGAGCAACCAATAGCACCCGACCCTCAATCCCCACCAATCCTGCCAACTCTGCACCCCATTTCCCTCCAGACCGAGGGACTTCCAATGCCAATTGACCCCTGGGACAATGCCCACCTGCTCAGCTCTACGCTGCCAACCTCTATGAGACTCTGGAGCCCCTAGATGCCAACCACAATGCCTACAATGACATTCCGGACTCTGCTGATGATCAAGAAGCCCTATGCATGAACAAGATTCAGGATAGGCCATGGATCAATGTACTGGAGGAGACACAGGAGAAACAATGGAAAGAGGGCATATGCATCCTATATGGTGAGCAGGAACACTTTATCTGCAGTTGTCCTAAATAACAGGTGACAGGACATGCTGTGTGGATGATTGATGGAGAAGACTGTGACTACCAGTTTATAGAAAACAAGTTGGCAGTTTAGGTCTTGAAGACACACTGCGGACCAGACCCCAATGTCTTCTCTGCCCTGGCCACACTTCTCCACACAACGATACTCACCCCAGACAACCTCCCAGCAAACCTCCCCTCTCACTCCTCCACCACCCTCATCCTCCACACCACTCTCCCCTTCTCTGACAACCCCATCCCCATACTAGTTGACAGTGGCACCATGGATAACTTCATCAACAAATCCCTGGCAGTGCTCATCCCCCACCTCCTCTGACACCTCCCCACTCCGATCCCCCTCAAACTCTTTGACAGTGACCCCACCTCTGCTGAAAACATCACACGCCACCTGGAAATGCCCATGACCTTTGCCAATGGACAACAACAAGAACTCTGGCTACTCATCACCAGACTACACCCCTCTGCCCCTGTCATCTTAGGCTTCTCATGGCTCCACTCCACCAACGCCTGCATCAACTGGCCCAGCCTCACCCTCTGCCTTGACCAGGACAATCCCACTGACTCCGGACTAGTGCCCTTTGATGTCTCACCCTCCTCTGAGAACTCTGAGACCACAATTAACTATCCCTGGACTCTCCTACAGCTCCACTCCAGGTCCGCACAGTCGTTCATCATCAATGTCTGACTTGATGGCTTAGCAGTGCCTCTGGTACCTTCATCAGCAGTCAATCTAACCTCCAATGCAGCGACCTCAACAAACCCCTTGAGCTCCAACTCTTTGACAGGAGCCCCACCACTACAGAGGTCACTCAATACCACAACACTCTTACCCTTGACAATGACCTGCAGTTCCAGGCCCAGCTCCTTGTCACCCAACTCCCCCCATTGACCCTGATCATGCTTGGACTCCTGTGGCTGCAAGACATCAACTCCAACATCGACTGGAAGAACCTCACCATACAATTTCCCAGCCCCAAAGCAAGTCTAGTAGCTGCCATCCCCCTCTGCCTCCAGTTTATCTTGAACCCCGATGTCCCCAACCCTGGCGCCAACACCTCCGGAGCAACTCAAAGCCCCTCAATCTCTGATGACAACCCAGAAGGCAAAGAAAATGCAACCCTGCCTCAGTCATCCTTGACCAAATCATGATGGCTGCCTCCCAACATACCTTAGAATCAATACAAAGGCCCGCAGTACCCCAACTAGCAACGCTCAACCCCTCCAACCAACTCTGCCACCACTCCAGACCTGACTGCTACTGCTCCATTGTCCACCCCCATTGACTCCAGAAGCCTCAACATTAAAATCATTGGTGCTGTCCCCTTTGCATGCATCCTACAAGATGGCACCCCTGCCTTCCAATTACAAATCATGCCAGCCCTACCAGAGGAGCACCTCCATGCAGAAACCACCATGCCAGAGTGCAAAATGGAGGAACAGATCCTATCCAAAGTAGTTTCCCTAGAGTATCATGAATTTGCTAACATGTTCTCTGAAGGGAGTGCTAAAGAACTTCCCCTGCACTGCTCCTATGACCACAAGATTGACCTTGAAGAAGGCACCTCACCCCTGTTTGGCAAGATCTACAACATGTCTGAGATCAAGCTCCGGGCCCTGAAGGAGTACCTTGATAACATGCTTGGCAAGGGCTTCATACGCCTGTCAATCTCTGCTGCTAGCACTCTGGTCTTGTTTGCCAAGAAGAAGGATGGATCACTTCAACTCTGTGTAGATTATTGAGGACTCAACAAAGTCACCAAACCTCTCCCTGATTGGAGACTTCATTGACTGCCTCCATAGTGCCAAGATCTACACAAAGATAGATCTCCACTCCAGCTACAACAACATCCAGATTGCTCTGGAACATGAATGGAAGACTGCCTTTTGCACCCACTATGGCCTCTTTGAGTACCTTGTAATGCCCTTTGGAATGACTAACTCCCCTGCTACTTTCCAGTACTTCATGAATGACGTCTTCCATGATATAGATGACATTTTTGTTATTGTGTATCTGGATGACATCTTAATCTACTCAAATTTGCTGGAGGAGCATCCAGAGCACATCCGCTGTGTCCTAGAATGACTCCAGGAGTATCACCTTTATGCCAAACCCAAGAAATGTTCTTTCCAGGAGGTTGAATACCTTGGAGTCATTGTCACTCCTGACAGCATGCGCATGGACCCCACCAAGGTTGAAGCTATACTCAATTGGCCCCTGCTGCGGAACATCAAGGAGGTACAGTCATTTCTGGGGTTTGCTGACTTTTATCACCGATTCATTGATAACTACTCCAGAATCACCAAACCCCTCAACCGACTCATGTGGAAGGACACCCCTTGGGATTGGGACAGCAAGCGCCAAAGCATATTCCTCCTCCTGAAGAAGGCCTTCACCTCTGCTCCAGTCCTCTGCCATTTTGACCCCTCCCTGCCAATCATACTCAAATGCGATGCCTCTGACTATGCCATTGCTGGAATACTCTCCCAGTTAGATTCCAGAGGCAAGGATCTCTGCCTCATTGCCTTCTACACCCATTTGATGATCCCCATGGAGCTCAACTACAACATCTATAATAAGGAACTCCTTGCAATTGTCAAAGCTTTTCGTCAGTGGCGGGCCTACCTCAAAGGATCCCCACACCGCATCCAAGTCTACTCTGACCACAACAACCTGCAATACTTCACAACCACGAAGCAACTCAGCCACTGCCAAGATCAATGGTCCAAAACCCTCTTGGAGTACAACTTCACTATCCACTACTGCCCCAGATGACTCGGTGCAAAGCCTGATGCCCTCACTTGGAAGTCCGACATATATCCAAAGAAATTGTTTGAAGCCAAATGGAACACGTTCAACCATCAAGTGGTAATCCCCCCTGAGCATCTACATGCCATGCTGATTTTGAATGAAGAAGGGATCCTCCATCAGATTAGAAACTCACCCCTGGACCCTTTCTTTACCCAGCATGACCCCTGCAACAATTCCATTGACAAGTCAAATGCTGAAAACCCCTTCACGCTGTCTTAGGACTGCTGCCTCCTGCTCCGAAGTGGACAAATTTATGCTCTGGACCACAAGTCTATTTGCCTCAACATACTCTGGCAACACCATGACCACAAGCTCTGGGGACACCTAGGAATTTGTAAGACCCTTCAACTCATCTCCCAGACTTACTTTTGGCCAGGAATAAAGAAGGATGTCATGCAATACATAAGGGCCTGTGAACCTTGTCTCTGGGCCAAGGTACTCCGCCACCACCCCCACAGGTTATTGAAGCCCCTCCCTGTCAGCTGATGCCCTTGGTCCTCAATATCAATGGATCATATCGTCAAACTCCCCAACTCCAAAGGTTTCAATGCAATCCTTGTTGTTGTCTGCCACCTCACTAAACAAGCCCTCTTCATTCCCTGCCAACAATGCTCTGGAGTTTGCCAAACTATTCCTCAAACACATATTCTCCAAGCACAGACTCCTGGACAACATCATCTCTGACCATGGACTTCTATCTGTATCTCATTTTTGGCAATCACTATGCAAGGCACTCAAAATCAAAACCAATCTCTACACCGCCTATCACCTGGAGACCGATGGACAAACAGAATAAGTGAACTAGACATTGGAACAGTATCTCTGCCTCTATGTTAACTATTTATAGAACAACTGGCATGCAGAACTTTTCCTTGCCAAGTTTACCTACAACAATATGCTTCACTCTGCCACTGGAGTTTCTTCCTTCTATGCCAACAAGGGCTACAACCCCTGGCTTATGCTATCCCTCAAGGATATCCCTTCTCATGTTGCCCACAAAGTTGCTGAGGACCTCCAATCCCTTCACCACTTCCTCCAGGATGGGATCAACACTGCCAATCAAGCCTACTCCAAGCATGCCAATGCCCGATGCAAACTGACCCCCAACTGGCCCCCCAGCACCTTAGTCTGGCTTGATTGACAAAATCTCAAGACCCAGAGGCCCTCCATCAAGCTCGATCATAAATGTTTTGGCCCTTTCAAAGTTTTCCACAAGGTCTCCATGCATGCCTACAAGCTAGACCTACCTCTGGGCTTGAAGGGCCTCCACCCTGTGTTCCACATCCAACTCCTCAAAAAACATGCTCCGGACCCCTTCCTCAGCCAATGCCCCAGCCAACCACCCCCTGTCAAAGTTGAGGATGAACATTACTACAAGGTTGACCAAATTCTTGACTCCCGCATGGTCTGCAGCCGACCCCAATACTTGGTCCATTGAAAGGGCTATGAACCTGAGGATGACACTTGGGAAACCCAAAGAAACCTCAATGGAGCCCCCAATGAGCTCCAGGACTTCCATTAAAGGCACTCCACTAAGCCCTGGGACCCCCAGGACTAGCGAACACAGATGGCATCAGGGGGCGTAACCCCTGCCTCAGGATTTACTAGGGATTCAACTCCTACAAGTATCCTCCTATGTGTTTTACTTCTCTATTTCCTGACTCCATCTAAAAAACTTAATCCCCCCAGGCCAGAGGTCCAATAGGTTGGTATTTACATGTCTACTTTTACAAAATGATACAGGAGGCACAGGCCTGATGCGGAGTACAAGTCCAAGAAACCCCCTACTCCTCCATCCCCTCTGGCCCTATCTCTGGTATCCGCCCTATCATGTCCACCTCCAGTTGCACCACCACCATCGCCAACATGTCTGGATGCCTCAGAAGGGGCTCCCTCATGTCTGTCACCACCTCCCATCATGCCCTGGAGTCTGCCATGGCCTTCTGTCAGTGCTCCACCAACAAACAACCCATCTGCCCAACCCCCTGACCCAACTCCAGCAGAAGATCCCCAAGCATCCTCGAGAGCCCATCATGAATCAATACAAGTGCTGCCAATGCCCCATCCAGTAGAATTTGGTGTTTCTAGGCCCAATCTACCCTAAATGTCAGCACAAGAAGACCAGAAATAAAACAGAGCCAACTTATAGAGGATTCCTTGCTGCTCTGAGGCCACCTTGTTGGTGAGCCACTCCTCCCACCTATGCACCCTCTCCACCATTGCTTGGGGAACCCCTATGTTAGCCCCTCCCCTGAGTCCTCAGCACTTCCAATCCCTCTGACTGCTGCACTGCCACCTCTGCTTACACATCCAACTGTGTCACCCAAGCCCACAACTCCTGTAGCTGGGTCAATTGCTCTGCAGCCATTCCCACAGTCACATCCTTATCCCTCTGTGCTGCATCCCTCTCCCTCTGAGCCTTGTCCCACTCCCTTCAGACCCTGTCCCTATCCTCCCCAACCCTCTAAGCCTCCTCCTCCCATGTGGCCAACAAATGTTCCAATCCCTCTACTCGATGTCGCAGGAAAGCCTCGGCAGTCAACCACAAATCCCCTGTGGATTGCTCAACTAGAGCCCCGGAGGTTAGGAAATACACTGTGGGGCCTGGGGGGCCTGCCATTGCCTGCTCCCCCCACACCTGCTTGCTTGGCCCTGCCTCTGGCAATGGGGACACCCTCCACTTCCTCTTATCCCACATCAAGAGGGCCCCCTCCTGTCACTCACTCCATGGAGGCCTGACCTTCATTGTGGGCCACCCTGCACTGCCCCCTCCCTCTACCCCAGAACCCCACCCCATCGCTCTGCCTCTCTGCCCCTCCTCCAACTGTGCCGCAACCCACTCTCAATCCCACCCCTGCTCTGCCACAATGCAAGTGGCATGCCAACTCAAGGTGATGAAACACTTCTCATGCCGCAAGTGACATGGGAGACAGACCAATGTGTCCTGCTGCACTCCCAACACCAATTCCTTGAACTTGCACCACTCCCTCCACCGCATGCAGGACATGCACTATAGAGTAATTGGCTTGAAAAAGGAACAAACGCAACAATCACTCACCAGGGCCACCATCTGGCACCACTCTAAGGTCGGGGGACCCCTTGCCCACCCCACCACTTCTGGAAACTGCTCTGGCATCACCTTCATCTGAGCTACCCTTGAACCTGCAGGAACAGGTTGGACCACCCCCAGACCAAGCCCAGGCCTGGAACACAAGGGAGGGACTGCTCCCACTGATGACTGCACTACGCCTGCACCTGACAAAAGCCCCGAGGGGCCTGCCACAGCTGCAGATAACTCTGTCAAGGCCCAGTCAGTACTCTGGAGTACATAGGACAGAACCCCACTCACGACTGTGATACATCTCCCTGACCCAGCAAAGATCCTGACGCCCCTTGGAATCCTCAGAGGAGGATGACTGCAATGACGCAGACAGGGACCTGGATGCTGCTGGGGAATAGGCAGAAGATGACATTGTAGAAAGTTTGGGAACCCTGGGGTACATCTGACCCTTTTTAATGGCTTGGGAGGAACCCCCTAACAAACGATGGCCATGCTTTGACTTTGTTCCCCATGCTGCTGCCGCTTACTGCAGTCTGATCAATATTACTCAACTTCAATTCCCACAACCTGCCAATCCCTGAACTGTGCCCTGCGTCTTGAGGGTCTTGATGTTAGAGGGGGGGGGGGGGGGGTGATGTCATGACCCACTCCTCAGACCCCTGACACCACTCCCAGCCCCCTCATTCCCCTGGAGCCCTTTCCAACACCCTGCCAAACTTCCCCAATCCTCGCCCACCCTTTGCACTCACTCCGGGTAACTCTGATGCTTTCCCAGCAAAACCCGATGATCCTCTGGCCAACTCCAATGCCTTCTCCACAGTCATCAACACTTGCCCTGAGTCCCTGGAACTCTCCCCCACTGTTCCTAACCCCCCCTACCCTGGTTCCCCAACCTGCCCCAAAGCATCACAATGACTCTGGAGCAGCCTATGTCCTCAGCTGATCCCATCAGAATATCACTGTGGCCTGCCCCTTGATCATACCCAACACCCATTGACCCTGCACAGCCCCGTTGAGTTCCACCACCATGCCTGCTGTCCTCTGAAGCTATCCAGTAGTTAATATATAAGTCATAGAGTAGCTCATTGTACTCTAGTCTTGATATTACTTGCATTAACTAGTTACTTGTGTCTTGTGTTTTGTTCTATCTCTGTTTCTATTTCTAGTCTTGAATCTATCTCTTTTCTCTGTCTCGTCTCACCTTGTTCCCATCTCGTCTTGACTGTCTATATTTCCTTTGTTTCTCTAAGTTCCTTCCAACTCTGATGTCAGTACAAACTCCGCACATGCACTACGAACCCCCAACATTCTTACAACAACTCCAGACCTCACTCTTCACTCGGCCCTAGAACCCATCAATCCCCTGTCAAACTCTGGCTCTGCCCCCATCACTAGCAAAGCCTCTGTTTGCCCCGCAATTTATCTATGCACCTATGAAGTTGTTCCTAATGCCTGCCCCAGCCAAATGTTAATATACTTGGTCTTAGACTTCCCTGGACCACTCCAGACTTGCTCAGACCACTCCCCCTAGCTTCTCCTCACAAGTCTCTCCTCTCTGTACCAGCTCTGGAATGCTGAGATATAAGCGCAGGCTATTGCGTCTGCCTAGTAAGGACTTGCCAGTGTAGCTGAGCCCCCATCATCAGTAGAACCTGACAGATGGAGTCGAGATGAGATTGAGACAAGAACAAAAATAGATTCAAGCAGAGATACAAAACAATAAAAGAAATAGAGACAAGACAAGACCAGGAGACTTCTGGAGAACTGCAGAGTTCTCTGTATTACCTCAGCAATCATTGTCCTAGGATTAGGACTAGCTCTGGCCTCCTGTACAGTAGTTTCCATGCCTCTACCACCTGCTGATGCACTGCACCAAGCAGTGGGGATCCTAGACTTGTTCTCTTTGGATTCCCTTCTGCTAGGTGATTAGTTACTGATTGTATTGTCATCTACTCTGCTAATATACTTTGGAATCCCCTCTGCTAGCTGCATGACTCCAATCCACTGCCCCTGAGGTTGCCCTTACAGCAGAACAAGCCTTCTAAAACTGGTCTGGAAGCCTCTCCTAGCCACAAGGAACCTCTGAGCTGCTATCCATTGCTTCCCCACCAGGATTAAGCACTGCAGAGTTCTATGTCTCCACAGAGTTCTATGTCTCAGCTTGCCAACCCAGACACACCCTTGGAGGCCCCAGCTCCACAGGACAAAGCCTGGACTTGCCTGCTACAACTAGAAACCCAAGTGCAATTACTGCAATCATCTCTCACCCATTATATGACCAAACTCTCTACCCTCTGTCAAATCACAGATCTGATCTCCCAATTGCTCCAGATGCTGCTCAAATGCCTAACTCCTACCTCCGCACCTCCCCTGGCTGTGGAACCAGCCCTGACCACATCTGCACCTGCCTCTGCAGCTCCAGTGACCCTACAGCCATGGATTCCGCACCCCACACTACCAGATGTGTATGATGGCATCTGCTCTGGTGGGGAACAATTCTTGCAGTCCTGCCTCACCTACATTCACCTCAGTAGAGATGCCTTTGACTCCAACACATTGAAAATAGCCTGAGTACTGTTATACATGAAGACTGGATGTGCCTCCACCTACATGTTGCAAGTCTTCTGTTTCTCTGGAGGTGTTGGAAGTTTTCCAGACTGGGCTGTCTTTGAGAAGGACTTCCACACAGAGTTTCTTCTGCCAGACCCTGCCAAGACTGTGGCCTTGACACTATGTAATAGGGAGCAATACAGGCAAGGAAAGCATATGCTGGATGAGTACATTGACTCATTCTGGGCTCTGGTTGAGCAGGCTGCTTACTCCAATGGCCTTCAATTATGCCTCACCTTCTGCAATGGCCTGCACCCTGCACTGGTGGAATGCATTGACAATCTTGCAGAGGGTTGCCCAGACGATGAAAAGATTGCATTGTGGTATGAGGTGGCCTGGGACCAGTGGCAACTCATGGAGATCTAGAGGGAGCTCTGCCACCCACATCCCACACTGTGACTAGCTCTGGTCACCAGCTTCTGCCACTCCATACCTGCTTGCCCAATGCCAGCCCTTACTTCAGCCACTCCCACAGCATGCCCCCTGCTGCCAGGAATCTCTATAGATGTGGACACCATCAGACAGCTCTGCACTGCCCTGCTGCTGTGCCAGAGATGCCAGAAGCCCAGGCACTTTGTATAGCATTGCCCCCTGGGCCTGGAGGTATGTTACCTTTTCATGGCAGATCAGAAAAAACTCCTCCTGCAGCTTCTGGCCACAAAGGATGCTGCTGGAGCTCTGCCACTTGACAAGCCTATGCTGGAGTTGACCCCAGAGGAGATCAGCATGTGTGCATCACCCCTGGAGCTAGAGGAGGATTTTTAGTTGAGCAACAGATGAGGTGTATGCCTCTGTTGCTGGGTGCTAACAGGTTCTTGTGTTTGTCAATAGAAAATGAAATTGCCTTTTCTGATGCCCTTCATTCTGAGACAGAAGAACCTCAACATCTCCTTCTAGACATACAAATACCAACTCCAGAGCCCCCACCAAGCTCCCTGACACCTCTGAGAGTCTGCTGGCATGGCTCCAACTGAGTGCATTGAATGCCCCAACAGTATGTGATGGCTTCCAGCCCATCTGCCAACTCCCTGTGCCTTGATGTGGAAATAGAGATGATGGACACCCAGCAAACCTACAGAGTCATGGCTCTTCTGGATAGCAGAGCAACAGAACTGTTTCTGGACTTGGAGTTTGTTAAATGCCATGGCCTGACCACACAGCCCCTCTCCAAGTCCATTCCAGTCTACAACATTGACAGAATGCCTAACAAAGCAGGCACCATCAACTCTGTGGTTGACCTGGTTCTCTGCTATTGGAATCATGTAGAGCATGCCATTTTCACTGTCACCAGCTTGGGTAGGCAGGATATGATCAGACAGCAATCTGCACATGTGTTTTGAATCCTGGGCCCAACCCTCAGAAAATGAGGCAGTAAACAAATTTGTGGACTGGATAAAGAGGTCATAGGAACCAGGAGTGGCAGGGATGGCAGACGTTGCTTCAGAATAAGATCCTTGGGGGCTGGAATTAGTTTGACCACATTGAACACAGATGAAGCTGGCACATGCCTGCAGGGAGCCAGAGTCAATAGGCTAGAGGCCTTGCTTGTTGTTCTACTGCAAAGGATCCCAACTGGTGGTGTGACAGCTTTTTGAGAGTAGTCATAATGTTGGAGGCATCCAGGTAGACTCGATCTCTGGGCTGATATTTGTGCTCTGGGGTCCTCTCACAATTGTAGTATTGCACCATGTCATCCTTTGCCTTTGCTAGCACTGCTTAGGCCTCCTCCTGTAACCTCTTCATCCAGTCCACAAATTTGTTTACTGCCTCATTCTCTGAGGGTTGGGCCTGGGATTCAAAACCCATGCGCAGATGCTGTCTGGTGTTGAGGAAAAATGGGGAGAACTGGGTGGACAGTACTGGAACTCAGCATTGGGGAGGAGTCCATCCCAGTCATCCTAGTGCTTGTTGCAGAAGAGGTGGAGGTACTGCTTCAACTCCTGATTTATGTATTCAGTCTGGCCATTGGACTGTGGGTGGTAGGCGGTTGTCACAACCCACTCCCTGGACCCCAAACATTGCTCCCAACCTGCCTGCTTCCCTGGAGTTCCCCCCAACGCTCTGTCAAACTCCTCCAACCTTTGTACACCCTCTGTGCCCACTCTGGGTAACTCCGACGCTTCTCTGGCAAATCCTGACAGCCCCCTGGCTAACTCCAATGCCTTCTCCACAGCCATAGACACTTCTCCTGACTCTCTTGAGCCCCTAGAACCCTCCTCCACTGTTCCTAACTCTGTTGTACATCACCAGCTCATCACCCTAATTCACCCAACCTACTCTGGAGTACTACAACAACCTCAGGACAAGCTGCATTCTCAGCTGATCCCATCAGAATATCACTGCAGCCTGCCTACTAATCACAACTGACACCCATCAACCCCATGCAGCTCTGCCAAACCCTGCTGCCACACCTGCTGTCCTCCAGAGCTCTCCAGTAGTCAATATATAAGTTGTAGAGTAGCTCCTTGTACTCTAGTCTTGATATTGCATAAAGTTACCTATGGTTTGATTGTCTCCATCTTGTGTTTTGCATTCTGTGTTACATTTTCCCTTACTCTCAGTCTCCTAGTCTTATCTCAGTCTCCCATCTTGCTTGTCTCTATTTCCACTATTGTTCTTGTCATCATTTTGTATCTCTGCCTGAATCTATTTTTGTTTTCATCTCAATCTTGTTTTGACTCCATCTTGCCCCATTCAACTCCATCTTGTCTTGTCCAACTCTGTTCCAATTATTGTGTTCAAGTCCTTTCAACCTTAATGCCTTTACAAACTCTGCACTTACAATTACAAACTTCAAACATTCTTTAAACCAACTCTGGACCTTGCTAATTGCTCGGTCCCAAAACCCATCAACTTCTGTTGATCCCTCATCAAGCTCCGGCTCTGCTCCCATCACTCGCATACCCTCTGCTTACTCTGCAGCTGTAACACTCGCTTCTGGACTTGTACCTGACACCCTGCCAAGCCCAGCCCTTTCCCTGCAACTTGTTCTAGACTCCTCCAGACCACCCTGGACTTGTTTGAACCACTCCCCATCACTTATCCTCACAAGTCCCCCATGCTTAGACCCCCTCCAAGTGCCCAGTTATCAGTGCAGGAAATCACATCTGCCTAGTAAGGATTTGCCCAGGGTAGCTGAGCTCCCATGTTCAGTGGAACCTGACATAATATCAAGACTCTCTCTTATCCCATTTATGATGTCTGCAAATAACTCCGCACACACTTCTGTTGGAACTCTTGATGTCTATGGTTGGCCCATGCCTGAGACCCACTGCAATTTGTTTGGCCTTGCCCAATTTGCCAAGGCACATTGAATTGTGGACACATGCCAAATGTTCCCTCTGCTCCAGTCACACCCCCACACAATAGCTCTCTCCATGGACACTCTCTCTGCTCAATCCCAATCACATCATGCCCTCACCTGCACCTCCTACACTTCACACACCTCCTCTGCCAGCTCCATCCCCTACTAGGATCAACCATGACACCTTCAACCAACTACCTAACCAACCTTGGCAATAAACCAGTCTATTGCTTGACAACTCCTCTGGTGCCTCACTCACACCATCCCCCCAACTATAATACAAGCCCCTGTCAGAGACAATTCCTCACTGCATAAGAACAAGCTGCTACCCCCACCAATAAATGAAGATGAGAACCCCAGCCACACACCCCCTAATTCCCCACCTCCAGACCCACTGGCCCTGTCCTGCAGTCCTGTCAAAATCTGTGCATCACTAATATCTGACCCAGCAACTTTCTGATGGCACCCCCTTCACCCACATTAAAGAAATGAACCTCCATGGCTTCACCTTCCACACCACACTCTCACTCAACTCCAAAAATATCAATCCTCCAAAGCAAGTTCCACCATCATTGGAATCAAACCCCAAACCAACATCCTCACCTTGAAGTGCACTCCAAAGGCACCCCCAACAAACCCCTGAAGTCAACATGGAGAACTATAGCACCCCAACTCACAATGCTGGATAACCCTGGGCTCCTCCACCATTATTTCAACACCCCCTCCCAATCGATCTGGAACTCCCAACATCAAAATGCTTGACACTGCCTCCCTCCACACACACTTCACAAGATGGGACCTCTGCCTTCAACTACCAGACTATGTTGCCTTTAGCAAAAGAACTTCTCAGCACAGAAGTCACCCTGCCAGAACAAACTATAGGAAAAAGAGAATTCTATATGAAGTAGTTCCCCCAGAGTATCACAAACTTGCTGACATGTTCTCTGAAGGAAGCAAAGAACCCTGAGGAATCAATATAAAGATCCAAGGTGTCTTGACCCACTACTCCAGGCCACCCCAGACCCCTCCACACAGCTCTGTACCCTGGTAACACAGCTCTGGAGCCCCCATTTTGACTCTGACATCCACCTAGGGGACCTCTGACACCAACCTATTGACAATGCCCCCATAGTACCCACCCTGCACAGTCATATCCTTGACTACCAACTCTGAGCTACTCCAACCTTGCTAGAAAAGACATCTATGAACAAGAACCACACCACTGGAGCATCAAGGGACAAACCCCATCTGAAGTAGTCTCTTTGGAGTGTCATTAGTTCACTGATGTATTCACCAAAAAACAAGTAATATCCCCACTGCCATCTGCTGCAAAACCAACATTGAAGAAAATGCCACCCCCACCCAACAACAAGGAAGGACAGCCCATCCCCTGACCTCTGCCACAGGGAGTTGCAACCCCGCCACCATTCTCCTCACCATCAATCACCCAGCAGAAGAACAAACTCCAGACATTTAAGATAGAACAAACTCCAGACATTCAAGGTAGTTCCCTCTGAGTTTGGCAAGGCACCATGCAACCCAACCACACCTGCCAGAGATCAACCACAAGCAACAACATCACATGCCTCAAACCCTGCCACTGGAGTCACAGCCCCACCATTGCCCTACTCTACCCCTCCAACAAAACCAATTTTTCAATAAAAGAACAAACCTGGAACACTCTCAGTAGTTTCTCCCCAAGACTGGCAATGCACTACACAGCTCAACTACACCCACCAGAGATTGACCTAGGTGCCAAGTAAAACAGATGGCTCCCCTGACTCTGCCCTGATGACCAAGGGACCAACAATGCCATCCAAAAGAAGCAGTACCCTTTTCCCCTAATCAGAAACCCTGTTGATTATCCTGCAGTGCCTAGACCTACCCTGCTCCATCAAAATAACCTCCGGACCACTCTGGAGCATGAATGGAAGTTTGCCCCCACCCCCACCACGACTCCCCTAGAGTCCCAAGTGCTCTCCTTGTGCAACCAACTCCCCTGCCACCTTCCAGCACTCATAGAGGACCACTCCCCAATGTAAAACAAATGCCCTTGCATATCTGGACAACAGTCTGGCCCACCCAAACCCTTGAAAAGCAGCTAGAACCCACCCAGCACATCTAAGCATGACTCTGGAGACTGCTGCCACCTATTCAACAACTACGCCACTCAGTGGTAACTTCTGTTAAAGGTCTGCATGTCATGCTGATTTGAATGAAGAGGAAAACTCCACTGTGGAACTCCTCCTTGCCCAGTGCAACCTCTGCCACAACCTGCCAACAAGCCAACAAGCCAACCCAACCCCCACATTGATTCTGGACCTCTGGTTTGCGTGCTGGAAATAATGGACCAACAAGACACACCCTGGACCCCTTCCCCTGCTCTGCACACCTCCAAAGTCAACTCCATCAACAAGCCACCCACCAAACAACCTCCATGCTAACCCCAGACTATTGGTTCCTACTCCAAATGAAGATGTGAAGCACCAAGCTCACCTCCAAACCAACCCTGCCCTGTTTCACCAAACCCAAGAGAGCTCCACCAGCTAGTCAACACCCTGCCTTTGCACTGCCTCCATTTTGCTGGCTCCACCCTGGGAAGGGACAAAAACTGCTGCTGGACTTTGAATACAATGCTGGACTTCCAATACAACCCTTGACACAACTCTACCAGTGAGCCAACAAGCAACCCACCTGTTACACCACCTCTGCACCATTGGCCCCAACCTCCAAGAAGAACAACTCATGGAACAACAACCCAAACCCCTCCATCACTCCGCACCTCAAAGCAACTCTGCCAGGAAGAATCACCCACCAACCCACCTCTGCATTGTCTCTGGACTACCAACCCCTACTCCAAGAAGGATGAACTCATGCCCTGGACACAGGACACACTTGTCCAACAAACTCCAGCAACACCCCAAGCCCCAGAACACCAGAAACATGTAAGACCCCCTGCCTATCTCTGGACTTACCTTTGGCCAGGAACAAGAAGGAATGTCATGTAGCTGGCCCAGAACCCACAACCAAGCACAACCCCCTGCCAACACTCTGGAGCACAGAAAGCCCCAACTACATACACCCTTGACTAAACACAAAATTCTGAAGTTCAACAAAACCCCAACCCAGCATGTCTTTAATAGGACACAATACTCCAAAGTTTGACAAACCCCTACCTATGCATGACTCCACCAAACCGCAAACCTCTAGACACCACCAACTAACAGATCACAATCCAAACTTTAAGGAAGTACCTCTGCCCCTACACTAACCCAATCAACAGCATAGCTGGCACATAAAACAGTTTCCTGCCGAGTCTACTACAATGGCAACCCCACCCCAGATCCCCACTGCTATGCTGCCAAGAACTCCCATCTCTGATCTGCCCCGCCCCCAAGGACAGACTTCACTCCACCACTCCCACTATTGTCAAAAGGGACCTCTGTCCCCTCTGCCAGCCATGTTGGCACAAGGTCAAGTTGCCAGAGGACCCCTGCCTGTAAGAGCAACCTCCAGAGTGACAGATCAGAGTCACACAGCTAGAAGAGGGGAATCCAAAGTATATTAGCAGAGTAGACAACAATACAATTCATAACTAATCACCTAGCAAAGAGAAATTCAAAGAGAAGAAGTCTAAGGATCCCCACTGCTTGGGGCGGCACATCAGCGGTGGTGGAGGCATGGGAACTACTGTACAGAAGACCAGAGCTACTCCTAACCCTAGGGCAATGATTGCTGAAGTAATACAGAGAACTCTGCAGTCCTCTGGAGATCTCTAGAGTTCTAGAAAGAGCCCCAGAGATGTCAAACAAGCTGCAGAGGTGCTGGAACAAGTTGCGGAGGTTAGAAATGGAAGTCCCCTGACATCACCCCCCCTCTAGCATGTGGTGTCTCAATGTGCATGGTAAAAGAAGTCCCTGATCACTTGGTCTGCTGGTGAGATAGGGTAGATTTCTTGTATGGTGTGCAGGGCATCTGGATGTCTCCAGTGAAACTCTTTGATGAGTATGAGGGCATGTATGTCCTCCCATGGCTCCCAGGAGATATCCTCAATCCCATAGCCTTTCCACTTCATCTTGTACTGTAGTCATCTCCAGAATAAATGGCTATCCATAATTTCCTCCACCTTGTATTCCTCATTGTCATTGACTACTACAGGTGGCAGTGGAGGTGGCAGACAACACCCCAGAATAGGATCCTTAGGGGCCAGAGTTAGTTTGACCATGTTGAACACTGGATAAAGCTGGCGCATCCCCATGAGGAGCCAGAGTCAATAGGCCAAGGGTCCTATCTGTTGTTCTACCATAAAGGGTCCCAACTGGCAGTGCAACAGCTTTTTTGAGGGCCAGGTAGTTGTAATGTCAGAGGCATCCAGGTAGACTCTATCTCCAGGCTGATATTTGCATTCCAGTGTCCTTCTGCGGATGTAGTATCATGCCATGTCATCTTTTGCCTTTGCCAGTGCTGCCTGGGCCTCCTCCTGTGATCTCTTCATCCAGTCCACAGATTTTTTTACTGCCTCATTCTCTGAGGGTTGAGCCTGGGGTTGAAAACCCATGTGCAGATGCTGTCCCATATCAAGGAAGAATGGGGAGAACTGGGTGGATGTGTGAACATGGTTGTTGTATTAGAACTTGGCATCAGGGAGGAGTTTGTCCCAGTTATCCTGGTGCTCATTGCAAAAGAGGCAGAGGTACTGCTCTAACTCCTAGTTCACGTGTTCCATCTGGCCATTGGACTGTGGGTGGTAGGCAGTGGAAGTGTGGAGCTTTACTCCAAGCAGACAGTAGAGCTCCCTGGTGAACTCCACCACAAATTGCAGTCCCTGATCAGAGATGTAGGCATTGGAGAGGCCATGGAGCTTTCAGACATTCTTCTGGTACAGGTTTGCAATGCCCATGGCAGAGCAGGTGGTGTGGGTTGGAATGAAGTGCACTTGCTTGCCATACAGGTCTACCACCACCATGATTGCATTGTAACCATGAGTGTTGGAGACCTCCACAATAAAGTCCACAGGAGCCATGCTCCATTATTCCGTGGGCATGGGCAACAGGTGTAGCTGTCCATAGGGGAGTCAGCATTGGAGCTTGGTCTGGAAGCAGAGGTCACATGTACTAGTGTAGGATCCAATATACCGGGACATCTGGGGCCACCAGTAGCTCTGGGGGTGCCTGGTGATGTGGGAGTCATGGTGTTGCTCCACAATTCTCTGACGGAGCTCTGGAATGTTGGGGATGTAGATATGGTCTCGGAAGGTCAGAATTCCATCTCAGAGGGCCCATTTGTCTGTGCAGACTGCCTTGGCACCAGTGGTAGGCTCCAACTTAAGCATCCGAGCTGCTTGCACCACAAGTTCCTCCTGCCAACCGTCCCAATTACCCCAATGTATGTCCTAGAGAATGTTTGCTTCTGCTCCCTTGATGGCTAGACCCTCCATGGCTCAGATTGCAAACAGTTTGGGGCAGAGGAGCACAATGTTGCTGTTATCCCCCTTCATGCTATGGTCTGCTCTCTGGGACAGAGCGTCTGGTTTCCCCATGCTCTGGCCAGGCTTGTGGTATAAAGAGAAGTCACAGTTGGCAAGGTAAAGGGACCACTGGGCCTGTCAGCAATTGAGCTTCTTGGCCATCCAGAAGTATTCAAGGTTCTTGTGATCTATCCAGACCTTGAACTTGTGCTGCACACCTTTCAGAAAGTGCCACTACTCCTCCAGGAACTGGATGATGGCCAGCATCTCCTTGTCATGGATCTTGTAGTTCTGCTCCACCACGTTCAGGCTCTTGGAGTAAAAGGCCACTGGATGCCACTTCCCATCCTCTGGAAATTGCTGTGAGAGCACAGCCCCAGTGGCAAAGTCAGAGCTGTTGGCTTCTATCCAGAAGGGAGAGTTGTCATCTGGGAAGAGGAGGACTGGTCTAGAGGTCACAGTGGACTTGAGAGTGTCAAAGGCCAACTGCTTTAGAGGTCCCCAACTCTATGTAACATCCTTTTCAATGAGGTCAAATAGTGAACGGGCATGGTGCAAGAAGTCCTGGATGAACCTTCAGTAGAAGTTCACAAAACCAAGGAATGCCTGCACCTCCTTCTTGTTCTTGGGCTCTGGCCACTCTGCCACCCCTGCTACCTTCACCAGGTCCATCTCTGCAGCTCTGTGCAAGATGATTAGGCCAAGGTACTCAATCTGGGTCTGTTCAAACTTGCACTTCTCCAGCTTGAGGTAGAGCTGGTGCTGGTGGAGGTGTTCTAGAATGAGGCAAGTGAACCAACAGTGTTCCTCCAGTGTTTTGGTATAGATGAGGATGTTATCAAGGTGCACACACACTACACCCTCTGCTATGAGGTCCCAAAAGATGTCATTCATCATGGTCTGAAAGGTGGTGGAGCTATTGGTGAGCCCAAAGAACATAACAAGTGGCTCGAACAATCCTTGGTTGGTCCAGAAGGCGGCCTTCCACTCATCTCCTTCCTAGATGTGCACATTGTTGTAACTCCACTAGACGTCCAATTTAATGAAGTATCATGTACCCTGGAGGTTGTTGATGAGCTCAGAGATGAGAGGGAGAGGGTAATGGTTCTTCACCATCATGGCAGTGAGAACCCAGTAGTCCTGGACCAGTTGGAGAGAGCCATCCTTCTTCTTGATAAAGAAGACTGGAGACACCATCAGAGACTTGGATGGGTGGATTTGACTGGAGTCCAGGTTTTCTCACAGGAATGCGTCAAGCTCATCCTGCTCCCTGAGTGCAAGTAAGTAGACCTTACAGCTGGATGGTGTGGAATTGGGCAGCAGTTCAATGGCATGGTCCCACTTCTTGCACTCAGAAAGCGAGTCAAACGAGGCTTAAGTAGGGAGGTACCACATCCCGGAACTCTTGAGGTGTGGCATTAGCAGCAAAGGCCTAGGCCAGCTGCTGGAACATGGTCTGGCTAGCCTGGATCTCCACAACAGCAGGCAGCGGGTATATGGCAGTGGCATAGATTTGATCACCCACTTCTATTGCTTTGTCCAGTAGCTCCAGCTTGCATACACCACCAAACTGCCCTCCACACTCCTCCTCCAGGGCTCCACTGCTGCTCTGATTATCCTTGTAGAGGGCCTCCCTACAAGGGAACACCAGGAGGTCTAGATCTGCAAAGGGGAAAGGGCTGGCACAACATGTGCAAATAGCTGCATGCTCTTGGACTTGGGCCTGGCACTCCACCCTGTCCTCCATGGCACAGGCAGAGCACTTCCAAGGGCATCTGCTCATGGTTACCTCTCCTTTAGTCCAATCTACCTTGGGGTTGTGCTCATGGAGCCATGTGAAACTAAGGATCATGTCCTGCTTATCCAAGCTGGTGACAGTAAAAACAGCATGCTCTGCATGATTCCAATAGTAGAGAACCAGGTCAACCACAGAGTTGATGGCACCTGCTTTGTTAGGCATTCTGTCAATGTTGTAGACTGGAATGGACTTGGAGAGAAGCTGTGTGGTTAGGCCATGGCATTTGACAAACTCTGAGTCCAGAAACAGTCCTGTTGCTCCGCTATCCAGAAGAGCCATGACTCCAGGTTTGCTGAGTGTCTGTTGTCTCAATCTCCACATCAAGACACAGGGAGTTGGTGGACAGGCTGGTGGCCATCATGTACTGTCAGGGCATTTGGCACACTCAAGTGGGGCCATGCCAATGGACCTTTGGGGGTGTTGGAGATCTTGACAGGGGCTCCAGAGTTAGTATTGGTATGTCTGGAGGGGAGCATTGAGGTTCTTCTGTCTCAGAATGAAGAGTGTCAGAAAAGGCAGTTTTATTTTCTATCAACAGACACAAGAACCTGTTAGCACCCAGTGATGGAGGCATACACCTCATCCACTGCTCAACTAATAATCCCCCTCCAACTCCAGAGGTGAGGCACATGCACTGATTTCCTCCAGGGTCAACTCTGGCATAGCCTCATCCAATGATGGAGCTCTGGCAGCATTCTTCAGGGCCAGCAGCTGCAGGAGGAGTTCCTCCTGCTCTGCCATGAAAAGGTAGCACACCTCCAGGCCCAGGGGACAGTGCTGTGCAAAGTGCCCAGGCTTCTAGCATCTCCAACACAGTGGCAGTGCAGTGCAGAGCTGCCTGGCACCATCCACATCCATGAGGATTCCCAGTGGCAGGGGGTGTGCAGCAGGAATGGCCGGAGCAAGGGCCGGCATTGGGCGGGCAGATGCAGAGTAGTGGAGATTGCTGATTGGAGCTGGGTGCAGTGTGGAATGTGGGCAGCAGAGCTCCCTTCAAATCTCCATGAGCTGCCATTAGTCCCAGGCTACCTTGTACCACAACACAATCCTTTCATTGTTGGGGCAGCCCTCTACTAAGTTGTCAATGCATTCCACTAGTGCAGAGTGCAAGCTGTCCCAGAAGATGAGGCACAGCTGCAGGCTGTCAGAGTAAGTGGCCTGCTTGACCAAAGCCTGAAATGAGTCAATGTACTCATCCAGTGTACGCTTCCCTTGCTTGTACTGCTCCTTATCATGTAGTGTCAAGGTCACAGTCTTAGCAGGGTCTAGCAGGAAAAACTCCATGCAGAAGTCCTTCTCAAAGGCAGCCCAGTCCAGAAAACTTCCAACACCTCCAGAGCAACAGAAAACTTGCAGCATGTAGGTGGAGGCAGATTCAGTCTTCATGTATGACAGCACCCAGGCTATTTTCAACATGTTGGAGTCAAAGGTGTCCCTACTGAGGTGGATATAAGTGAGGCAGGACTGCAGGAATTGCTCCCTACCAGAGCAGGCACTGTTGTATGTGTCTGGTAGTGCAGGACATGGAATCCATGGTTGTAAGGTCACTGGAGCTGCAGAGATGGGTGCAGACACAGTTGGGGCTGGTTCTGCAGCCACGGGAGGGGCAGAGTTTGGGGTTAGGCATTCAAGCAATGCCTGGAGTGATTGGGAGATAAGATTGGTTGTTTGATCAAGAGTAGAGAGTTTGGTGGTATAGTGGGTGAGAGATGATTGCATTAGTTGCATCTGAGATTCTAAGTGTAGCAGGCAAGTCCAGGCTTTTTTCTGTGGGGCTGGGGCCTCCAACAGTGTGTCTGTGTTGGCAAGCTGAAACATAGGACTCCATGGTGTTTAATCCTAGTAGGAAAGTGACAGATAGCAGCTTGGAAGTTCCTTGCAGCTATGAGGGGCTTCCAGACCAGTTTTAGGAGACTTGTTCTGCTGTAAGGGCAACCTCTGGAGTGGCTGATCAGAGTCATGCAGCTAGCAGAGGGGAATACAAAGTATATTAGCAGAGTAGACAACAGTACAATCAGTAACTAATCACTTAGCAGAGGGGAATCCAAAGAGAACAAGTCTAAGGATCCCTGCTGCTTGGGGTGGTGCATCAGCAGCAGTGGAGGCATGGGAACTACTGTACAGAAGACCAGAGCTACTCCTAACCCTAGGGCAATGATTGCTGAGGTAATATGAAGAACTCCACAGTCCTCTGGAGATCTCCAGAGTTCTAGAAAGAGCCCTGGAGATGTTGAACAAGCTGCAGAAGTGCTGGAACAAGTTGTGGAGGTTGGAAATGGAAGTCCCCTGATACTGCCCCCTCTGCCAGCCACATTGACACAACAACTAAAGCCACTGTCAAAGCATACTTGAAGTCCAGAGGTCTGCCTCCCCCCCCCCCCAACCCAACTAGCACAATGCTCAACATCACCCCAGACCTGAGGACAACTGCTCGGCCTTGGTCTGAGCCTCAAAAAGCAAACCCAAATCAATGCCCTGCCCATCAATACCCCCAAGACATGTTGGAGCCCCACAGAAAACTCCCAAAACCCCTGCCAGACCCTGGAAACCCCACTTGCAATGCTCCACCAAGTCCCAATGACCCTGTGACTAGCCAATACAGATGGCATTAGTGGGCTTAATCCCCTCTGGATTTATTGGGGATTCAACTTCCCTAAACAACTCCCTGCATGTTTCCACTTATTCATTCCCTCACACAAACTAAAACTTTGCATGGTTGCCAGAACTCAAAGGTTCAATATCAGACAAGATGAGAAATTACAAAAAAAAATGGTACAGAAGCTACAAAGGTGCAAAATAGCAAGAAAATGGGGCCCAACTGCTCCTCACTCCCTCTTCCCCTCCAGAATCCCTCTCCCCACTATCCCGACCCCCAAGTCTACCTCCATCTGTGCCTGCACCATAACCAGAGACTCTGTGAGCCTTGGCAACACCTCTCCCATGTCTGCTGCTACCTCTCACCATGACCCCATGGCCACCGCATTATGTTGCTGGTGCTCCGCCAACAGCCACCCCATCCTCACCACCCCCTAGTCCAGCTCCAGAGGTTGGTCCATGGGCATCTACACCAACCTGTCCTGGATCAATGTGAATGTAGCAGTAGCTCTTTCTAAGAGGACTCTATGCTCCCATACTCAACCTGCCCCAAACTCATTAGCTGAAGATGGAAGAAAGGGTGAGATACTCACACAGTACTCTGGCATGCCCCAAGGCAGCCTTGCTCACCAACCATTTCTCCCATCACCTGCTGGCCTCCACCTCTGCCTGGGGCAACCTCCCCACCTCCAAGCTCTGCTGCTTCTCTGCCTCCCCTGCAGGCCACACCTCCACCTGCATCAAGTGCTCCCACAAGCCCTGCATCTCCAACACCTGCTCCATGGCCACTTGCACTGTAGTGTCCCACTCCCACTGCAGTGCCTCCTTCTCCCTCCATGCTCTGTCCCAGTCTTCCCCCACTTGCCAGAGTTCCCTTCCTGTGCTGTCAATGCTATTGATAAAGCCTCTACCTGTCAACAAAGGAAGACCTTGGTAATTGAGGGTGTGGGCTCCAGACAACTTGATGGATGCCCTAGCAGTATGCACAAGCTGAGGGAATAAACATGAGGGCCAGGAGGGCTTGCCATTGACTCCTGGCCCCACAGCCTCTTGCTAGGCCCTGCCTTTAGTAGCAGAGAAGCCCTCTTCTTCCTCTTATCCACTGCTGCTGGAGCCCCCTCCCTCTGCCTGTCTCATGGGGGTCCCACCTTCCCCACTGGCCACTCTGCACTTCTCTCTCCCTCCAGACCCGACTCCCACCCCAACGCCTTAGCCTTCTGTGCCTCACCCAGCTACCCCCTCATCCAACCCTCCTCCCATCCCTGCTCCACAGCAATGCAGGCCACCCACCATTTTAACAAAATTGAACATTTTTTGTGCCTTGCACAGCATGGGAGACAGACCAAAGTGTCCCATGGGACCCTGCCAACAGTTTGTCAAACTTGCATAGCTACCCCCATCAGGCACAGAGGGAGCATTGGAAGGATTACTCAACCAACCCTGGAGGAACAAACCAAAGACTCACCAGAGCTTCATTCTGACACCACTCCAAGGTAGGAGGACTCTGTGGCCACCCCAATGCCCTCACAAACATCTCTGCTGTCACTTCTGCCTGTGGAATCCTCTGCACCTCTGGAACAGCCTCCACTTTCCCCACCACCAGGCTTGACCTTGAAGAGCAGCTTGGAACTACATGATCAGGAGCCCTCAACCTCCCCACACACAAAGACCCCCTGGAGGACCCACTATAGTGGCAGACAATTCTACCATACTCAGTTAGCCACCTCAGAGGAACAGGGTGAAGTTACTTATGACTACAGTACATTGTGCCAATCCACTGTCAACAGTCAAACTCCTTCTGCTCACTGTGGTCCTCCATCCATTTGTCTGCGCAGTCCTTGTCTGAGAATAAGGGGGCAGAGAATACTGATGGTAATAAAGACATAATGAGAAGATTTTTGGGAAGCACTGGGGTGTCAGGTTCTGCTGACTATGGGGGCTCAGCTACACTGGGCAAATCCTTACTAGGTGAACATGATTCCCTGCACTGATAACTGGGCACTCAGAAAAGGTCTAAGCATGGGGGACTTGTGAGGATAAGTGATGGAGAGTGGTCCAAACAAGTCTGGGGTGGTCTGGAGGAGTCTAGGACGAGTTGTGGGGAAAGGGCTGGGCTTGGTGGGGTGTCAGGTACAAGTCTGGAAGCAAGTGTTACAGGTGCAGAGTAAGCAGAGGCTACACAAGTGATGGGAGCAGAGCCAGAGCTTGATCAACAGAAGTTGATGGGTTTTGGGACTAAGCAATTAGTGAGGTCTGGAGTTGGTTTAAAGAATGTTTGAGGTTTGTAGTTGTAAGTGCAGAGTTTGTAAAGGCATCAAGATTAAAGGACTTGAACACAATAATCAGAATGGAGTCAAATGGGATGAAACAGAGTTGAACAGGACAAGATGGAGTCAAGACAAGATTGAGATGAGAACAAAAATAGATCCAGGTGGAGATACAAAATGATAACAAGAACAATAACAGAAATAGAGACAAGCAAGACAAGAGACTGAGATAAGACTGGGAGACTGAGAGTAAAGAAAAGCATAACATGGAACACAAAACACAAGATGGAGACAATCAAACCATAGGTAATGTTAGACAATATCAAGACTAGAGTACAAGGAGCTACTCTACAACTTATATACTGACTACTGGAGAGCTCTGGAGGACAGCAGGTGTGGCAGCAGGGTTTGGCAGAGCTGCACAGGGTCAACAGGTGTCAGTTGTGATCAGTGGGCAGGCTGCAGTGATATTCTGATGGGATCAGCTGAGAATATGGATTGTCCTGAGGTTGTTGTGGTACTCTGGAGTAGGTTGGGTGAATTAGAGTGATGAGGGTGATGTACAATGGAGTCAGGAATGGTGGGGGAGGGTTCCAGGAGCTCAGAAGAGTCAGGGGAAGTGTTGACAGCTGTGGAGAAGGCATTGGAGTTGGCCAGGGGACCATCTGGGTTTGCCAGAGAAGCATCAGAGTTAGCTAGAGCAGGTGCTGAGGGTGTACAATGGTTGAGGGAGTTTGACAGAGTGTCAGGGGGAACTCCAGGGAAGCAAGTGGGTTGGGAATGATGTTTGGGGGTCCAGGGAGTAAAAGGCCACTGGATGCCACTTCCCATCCTCTGGAGATTGCTGTGAGAGAATGGCCCCAGTGGCAAAGTCAGAGCTGTTGGCTTCCACCCAGAAGGGGGAGTTGTTATCCAGGGAGGGGAGGACAAATCTGGAGGTCATGGTGCACTTGAAAGCATTGAAGGCCACCTGCTCCAGAGGTCCCCAACTACATGTAACATCCTTTCCAGTGAGGTCAAATAGTGGTCAGGCATGGTGCAAGAAGTCCTAGATGAATCTCTGGTAGAAGTTTGCAAAACCAAGGAATGCCTGCACCTCCTTCTTGTTCTTGGGCTCTGGTCACTCTGCCACACCTGCTACCTTCACCAGGTCCATCTCTATGGCTCCATGCAAGATGATCAGGCCAAGATACTCAATCTGGGTCTGTTCAAACTCACACTTCCTTGGTTTGAGGTAGAGCTGGTGCTGGTAGAGGTGTTCCAAAACAAGCTGAGTGATCTGATGGTGCTCCTCCAGTGTTTTGGTGTAGATGAGGATGTTGTTGATATATACACACACTATGTCCTCTGCAATGAGGTTCTGGAAGATGTCATTCATCATGGTCTGGAAAGTGGCAGGGCTGTTGGTGAGTCTGAAGAAAATAACAAGCAGCTTGAACAATCCCTGGTTGGTCCAGAAGGTGGCCTTCCACTCATCTCCTTCCTAGATATGCACATTGTTGTAGCCCCACTGGACATCCAGTTTAATGAAGTATTGCACACTCCAGAGGTTGTTGATGAACTTGGAGATGAGGGGGAGGGCATAATGATTCTTTACTGTCATGACATTGAGAACCCAATAATCCTGAACCAGTCAGAGTGAACCATTCTTCTTCTTGATAAAGTGGACTGGAGAAGCCATTGGAGATTTGGAAGGGTGGATACAACCAGAGTCCAAGTTTTCTTGCAGGAAGGCATCAAGCTTGTCCTGCTCCCTGGGTGCAAGCAGGTAGACCTTACAGCTGAAGGGTGTGGAATCCAGCAGCAGTTCAATGGCATGGTCCCACCTCTTGCACTCTGAAAGCAAGTCAAACAAGGCTTATGAGAACACATCCTCAACCACATGGAAGTAGGGGGGTATGACATCTTGGAACTTCTCAGAGTGCAGCATTAGCAGCAAATGCCTGGGCCAGCAGCTGGAATGTGGTCTGGCTGGCCCAGATCTCTGCAACTGAGGGTGGTGGATGTATAGTAGTAGTGTAGATCCAGTCCCCCACCTCTACCACTTTGTCTGGGAGCTGCAGCTTGTGTATGCCACCAAACTTCCCTCCACACTTCTCCTCTGGAGCTCCACCACTGCTCTGGTTGTCCTCATAGAGGGCCTCTCTACAAGGGAACACCAGAGGTGGGGGATCCAGGAAGTCCAGATAAGCAAAGGGGAGAGGTCTGGCATGACATTTGCAGATGGCTGCGTGCTCTCTAACACAGGCCTGGCATTTCTCCCTGTCCTTCATGGCACAGGCAGAGCACTTCCAAGGGCATCTGCTCATGGTTACCTCTCCTTTGGTCTAATCTACCTTGGGGTTGTGCTCATGGAGCCACATAAAACTAAGGATCATGTCCTGCCTACTCAAGCTGGTGACAGTGAAAATGGCATGCTCTACATGATTCCAATAGCAGAGAACCAGGTCAACCACAGAGTTGATGGTGCCTGCTTTGTTAGGCATTCTGTCAATGTTGTAGACTGGAATGGACTTGGAGAGGGGCTGTGTGGTCAGGCCATGGCATTTAACAAACTCCAAGTCCAGAAACAGTTCTGTTGCTCTGCTATCCAGAAGAGCCATGACTCTGTAGGTTTGCTGGGTGTCCATCATCTCTATTTCCACATCAAGGCACAGGGAGTTGGCAGATGGGCTGGAAGCCATCACATACTGTTGGGGCATTCAATGCACTCAGTTGGAGCCATGCCAGCAGACTCTCAGAGGTGTCAGGGAGCTTGGTGGGGGCTCTGGAGTTGGTATTTGTATGTCTAGAAGGAGATGTTGAGGTTCTTCTGTCTCAGAATGAAGGGCATCAGAAAAGGCAATTTCATTTTCTATTGACAAACACAAGAACCTGTTAGCACCCAGCAACAGAGGCATACACCTCATCTGTTGCTCAACTAAAAATCCTCCTCTAGCTCCAGGGGTGATGCACACATGCTGATCTCCTCTGGGGTCAACTCCAGCATAGGCTTGTCAAGTGGCAGAGCTCCAGCAGCATCCTTTGTGGCCAGAAGCTGCAGGAGGAGTTTTTTCTGATCTGCCATGAAAAGGTAACATACCTCCAGGCCCAGGGGGCAATGCTATACAAAGTGCCTGGGCTTCTGGCATCTCTGGCACAGCAGCAGGGCAGTGCAGAGCTGTCTGATGGTGTCCACATCTATAGAGATTCCTGGCAGCAGGGGGCATGCTGTGGGAGTGGCTGAAGTAAGGGCTGGCATTGGGCAAGCAGGTATGGAGTGGCAGAAGCTGGTGACCAGAGCTAGTCACAGTGTGGGATGTGGGTGGCAGAGCTCCCTCTAGATCTCCATGAGTTGCCACTGGTCCCAGGCCACCTCATACCACAATGCAATCTTTTCATCGTCTGGGCAACCCTCTGCAAGATTGTCAATGCATTCCACCAGTGCAGGGTGCAGGCCATTGCAGAAGGTGAGGCATAATTGAAGGCCATTGGAGTAAGCAGCCTGCTCAACCAGAGCCCAGAATGAGTCAATGTACTCATCCAGCATATGCTTTCCTTGCCTGTATTGCTCCCTATTACATAGTGTCAAGGCCACAGTCTTGGCAGGGTCTGGCAGAAGAAACTCTGTGTGGAAGTCCTTCTCAAAGACAGCCCAGTCTGGAAAACTTCCAACACCTCCAGAGAAACAGAAGACTTGCAACATGTAGGTGGAGGCACATCCAGTCTTCATGTATAACAGTACTCAGGCTATTTTCAATGTGTTGGAGTCAAAGGCATCTCTACTGAGGTGAATGTAGGTGAGGCAGGACTGCAAGAATTGTTCCCCACCAGAGCAGATGCCATCATACACATCTGGTAGTGTGGGGTGCGGAATCCATGGCTGTAGGGTCACTGGAGCTGCAGAGGCAGGTGCAGATGTGGTCAGGGCTGGTTCCACAGCCAGGGGAGGTGCGGAGGTAGGAGTTAGGCATTTGAGCAGCATCTGGAGCAATTGGGAGATCAGATCTGTGATTTGACAGAGGGTAGAGAGTTTGGTCATATAATGGGTGAGAGATGATTGCAGTAATTGCACTTGGGTTTCTAGTTGTAGCAGGCAAGTCCAGGCTTTGTCCTGTGGAGCTGGGGCCTCCAAGGGTGTGTCTGGGTTGGCAAGCTGAGACATAGAACTCTGTGGAGACATAGAACTCTGCAGTGCTTAATCCTGGTGGGGAAGCAATGGATAGCAGCTCAGAGGTTCCTTGTGGCTAGGAGAGGCTTCCAGACCAGTTTTAGAAGGCTTGTTCTGCTGTAAGGGCAACCTCAGGGGCAGTGGATTGGAGTCATGCAGCTAGCAGAGGGGATTCCAAAGTATATTAGCAGAGTAGATGACAATACAATCAGTAACTAATCACCTAGCAGAAGGGAATCCAAAGAGAACAAGTCTAGGATCCCCACTGCTTGGTGCAGTGCATCAGCAGGTGGTGGAGGCATGGAAACTACTGTACAGGAGGCCAGAGCTAGTCCTAATCCTAGGACAATGATTGCTGAGGTAATACAAGATATCTGGGGTTCTGGAATGAGCTCCGGAGATGTCAAACAAGCTGTGGAAGCACTGGAATAGGTTGTGGAGGTCAGAAATGGAAGTCCTCTGACAGGTGCCCTGAGCATTTATCTTGACTTAGTGACACTGGCAACTATGGCTAGTGACTAGTTTACATTTGTCCCCCTGCCAGTCTCTTTATCATCACTCCCCCATTTCTCTTCCCAATGTCATATTCCACTGATTATGGGGGCTCAGCTACACTGGGTGAGTTCTCATTAGGTGGACACAATGTCCTGCGCTTATAACCTAGCACTCCAGGGTTGGTGGCAGACTATAGGGACTTGTGAGGGGAAGCTAAGAGAAGTGGTCCAAGCAAGTCCAGAGTGGTCTGAGGAAGTCTAAGACCAAGTATATTAGACATTGGGCTTGGGTGGGTGTCAGGAACAAGTTTGTAGGCATGCAAATAGATTGTGAGGGCAAGCGGAGGCTTTACAAGTGATGGAGGTGGAGCCAGAGTTTGACAGGTGATCAATCAAGACTTGATGGGCTCCAGGGCTGAGTGAAGGGCAAGGCCCGGAGTTGTTGTAAGAATGTTTGGGGGTCATAGTGTGTGCATGGGGTTTGTACTGATGTCAGAGATGAAAAGAACTTAGAGAAACAAAGGAAATAGAGACAATCAAGACAAGATGGAGGCAAGATGAGATGAGACTGAGAAAAGAGATAGATTTGAGACTAAAAATAGAAATAGAGACAGAAAGAGACATGAGACACAAGTAACCAGTTAATGCAATATCAAGACTAGAGTATGAGGAGCTACTCTACAACTTATATACTGACTACTGGATAGCTCCAGGGGACAGCAGATATGGCGGCAGGGCTCAATGGAGCTATGCAGAGTTGGTGGGTGTTGGGTATGATCAAGGGGCAGGCCACAGCAGTATTCTGATGGGATCAGTTGGGGATGCAGGCCACTCCAGGGTCATCATGATGCTCCAGAATAGGTCAGGTGAACCAGGAAGATGAATTGGTGATGTGCGCCAGAGTTAGGAACAGTTGTGAGGGTTCCAGGAGCTCAGGGGAGTCAGGGGAAGCGTTGACAGCTGCAGAGAAGGTGTTGGAGTTGGCCAGAGGGCTGTCAGGGTTTGCCAGAGAAGCGTCAGAGTTACCCAGGGTGGCCATGAAGGGTGTTCAATGGTTGGGGGTTTTGACAAGGCATTGGGAGAGGGACTGCAGGGAAGTGAGCAGGCTGGGAATGATGTTGGGGGTCCAAGGAGTGGGTCATGACAGGGAGTGTTCTGAGGAGGCAGGGTGTCCTGGGGGAAGGTCTGGAGGTGCAGGAGTGGGTCATGACACCCAACTCCCCTTTCACTGCTTAGTTTGCTCTTTCTTAGCAACCCTTTTTGTCTTCATCCATTTTCCCTTTCTTTATTTAGTGACCCTACATTACCATCAAGTGACTTGGACTAGCAATAGCAACTCTTTGCACTTCTCCTTCACTCAGCACCCATTAGCTCTCGCTCTCTGGGATGGTTACTGACTCGCCCTCATTACTAACTTCCTATTGCCAGCTACCCTATCTAGTGACTAGTGTTAGGTCCTCTTTTTAGGTTTCCTGCATGGCACTAGGTGGCATAGGAGCACATCAACACTTCCTTGTAGATCTATTTTTCTATTATATTGCTCACAGATCACCCCCACTCCCACTCACTCAATGCTCATTGTGTTTCCCATGGATGAATTACATAATCATCAAACTCCATCAAAGTAGGACTGGACTTGAGCTCAGTTTCCCCAAGCTCTATCCTTCCCTCACAGGTTCTGGATTCATCCAAACTTGCTTGCTTCCTCTCATGTTTTGGGTTCCCAAGGGTTCATCAAGTCACTCACACTTCCTCTCAAGTTTTGGGTTCCCAAGGGTTCATCCAAACTCACTCACACTTCCTCTCAAGTTTTAGGTTTGGGAACCCCAACTCTCAAATTTCCTCCTTTGCTGAGTGACCTTAAGGCATGGGGGTTGATGTACACCTGTAAGGTGCCTTGGGAATAGCACCATCTCTTCTGTGTGTCAAAGACCACCATTGATGAGCTTTGGGCTCACCCAAGCTCTATCTCTTCCTTATGACCCCTGGGTTCACCCAAACTCACTCTTATGATTGTCTGAGCTCTGGGTTAATATTCCAAGTTCTAATTCTTCAGAGGACCCCATAGCATTGTCTACACTGTCAATATGCCAAGGCAAGCCAACTCCTTCACAATCCCAATGAAATGCCCTGTTCTTCACCCAAGAAAGTCTCAACTCAAAGGGTACCCTGTCCTTGAGCTGGAGAAAAGCCAACAGATTTGCATACGGTCTTTTGTTTTGAGTATCTTTCAATTCAATCTTTAGGCCTCCATCCAGCGCAACACCAACATGTGCATCTGATCTGGCGCAGACATTCACGCCACGAAGTTCGTAGCTCATTTGTGGGAGAAGCATGAGGGGACGCACTTTCGAAGGGAACTCAAAGCGATGGGATATTTGTTGAACGCCTTGCCAGCAGTGAGTAATGCTTCAGTCAAGTAAAGGAGAACAAACGTACTGGCTGAATCAAGTGTGTCTGGGTCTCTCGGAGTGTGAAGGTGATTAGGTAGATTGATGGGGAGGAGGGGATCTACGACAACCATCATTGCTGGAAGGTCAGTTCTCTTTTCACTTATATTTCTTCACTTTTCTCATATACCACAGGCGGATAAATCGAACAAGAGAAAGAAAAACTAGTTGATTGTACAGACTGAACATTGAGAATCGTGTAGTGTAATCACCGTGAAAGATTGTTCCTTTTGTCGTTTTGCGTAAGTTTCGGTATGTTACATTCTTGGTTCCAGTGGCCATATCTCAGCCCACAAGCATAGATGAATATGAGAGCTTTGCCACGCCCGTCTCAGCCGCGACAACCTTCCTCTTCTCGCTCGCAAGCAATAGGACTAAGTCTACCTTCATGCCCATTCTTGGCTTTATCAATACTGTCCTTCGATCGTACGTTTCACCCCCTCTATCTTTCCCAATAGCTTAACATCACCTTCAGAAACTCGGCTCCCTCACAGAGATTCGGTGCTCTTAACATGACGGCAGCACTGGCATCGTAGATGATGCGTCACCCCGACGTCAAGGGCAACAACGTCGAGGCGTTCGTGCTTCAGTTCGTCACCCCCGAATTCACTAGCCCAGAACCTTGCCTCATGGCCATCGTATGTCATTCTACTTCCTCAGTTTTGTGGCTGACTTTTGATACCTTTTCATGACAGGCGTGTGAGGTTGTCGGGACTGTAACGAAGTCTGGTTTGGTCTGGTCGAATGAAGAGGTCCGTGATGTGATGACTTTCTGGCCCCCCAGCTGAAAATCGATTTCGATTCGCCTGTCTTATCTCACAGCACCTCAATGCTAACTTCCGGGCTGTCGCTGCCGCTTTAGATGATCCCGAACTTCCAGTTAGGGTCAACGCTGCTCTTGCCATTACAGAACTTGTCACGGTGCATGAATCTGGTGGGTCCATGACTTTCGCAGCTCGTGTATTGTGAACATGTATTCAAGCTTCCTACAGTGAGGACTGCAGTTGGGCTACAAGTCGGAAAGGTCATCCAAGGCACGTTGCAACTCTGGCTGTAATTAGTAGAAAGGAGTTGAGATGTGTGCGATTTTTAGATCTTCTCAAACTCATCGACGAGACCGATTTGGATATCCTCAATCGTAGCATGGAGGTCATGGTTGATGCTTTCCAAACGGAGCTACTTCCAGTGGCTGCACAGTTAACTCAACGCCCTTGACGGATGAATCTAGCTTAATTACTTATATTTGATTACTTGCGGTCTAGATCTCAGATATGCCGTGCTCGCAACGGCCCCGTGCCTTGCAGATAAACTTATCCTATTCTAATCTGGGTACCCGGTACGGTCCTTCACAAAAGATTCGTCTTTTTTTTTTTTTGAAAAAAAGGTTAACGGTTCCCGAAAAGCTTGTGCGCTGGGCAGTATAGCCGCCCCTTGAGTTGGATACTTATAGGTAGTCCTACATGAAGGTAATACAATATAAAAGCACCCGGAGCGAGAAATTAACAGACCTGACTCCCGACGGTGGTGATCAAAGTAAACTGTTCCTGTCAACTGGTGAAGTTGACGGCAACATGTCAGCAAGCTCCCAACTCGTATGCTGCAACTCTCCCGTAACACGCCTCACAATGCCATCCTTCTCCAATTTCTTCAAGTGCAGATCTACACCACGAGCAGCAGGGAGCCAGAGGGACTCCGGGTAAGCAGCATAGAGTGTCGTGACGATGGTCCATGTTGTCCAATTCGCAGTTGCGACGGGTGCGTCTAGGACAGTAGGGGGAGGGTTGCGCAGAACATTGAGAATTTGTGCCTCGCGTTCAAGACGGTGTCTGATATATCCGTCAATTAGTTCCTTGCCTTTCGGAACTACGGGACCGTGTCCGGGGTAAAGGGAGGTGTATCCATCCCCTTCGTTGAAGTTGAGCATCTTCGTGAGGCTGGTGAGATAGGTAGAGAGGTCCTCAAACACTGAGGTTCCATGGCCGAGTACTGTGTCGGCGGTATAGAGGACACGGTCCTGGGGGACATACAAAGCAACGGAGTCGGTTGTATGGCCGGGAGTGTGGAGGACGCGAAGGCCGGAAGGAAGAAGAATTTGGGAGTCATAAAGGTCGTGGAACACCTCACCGTACAGAGAGGGTGTGTAGAGTTCGGGCGAGAGCTTGCTGAGTATGGATGAAATGTCGCTCTTTGCTTCGTGGGCTTGGTGAGGGTCATTAGGACTGGTAGGGTACTTGTGCAAACGTGGAGGCTTGTAAGGCAGCGTAGAGTTACGCTCTTTCCACAATCTTTGGAGGAGAATTAGGACGGCTGGCAGACCACCAATGTGGTCTGGGTGCCAATGAAATATAATGATGTCAGAGACATCCGGCTGGGTAGGGTTGGGCGATTTGACAGTCTCTTTTAGGGCAGATTCAAGAATAGGTATGTATTCTTCACGGCCTTCGGCAGTGTCAATGAGCGTATATGGGTTTGTCTTGCCAATGATATACGTATTCGTGCCTGTTCAGGGAGAAAATATGTCATTATTGTTATCGAAGAGACAGCGAAAAACATACCTTGAAGAGTGAACTTGCCTGGGTTCTGGTATAAGAGTTAATGGTAAGTTATAGGCTGAGTTGGGAAACGTACTTGGCCTAGGATCCGGACGACTTGATCACTCAGCTAACGAGGCACTTTAAGAACGAACACCCAGATGATTGCAGCCTACTTACTCGAGACACTGACGGGAGTACTTCGAGCTGATCCATCGCGCTCTTGCTCAGCGACGTCGTAAATGTACTTGGAAGGTATCGAGTGCTCATGTGATTACGGCGTCTGTGAAATAGCGAACCGAATCGGCGTGTCCATACTCTCATGATACAGTGTCCATCACACACGTAATTTAGCTCGAAACATAAACAAGGAAGAACGATGTCGATGCAGACTCAAGCGCGGGTACTAATAGTAACTGGGGAAGGAACGATGGAGATAACTTGGTATAAATATTTTTTTGCCATCAAGCAGAATCGAATGTGCAAATACGATCAAACACCATCCTCTTGAACTTGTTCCGACAACGGCGACGGACTCGAATATGTCGGTTGCAGTGATGCCTGCCCCAATTGACACTGACGGTGCTCTCAACAAGAGGAAACGGTTTGTGTCCGGGGTCTGTGTTCATCGTGTCGGCGGCGCTCACTCTTCGTCAGGTCTCGTTCTCCTTCGCTCAAAAATGACGGTGCACCGCCTACATCACGAAGGAGGTCCCATTCACCACCCTCAAATGGGCTTTTGGAACGTCCAAGGGTCGTTGATGCCGACCCTCAACGCAAGGCTGAGCGAGAACGTCAGCTTGCGGCTCGTGCTGCAGCTGCAGAGCTAGAAAAGACCGACAACCCCAAAGAGAAGGAGTTCGACGCCCAGGCCGAATTTGCGAAGCTGATAGGTTCGAGGTCTGGTGGTGTATACATGCCGCCTGCAAGACTACGTGCCATGCAGGAAGCCGCTGCTAAAGACAAGAGTAGTCCAGAATATCAGCGCATGGCTTGGGACGCTCTCCGCAAATCTATCACGGGTATCGTCAATCGAGTCAACATCGTCAATATCAAACAGGTCGTGCCCGAACTCTTCTCGGAAAACCTCGTTCGTGGCCGTGGGCTTTTCGCGAGAAGTGTCATGAAAGCACAGGCGGCCAGTTTGCCCTTCACGCCTGTATTCGCCGCACTCGTGGCAATCATCAACACAAAATTGCCACAAGTTGGGGAACTGGTACTGATGCGACTGATCAGTCAGTTCCGGCGCTCTTTCAAACGAAATGACAAGGTACGTCGTAATTATCCACTTATCATATTTAACAAGCTGAATGTTATACTAGATCGTCTGCAACTCCTCCACCACATTCCTTGCTCATCTCGTCAATCAAGCTGTCGCACCCCCAATTGTCGCCCTACAGATCTTTATGCTTCTCCTTGAGCACCCCACAGATGACTCTATCGAAATTGCCGTCAGTTTTATGCGTGAAGTCGGCGCTTTCCTTACAGAAAACTCTCCAAAAGGCACAACCTTTGTCTTTGAGCGTTTCCGCACTGTATTGAACGAAGGCGCCATCAGCCAGCGTGTACAATACATGATCGAAGTGTTGATGCAGGTGCGGAAAGACAAGTTCAAAGACAACCCAATCATGCCGGAAGGCTTGGACTTGGTTGACGAGGATGAACAAATTACTCATCAGATTGAACTCGAAGATGATATGCAAGTCCAGGAAGGACTCAGTACGTGTCGATCATCGTCTTACTTCGTTTCAGGAAACTAATTGAATGCTTAGATATCTTCAAGTTCGACCCCGATTATGGAGAAAACGAGGAAAGATACAGGTCGATTAAGGCTGAGATTCTCGGCGAGGATTCTGATGAGGAATCTGGATCTGAAGAGGAATCCAGTGACGAGGACGAGGACGAGGACGAAGGTATTGCTCATTTGTTCTAATTGTGGACACCTGGCTAAGTTTGTATTGTAGTGGCTGAAACTAAGGAAGGCATTGAAGACCGCACAGAGACGAACCTAGTCAATCTTCGACGCGTGATTTATCTGACGATTATGAATGCTCTTAACTACGAAGAAGCTGTCCACAAATTACTCAAAGTCCAGATCGATGAGGGTCAAGAGGTATGTACAAAATCAGACATATACCTGCACAGAGAACTTATCAATGCTAAATATTAGATCGAGTTGGTCAACATGATCATCGAATGTTGCTCTCAAGAGCGGTCGTATTCTACCTTCTATGGTCTGATCGGTGAACGTCTGAGCAAGCTCAACCGTGTCTGGACCGAGTGCTTCGAAAATGCCTTTGGCAACTACTACACCACGATCCATCGTTATGAGACGAACCGCCTGCGCAATATCGCGCGCTTCTTCGGGCATCTCTTCTCAACAGATTCAATTTCATGGGTTGTCTTTGAATGTGTGAAGCTTAACGAAGACGACACGACATCTAGCAGTCGTATCTTCATCAAGATCCTCATGAATGAGATGATGGAGAGTATGGGGCTCAAGGCATTAGCAGAACGGTTCAAGGACCCAGAGATCAAACGCAATTGCGAGGGCATGTTCCCTATTGATGTGCCCAAGAACACTAGGTTTGCGATCAATTACTTCACCAGCATTGGTTTGGGTATTATCACAGAAGATATGAGAGAGTATCTAAAGGTACGTTCGTGAGGTTCTGTCCCTGAAGAAATTTCTACATTGATTTCGTAGAATGCACCACGACTTATCATGGAGCAACGACGGGCCATGCTCGAAGCCGAGTCTTCCTCTTCAGACTCCTCCGACTCCGACTCCGACTCCTCCGACAGCGATTCGGATTCTGACACTACCTCAAGCTCAGGCTCCGAGTCCAACGCGTCTGCTCGTGACCGTCGCCGCCGCTATTCATCCAGTCCTCCTCGTCGGCGTGGTCGTGATATTTCCAGGTCTCCTCCACCGAGACACAGGGAATCCAGGTCGCCACCACCACGTCATGGACGTGATGACTCCAGGTCTCCCCCGCCTAAGCACAGGCATCACGATCCTCGGTCCCCTGAACCAAGACACAGACGTTACGATTCCAAGTCTCCTCCGCCCCGAGATTCTCGGCGCCGACCTTCGATCCCGCCTCGCTCTCCTTCTCCCCCTCCTCGGGGTGTTCCTCCCTCTAAGTATGACAGAAGGGATGCCCCATTGCGCTACGACTCGCCGCTACGAGATACTCGCCGATCAAATGGCAGCGGCATTCCCACCCGACGGGAACCATCACTTGATCGCCGAGAGCGTGACCGCCGTGCCCCTGCGGGTCGTCGTTCGGAGCGTTCGCCGTCAAGAGAACGTTCCCCTCCGCCGCATATGAGTAGAAACGCGCGTCGGTCGAAGTCGCCTACTGGGCATGGAGATGGTAGGAGGGAGCACTCGAGGGAGAGGAACGGAGCTCCGCCGCCAAACACGTATGATAGAGAACGGGAGAGGAGGAGGAGTCCGCCTAGGAGGGATGACAAAGACCGGCGGGGTGGCTACGGGGCTGAGAGGGAAAGAGATAATGGCTATCAACGCCGAAGATGATGGATGGAAATCAATTTTCAGTGTCATGCATTCGTAAATGTGCATCTCAAATTATAAACTTCTGTAAAACGATCTGCTGCCATTTATCTGACCTGTCTATGTCCTTTGGGTGTTTCAAAATGTCAGAATTATAGCGTATTCCTTCTATTTTAAGATCCGTTGATTTCTGCGTATGAAACGTGAAATGTTTGATGCAATTTGGTAATAAGTAATGCCACACACTTACCTAGTTCGTTAGCCTGACTTACTGCGTCGTGAAGCAGTGTGTTTGTGTATCGAGATGATAGGAATGTAACGAGAGAGCGCAATCCGAGACAGTGGAGCAAGGTTGACCTCCGTGCACGCAGATGGGGAGTACTATGCGCTCATGTGCACGATAGTTTGGACAAAAGAGCTATATTTTTAATCATCTAGAGCCTGTTTACTCGTCTATGAAGGATCATCGATCATCCTGCATCATGATTCATCGAACTTGGAGTGGATTGTCACTATGTATGGAGTCTATTGCACAATGTGGTTTATTTCTTTTGTAGTGGTGGCAAGCTTTCCCCACTCGGGTTGTGATGCTACCACACTTGCCCTTTGCTTCACATCTCATGAGCTGACCTTACGCTTCTGTTCGATGTACTGTCCTAAGATATTTTATCTTCTTCATTTCATTTACTAAGTCTACTCTACTGAGGTGTTTCATTACTGACACATCCTTAGCAATTACATAGAGGAGGTAGATATTGTCAATTGTAACATTGTAACAGCTGAGTGCCTTGCCTCCAAGATGAGAGGTGAAAATAAGATTGTCAAAGCTGACACATGATAGCAGTTAGGTTATTAAGAGACAACCTCACAAAAAGCATTGTTATGATCTACACCATTTATCATGTGTCTACTATCTAGATGATATACTATCCCATGCTTAGTCAGCACTGCAGCAACAGTATCTTTGTCACAACCCACTCCCAGACCTCCACACCTCTTCCTGAGCCACCCTGCTTCCCTGGAGTCCCCCCAAACACCCCCTCACCTCACCACAACCTTTGTTTACCCATGGCACCCACCCTGGCAAACTCCAATGCTTCCTTGGCAAACCCAAATAACCTCCTGGCAAACCCCAACATGTTCCCTGTGGGCCCCTCTGACATCTCTTCTGACCCAGGCACACATTGCTAACTTGTTCCCTTGAACTACCTGGCTACTCCAGAACCTGATAGCTATGGGGTGAACCACATCCCATCAGTTCCCATCAGAATATCAATGTGGCCCACCATCTGATTAGAACCAACACCTGTCAACCCTGTGTGGCTCCAATGAGCCCTGCCATCACACCCTCAATTGCTGGAGGATGATCAGTAGTTAGTATATAAGTCATAGAGTAACATCCATTTCACTAGTCTTGATATTGCCAATATTCTCTTGTTATGTTCTGTGTCTGTTATGTTTTCCAGTCTTGTCTCTATTTCCATCTCTAGTCTTGTGTTCTCTCTCAATCTATTTCATTCTTGTCTCTGTCTTGTCTCAACTCTGTCTTGTCTTACCTGCCTCTATTTCCTTTATTGTTGCCTGAGTCCATTTTCACTCTAACTCTATTACAAACTCTGACAATACTTCTATGACCTCATACATTCATAATTAACTCCAGACCTCACCATATGCTTGGCCCCAGAACTCATCAATATTAATTGATCCCCCATCAATCTCCAGCCCCACTCCCTTCACTTGCATGGCCTCCACTTACCCCACATGCTCTGTATTTGCCTCCAGACTTGTACCTGAGTCTTTGCCCAAACCCAAACCTTCTTTGCATCTTGTCTTAGACTCCCACAAACCACCTCAGACTTGCTTGGACTGCTTCCCTTGGCTTACCCTCACAAGTACCTGAGGAATACTTCATCACTCAGAAGCAAACTTCCCAGGCTGCAGCTAGCATGATGGATACTCCAGACCTGGGAAGCAATGATGAGGATGACATCACTTATTTAAGAGACAAATCTGTCAGGTTCTGCTGACCATGGGGGCTCAGGTACACTGGGCAAGTCCTTACTAGGCAGACGTGATTCTCTACACTGACAACTGGGCACTCAGAGGTGTTCCAAACATTGGGGACTTGTGAGGATAGTTGGTGGAGGTTGGTCTAAGCAAGTCTGGGGAGGTCCGGAGGAGTAGAGGATGAGTTGCAGGGATGGGGGATGGGCTTGGCGGGGTTCAGGCATAAGTCCGTGTGTGAGTATTGCAGGTGCAGAGGAGGCAGAGGCTATGCAGATGACAGGAGCAGAACCAGAGTTCTGATGGGGGATCAACAGGGATTGATGGGGTTTGGAGCCAAGCATGCAGCAGGGTCCAGAGTTGGTAAAGAGTGTCAGAGGTTTGTAATCATAACTGCAGAGTTCATGAGGACATTATGGTCGAGAGGACTTGAACATGATAGACAGAATCAAATGAGACAAGATGGTGATGTGCTCCTATGCTGCCTAGTGCTGTGCAGGAAACCTAAAAAGAGGACCTAACACTAGTCACTAGATAGGGTAGCTGGCAGTAGGAAGTTAATAGTTGAGGGCAGGTCAGTAACCATCCCAGAGAACTAGAGCAAAAGTTATGTTGTGGAGTGAAGTCGATAGAAGTCGCTATTGCTAGCAGAAGTCACTAGTGATGATCAGGAAAGAAAAAGGGGTAAAGACAAGTAATGTTGCTAAGACAAAATGCCCTCCTATAGAGGTAGTGGAGAGTGACAAAGACTAAAATTAAGGGATGAATGTAAACTGGCTGCTAGCCATAGTCGCTAGTGTCATTAAGTTGGATTAACTAAAATAGGCACCCGCAGTTGGCACCACACTAAGTCAAGGTCAAAGTCGAGGAGGCTTATTGCTAAGCCTGGGTCAAAGGCAATAAAAAGAGTGAAAGAGGCAAAATGAAATCTCTTGCTGGTAAGCTCAAAGATAGCAGTTCTACAATTGTTCATTCTTTAGTGTCTATGTACAGTCAGTATTTATACATTTCAAAGTATAGTATGGGAAAGTAAACAAATAGGCACCACTAGCAATGGCATCTGTCACTGTGTTTAGGGTGCATACAAGGTGTCAGTCTGTAACTAAGTGAAAAATCATAGGCAAAGTCTTGGCAGCACCTAATTGTGAATGAAACCAAAAAGTAACAAGTCCAATGTCAATACCTGAAGTGTAGATGCCATTCAAGTATGTTGGTAAGCTTGGCAAAAGAAATGATAGTAAAAAGGTACACATCTGATAATTTGTCTATATATAGTAAGAGACACCATTTGTCACTAGGGTCACTAGGGAGAGTCTAGGCCTTGATGATTTAGGCCCAAGTTCCAGACTCCACATGATGTTTCTTGTGATTGGTAAGTCTTGCAGTCACTAAAGTCTCATGCTTCAGTCCAATCCTTGGGCTAAGTCTTGTGTGCTGAGTGTTGTGACTTGTGTCAGATTCAAGGTAGTCAGCTGCTGCTAAGTCCAAAATGCCAAAAAAAATGGTGCTCAGCAATAACTGGGGCTCATCATCCTCCCCCATACTGAAATATTGACTGTCCTCAGTCAACCCCAAAAATCACATGCTTGATCACTTGGTCCATGTGCCAGAGGGATTCAAATAAAAATAACTGGCAGTATTGCTTGAACTTCATCATCCCCACTTTCTTCTCATCTACTCTCCACTACAATCTCGATCTTATCATGATGTCTGATCTTGCCTCTCAATTCAAAAAGACTATGATGGCCCATGCCTTCCTGGAACATGTCGACCGATTGCTCACTGTGGCTCGTGCTTCCTTGGCAAAGGATCCTTGCTTGGTGGTCACCACTATCTTTCAGACATAGCTGCAGTGGTTCAAGACCACGGGGAGTGGGGTTGAGTGGCCAGAGTTGGCAACTGTTGAGAGGGAGTGTCACCAACTATACGAGCAGTACAAGGGGGAGGAATGGGTTCGCCCATTTGATGTCCACTTCATAAGTCTCTTCTTTTCTTTTCTTAGTGACATTCCTAACATGATTGCTAGGCACTGGTCAATCCCTCCTTGGAGTTCCTAATGGACAACCTTACAGTGGGAATGATGGTAAGTGCCCCAGCAGTCACTAGCACTAGCGACACTGCTAAGGTATGTCAGCTTTTTGAAGACTTGTTGCCAAATGACCAGTTCTTCTTCCAGCACCTAGTAGGTGTGTTAGTGGTGGCGAGGGGGGAGGGATGAAGCAAGGGTCATGGGGGTGAGGAGGCAGTGAATTGTGGGGACATTCAAGAGGCAGGCTCTTCAACTCCCAAGGCAGCAGCTGGCAGTGTTGCTAGGGGGTTGGCAACATCGCCACGATTGGCAACAACCCTGAGGAGCAAAGGGAAGGGGAAGGCAAAGGCACAAGACAAGGATGATGAGGATATTGAGGTGAGTCTTCTTCTTTTCTTTTTTGCTAACTCTTGGTGACAGTCACTAACTGCTCTTGCAGGAACAAACTGAAGAAACATTTACTGACAAGTGCTTGGTGACCCTTTTTCATTGGTGAAAAGCCTCAACGGTGGTGGACACTGGCCTGGGAGCTGGGGTGAAGTTGGAGAAGGCAAAAGGAAAGGTAACAGTGTCACTAGAGAAGTGACAAGAGTATAAGCGCACGCAAGGAGTGGTAAGCACTTAGCAATTGTTTCTTTCTTTGTCACTAACAACTTCCTCTAGTGTGACAACTGCTGGGCCAATAATGACCCAGAGGGCTGCTGGTACCCCATAGGGGTCCAGCCCTGTTATTGTTGTGACAGCACGAGGAAAAGCTGCTCACACAGCAGATGGTTGTCAAGGAGTACTGGCAGCAAGTTCACTAAGAAGATAGCGATGAAGGTGGCATTAGTAAGGAATGCAAGGGTTTTTGTGGAGCAACAGCAGGAGTTATTGAGAAGAGGGGAGCCCATTGGGATCAAGCCTTCTAGCTTGAGCTTGCCAACATTGCAGGAGGAGGTACTAAGTGGGAGTAGTGGGGGCACTAAGGCGAAGAGTAAGGAGTGGGTGGAGAGCAATGAGGATGGTGGTGACAATGACAATGACAATGAAGTGCCTCTGGCACAAAAACAAGCAGCAAGTCCTGCGTCAGTTGCTAGCACTAAGCAGCCCTGAATGGTCACTAGCAAGGAGGAAGAGGGGGACATGGAGATGAGGGAGACAACTCCCTTAGCGACAGTTGCTGAGGTGGAGCAGGAGGCAAGCAACATGGAGGTCAAGAGCAAGGAAGAGTTTGAGGCTGCCCCAGCCACCCTCAAGAAGGACAAGGAGGAGGAGAAAAGGGCCAAGGAGGTTGAAGTCCGATGATGGGTAAGTTCTTTCCTTTTGCTATCTTCTTGATTGCTAACCACTTTGCTAGGGGACCTGAAGCAACACTCCATTGTGCCAGGTTGGCGATGACAAGCTGGAGTGGTTGGATGAGGATCTGGATTGGCTGATGCTGCTAACATCAGCAATGTCACTAGCAGATTTTGACGAGAGGGTGGCAGGAGTGGAACAGCAGTTCCAGAGGGAGCTGGAGGCTGCCAGGGAGGAGTTGTTAGCAGCACAGGCCTGTTACACTGTTGCCAAGCAAACATTGGTGACTCTAGCAGGATATTGATGTGACTGTCAGGCCTTCCTGGCCTGGCAGGAGGAGAACAACATTGGGGAAGGAGACTGGGAGGAGGCAGAGGATCCTGGGGAGGTGCCTGACAATAATGCTGACCTTGACTCTTAGTGCCAGTCGCTTCCTGTATAAAATTAAATTTTTCTAGTTTTCATAGTATGGACACAGACTAGCCCCCTTAAGGGGCCCCAAAATATTTAATACTTGGTGATGATTCAGAGTCTGAGAGAAACCAAACAAAACGAAAGCAAGATCAATGGGGTATTATGCACTGGTGACTGTTGCCTAATGCTCTAGAGGCATGCTGAGCACTGGAAACAGAATGGCCAAGCACAGCATCAAAACAAGAAACTAGTAAAGTAGAATGTTGACAGGTTTCTCTGGATAATATGGATAGGAACAATAAGAAATGAGGCAGAGTCAAGATAAGTTGCTAAGGCTTAGCAAAAGGTAGCTTTCTTCTTCACTGGTTACTTTGCCAGTATTGTCATTGTCAACAAGTTCAGTTTGCTCCATTTCTCTGAGTCAAGAGGTGTTGATATCAAAAGCATTGCTAGGCACTATTATGTGTTCTCTAGCGAAATAGGGGACTAAACAAAAGGTAGCAATGGGATGATGCAGTACAGAGCCATCTAGTTCACAAATAATGTAAGCGCCTCCACAGTTGCAAGAGATTACCACTAAGGGGCCTAAGTAACAAGGCTTCATCTTCTTGTTATGCATTACCTTGATTCTAGTATTCCTCATCAGTACAAGGTTGCCTGCTTTGAAGTTGTAATTGCAGATTGTAGCAGTGTGTTCTGTTTTGAAGTGAATGGCTGCTAGGCAACAAGCACTAAGAACATGACTGTGAAGGTGGTCAAGATTCTCTGGGTGACATTGAAGATCAATTGCTTGGTGGGCTATGAGGTCTGTTGTTGACAATAGCGAGTTTGGTGGCAGTTGCAAATATGTTGCTTCTACTATGTCAGCTGGCAAGAGAGGGTGGGTGCCGGTTGTCATGAAATAGGGGGAGCAACCCATTTGCTTGTGAACAGTAACCTGTTCTGACCAAAATACAGAGTAAGTAGCAGTACTCCATCTGGACTGATCACTGTCAACCACTTTGAAGAGGGCTTGGCGAACATCAAAATGGGGCTGCTCAACTATTCCATTAGCATGCTTATTGTAACCAGAGATCTGGATGTGGTGCAAGTTATACTTCTTTGCCAAGTAGGTAACTGCCTTTAGGATTGGGGGTCCATTGTCAGTAATGATTTCACTAAGCGCTCCCCAATGACAGATGACGTCTTCATATAGCCACTTAGCAATAGCTTCAGTGTTTTCTCTGACAAGCATGCAAAACTCAGAGTAATGAGTTAGTGAACAACATCCTTGAATAATATATTTGCACTTATTGGAGAGTGGCATGAACATGGTGTCCACATATATCTTGCTAAACAAGGGTGCTGGCATAGTGACAGTTGGCAGGATGAGAACTTTAGTTGTCTGGTGTATTTGGCAGAGGTGGCAAGTCCAAAGGTACCATACTATATCAGTGCTAACTTGAGGCCACCAAAATCATTCTAAAAGGGCTGAGCAAGTAGCAAAAAGTCCTCTATGACCCAAGTTGTCATGTGTGGCTTTTAAGACCTGCAGGCGGCTAGCAATAGGCACAAACAGCTTATGAGCACCATCTCAACTTCTTCACCAAAGTTTGCCTCCAGTAGTGAAGAACATAGAGGCATAGTGAATGAAAGTGGCATAGTCTTTGTCACTAAGGCCCTTGGGTCTGACAATATTGTGAAGCCATTTTTTAACTAGAAGTACACAAGTGTTGCTGGCGATAGCTTTGGCACTGCAAGGTATGTCACTATAAGTAGTGGTGCCATCATCTTAGAAAGGCTGAATATCATCACTGGTTACTAAATGGGGGGCAGTGCTGGTGTCACTAGTGAAAGTCACTAAAGGATGCAAATAATCATACTTGGCCAGAGGAGGTAGGTGATGGGAAGCCATGGAAACTTGGTGAAGTAGTGGCAGTAGTAGCTGAACTTGGTGAATGAACCCATGTAAGCGATTTATCCAATCCTCATAAATGGAGTTGTCACTATTGTTAGCTGTAGGGTCACCAGGCTGTGGTGGGCATCACAAAAGACTATTGGGACCATGTAAAGTTCCTTTGATGTGGACCAGCTCAAAGTGAAACATCAAAATTGCCATAATCCAGTGGTTCATGCTAGTAGAAGGCTGGATGTCAGGGTTCTGAAGCATACCCTTAATGTAGCAAGTGTTGACTTCGATGATAAGGTTCCTAACACCAATGAGGTACATCTGTAAAGCTTGTAGTGCTTGATAAAGGCTATAGAGTTCCAACTTGGGCTGACTGAATCTGGCTTCTCTGTTGTTTAGCATAATCAATCCAAAGCAGTTGTAGCAGCATTCCTTGTGATTGTTGCTAGTGCACTGGCAAAGGTAATATCCAACTGCTATGTACAAGGTATCCACCACTAGGATGACAGGGTCAGGCAATTCATAGTTGATAGGAACTAGGGGCTTAGCATCTGGTAAGGCTTTCATGAGGTCATGTTGAGCATTTATCTGGTCAGGGCCAAACTCGAAAGGGACACCAATGCAAAGTAAGTTTCATTAGGTTGTTGGCTCAATGGGCAAAGTTCTTGATGAAAATCCTAAGTACCCCAACTGTGCCCAAAAAGGCTTGGACTTCTGATAGTGACTTGCAAGGGCCCCACCGCTCAATTATGGCTAAGTGACTTTTGTCAGGGATTCATCTGCTAGGAGTGCAAACATGACCTAGAATCTTGAAAGTCAGGGTGCAAAGAACAAGTTTGTGACCAGAAAAAGTGCCACTGCAATATTTCATTTGCTGGAGAACCCTGTTGAGAAGCTCAAAGAACTCCCATAGTGCTAGGCGAATGTTTGGATTAGCAGGATGCTTAGTGGGTTTACCATTAATGATCTTCCAGTCCTTGGGTCCTTTAGCACCAACATTGATAAAGCTGAGCATGTTATGGGGGATCTCTGGCTGCAAAATGAAAGTAATGTCATCATGAAAAATAGGCACATAGTTGGTCCATCCCATTGGCAAGGTTACTAAGCAAAGAGCGCCAAATGGAGTCTGGAATGTTGTTAAGTCATGTGAAGTGGGGTTGATAAGTTGCTCATTGTAGCCAATATAGAGGTCAAGAGTGGTGCCACAGATGCATCTAGTGAAAGATTCTGCAACATGGTCTAGGAAGAGTGGTACTCCAGAATGGCAAATGGTGACACAGTTTAGCAGCTCAAGACTATGCACAATTCTGAGCTTACCATTCTTCTTGAGAACACAAAACCATCTCAAGCAGTAAGCAGAATTCAAAGGTTTGTAAACACTAGCACTAATCTTGTCACAAATAATCTTGCATACTTCCTTTTCTAGTCCTGGGGGTATGGGGCAATTATGCTGGACCCACAGTATGTGCAGAATTGTTGGTATGCGTACTGGCAGGAAAAAGTCAGGGCACAAACTTCCTCATTCAGAATCTTTCCAAGCAAAAGCTTTTTCCTGCTTGGCAACCATGTCAACTAGTACATTGATTTCATCAGTAGTGAGGAATTCTGTGTCGTGGTCCTTAACAAGTTTTGCTTGTTGTTCACTAGTGAATCACTTTGTCAGGACAAAAGGTGGTGGATTTGGATTGAGCTGAGGGATTGTTGCTAGCAGATTGCCAATAATCTGGCGCTCAATTCAGAAATCCTTGCTAATGTGGCTGGTGACTGGTTTGGTTTTCATGGTGGCAGGTTTGTACTTCTTCTTTACTTAAACTCCTCTTCACTTAGGGGGTTCATTAGTGACAAACTGAGCAGGGAATGGAATGTTAACATAGGTGGGAGTAGTGTCTGTAACATGTGTATCAAGTGGTAAAGTCTGTCCAAGAATCAAGGAATGAGATGTATCAGCAGAAACCAGATAAGAACAAGGTGGAAGGGACAAATCAGATATGTCACTAGCTGTAGCGTAAAGATATGCTAGCGCAGGATTAGTCTGTGTGTCAGACTTAGTAAGTAAAATGTTGTTGTCCAAATCACAAGAAGCTATACAAGTCACTAGAGCAGTTGAATGGTCATAGCTGATAATGATTGCTATGTTGTTATCTTCTTCATCCATGCCCTTGGCATTGAAAGCAACAGGGTGCTTCTGTTTTGAAGTGAATATTTTGGCAGTGGTTCCTTTTGGATTTGCCATGAGGAAATGTAGGGATAGTGTGCCATTGGCCAGTATTGGGGTCTGTGATTGTTATAGTAATTTCAATATTGCTAAGTGTGTTGATCATACTTTGAGTTAATACATCAAAGGGGCATCCAAGTAGAATGTCATATGCAGGAGACCATAAAATGTGGATTTGGAAATAAACCGTAATGTCACCAATAGTACATGGTCCATTTTGAGCAAGTCCTAGCAATTGGTCCATGCTGCCATTAGTGCTCTGCATGTTTAAAACTATGTTGGGATGGTAGGATAGTCCAAGATTGCTGGCAATTTCTGCTGACATTGAAATAATCTGTGAGCCACTGTCATGAATGCATTCCACTTCCTCTTTGTTGTCAATCAGCATTATGACAGTACAAAGTGACTGAGAATCCTTAGCAACAGTGAGCACCACTGGCTCTTCTCCATGGGGTAGTGAATTGATGTAAGCTTTGACAGGGTGAACAGATGCAAAAGGGGCCTTATCCAAGGTAAGTCTGTTAGTGGTATCAATATTAGATCCTAGCAAAAACTGGGGTTCTTCAATAGCAAAAGTCAGCAATATATCTTCAAAAATGTTGCTGAGGTCCTGTACTGCATTAGTGCTAGCACCTACTAGTTGTTTGGGTGTAACTGCTGTTCTAAACTGGTTCCAGATGTCCTGTGATACTGAGCAAAGTTTGCCAACCAATACTGTAACCTTTGTACTTAAAACCCATTCAAAAACTGCCTTGGACTGCTCAATGTCATAAATGGATGGCATAGTTTGATATGCGCTGTTGTTAGTTCAGTTGGGAGCAGTGAGATTCCTGTTAGTAGGGGGTACATAGTGACCAGGGATGCTGGAAAACAGATGAATGGGAGGCTGAGTGACAGGTTCCTTAGTGATGGGCAGTTGTTCATTAACAACAGTACATTCAGATGCTTTGCCTTTGTCTGCAGGCTTAGCAGCAGGAGCTGGAGTTGAATTGGAAGAGGATGAAGTTGCTGAGGTGTCACTAGTCTGGGGTGTTGCCTTTGGGGTATCCTTTGCTAGTCAATAAGTTGCATGGGGGACTTGTATGCCATCAAACTTTTTGCCAGGTCGCCTGAGTGCAAAGAGTTCACATTCCAAAGCCTCAATCCATTCTTCCTTGCTTAGCACTCAGCCCATAGCAATGTCCTGTTACATTACTTTGTGGATTAGCAACTGCTGCATAGCTGCTTGCTCCGGATCCAGGTCAGTGTTGGAAGAGAGTCTGCCAGTAATGATTTGTCCTGGGTTAAGTCTGTGCTATTCCTCAATGTGTTCCATGTATAGTCACTTGCCAAAATAATTAGGGATCATAGTGCCTGATGGTAAAATGATCCTTCCTTCAGCATTCCAACGGACCTTACTCTGTTAAATCATTTGCTCCAGTTTCATACACATGCCTTGGACCATGGTGTGACCAATTTCACTGCAAAAGTGGCAAGTGCTGTTAGCAAAATGTTGACAAGGTTGAGCATTACCATTGGTCAAAAGAGCTTCCAAATGTTCCAAGGTGCTGACTATTGCTGTGGTGGTTGTTAATACCAAAGTTTCTTGCTTAAGCATAGGTGAAGGGGCAGCTGGTGCATTAGCAATTGGCGATGATGAAGGAATACCACTGGTGCCATTGCTGGTCTTGGTTGTAGAGGTGTTCATCCCCTTTAAAACCCATTTGGCACCCTCAAAAACTTGCTCAACATCATAAGGGTCCTCAGGATAGTGGTCAGGAAGAGTGATTTTGAGGCGACAAATGATTTTGGACCATAGCAACATAGGGATACCTTGTTGGAACAAGCGACATTCCTCATTACAATAGAGTTTACCATTAGCAAGTAACCATCTAGCAATACATTGGAAATCTCTGTAGTAATCAGAGAACCTCCCCAATGTTGCTAAGCCACTGTTGAAAGTCTGGTTGACCAGCTGTTCCAAGTTGCCAAGGTTATAACAAGCACTAACATCAGTGCCAGGGTACAGCCTAAGCACTGCTGATTTCCATTCCTGGTAAGTATATGGTCAGGGAGTGTTGTTGCCAATATTGCTGCCAAATTCAGGTAAGCCAAGCCAGGTTTCTGCTGTGTCATAAGAGATGTATTGCAATGCATATTCCTTCCTCTGAGTGTTGTCAGCAATGCCACAGTCACCAAAGAGGTATTCCAGTTCCTTGAAGTATTGGGGGAGTTCCCTAGGGTGACTCTCATCCCATTTAGGTGCAGTTGTGTCATTGCATGGTAGCATTCTAGCATGCCAAGCAGCGGGGTCATTGTTCATATTAGTGATTGTCGAGTTTAGTGAAGGAAGGGGGTTAGTTGGTGATGAAGGGATAGATTGGGCTTCTGGAAAAAAGATAGAGTCAGTTGGGGTCAAAGGTGAAAGTGGTGCATCAAGAAAACTTTCGATAAAGGTGCCTGGAAAATCAGCAAGGATTTTGCTAATGTCACAAAGGTTTTTAGCAGTTTTGAGTTCATCAGCAAGAGGTAGAGGATGGGCTGCTGGCAAAGAGTGCTGAGGGGTCAAAAATGAAGGCAGAGGTGATTCAACAAGGTTTTCCAAGCAATGTTTTGCTTGAGCTCTGGTTTCTAGCAGAATGATTAACTTTAAATTTCCTCATGGTAGGCTCCAAAAATGATGTGCTCCTATGCTGCTTAGTGCCATGCAGGAAACCTAAAAAGAGGACCTATCACTAGTCACTAAATAGGGTAGCTGGCAGTAGGAAGTTAATAGTTGAGGGTGAGTCAGTAACTGTCCCAGAGAACTAGAGCAAAAGTTACATTGTAGAGTAAAGTTGATAGAAGTTGCTATTACTAGCAGAAGTTGCTAGTGACAACCAGGAAAGAAAAAGGAGTAAAGACAAGTAATGTCACTAAGACAAAATGCCCTCCTACAGAGGTAGTGGAGAGTGAGGGAATAGGGTAGAGATGGGGAAAAGCAGTAATAGGAAGACTCAAATTAAGGGATGAATGTAAACTGGTCGCTAGCTGTAGTTGCTAGTGTCATTAAGTCAGATTAACTAAAATAGGCACCCACAGTTGGCACCACACTGAGTTGAGGTCAAAGTTGAGGAGGCTTATTGCTAAGGCTTCTTGGCGGCACCAAAAAGTAATGAGTCTGATGTCAATACCTGAAGTGTAGATGCTGTTCAAGTATGTTGGTAAGCTTGGCAAAAGAAATGATAGTAAAAAGGTATGTGTCTGATAATTTGTCCATATATAGTAAGAGACACTGTTTTGTCACTAGAGTCACTAGGGAGAGTCTAGGCCTTGATGATTTAGGCCCAAGTTCCAGACTCCACATGATGTTTCTCATGATCAGTAAGTCTCACAGTCACTAAAGTCTTGTGCTTTGGTCCAATCCTTGGGCTAAGTCTCATGTGCTGAGTGTTGTGACTTGTGTCAGATTCAAGGTAGTCAGCTGCTGCTAAGTCTGAAATGCCAAAAAAAAATGGTGCTCAGCAATAACTGGGGCTCATCAATGGAGTCAAATGAAATGAGATGAAGATGAGATGAGAACAAGAATAGATTCAGGTGGAGACATGGAACAATAACAAAAAGATAATGGAACAGAGATGGGATAAGACCAGGAGACTGAGAATAAGGAAAATAAGATACAGAACACAAACACAAGAAGAACAATCAGAAACACATCAGGTAAGACAGGTAAGTAGGTAGGTAATCTCAAGACTAGAGTACAAGGAGCTACTCTATGTCTTATATACTGACTACTGAAGAGCTCTGAGGATGTTGGCTGTGGTGGTGGGGCTTGACAGAGCTTGACAGAGTCAACAGGTGTCGGTTATGACCAGAGGGTGGGCCATGTTGATATGTTGATGGGATCAATTGTAATGTGGTCTGTTCTGAGGTTGTCATGATGCCCCAGGGTAAGTTGGGGGAGCCAGGGTGTCAAGTTGATGATGTGTAATGGGATCAGGCACAGTGGGGGAGTGGTCCTAGGGGCTCAGGAAGTCCAGGAGAAGTGCCAGTGGCTGTAGAGAAGACATCAGAGTTGGCCAGGGGGCCATCGGAGTTAGCCAAAAATGTGTTGGAGTTAGCCAGAGTAGGCATGGAGTGCTGGGGAAGTTCAACAAAGCATCAGGGGAGGTTCCAGGGGGATGGGGGTTTGTTGGGCAATGTAAGAGGTCCAGGGGATGGGTTGTGACATCACCCCTCCTTCAGTGTTGAGATCCTCAAGATGTGGGGAGCGGGTCAGGGATTGGCAGGGGTGTGGGAGTTGAAGCCCAGTAATATTGATCAATCTGCAGCAAGTGATGGTGGTGTGGGAGGTGAAGTCAAAGCGTGGCTGCCACCTCATCAGGGAGTTCTTCCTAATCAATTAAAAAGCCTTGGACATACCCTGGGGCTTCTCAAATCCTTTGTCATGTCCTCTTCCAGTTACTCAGCCACTTCCCCCACCCCATTGATCTCAGATGTGGATGTGGTGATTGTGTATGACAGCAAGGGGGAGGAGTTCGAGCATCGGTGCCAAGCCGGTGCAATATACCAGAGTTGTGAGCAGCATTGACTTGTTTCTTCAGGGTAACTGACAGAGTTTTGCAGAGTTGGCTGCAGTGGTGGTGGGTTCCCCAGGAGGTTCTAGGTGGGCCAAATTTCATCCCGTGGTGCCCCAATTGGTGGTGGGGGATGCAGAAGGGGTTCCACCATTGCAGCAAATTCCTCAGGTGGAGGTGATGGCAGAGGAGTTTGCAAGGGAGTTGGTGTGGGCTTGGGGCCCCCCAATGCTGGAATGGTGCCAAAACAAGGCCCCAGTGAGTCTTTGAGTTCTCCTTTGTCATGTGTGCTGATCCATTGTTCTTAGTGTGTTTTTTGTGTGCAGCAGGGCAAGGCCTGCATCTTCAATGCACCCTCCATGGGCTCATGGCATGACACTTCTGTTTGCCTTCCATGTTGCACAAGCCACAAGAAGTGCTTGATCTTGTTGGAGTGATGAGTGGTGTGCATTGCCACAGAGCAGGGGTGGGATGAGGACTGGGTGTGGAGTCAGCTGAGCAAGGTGCAGAAGACTTGGATATTGGGAAAGAAGAGCGCAGGGCAGTCTGCGGGGCAGGTGGGGCCTCCACGGGGTGGGTGGAGGGAGGGAGCATCCTTGGTGGTGGGCCATGGGAAGTGGAGAGCTTCCCCACCATTGGGGGCAAGGCCCAGCAAGCAGTCATGGGGGCACAAGCTGATGGTGGGTCCTCTTGGGTTTCATGTTTGCTCTCCCACCCCAGGCATGCTCTTGGGATAGGCATCAAGTTCTCTAGAGCCCTTGCCTTTGATCATGGAGGTCTTTCTTTGCAAGCAGGTGGAGGTTCTAACAGCAGCGTTGATGGCATGGGAGGGGGAGCTTTACCAGGCAAGGGAGGGTTGAGACGCAGCATGGGTGGAGAAGGAGGCATTGGAGCAGGAGCAGAACACCTCGGTGCAAGTGGTGACAGAGTGAGTACCAGAGGTATGGGGCTTGCAGAAGTGTCGGATGCAGTGGAAGGTGTGGCCCACAGTGGGGGCAGGGGATCAGGGAATGGTGCCAGAGAGTGGTTCACTGGGGGCAGAGCTGGAGGCAGCATGGCAGAGGGAGGATTGGCTGGTCAATGAGGCCACTTCAGGGCACATGGGGATCCTTTGTAAGTATTTTTCCCAATTCTCTGTCTATTGCTAAAATGCATTGTTTTTGGAGTCAGGCTGGGTGCAGAAGCACCGGATTCTCTTGGATGGTGCCTCCACAGCATTTGCATCAATCCAGGATGGGTTGGCGCAGATGTCTGGGGATCAGCCTCCAGAGTTGCAGCAGTGGATGGTAAGAGTGGGGAGGTTGCTGGCAGGGCATCGGTAGCATAATGCAGTGCCCCCGGGGTCATGGTGGGAAGTGATGGCAGATGCAGGGGAGTCCTTGCCAGGATTGGCAGAGGTCTTGGTGGTGGTGCGGGCCTAGATGGAGATTGATTGATTTGGGAGTGGGGGTGGTGGGAGTTCTGGAGGAAGAGTGAGGGAGTGGTTGAGCCCCACTTCTTGTTGTCTTCAAGTTTGCTGCCCTGTTCTGCCTTGTATCATATTTTTTGTACCCTCCAATGCTTCTTCATCATTCCTGGGTGTGTGAAGTGAGACTTTAATTTGTGTGAGGTAAGTAAAACATGCAGAGGTGCTGGTGGGAGTTGAATCCCTAGTGGATCCAGAGGTGGGGGTTAAGCCCACTAATGCCATCTGTGTTGGCTAGTCCCAGGGTTGCCGGGACAGGGCAGAGTGCTGTAGGAAGAGTTCCAAGGCTTGGTGGGGGTGTTGGGAGTCTTCCGGCAGAGTTCCGTGGCATTTTTGGGCGGCATTGCTGGGTTTGATTCTTGGGGCCTTGGACCCAGGGTGTAGGGGTTTTCTTTAGTCTGTGGTGGAGATGTGCATTGTGCTGGTTCAAGGGGGTGGTCCTCTGAGTCTTTGATGTGTATTTGGAGTGGTCAGGGCTTCAGTCTTTTGTTGGTGTGGCTGGCAGGGGGGGGCAGAGGTCTTCCAGCAGTCAGCCTCTATGCCGACATGGGTAGCAGGGTGGCAGAGGTCCTTTTCAATGATGGTGGGGGTGGTAGGGTGAGGTTTGTCCTCGAGGCATAGTTGGTCAGAGGAGGGAGTCCCTAGTGGCTTAGTGGCGGAGCCCCTGGAGTAGGGTGGTCCCTGTAGGGAGTTAGTGGGGGGCTGTTTTCCATACCATCTATGCTGTGGGTTTGGTCAGTGTGGAGGTGGAGGTACTCCCTTAGGGTGAGGGTTGCGTTTCCTTGGTTGGGGGTGCCCAGAGGTTTATGTTTGGGTGGGGTTATGCATGGTGGGGTGTTATCAAGCTCCAGAGTATTGTATTTGGTGAAGGGCACTTGGGATCAGGCTTTGCTGCACTCTGGAGTGTTGGTCCTGGTCGAAGTTGTGCTCTAGAGTATTGTGTCTGTGGGCAGGCATGCTTGGGTGGTGCTTTGGTGTGCTCTGGAGTGTCAATGATGAGGGGGCAGAGTGCGGGGTGATCAGTCCCAACCAGTTCCTTTGGGTCTGGAGTTGAAATTTGAGGGTTCCAGGTCATCTATGTGACATTGCTTTCCTGACCAAGGGTAAGTTCAGAGACAGAAAAAGGGGTCTTACATATTTCTGACACTCCCTAGAGTTAAATCTAGGATATCAAAAGCAGAATACACAGAGCAGTTTCAGATGCAGTAGCAAGCCCAGAATAGCCAAAGATCAGATGTGATGATCAACTTCTAGTTGATCTGATCACACGCTAAGGTTTGGCCATATTCTAGCTCCGCCTGAAATCCACGCAACACGTCAACTGAGGACAAGGTAAAATTCCCACACAAAGCCCTTCGAAGAAAAACATTCAAATTTAAACACATTCAAATTTAAATACGCTGACAAATAAACTGCAATTTCGGTCCCTTTCCAAGCAAGGCCAATATAAGACATATGAACATTGACAAACATTTGTGTACAGGGGAACGTCAAGATTGGGTATCGTGGCTATTGCTACACTTGGGAATGATTTACAAGTCCAGGTCTGTGGGTCCTAGCTGAGGTCGATCAACCACAAGCTAATTCGACTTTCGAAGCAAATTCACCTAAAACCCAAAAAGTCGTGTCATGAAAAGTCTTATGTCAAGAACTCGAGGTGCGTACCGGATAATGCGAAATATGTTCCAAAGGTAGTTAGGGCTTGTACAAGGACATTCAGATTATGCCGGTAGCCACTAATCACATTGCTGAGGTCCCCAGATGAAGTGTCCAGTTTCAAGTGAGCAATTGCGATAATGAACATTTCTGCAACGGAGAGCCAACATGCCTATAGTAATTGTCGTGAAGTGACCCTTTTCAGAATGCCAGAGTTACGTACGCTAATGATAGGATCCAAGCAAGGCCAGTCAGCATCAGTTAACTGACATATGAGCTGTACAATAGAGTGTCCCGCTTTCAAAGCCCGGCCGTCGGAAGTTACATGCCGTCGGAGATGGATGAAGGAAGTATAAATCATCGTCTGTATCACGAGGTATTCGCAATTTAACGGGACGGAGGGAATTGTCGAGGAAAATCTATGCAGGGCATCCTCTGAAAAGCGATATGTCCAGCCGTTCGGATCAGAACCTTGGGGGATAATGGGTAAGGGCGCATAGTTCGTGCCAATGACCCATCGAACGTACCATCTTTTGATCGTGATGTTAGTTCGTAGAGCACAGCCGCTTTGGCTTTCAAAGAGGGTATAGTCTCTTCAGATGGATCTGAAAGCTCCGCACCATCAAAGAACGCACGGAGGGGTGGCTGAAAACCAATTGCATCCTAGTTGTTCGCATGGCGGTCAGGAGAAATGAGAAATGATGCTGAAACACAAGGCACATACCCATTTGCTAGCTTCGAGAGGCCACGGGGTGAGGATGCGACACTGGGGTGTATCCTTATCCGACAATGCGAGTGGTAAGTTATTGGCTGCAGACCAGCAACGGTCAATCGTGAAGATTTGCCAGAATGCGAGGATGCGATCTTGTAGCTCCATGGCATCTCTTGGCGGGAGGATCGGAATAAGAGGTGCATGTGCTGGGTAGATACCGGTCAGTACACTTTGGGGTTGTATTTGATGTAGACCAGTTCCAACGGCGAGTTTGATTGCAGAGAAGGTGTGTCGGTATCCCTCCATAACACGATTGTTCATGAACAGGTAGATGGCGAGAAGCGCTGATGCTTGAACGATATCGGGAAGCCGGTCCGAAGTGTCCAACGCCACATTGATTTCGTGTTGTGTTTGTGTATAGAAAGGGAATTCGAGGTCCGTGTAGATCTGAGAGTTTGCGAAATGACATGCGAGAAGGTATATTGCGTTTACAAGTGCGGGGTGGGGCTCGTTCCCTGGTTGGAAAGGCTCATGGAACCGGTCTACACTCGCGTAGAAACAGAATTGATGTCTGTGAGCGAAAAAAATATCAAGTCTATAGTGATGAAAAATTGCAGGGTCAGCGGGTTGATTGGTAAATGTATGACGCGGCAAATCTCACAGAAATTGTTTCGCACGAGGAGACAGGGTCCTTCCAGGGTCAGTATGAGAAGGTCCAGCAAGAGAGGAGGCCGAAGAGGAACAAGAGGCAGAATCTTCAGACTTGACACGGTGTTCTGTGGGATTGAGAAGCATGGATGGAGCTATCGAACTGGCTTCAGAATGAGGAGGGGATGGTGAGACGGAAGTGGAGGCGAAGGTGTACGAAGGAAATTGTCGATTCGAAGCCCTACTATCATCAGATACAGGTGAAAATCTCGAATCCAATTCGACATTGCAAGGAGACGATGGTGCTCCTGATTTCCAGCGCTAATCAGAAAGAAAGCTTGTGAAAATCAAGTTTAAAGAATGCTAACCTGAGCTCGAGCCTGAGCCTGAGCTTGACTCGAGATCGTGTAAATAACGTTCTAGCTGAAAGATTTGCTCTTTCAAGAGCATTGTCCGGCTTTTTTGTTGTTTGTCGTCATACGCGCAGGCATCGGCACGGTCCATCTTCGAGCACTGACGGCATACAGGGCGCATTCCGTCACATTTCTGGCGTTGATTGATATGATCAGCATTAATAGGAATGAACGTTGTTTTTCAATGATTCTCACCAATTTTCGTTTGCTAGATGGTACAGCAATCAAATACGTTCATGGTGAAGATATTGTAAACTTCTTACCGGCAAGCCAAGCAGGCAGTACCTCGTCTGAGGATGGTGTCTGTTTTGTGGGGAGGCATAACTTGATCGTGAAGAACTTTATTCAGACATGATGCATGATGGGTTTATAAGTTTGGTGTGTCTACAGATTACAGCACGGCCTTGATTTTCGCCCGAAGATCTGATCAGTCAGATTTCTCTAGCGGACGTCTGTGGGCGCAGCCTAAATAGCAGCCAACTCACTGGTTCTTCGATCAACAAAGAGAACTTACACAAGCCCGACCGAATTCCCAAAAGCAGAATACAAAACCGCAAGTACCTAGGATCATCATTGATGTATGATGAAGCATCATTCTCGGTTGTTTTCGATATTTAGCCATGATTCTTCCGCACACATAGCCTTGTAGTCAAACCACCAGTCCGCTTATAAGTTAGAACCGCACTTCCGAAACTTTATTTCTCCTTGTTTTTATTGATTGGTATATGCCTCAGGTTTTGACTTCCTTCATACTGTTTGTTACCTTTGAGTGTTCGTTGCTGTCTGAATGGTGTTCAGGAGGCACTGCCAGCATGTTTAATCCACAACATGGTATTTGTGTCTAGTAGTTAAGTCCCTAGGTAGCCATTAGATTTACTTCTGATCTTTACCGACAAAGACACTGCGAAGATGATCCCAGACAACCTTTGGAGATTGTGCTGCATCAATACCATGCCATAAGCCCTTGTTTCGGTAATAGTCGACAACAGGACCTGTTTGGGTATGGAAGGCCCCAAGACGTTTGCGGAGGGTTTCTACATTGTCATCCGAACGCTGAATAAGGGGTTCACCAGTCACGTCATCAGTCATTGGCTTTTTAGGTGGACTGAGGGATTTCATCAGTCAATTGCCCGCGTGACGGTACTGTAACATACTTGAATTCCTTATGATAAGTCCTTCCGCTTGTGGGATGGATCAACCGGCCCGTGATGCGAGAAATAAGTAAAGAATCGTCGATTTGGAGTTGGACGACAGAGTCAAGCTTCTCCTTGCGTTCCTCAAGCATGCTATCTAGTTTTTGAGCTTGGGGTACTGTTCGAGGGAATCCATCAAGGACAAAACTGGAAGAAATATGAATTGAATGACACGAAAGCAACGTCCATCCAAATGACGTACCCGTTTTTGCAAGCCGTGTTATTTTCCAGTTCGCTCTTAATCATGCCCACCATAATATCATCAGAGACAAGGCCTCCGGTATCCATGATTTTCTTCGCCTCAACACCGAGGGGTGTCTTCTTGGCTACCTGATCGCGAAGCATGTCACCAGTCGCCAAATGGCAAATACAAAACTCGTCGCGAATTCTCGGGGCTTGCGTTCCCTTTCCTGCGGGGACAGTTAGCCAGTAAAGACGGTCGGCATTGTATTCGTTGCACCTGCTCCGGGAGGTCCGACAAGAATTGTCCGAAGTTGCTGAGCAGGCGTTTTGGGAGCGGGCTTTGACTTTGCCTCAATGGCTGCGATCTTGTCGTTTAATTGCGCCACAAGGGACTTGAGATATTCAAGCTCATCGGAGGCAGTCATCGCGGGAAAGAAAGGAGACAAAGAATTTTGAACGACCAACGAGGTAACGGCTGGACAAAGCTTAGCGCGTTTGCAAATGAATTTTAGTCGGGCTTTATCGGAGTTTGTATGGAGGTTCGGGACTTTCTATTTGGTTCAGAAACCCATGCCAAGCGCACAATTCCAAAAATATCCAGCTGAGCGCGACCGTGACGTGGAACTCGTGCGCAAGTGCCAGCGGTTGGGAATTTATTGACCTCGACGTCTATCACGGCAAACCGCCAATGGTACAGCTTCGCTCATTATTCCTTCTTGTTGTTAGTCTTGCTACGTGTCTCTATGCCAGGTCTAGCACTGGAGATTCTGTCCTGGTAGTTGTTGAACCAAACAGGCAGGATGACTATTCTCTCTTCTTCGATGGATTGAAGGGTCTGTGAATTACTACAATGCCGCAATGAATTCACTTGACAATGATCACTCTAGAGCAAGGATATGAGCTGACTTTCCGCGCCCCCAAGGCTGAAGGACCTCTCGTCATTGAGCACGATGTCCCCAACTTCGCCCACGTTATCCTTTTGGCATCTGAAACGAAGAGTATGCTATCAATTTCCTATTTAAATAATTATCTTCCTGAATCTTGATAGATTTTGCGAAGGATATCACACCGCAATCTTTTGTACAACTTCTAGGAAAGAAGACTAACCTCATTATCGCCTTGTCCTCTAAACAGACGCCAATGTCATCATTGGCCGCAGAATTTTCACTCACTCTTCCACCTCCTGGCACTCCGCTAGTCTCATACTTCCCAGAACGCGAAGAATCGCCTCAGGTCATTCCCGTTTCTGTCCAAGCCAACTCGATCGTTTCCTCAAATATCAACCCAGTCTGGTTCTCTGGTGTGCCACACTCGATTGGAAACAACCCTATGATCGTACCTATTCTCCGTGCACCGGAGGAAAGCTTTGCCTCTGAAACCGATGGTGGATCTCCTGATTCTCTCGTTGACGCGGCGGAGAGAGGTGGCGAAGGTCTCTGGGCTGGATCCCAGCTTAGCTTAGTCACTGGTTTCCAAACGCTTGACAATTCGCGCGTCACGTTCGTGGGTGGTGTCAATGTGTTCAGCGACGAATTTGCGCAGAAAGAAATATCCAAGTGCGTTTTGTATCATAGTCTGAAGAACCACGCACATTCTGAGCTTCTTTTCTCTCAGAGGTCTTCCTTCTGGAAATGCCGCTTTTGCTCGTGATGTCGCCGCATGGACCTTCCAGGAAACAAACGTCTTTCGTATCGAAAGCACGACCCATCATCGCGTCAATGCAACTGAACCACCAGAGCAATATACCACTAATGATAGACTTGTGAGGATTGAACTAAGGCTACACCTCAGTACGATTAACGACACCTTCAGGTATATAACGCCTATATCTCCAAGTATGATTCGAAAACGTCAACTTGGGTGCCGTATCCAGAGATCAGAGATCTCCAGCTAGAATTTACAATGCTGGATCCACACGTTCGGACAGCTCTGTTGCCAGTATCAAGCAATCCGGGCAAGTATTCAGCCACTTTCCGTGTACCCGACCGGCATGGTGTCTTCAAGTTCGTGATCAACTATAAACGCAAGGGGTACGTGGATTATCTCTATGCCATAAATGCACTACTGATTTGCCTCAATTTTACAGCCTCACGTATCTTACGAGCTCTATGACTGTCCCGGTCGTGCCTCCACGCCATGATGGCTATCCACGTTTCTTGAGTGCTGCATGGCCCTACTATACGGGCGCAATCAGCACGAGTATCGCTTTCTTCTTGTTTTCGGCCCTGTGGCTGGCCGGTGACTCACGCGAAAAGAAGGCAAAAGGGCACAAGGCGGAGTAGACATTTGTGACTCCTTCCGTGTAATAATAATGTGGGAAATTAATTTATGGCCTATACTTGCCAATTTCAAGCGCGCTAATCCTACTTGATTGGTTGAATTACGACATCAACGGCTATCAATTCTAGACTCTCATCAAAACATTTCCGCAATCCGTCTTCGCTGGGCGGTCAACAGTAAGAACTCCCTGGTCGTACTTGCGACGTGACCGCGTCAAATACCAGCCACACGAGATTCTCCGAAGAGAGTTCGAATGGCAAGTAATCTACAATTACCGCTACATCACAACGCACACCAGCACATATCATTGGTGTAGAGCCATTACCTTACTTCACCCCCGCCTCTTAGTCCTGTATTGCAGCTTGCCGGCGGTATAAACAGAGTTCATCCATTCATTCATTCCCTGGTCGTACGTATATCTACGGACATATACTTGCGATTCAATGTCAGCTTCTTTCTTAGCACAAAGTTTGTAGAACTGCACATCGATCGACGATCTCGGAATCGGCCGTCCAAACCTTTTTAAATATTCTGCGTGGATGGTTGTATGTGAAGCAGGTTTGCAAGTAACGCCAAGTGTTCCATTGTCTACCCTCGGAAGACACTGGCGGCGGTTCACTGTAGTGATTTTCAAGAAGTTTTTGCGACCGAAAAAAGGAAAAATGGCTCACATACCCAACACCCCCTATGGACTGTCAAGTGTGGGTCCCTATTGTTGTCGTGTGCACATCAAGGATTAAAAGACCTGTGCCTACATAGAATAACACTGGAAGAATGGAAGATATATGCGAACAGGAAGTTCACTCCAGGAATGGACATCACGAGCTACTGGAGTATCTCATGGCGACAGAAAGTAGGCAACACTGGCTCGAAAAGAAAGTGAGTGTCCTCCATTATACGGGTTGTTGATACAATGTCGAGTTTCAGTCAGCGCTGGTCCACTCACAGGTGGTTTACTTAGCTGCAGAAGTACGTCAGAACAGATTAGCGGCAATCGACAGATCTTTTCCCCATATACCGTTTGTGGAGGATGGATTCGAATCAGCAATGTTAACGCTGAAGAGTCATTCTGATATACAGCTGCTGATGCTGATGTTGCCGATGGTAAGGAGGATGATCATATTTTCGCCGATTGAATTTTCAACAGGCGCCTTGTTTTTGTAGAATGTAACACAAGCTAAAAGGCACTGGTTTGATTGATTGATGAACGGTTCAACTCACTAATTACTCCGATGAATAGATTGTATCTCCTTCCACAGCCTCCTGCTTGCATGCCCCTGTAAGAAATATAGGCTGTGGTATATTTTGGTGCAATCTAATCAGCAAATTGTGATCATCAAGCTACATCCCTTCCTGTGGTCGCTCAGGGTACTGTTTTTATCCCCTCTCAGTACCGCAGGAGTGTTACTTTGAACTAGTCGTACAGGGCAGTGGAAGCAAAGTATACCCGTCCCAAATTACTTTATTTCTCAACTCAATTGCTCGATAGTGGTGTTACCTCGGCACATATATCATTTCGTCTCTTCCAGAACATCCAATGGCGCTCTCTGAATGGATGATCCTTGATGACCAGGTTAGTTGTATCCTAAATTCTTATCCGTGACGATGGGTCCAACTGTTCTATCAACTGGCAGACTAAAAAATCACACTGCGCACGCCTCACAGCCCGCCATTTTGACAACAATCACCCACCAATGTCAGCTGACTTGGTCAAAGAGCACTATGACAGTGGTCGTTGGAAGATCCCGTGTTTCGTTCTACGCTGCGTTGGATTTGATAAGGAATTATGCCACACCATTCACACAACTGTTCACCAGATTCATGCTCTTGCTATTCATCAAACTCATGATCCAAGATAGCCCTTTGCAGCCATAAAATCATGTAGAACTCATGAACGTATGGATTATCGCTTGCAGACTGATTCCACGCAACGATATTCTAGATATTAGCGTAAACAATGTCTGAAAAAATCAGTACACCATTCGAGATAAAACAAATGAAAGGGACAACCGAAAAATAAATAATACGTACACTCCCATACTCTTCGCCTGGGAGTCGAACCCAGCTTTCGCGCGAACCTATATTCATGACAGGCGCGTGTACTAACCGATATACTAGCGAAGAATTACTTCATATCGGGATCTCCACTATATGTATATACCAGATCTGGAAGGGACAAGTAACGACTGATAGTCGATGCAAAGGACAAAGCAGTATCCACTACAAGAAGCCCCCTCCTACCAAAAAACTATACAATCCGTCCGAGCGTTCATATAGAAGGGGTGGCCACCCGACATACCATTCTGCGGGATATTCATAAGAGTGAACACCTTGGACAGCCGAACCTGTCCTCTACCCAAGGTATTCAGCTTAATGACTGATCCACTGAGTTTGTCGCGATCCGCCTTCTAATTTCTTTCGAAAGCAATAAGTTTGTCGCGGTCCGCCTTCTAATCTCTTTCGAAAGCAATAACATTTTTCTCAAAGTCAGCTGCAATGACTGGGTAATGGTCCCCAGGGAAGTTCACAATCTTACGAGAACAGGGAACTGTGATACATCGTGGGGAATGATCATACCATAGATAGTGTTCGGATTTTCGGTGACAAATATGAACTGAGTGTGAGATGGGCTGATTGATGTCTCAGATATCCAACCCGCGTTGCGATGACCTAGTGGGCAGGGAAGCTGCCAGCACGGTAAGATCGAATGTGATACTGCATCAATCATCAGGGAACAGGACACTCAACGATGGTTTCTTCCAGGGAAATGACCTGTTTACAATATAAGGTCGATGTCGTACTCATCCAAAGCAAAGATGTCGACATGACAAGAACCATTTCCTTCGTGCATGATTCGTGCCACCAAATCGTTGCGCAGTGTAATGTTTGGTGCTCGTGATAAGCTACTGGCTGCTTTGAAAAAACGAAGAGGACGGGATTGCAGGTATGCTTCGCGACCTCGTCCGGTTATTGAGACGGCCAAGATATGTATGAAATCATCTCTGACTGTAGTAATGAAGATGAGATAAAAGAATAATCTCAAAGCTAATTCTTACAGGGTTGAAGTTTTGAGAGATCGCTACATTGAAAGCGAAGTTTGGCGAGTCCGTGTCAATAGAGATGAACATAGATTGTATTCTTTCAGAGCGAGGAAGTTTCGAAAGAGGCCTTTCTTGAACTCAAGGTGCATCTAAATTGTGTGCAATGAGAGTTCTAGTCAACAATCATTGTCCACCTGGGACAAGACATGCCTAAGTCACTTGTGTTGATCTTCCGTATCCCCAGTGGGCTGTCTGTTTACAGAATTACACCATCGGTACTGACCGACGACTTGAAGTGATTGAGAAGTAATAGAGTCACATGATGTGTCGCCGAGGCGTCAGAAGTGGGGGGAGAGCACGGAGCGTTCTCGTCCACAATGGAACTTCGAGTTGATTTGACAAAGCCCCTGCGCGCATGCTACAACTCTAAGTAACCCAAAGAATCTTATAATCGATGGATAGATGCACATGCCGTGTACGTCCTCAAGTTATTCTACTTTCACTTACTTCGAGTTGATCATTATCCTTCCTGCAGTGCACGCGAAAGTTTAAAATATCATCAGAGCTTTCGCCGTCACATCAATACGTACCCCAACAGCCGAAATTCACAATTACACCACTACAATCCCCAAAAACACACGCCAAGTACTCCTCATCTACCATCACCCAACTACTACCTCGCGAATCAACCAGTACCTCCCCCCTCCGCTACATTCTGCCGTGTCCCCTCTACCTCGACATTCTCCCGCTCCCACGCCCTCACTGCATCCCCACCGCTGTAGCAGTCAGGCACGCCAAAACCCTGAATCATGCGTCATGATTCATGCTCGTTCTTATGCCTTCAACAAGGCGAAATCGACTCTATGGAGCACATTTTAACTAAGTGTGAATGTGTAGGTCAGGAGTTAGTATGGGAATCAATCCGTAATATGTGGAAAAATAGGATGAACGTTATGTTCCCAGAGCAGTGCATGGGCTCCATTCTTGGAAGCCCCATATCAGTAATTAAGGATGAGGACGGGAGGCCATCTCAAGGACTAACGCGTCTATATAGACTAGTAGTAACGGAGGCAGCTTCCTTCGTATGGGCCATAAGATGTGAAAGAGTAATAAGAAATGGCGATGAACCACATTGTAGGGTAGAGGTTGCAAATAGATGGACTGCAGCCCTGGGCAGAAGGGCGGAGCTAGACTTCAAACTGACGAATAGGAAACTGGGGAAGAAATCAATCCCCATATCTCAAGTGCTAGATACTTGGATTGGCACGTGCGTAATCGATACTAGCAAATGGCAAGAGTCACAGATGGTGACATCATGCGGGGTTTTAGTGGGTAGTAGCCAGGATTCAAGAGCTGGTATAGGATAGAGGAGCTGAGTCCCACATACGTGCGTAAAGGCATTTCCTCGCGGAGCCAAAATAGATGCTGCCCAGTAGGGAACCTGGTTTTGATCCCAGGTGAGCAGCCAGCAGGTGAGAGGAACACGCCAAGGGCGTAGTTCTTTCCCACTGTATTCGCTACTCCAACAAAAAAAAAAAAAAAAAAAAAAAACAAGACGAGCAACGCCATGGTCTGGATGTTCTGCATTGTAAGCTCATTGGATTGCCGGGTGATGATGCTAGCGGAATATAGATTCCGCCGTCAGCTCATCATGGGAGCGTAGACAAGGGATTCAAGAACGAGGAAGCAGAAGGCCAAAAGGTATATCGGTATGTGAATTGGAGGACAGCGGAGAGGACAGTGGGGATTAAAGAAGAGTTGCAACCGACAAGCCAGGAAGTGGGGGGAATTGTCCATCGGCCCGTTCTATCATTCCTTTCAAATCCTCCTTCTCTGCGGATGTAAAAATCAAAAAAAATTACCAAGTTCTACCTATCAAGGAGTGGTCAGTCCCATTATCACTCAATCATGCTCTGTCTCTTGTCTCTCTATCTAATCATAGATCTCAGGTTCCCCTCTTCAATCATTCCCCTATGTCCGCTACTCCTTCTTCCTTTTTGGTCCTTGATCTTTCCCCTGCCCATCTTTGCTTACTAAACATTCCATACTCGATCGAAGCATTCTTTCCTTAACAACATCCTCTAGCATCCTCAAACAAACTTACTCCTCGAGCCACCCACACCATTCTTGATCTGGCTCATGTATCAGGAAAGTTTCTGATAAAGATCTTCGGTTAACCGGTCCGAGGGCACTAAAAAAGGTTATTGGAAATACCGTCTGGCGTAACGGGCCGACAATTCATATACTTTGATTGTGTGAAAGATATCTGATATCCTATCCGTGTATGTTACCTTCACACGCCCAGTGCCATAAGCTACATCGATGGAGCAGAGTTCTTGAGTGTGTCTCAGTTGCCAGTTCAGGTATTGTCTGATTGGCAGTCTTCTTTAAAAACTCAAGAACCCATGAAAGAGCGAGCAAAGATCTTTCTAGGATGGAAAGTGGCTTGGCTGAATCTGTCTTTTTCCTGCCTGATACTCTTGCAAATTGGCCCTGGACATGTACTATTAGTCCCTTCTACCTCCAGGCTCAAGCAGATTCATCGGCATGGATTCAAAGTTTCAAAATATTCACTGCTGGGGAACAGCGAGCATTTGATCTATGCAATTTTAGTGAGTTTACTGTTTGATATCGCTGCTCTTCCAGTATATGGTCTTGAATATCACTCATTAGACTTGCTCGCTTCCCTCAGATATCCTCTGGAAAACCAAGGTTTGCTCTTCCTTATATTCACTCTTCCTGACAGGGATTCTCAATGTATATTTTGGTATACAGACATTATTCGTGCAGGCACTGATCTCATGGGCCTGTTTGCTGTATTTGATCAGTACACTGATGTTGCAGCACCCCGTGAAGCTCAGGAAATGGCTGATATGGTCATGGATGCAATACGCAATCCAGACAAAGCAAGGCCAGCTAATGAATGTGTTGTAGGCGAGGTTGCTAGACAGTAAGGTCTCAGAAAGCTCTATCCTTTGACATCTAATCGTCTTTGTGTCTTGACTTAGATTTTGGAAGCTATCAATGCAATATGCATCCGAAGGAGCAAGTCATCGGTTTATCGGGTCTTTTAATGAATATACTGCCTCAGTTGTTCAACAAGCTGAGGATCGTGCCCAAAGTTACATTAGGAGCATTGACGAGTATTTCCTTGTTCGGAGAAAGACAGTTGGTGTAAAACCATCGCTCGCGCTTCTTCAAGCTGGACTCAATCTCCCAGACGATGTCTTGGACGATCCCATCATCGAACGTCTTACCGATGCCTATATTGACATGATTATCCTTGATAATGTAAAACTTTCTTTTGGCTTCTATTTCTACTCTTGTGCTGAAAACGAAACTAGGATTTATTTTCTTACAACGTTGAGCAAGCTCGTGGAGATCCTGGTCACAATATTATCACTATTGTGATGCATCAAAAGAAGATTGGTCTGAGTAAAGCAGTGAATTGGATCGGCGATCATCATTCAGAACTTGGACGGCAGTTTTAGACTTGAAACATGTCCCACATTTTGACAAAACAATTGAGCAAGATGTGAAGCATTATCTTGGTAATTGGGTCAGGGCAAATGAATGTTGGAGCTTCGAGAGTCATAGATACTTTGGGATGAGTGGGAGGGAAGTACAGCAAAGCAGAAAAGTTGTCCTGCTTCCGTGGTCAGCCCAAATTTGCAGTACAAAGATATGAAGTAGACAAACTGAAGTACTGATTGCTTTTTAAATGATGTTCATCCATGACCGAATTTCTCTGTGTGCTTAGCCAATTGTTCATATTAAATAGCATACAAAGGTTGTGTTGTCCTTAGGTATTTAAATAAGTACATAAATCTTAGGCCTCCTGCATGCATGAATTAGAGACATACTTCTTTCCCAGGAACTAAATAAGAATGATGTGTCAGATTAGATATCACAATAAGGGAAAGGGGGGCCATGTTGTTGGAAAAATAACCAAACTCGAGTGGGTGAGAATCTGCTATGTTCAGTTGAAAGAAATAGTTGAAAGGAGTTAATCAATTCTGAGGATTTGAAAAAAATTTGAATATGTTTGGAGTAAGGACATAGTTTCAAGGGATAGGACGCATTCCTTATGTGCCGCACTGGAGTTTTCATCACATGTGCTCAGCTGCACCATTAGAAATATGTTTTCCTACTTTGTCATACCTCAGCTTGTCTTACTTTGATAAAGTGCAATTGAGGTATGTTTGCTATATTATCTTACACTACATATACTCATTATCCATTTAACCTAGACTGCATCCACACTATCTGACCATTTTAATATGGTTCATCTTACTTTGATAAAGTGCGACTGAGACTGCATTCATGCTATCTAGCTCTAAAGCTATGGCATGCTATCTGTATCAGTCCTTGATACATACCATTTCAAAATTTGATGGTTCTAGTTATTTTGAGTGTTTTGCACTGTAGTAAGGATTTGGAATGGTAGCATACAGACCTCATGCTAGGAGGAGGTATGTGTGATGGTAGTAGTTAGATTCTGTAAGGGCAACCTCCAGAGCAACAGATCAGAGTCATGCAGCTAGCAGAGGGGAATCCAAAGTATATTAGTGGAGTAGACAATGATACAAGTCAGTAACTAATCACCTAGCAGAGGGGAATCCAAAGAGAACAAGTCTAAGGATCCCCACTGCTTGGCATGGCGCATCAGCAGGTGGTGGAGGCGTGGGAACTACTGTACAGGTGACTGGAGCTACTCCTAACCCTAGGGCAATGGTTGCTGAGGTAATACAGAGAACTCCAGGGTTCTGGAAAGAGCCCCAGAGACGTCAAACAAGCTGTGGAGGTGCTGGAACCAGTCACAGAGGTTGGAAATGGAAGTCCCCTGACATCACCCCCCCTCTAGCATGCAGTGTCTCAATGTGTGGGGTAGAAGAAGTCCCTGATTGCTTGGTCCACTGGCAAGATAGGGTAGATTCCTTGTATGGTGTGCAGTGCATCTGGATGTCTCCGGTGGAACTCCTTAACAAGTCCAGGGGCATATACATTCTCCCATGGCTCCCAGGAAATATTCTTGATTCTGTAGCCTTTCCACTTCACCTTGTACTGTAGTCATCTCCAGAATAAATGACTGTCCAGGATTTCCTCCACTTCATACTCTTTGTTGTTGTTGACCACCACCGTGGGCAGCAGAGGTGGCAGATGTCACCCTGGGATAGGATCTTTGGGGGCTGGGGTAAGTTTGACCACATTGAACACTGGATGAAGCTGGCACATCACTGCAGGGAGTTGGAGTCAATAGGCCAAGGGTCCTACCTGTTGTTCCACTGTGTATGGCCCTAATTGGCAGTGTGACAGCTTCTTTGAGGGATGGGTGGTTGTAATGTCAGAGGCATCCAGGTAGACTTGATTCCTGGGCTCATATCTGTACTCTGGGGTCCTCCTGTGGTTGTAGTATTGCGCCATGTCATCTTTTGCCTTTGCCAGTGCAGCCTGGGCCTCTTATTATCACCTCTTTATCCAGTCCACAAATTTGTTTACTGCCTCATTCTCCAAGAGTTGGGCCCGGGGTTCAAAACCCATGCACAGGTGCCATCCAGTGTCAAGGAAGATTGGGGAAAATTGGGTGGACATGTGAACATGGTTGTTGTACTGGAATTTGCCATCAGGGAGGAGCATGTCCCAGTCATCTTGGTGCTTGTTGCAGAAGAGGCAGAGATACTGTTCCAACTCCTGGTTTACATGCTCCATCTAGCCATCAGACTGTGGATGGTAGGCAGTAGTGGTGTGGAGCTTTACTCCAAGCAGTTGGTAGAGCTTGCAGGTGAACTCCACCACAAATTGCAGTCCCCAATCTGAGACATAGGTGTTGGAGAGGCCACCACACCTTGAATGACATACTCAAGCTGTAGACCCTCATGATACAAGAAACTGTGCTGTATGTACCATGCCCTGATGCCCTTTGCTGCAATTGCACTCCCAGCCAGTCTACTGCAAACAAGCTTGCAAATTTGCAAAGAAGGATTTCTGATGCTGGCAGTGTATGTTTCCAAGGGATCACATTGGTTGTACAGAATGAGAAAAATTGTCTCCCTGCTGATGCATGTTTGCCCATAGTGGAAGCCTTCCAAGTACAGTTTATAACTTCCCAAATGCATGTAGACAAGGTGAAAGATAAGTATCCAGGTTGTATGGTTGGAATCTGTGATTCTTCCTCTATCAAGCTGCACCTGCACCTGATACAGCAGATCTGTAATGGACCATTGTCTTGCCCCTAATTCACATTTGAGAGGGGGGTCTCAAGTCTGATGTGCAAATCTGCACACTCCTTATCAAAAACTGAGTTCATGAACCTCAGATGGATATGAGGTTCAAGATGTATTGATGTAAGGGATAGAGGTGTCATGCCCACCAACTAGGCTTACATTTGATTTCAGGAATGTCTTGGTATATTCTCTTGCCTGACAACTGATATCTGGGCAAATGAGATTGATGGGTTCTGAATCTTCTGTATAAGTGCTGGATTGTCTTGCAATGAAGTTTGTGATGTGTTGTGAAGTCAATGAAGCAATGAGAGAATCAATTGTGAGCAGTGAAGAGTCAGAGGTTCAATTCAGAGTATGTGTAGAGTCATCTATCATGAGGCTGACAAGCACTCTCTTTTTGCCTGACAAGTATAATGTAGTCATATCACCCATGTAGCCAATCTCAGCTCTATCTAATTGAGTTTACAGGATTTTTATCAGTCTGCAGGTAATGATGCAAATTATATGCTAGGGTTTACATGAGGTTTAAGGTAAGCAGAAATCACAGGTAGGTAAAGGAAAAGTTTTTGACAAGATGGAAAGATACCTCTCAATGGTCCATCTGCCAAAATTCTCAGCTGTTTAGGAATCCATTCTACTATAATCCAAATGGAAATATGCTTGGAAATTCAAAACTATGTGTTGTAATATCAACTTTGTGGTTGAATTTTATGAACATCCAGCTATGAGTGCTCCAATGCAACTGGCAATTCCTGAGCAAAGCATTATGTGACAATCATAATATTTTGCCACTATGAGGCTGTGCATGGCCAGATCAATGACAACCATCTTGGCTGAACCAATGTTCTGTTCAGGAGATGTCCATCCTGGACATAGTTTCCATGCTAGCCACTTGTCTCTCAGAACAAGGCCTATGCCCCAGAAAGTTGATGCATCCACATGAATGAAAAGGCCTTGAGGTTTGGAAAGTTTGATGATAACTATGGTACAAGCATTCTCCAATGTAATCCTCCATCACAGGATGTCTTCATACATTGCATGGCTGAATATGGTGAACTACCCAGGCAAGGCTTCCTAGGAGAAGACTCACATGGAAGCAGTAAAGCAAGGGAAGATGGGAGTGCCCTTGTGGAACCACAAGCATAATGTGATTCATTGTGCCAATCAATGATTTGGTTAATACCAAGTTTAGTTTGCCACTTTTTTTTCAGGTCAAGAGTTTTGGCAAGTACTTGAGATGTTTTGGTACAAGCAAGCTAACTGATTTAGCACTGAGGGACCACTCAAAGCCAGTGTGAATAGAATTATTGGAAAAGGGTACAAATTTTTCTAGAGCCCATGGCCAACCCAGATCATTTGCTACTAACCATATCAAGTCCTCATTGTATTTGTAATAAGAGGAGCTGTTAGGCAAGTAGGATAAATATCTGAAAATATGAAGTTGTTCATCCACTTCAGGGGTGCCTCAATGCCCTGGGAAGTGTAAATAATCCCCCCCAAACAATCAGCCCAAATCACCCAACCCCACCATCAAACCCTGCCATCAAACCCTGCCATCAACCTATCTAGTCCACATCAATGACCTTCCCTGTTTGGACAGAACCTCTGAACTTACAACCCCTCCACCCATCCTGCACTTGTCTAAGACCTCTGGCAGCACCAATCTTGTTTCAGCACTGCTGCCCTGCTCCCAGTATTGGAGCACAACCTAAACCTTGGCAATATGCCCCATATTCCCATCTCAACTCCCAAACTCCTCTAAGGACCCAAATGACCTACTCTAAGTACCATACCAACATAGTCAGTACTCTAGTCTTTTAGCCTACATAGATTTCCCAGCCTCTAGTTTTCTGGCACTATCTGTATCTATTTCCCAGCATTATCTATTTCCTGGCACTTATCCCTACTAACTCTGCAGCTCCAAATCATAATTAAATTGTTAACCTTAATCCCCAATAAAACTCCAGCTCAATTCCTAAGTCCTCTGACCTTGATTAGTCTCTGGACTTAGTATTCTTGTTACCTTTGAACTTCTGGATTGTCTGTTCAACCTCTGTCAAACTCTGACACTCCATAAGTTCTCCTAGTCATCATGGTTCTCTGACTAGTGGGTTGATTGAGTACCACTTCATCATTTATGGCCAGAGCAGTGTATAGGCATTGCCAAGGGGCCTGTTGGAATGTTCCTAAAGACTGCCACTTGTGTGCCTCAAGCATTTCAGCCACTAGGAGCCAGCATGCATAAAATGTGCTCCAGTCACATTGAAATCATTTTGAATCAATCTGGGTGTTGACAGATAGAATGTCAGAGTTGTTGTATGGATGGAAATGATCAACAGTAATGCATATCTTGCTAGAGGTGTGCTCAATGACATTTAATGGTGCCATTTGGTAATGACCAAACAATTGTTTGATAAGGTTGGAGGAGTATCCCTCAGAGATACAAGCCAACTCACATTCCTGTTTGTATTTGTTAAGGACAACATCATAATGCTCTAAAGTGCAGTAGTAGTTCAGCAGAGGGTATGTATAAGTAAGGGGAAAGTCTCTGAGACCTGTAGAAATAATCAGGGAGGCAATTGCAACAGGTATCACATGAATAATCTAGTGAGAATATGTATTGTAAACCATCAGCATTCAAAACTGCTGCCCAGCACTCAACCATCAGCAGGGTTGTCACCAGAAAGAAGCACTCATGCAGAGCAGTCCTGAGCAGAAGTGGACTCCATCCTTACACAGGGAACAGGTGTGACAATGAGGGCAGTCCATTGCCTGGCAGGAGTGAGGTCTGTTCCATGCATAGCAGAAGGACACTCCCTCTCCATCAAGGCAATTGTTGGTCTGTCAGAGTACCCTGCCCTTACAAGTGCAGCTTCTGAAACAGTGGTCATTGCTGCTGCACATCATGCAGCAGACCTGGCATGAGCCACCATTGTGGTTCTTGGACTCTGACAAGTATGGTGGGCATTGGGGTATCTTCTGGAAAGAGGATTGCTGAGGTGGAGCTGGGGGATGTGCTTGCAATCAAGCAGGACAGGGGTGTTTCAGAGGAGGGCTATAAGGACTGACTAGTGCTTGCATTAGAGGAACTCAAGGTGCCTGGGCCAAACAGACAGGTTGCAGGTTGACCCATGCACTGCAGGCAGAACTTCTTGTTGAATACAACATTGTATCAGCCCTGCACTCAGAGGTTGCCCTGCCAGTGTAGGTAGGCATGGTAAATGTGCATGTCATAGGCCAGATATGCCTAGAAAATCACTGGAAAGTTGGCATGCTATTGTATGCAGTAGTAATGGGCATAAAAAGCATCTGCTATGCTGCCTGTGACTATACCTCTGATCTGGCCATCCAGCCCCATCTTCAAGCTGTGACAGATGAGATGAGAGTGTTTGAGGCCTGAATGAACTTGAAGGGCTTCAGGTCCTTCTCCTTGCTCAAGTCAAATCTGACACCAGAGAACTGAAATTTGCTGCTGGTCATGAGAGAAAGGAATATGTAGCTATGGCAATTTGGCACTGTCATTTCCCTGTGGCAAGCATTGTTGGGTAAAGAGGCCTAGTGGTACATAGGCAAACTATCCTGCATTGAAAACCTGCTGGATGCATATCAGAACCATAAGAGCATTTGGGTTAAGCACTATGGCTGCCTCAGTGAATGCACTTAAGAAGGAATTAGGAGCTGAGCATAGAGGAGTAAGACATGAACATCCTGGGGAGTAACCTGGTGTTCTGGGGAATGATGAGGACATTTATCTGCATGATGCTTGCAAGCCCAAGTGACCAGCATAAGAGAGTCCTCTCTATCACTTGTGAAATGAGTGGCTGTCAAGAGACTGCCTATACTGGACCCCATTCTTGTTTTCCTTATTCCAGGCTGGCCTCTCATTTCCATCCCTCTCATCTTTTGGAAACAAGGACTTTCAACTAAGAGTTATCTAACAGTTATATTCCTATGTGGTCATGTGTCTCAAGGCTGGAGATCAAAGCTATTTAGAATGAATTTCTGTTTTTAAACAGATTCTGGATTTAGTTGTTGTTGAGTGTTTTTTTAGAAGCTCCAGAGTAAATTTTCTGAATACTGGCATTAAGAATCCTTAGACTTGATTTTTTGAATCTCTTTTTGCCAGACAAGTAGCTGGAACCCTGGAACTTTTTGTAAATGCTGAATAGACTTTGGATCTCCCTTTGCTAGTTGTGTGATTGAGCCACAGCCTATAGAGATTACCTTTACAGCAGAACAAGTCTCTAGCTTTGATCTGGAAGCCTCCTTTTCAATTGCTTCAATAAATTGAGGCAACTAAAAGGTCTCTTCCCCACTAGTGTCTTACTACTCCCTGTGCTGCTTCTATAACCCAATCAACCCCTCCAGCACCTCCCCTAGATGCTTCAAGCCCCCAAGGACAATGCCTTAAGTCACTTGTTGACTCTAGAGATGCAGGAACTTACTCAAGCCTTCTTTACCTCTCACACTGCCAAACTTGCTAGATTACATCAAACCACTGAAGCTGTGTCCCTCTCTCTCTCTCCAGACCCTCCTGGGACACCTCCCTCCTGCTCCTACCACTCCACTACACCTCCAGCAGCTGCAGAAAGGTTTCTTTCTGTACCTATCTTGGACTCTTTAGTTCCTCACCTTGAAACTTTTCCACCTCATGCTTCCTGACATATTTGATGGGGATTGTAAGGCTGAGGAAAATTTTTTTACAGTCCTGCTTCACCTGTATTCAGCTGAGTGGTAAAGCATTTGCCTCCAATGCCCTGAAACCTGCGTTGAGCTTCAACATATGCATTGTATGTGTTTTGCCACCCTAAAGGAGTGAACAGTTTTGAGGACTGAATAGAGGTTGAGAAGGATTTATGAGCTGAATTCTTTTCCCTTGACCCTGCAAAGACTGCAGCTCTTGCCCTTGAAGACCAAGAACAGTATGGTCATGGAAAGCAGTCCTTAGATGAGTATATCAATTCTATGTGCTGGTTGAGCAGGCTGAATATCCAGACAGTCTGCAGCTCTGCTTCACCTTCTGGAATGGACTTCACCCCTCTCTTATGGATTGTATTAATAGCATGGCTGAGGGGTGTGCTGATAACAGACACATTGACACTAGGTACAAAGTGGTATGTGAGTAGTAGCAGTTGATGGAGCTGAAGCCATGAGCTGCAATGCACACAGCATCCCCTGACTGCTCTTTGCCCTCTGACTGCCCCATGAGTGGGTGCATTCCTCCCTGCTCTATTCCATGTTGCTCCATCCCATGCTCCTCCACCAGCCTTCACACATCCCCTACCTCAAGGAGTCCCCATAAACATTGATGCCTCTTGGCACAACAGAAGACTGCCAGCAGCAATCCTCCAGTCTCCTGTCATGCCAATACTGTGGAAAGGCTGGCTAGCCACTTTGCCCATTGCTGTCCTCAAGAGCTAAAGGTGTACTATCTCTCCTTGTCCAAGCAAGAGGAGCTGCTTGTCCAACTCCTGGCAGCCCATAATGCAGCAGGAGTCCCCTCCCCCAATACACCTGCAGTTACTCCCTCAGCTGAAATTGCAGAAGAGTTGGCAGTTGTGCCTGTTGAGTCAGAGGATGATTTTTAAAAAGCAACAAGTGACCTGCACATCCCTATTGCCCATACCATTTTTTTTATCTTGTCTGTGGAATCAAACATATCTGTTGCAACTCTTGATGCTACAACCAAAACAATAAGCCCACTCTCAAATGTACAAACCCCCCTCTAGCAAAAGTCTCTACCAGGAACACACCTCCTTGCCCATGCTCTCAAACTCTTGCTTGGGAATGCCAGTTCCTTTGCTGTTACCTCATTACTTCCACTTCTTTTGCCAACTCCTCAAAGCTACAGATGGAAATTGAGACAACAGACACCCAGCAGATAGCAGAGCATCTGGCCTCTTTCTGGATGCAGGATATGTGCAATGACATCACCTCACCACTCACCCTCTCTCTTGTCACTTGAGGACATCTTGTAGATTTCTGAAGAAACACCTGCTCAAAATAGTTTAAGTGATTTCTAACAAGTGTTTCTTCAGATATACCTTTCAAAATTTCCTAATTAGAAATTTTTTTTGAGAGTTTCTGGAGTAACACTTATCAGAAATTATTTAACATGTTTTTAACAGGTGTTTCTCCAGAAATCTACAAGATTTCCTTAATTGTATCCAATTTCCATTTACAATATAGATGGCATGCTCAATAAAGCAGGCTCCATCTGTTCTGTGATTGATCTGATCCTTCACTACCAGAATCACTCAGCTTTTGCTGTCACCAGCTTGTAGAAGCAAGATATGATGTTGGAGTTCATCTGGCTATGTAAACACAACCTCAAAGTTGACTAGACAAAGAGTGAGGTAAAGATGAGTTGCTGCCCCTGTTATTGTATGACCTGTACAGAAGAGGCCTGCAAGGAGCATAAAGCAAAGATTTGTGAGCATGCCACTTGTGTGTGCCCATTATGCAGGGCATCTCCCTTATGCTGATCTTGACCTTCTGGATCCCCTCTCCTCAGGCACTCCCTCATAAGGAGGCCCTTTATGAGAATGTTCAAGGTGTTGGGTGTGAGCTCCAAGAGAAAGATGGATGCAAATTTGCTGGTGCTCCAGACTCTGAGTCTCCAGACAAGACCACTGAGGCAGGTGATATGATCTATGCTACAATGTTCCACCCCCCTTCTACATTAGCAAATATTTGGGCCAGACAGACAACTTCTCAACAAATGGCCAAGGCATTTGCAGCAAGCTCTTATCCCAATCCTTTTTGTAATATGTTTCCTCATTACCTCCATAACTTTGAAGATGTATTCTTGAAGGCATCATGCAATTCACTCCCAGAGTGCAAGCAATGGGACCATGCAATTGAGCTGCTTCCTAGCATAGAACCCCTCCTGTTGAAAAGTCTATCCACTTGTACCCTGTGAGCAGGATGAGTTGAATGTGTTCCTGAGGAGAACCTTGGCTCCAGCCAGATACAACCCTCCAAGTCCCCAATGGCTTTCTAAGATTTTTTTATCAAGAAACAAGATAGGTCTCTTGGAGTCTTGCAATGACAGTGAAGAACTGCTACTCCTTGCCACTCATTTTAGAGCTTGTCAACAACCTTTGAGGTGCATGCTACTTCACCAAGTTGGATGTCCATTGGGGCTACAATAATGTGTGCTCAAGGAAGGAAATGAGTAGAAGGTAGCATTCAGAACTGATTTCAGACTCTTTGTACCCCTAACCTCTGGTAATTTTCTTTGGTCTCAATAATAGCCCTGCCACCTGATAAACAACATCTTACATGATCTAATTGTGGAAGGCATTGTTTGCATTTATCTTGACAATATTTTCATCTATACCAACACCTTGGAGGAACATTGTGAAATCATGCACATCATCCTGGAACTTCTCTGCTAACACCAGCTCTATCATGTGCATCTTCAAAGCCATGGATCCTACATTCTCCCAGCATCTTGGAGTGTGATTGGTGGTGATGCCTGTCAAGGCTGCAGTCTCTGACAGGCAGGAAGTTGATTGAGATTGGCTGGGTCTACATACCAGAGTTCCCTGTCTAACCCAGTCACAACAACATAAGAATTAGCTGTGATGGCACTGAAAGTAGCTAGTGAAGGATCAGACTTCTTGGATGCTTTTTTTGAAGGTGCTGGGAGGAAGAGGCAGCAATGGCTTGTTCCTTGTCCCCCTGCTACTGCCATCAAATGGATTCACTACAAGTGTATGGAAAGAAATAAGAAAATTGATGATATTTGACCTAAGAATGAAGGTAGAGCAGATTGACACATATGCAGCAAGAGAGATATGAGAGCTAAGGCTAAGATAGAGCACACCAAGATGCATTGAGCAGCTAATGCTGGTGACATGGTTTATCTAATCCATTAGCTGGGTAACAGATCTTGAAACTGGTAACATTACCAGCAGTAACAGACAGTTCATGATGTTGTCTATATATATTGAGCCCAAACAGACTTGAAACAAAATCTCAAAGATTTGGAATTCAAATCTTGTGCAGAACAGGCTCTCAAGAAACTCATTCCACTGTCATCAAAGGCATCATTTGAAGCAAGTGCCAACAATTGAGAAACTTCTATGTTCTCCTACAACTCTTGGAGGCTTGGGGCCTTGCTCTTAAAGCCAATGAATGGCTCCACTACAGTGAGTCAGCCTAAATCACCTACCTTGCACAGCAACCAGCCAAGGTAGCCCATAAGTTACTTTAGTGTGACATCACTTGGAAAAAGGTTCTTACTTGATCCAGTGGGTATTGAGAAAATTGAAGCCCATACAATTGTTGAATAGTACATCTAGTATATAAATCAAGTATTACTAAGAATTTCAATCAAAATTGACTGAGATATTCAAATAAATGTTTCTACAAGTCAGGATATATTTGTGGTCTTGAGTTCCCTCAGAATGGTCTTGGGAATCATCCTGTGGCCTCTATATCTTTTGCAGCTCAGGCAGCCTGTCTACCATTCAGTCACTGAGAGTATGCAAGCATGGACTTCCATGATTGGAAAGCAAATCTTGAGTGATCATGGCTTGATTAAACATTTCAATAGTATGATTAAAAAAGGAAGCTCACTTTTGCATTGAATCAAGTGGAACACTTCCTAAAGCATTGAGTAAATGACTGATGAGCTGATCCTCACACAATGACTCTGGATGTAGCCTGTATACATGCTTGGCATAACCCCAACACTGCTCAAGAAAATTGAGCTCACAAAGAAACTTGAGAAGGTAGAGGACTTTAAATCCATGTGAACCAAAGGCAGTTTCCAGAAGAGTAGGCTGGTTTGCAAAATCTGGCTGATTGAAAAGCACACAATGGCAGCAGCAGTCTAGAGCTGGGGCTGCACAGTTAAATCCTTTGCATTCAAGCTTCAGCTTTGCCTCAACTAGTTCATGTTCCCAGAGTATTTTAGTAATTCCCTTGAACATTTCAGCCATGGGATGCCCCCAGGGGAAAATATAGAGGCTGGGGTTGTCCATTAAATTTGGCATATCTCATCAGGATCATCACCTTCTTTAGTGTCCCATCAGAATTACACTCCACATTGCCATCAGAATCATGTTTGATGGCCTCTACAAAGAACCAAGCAAATGGATTCTTTGGCATGCATCATTCAGTAATGGCACCCTCAGCACATTTGAGGTGGGAAGGAGCATTGTTATAGACAAAGACATGCTTGTGCTCTGGATAGTCAGATTGTACAGTATTCATTGCTTCATTTGCCTCCTCAAGTATGTCATCATTAGGGAAGTAGCCATCACAGTTCTTTCCTAGTTTCATGACCCTGCATGCATTCCATGAACCATCCTTTGACTGCAGCCAGCCACAATTGGCAGATACATAATCAGCAATGATTAGAGAAGCACCTTCTCTCTTTTTATATGGCTTTGCTGGTGTATTTTTATGATGCCAGGATTTTCAACATCAATCATTAGCATAAAAAATTGTTCATTATGGAACCAGAGCATGATTATTTTCCCAGATGAAAGGGCTCTCCACTGGCATTCCATCAATATATGTCCTCATCTACTTTTCCAATTCATAAATCTAGGGAAGAAACTTCTCATTGTAGTATGCCACAACATCTTCATGCTTGTGACCATCAGCATACTGCCCTTTTGCAGCAGTAACCTAATGCCTTCAAATAATGGCATGCAGTGTGCATGGAGATCTTCTTTGTGATCCCATGCCAGTCCATAAATTCCAGTTGTGTCAAGAATTCCACTAGCTTCTGTGTTGCAATTTTGTTGCCAAGCTCTTGCAGATAGAGATTGATGTCATTCATCAGATTTTTATCTACAAGCATAGATTCATTTGAATTTTCATATAGGTTGATAGGGAGTACATCATGATCCTGAATATAGACATGGCAGAGTTTTTGGAGTTGACATGCACAGTATACACCACATCCAATAGCAACAGCAGCTTGCAAATATGGAGCAATTGAATGACTATGGGTAACAGATCAAGGATCTATGGACAAGTTAAGCAGCACTTTCATGCCATAGAGCTGTTGATTCATGAACACATCATAATGAGGTGTTCTATATCCACCTCCCTTGCCTTTGGAAGGACTATGAAGTAAAGTAGTCAAATCTAATAGGGCTTTGGTAGCTCTGAGAACAGTTGGAGTCTCACAAACTTTACCATTGCATGTAGTCTCATTGTATCTATGATTTTAAGATGATACCTTTGACAAAGTTCTTCCTTTGTTGTGATCCTGATCATCATTGATCAAAATTGCATTATGATCTTGTGAAAAGCCAAATGTATTGGCAGAAAAGATGCTGGATGTCAGGTTCTACTGACCATGGGGGCTCAGCTGCACTGGGTGAATCCTTACTAGGCAGATGTGATTCTCTGCACTGATAACTGGGCATTTGGGGGAGTTCTAAACATGGGGGACTTGGGAGGACAAGCAGGGGGAAGTGATCCAAGCAAGTCCAGGGTAGTGTCAGGTTCCACTGACCTCGGGGGCTCAGCTGCACTGGGCGAGTCCTTACTAGGCAGGCGTGATCCCCTTGCACTGGTAACCGAACACTCGAAGACGTTCTGGGCCCTGGTGGCTCATGCGGGTAGTTGGGGGAATGTGATCCAGACAGATCTGGGAAGGTCCGGAGAATTCGGATTGTGGGGAGACGGGGCGGTCTTGGCAGGGTTTAGGCAGAAGGCCGTACGGGAGATTCATGGAAGCAAGGGAGTAGGTGGCTGTGTGATCAATGGAACGGAGCCGGGGTTTGATGGGAGATCATTTGGAACTGATGGAGTCCGGGACCGAGCGAAGAGTGAGGTTCGGACCTGGTAAAGGAGTGTCGGGGTCCGTAATCGTAATTGCGGAGTTCGTGAGGTCGTTAAGGTCGATGAAGACTTGGGCACAATGGTCGGACGGAGTCACCGAGACAGCATCAGACGAAATGGGATGGGGTTGATATAGGACAAGAGTAGATTCGAATAGAGATACGAAACAATAACGAGAACAATAACGAAATGGAGATGAGACAAGACCGGGAGACTGAGATAAGACCAGGAGACTGAGATAAGACCGGGAGACTGAGATAAGGGAACGAGACACGAGACACGAGAAGGAAACAATCAGACCATAGGTAACGTTCAGCAATATCAAGACTAGGGTACGAAGAGTTACTCAATGACTTATATACTGACTACCGGAGGACTTCGGGGTACGTCGGCTGTGGCGGCGGGGCTTGGCGGAGCTCGACAGAGGGGGCGGGTGTTGGTTGTGATCAAGGATTGTGCCGCGCTGATATGTTGATGGGATCATTGGAGAACGCGGGTTGCCCCGAGGTTGTTGTGATACTCCGAAATAGGTCAGAGGAACCAAGGTGTTGAGTTGATGATGGGTGGCGAAGATCGGGAACAGCGGGGGTGGTTCTCGGAGTTCGGGAGGCCCAGGGTAAGTGTCAGTGGCTGTGGGGCAGGCACCGAAGTTGGCCAGGGGGCCGTCGGAGTTAGCCGGGGAGGCATCGGAGTTAGCCGGGGAGGCGTCGGAGTTAGCCGGGGAGGCGTCGGAGTTAGCCGGGGAGGCGTCGGAGTTAGCCGGGGAGGCGTCGGAGTTAGCCGAAGTAGGCGTGGGGCATGGGCGGAAGTTCGGCGGAGCGTTGGGGGTCCCTTTGGGGGTTTGGGGGGTTGATGGACGATGTGCAGGGTTTCGGGGAACGGGTCATGACAGGTAGTCCAGAGGAGTCTAAGACAAGTTGCGGGAAAAGGGGCAAACTTGACAGGGCATCAGGTACAAGTCTGGAAGTGAATATTGTGAGTGCGGAGTAAGTGGAGGCTACATGAGTGATGGGAGCAGAGCCAGAGCTTGATGGGGGATCAACAGAGGTTGATGGAATTTGGGGCTGAGCAAGTAGCAAGATCTGGAGTTGGTTTAAAGGATGTTTGGGGTTTGTAATTGCAAGCATGGAGTTTGTAAAAGTGTTAAGGGTTGAAAAGGACTTGAGCACAATGAAGGAAGCAGATCAAACAAGATGAGACAGTGTTGAACAGAGTGAGGCAGAGTCAAGGCAAGATTGAGATGGAATGAAAATAGATTCAGGCAGAGATATGAGATGATAACAAGAATGATAATGGAATAGAGACAAGACAAGACTGGGAGACTGAGAGTAAAGGAAACATAACACAGAACACAAAACAAGAGATAGAAACAATCAGGAACACATCATGTAAGGCAATATCAAGACTAGAGTACAAGGAGCTACTCTACAACTTATATACTGACTACTGGAGAGCTCCAGGGGGCAGTGGGTGTGGTAGTGGGGTTTGGCAGAGTTCAGCAGAGTCAACAGGTGTTGGTTGTGATTGGAAGGCAGGCTGTGTTGATATCTTGATGGGATCAGTTGGGAATGCAGGCCATCCTGAGGTTGTCATAATACTCTGGAGTGGGTCAGGAGAACCAGGGTGATGGGTTGGTGACATATGACAGAGTCAGGAATGGTAGGGGATGGTTCCAGGGGCTTGGGAGAGCCAGGGGAAGCATTGGTGGCTGTGGAGAAGACATCGGAGTTGGCCAGGGGGTTGTCAGAGTTTGCCAGAGAAGTGTCGGAGTTACCCAGAGTGGGTGCAGAGGGTGTACAATGGTTGGGGTGATTGAGGGGGCATTGGGGGGGGAACTCCGGGGAAGCAAGTGGGCTGGGAATGAGGTTGGGGGTCCAGGGAGTGGGTCATGACACTGGAGGTGTCAGTGAGTGGAATGGACTTGATTTCATCTTCCATATCTTCTACATATGGCCTACAAGCCTTGGGAGGTGGGGGTAATGTGAATGTGCCTTTGAATGTGTCCAGAGTAGCTGTGGAATGAATGCCAAGGAGATGCTCAGAGGACTGATTCTCACTGTGTTCTATGAATACATTCTCAAGATCTGACATGTTATTCATCAATGCAAAATGACCAGCATGCTAGATAAGTACATACACATCTGCCCAGACCATCTGAATCTGTTGGTGCACCCTCTTGGACCATGCAATATTGACTCTACTGAGGGATTGACACATGTCCCTGAAGTGATAGCTTATGTTGCTCCCACAACCACTACATTCAGCACAACAACCAATATTGCTGCTCTACTAGGTGACAGTGTGACTGAAGGCTCTACTAGTACAGCCAATACTGTAACTGAGTGCTGGGACAAGATGGTGTGCACTGACAAATCCTCAGCCACATTGATGGACAAGAGGGAAGGATGAACCACTTTTAGTGGTTCACAACAGTTGTGAATGTTACTGGACAGGGAAACCTGACCATGAATTGTGACTGACACACATGGTTTGAACCTATCCACATCAGTCTATATGAATTCATATTCTGCAGGACTGCTTGGCCTGCATTGTATATTATTCACATAGAGGAGTACTTAGTACTACCTCAGTGCTGTCTTGGAGGTGGGATAATTTATTCCACCCTTGCTAATATTTGCCACCCTTCTGTCAGACCATTGACAGGTCTCAAAGAGGGGTATGTAACAGAATGTTCTCTGAAACTCCATAGTATATCTTATTATTTGGACTTATTGAATTATTACATTATTTACATCTACTTAGCAGCAGCATCTGACACTGTCTATTGAATTGTACATATGACATCATGTAAGGCATCACTTTACTTGCATATTCATAGTACATAATCATGACCAGCTTTGACTTACAGCCCATACAATATAAGCTGCAAGGACCATAATGGAAATATTTCATGCAGGTGCTGCCATCAGAGAATTGTTAATTATTTATAGTGACTATTATCCAGTATACTATATACTTAGGCACCACAGGTCTACAATGAGCTTGTGGAGCAAAAGGTGCCATCACCTGAAAAATGGACCAAGGGAGAGGGTGATCAGTGCAATGTATCTGAACCTAAATGATCTGTTCAGGGAAAAGTGCCAAATGAATTTGAAGATGGGCTGTTGTTACACACACAATTTCCTTGTCTGGAACAATGGCTGTGCTGTTAGTGAGATGGAAGGACATTATGAGGGGTTCAAAGAGTCTGTGATTGGTTCAGAATGCCAGACAAAAGATATACTATCTTTCCATGTTCTTTTTAACAGGAAAAGCCTTCTAATTGTGTTCTTTTGGCAATTAGCATTTGGTTAAGGTGTAATAATGAAAATAGATAGACATTCAATCAAACAGGTGGGAAGAATTCAAGTTGCATATAAGATTACAGCTATTTTATTTGAAATATAACCCAGGAGAGCTCACTGTATATCTCACAAAGATAGTGTCTGAGCATTTGTATTCATAGATGGCCTTAGAAAAAGAAAGGATAATAAATAGATTGAAGATGATGAGAACAAAGTTCACTTGCAGTGCTGCTGTGAAAGATCCTTCAGTGGCAATAATTTGTGTATGAGTATCTCCAAGCATTCCTCGAACTTTTGTGCAGGAGTTAAGGCTGTGTGAAAATGTAGAAATTGGGATCTCAAGGCCTTGGAAGTAGAGAGACATAAAGTTGACATACGTCACCTATGATACATCAGATGTAATCAACGACTATAGTTGATGAGACTAGCCAGACATACCAGCATTGAGTTGAAATAGACTGAAATTAACAAAAATGAGCAAGAGGAACAAAACCAATACCCACAACACACACATTTTCCACTAATTACAATAAAAGCTAATCATTATCACTGATCAGTATTAAGACAATTGAGAATTATATATGTACAGAAGGACACACCACTATAAAGAAGACTTGTAGGAGCAGTGTAGAACTGGGGTAGATGGGTGCCCAAATTGAGGAAACCAATCACAGAGTGAATTTGGCATTGCTCACAGACACAAGTGAACAGGTCACAATGGTACTTGTCAGTAGTCCATTGCTCATACTGTATGGTCATCAATGAGCACACCCAAAATAATGAGTTGAATGAGCTTGCCTGAAGATGACAAGATAGTTGATGACATTTTCAGACCTAAGTTAAGGACTCATCACCTTCTTTGAGCCAAGTGGGAGAAAAGAGCTCACGATTTGAATCCAGTACGCATTCTGTTAAGGAAGTAAACAAGAGATGCGCTTATGGTCACATCACAAGTAACACTCATAGCACTATCAGCTAAGAATGAAATCTTACTCCGACACAAATCAAGATCTCGTACAGATCAAAAAATGTAGATGTCTGTACCTTTGGAAGCAGTCTCCTGCTATCCTTGACCGAGGGAAAGATGTACCTATTTGAAAACTCGATCATTTATGTTAACGCAAAATGAAATAACACAGACTGTGCAGAGTTGAGAGCTAAGGTGATGAAGCACATTTTGAAAACAGAAAGCCTGAGTAAGTGATTAGTGCTCACCCAGGCCAGCACCTGCTCATGGCTCAGAGTTTGCACAGGGCATATGAAGAAACAACGTAGGCTCACCCAATTGGGCAAGAGATGTAACCAGCTGCAAGATTATCAAATTTTTGAGGGATATAGACATGCATGATCGAACAGTACATACTATGAAGGCAACAAGGGGCTTTTGCAATTGGTGTCCTACACTGACTATAGATGATCTCGTAGACATGCAAGGTCAAAGGAGATATAGAGTACTCACGACGATACACTCTTCATGCATAGAAGCTGATGGGGTTGCATGATGACATCATTTTTAGCCATTGAAACTGGAAAGTACGAACACACCTCTGAACTATTGATGTAATGGCAATCTAATGAAAGCATTATAAGAAGAACAAGAGAATAAATTGAACTCACAGTGGCAGTTATAGACCCCTGCCGGTGATTTCAACATTTACATCCGATCCTTAGATCAAGTGAAATATGCTACATACCGCAGATCCCCTAGAAGACGTCAATATTTGTCACAGACAATCAATAGGATCAGACTGACAAAGGGACATCGAGTGCTATTGATATGTTCTCAGGTAACTTGCACACGAGATAGGCATAAAACACTGCCTGTACTACGAAAGCCGTATGTACGCCCTCCAAGATGCTGGTTTAACTCAGATTTTGGATCTCAAAGTGGAAAAGGACTCACAGAAGCACTATAACCTGTGGATACCAAATGGGTATTGATAAATCTAAAAGAATTCAGAGGACAGTGACTCACTAATGCTTTCAAGAATCTATGATCACCAGGGTATGTCCGGAAGTAATACACCGTTTGTGAGCATGTCACTCCAAAAAGCCTGAATGGTAGTTAGACAAGAAGGGTATCCGAGAAAATCTATATACATGAAACTGATCATCACAGCTAGGATAGCACAGAGATTTAAGGAGAGTTATACTGTTTGTGGAGAAGTACATGCCTACAAGGAACGGCCCGTTCGCGGCGCCTATGTTAACCATTGATATCTGAGGTAGGGCCCTGATTTTTCACAGTTGGTACAATAGGGTACAAAGTTTTCAAACACTGCAATCCTTCCAGAGTCTTTATATCCCATCCTTATCAAAACTATAAGGGCGTTGTCAAGTGGATGGACACAATGTATGAACACTGATGATCTGTAAGGCAATGTAACAGCAATAAATGATTTGATCCTCGAATCTATTGAGAAGGTTGGAGCAAGGAGTTATACTATCAGTTACAGCCATTGATATTGATCAAGAAAGATTATCAAAATAAGATGTCGGGTTGTTCCGACGAGTGAGAGATTCAGAGTACCAAGGAGTACATATGAACCTCAGCGATCTCAAAAGTCTTTTTTCTTGTAGATCTATGAGCTTTTGAATTTCCCGTTTGCCTATCTGAATGACTTCCACAGTAGACTGCTGTTATTTTGTGTGCATGATCAATGATCCAATGATTTCTATCCCGGAGCCGAGGCATCTACAATGGAACCGAGGTCCCGGCAGAAGTAATTTTGTCCTCCATCCCGAAAGCAATGAATGTCAAACTCGGTCCCATGTCACTGTCCGACATACAGAGAACGCCGATAGGCGAGTACTATGGGACTGGGGGTACCGTGAGTGCTGTGGACTGCCATGAGTAGTTGTTTCAATTACCATAAGTCTATGTACAACATCATTGATTAATGTGCACATCACTGTGATATAACTGCAAATGCTAATGAGCCTTTAATTGTCTATCATGCAGTATTGTACACCTGGAAATTGCGACTCATTTCTTCTATCTCTCTTCTTCCTTTGGGCCTGAAGTGATGGTCACAGCTTTAGTTGGCAACTTGGCTTCAATGTAATCTGTCCCATGCTTTGTAAAGCTCAGTTGACGTGCTTTTTCAGTATCTATATGATAATGCATATAGTTCAACCTGCGTACTCCAAATTTTAGCTAATCACCATCAAAATGCTGCTACTTATGACTGTATTCACATGGGTACTAGTAGACTGACAGAAATCCATTAACATTCCATGTAGCCACACTGTAACTGCTGTGAGGCTTGTATGATTTTGTCATGGATCTACGGCACACGGTACTTCACGACACATTCACGCTTGCCACGTTACCAACGGCAATGGACTCACGGGCTTTCTGTCAGTGCAGAAGTTGCCAAGATGTTGAGACAAATTAGAGTCGAGTAATCACACTTGCGATTGTTATGTTGTCTAAACAAATATAGTACGTTCCTCCCCTCCGCCACAAAAACATAGACCTATCTTCCCGCAAAAAGTCAAACTTCACATTGATGATTTAACGATTATCTTCCCCATAGTCCTTTGCGTCACGCTCTTCGAAGCGAACTTCCTGCAGTACTTGCGGGTCGTGGAGCCGCATTCGGTGGTCGAGACTGAATATATTGTGGCAGTACAAAAACACCTAGTATATCCTCCTCCTCTTTTTTCTTAGTCAGTAGTTGTGGAACGAGCAGTACTACACAGTATATATGAATAAATATGCACGATCCACCATGTCAAGTAACAACTTCCAAAGAAAGATGGTTGATTACGGGAATGGAGATTTCTTAAACATTTCCCTTCTACTCAGTGGATATGGGGAGATTTCTTTATGGTTTCCAAGTTGAGTGTATTACCCCCCTGAATGTACATGTCTAGTAAGTAGTAGTCACACTCGCCTTCACTATGTCTGAGCCCTTACAAGCTCAGTAAAGTGGGATAGGATAACTGATAAGTAATATATACCAACTGCGTCCATCCGAACCACAATTAGGTCGATGGTGGTATGCATCGAGTCCGCCGGTAGAACTTGATGTAGTCAGGAAAATATAGTCACCATAATTTACATCATTTCATAACATGAACCACAAAGAGTAAATAGTGCCTATACGTGAGGTATCAAGACATGGACAAAGACAAGGGGTGGATAGGACAGGTATTTACAATGGAAGAACTGGAATTACAATGATTACAGGGTCAGGCGATGAGAAGGAAAGATACGTAGCGAGTAACAAGTAAGAGTAGGATGGTGGAGTGCAGATGTATTGCCTACATACTCATGTTGTCTTTCTTTGTTTTCGTGTCTTTTTCCGGGGAATTGTGGGTGAGAGGAGTGAGGGATGGATCGCGGTAACGTCACAAATCCGCTATACGAGAGCACCTAGGACAAAATCTTGCCACGCTTTTTTCTTGTATCCCTGCGCAGCTTATCTAGGCGGCGTGCCTTGGCTTTCTCCAAAAAATCAATGAGAACATCCTTGATATTGCCCCATACTGTTCATTGTGAGATGAGTGACACATACAGAGATCATCACCAAAACCTTACTTCGTTCGGTCAGTACTTTAGGTTGATTGATTAGTTTATGCCCCAAAAAGAGCCGCCTATGTGTACTGTTTTCTAGATGAAATATCTCTTCACCCCAGCCTAAGGAAACTGAGTCAAAGACAATTTCAACAAAGGAGAAAGTTGTACCGAGGTCCGATAATTTAGCTTTGATACTATGAAAATAGAATCAAGTCTTAGTCACTGTGTCAAAAAGAAGGAGAATCAACGAACGCTTGGTATCGCTGGCCACGCAGATTATCCAGCTCATCTGATCGTTCCCTATTCCGGGTCTTGTTCCACATCTTACATTTGTCCGCATGCTTGAGTTTGGGTTTGCATGGGTAATCGTGCTTGTAGCATATGACTTTCACGTACCTCCTCTCGTATCTTCTGTTCAGACTGTTTCCTGGTGCACCATTCATCTAGTGCAGTACCTTGAAGGCCTTTCCATTCAGCTAGATACTGACGCAACGTATCTTTATTTACGATGTAGGCCACGCCACGATCTATAACGACAGTAAAAGATTATTGACCCAGCCACATAAACAAACTTACCGTTTAAGATCATTTCAGACGGCATCACATTGTCTGGGAAGTCGTTCGGATAATGTTCAAAACTGACAACATACATGTCAATGGAGTGTTAGAATACAGGGAAAAGACAAAACAGCATACTGTTCTGCAAAGCAATTCTTGCAAGCTTTTGTTCTCGATCCCCACAGGATTGTCCCTGGACTAACATAAGCCTTCAGGCAGAACTAGACGAGTACATCAGGACAGATGAAACCAAGAATCAATGCACACGACAAACCTGGCAATATGGGTAGAATGCCAGATTCGCATATGCCGGTTCGCTCATGTCGATCGGACATTCTGGAAGACCAGGAATGCGGGCCCGAGCGTTCTTCCATATATATGTGGAAGAACGACGCATAAGTATCTTTCTCAGTGATTTCGATACCCGAGAAAGGCTTAAAATGTCTATCGGATCAAGTTGCAAAAAAATCTGCACAAGGTGACTTGTCAGAGTCATGGACGATTACGACCAGATCAGTTAACCGAGTCACCTCGTAAAGAATATCAAGAGGCATCCGAGATATTTCTTCTAATTGACCACGCCTTCCTTTGACCCGCCTGAGTCTGGAACTTTCAGTGGATTTCTCGACCTTTGAGCCTTTTTTGGACGCGACATCAGAGAGAGTAGCAACTTTGTCGACATCGTGATCGTCGATATTTATATTTACACTGCCATCTCGTCCTGCAGCTGAACGTAAACGTTTTGAACGCCGTTTCATGGGTGATAGCACCAGCTGCGGGTTTGTTGTGCAGAAAGAACCTTTGAATTCACGAATGGTGTTTTCGCTCACTGCCTTATATCTGGGCTAGCTGTCACCTGATGAGTCACAAGAAGTGACCGCGTCAACCCCTCTCGAATTGCAACGGAACCCTTGATATCTAAGTAAAAGTTGTAAATTCTCAACACTGTTTGATAGAAATCATAACTTGGCTTACATACCGACCTGCGACCCACTCATCGCGCGTATCAGATATGATATCATGTATCCCCGTTGAGATCCTAAGTTGAACCTCACCCAACGTCAGCCATTGCATCTTCAAACACCATTTCTGTTCCCCAAACATAAAGTACGCGTACACATTGAAGAAAATCTGACTTCTTATGTACGTATCAGCAATATAATCATAAATTCGCGCTGTGAAACCAAGCTGTAAGGGCCTATGAGATAAGTAGTAGTAGTACTGAGACAAATATCTTCCTCATTCCAAACACCCCGCTAACTCTATTGATAACCCTCTCTCATAGGCTAGACTTCGGTGGAAACAGTTACAGTGGACCAGAACAGCTGTAGACAAAGTACACATGAATCCACTAGTATTTGGAAGAAACTTTCAAGTCAATTTTTAGGAGTGGAGAGTATGTATGTATGTATGCATGCATGGTACGGGAATGGGGATTTCTCGAACATTTCCCTGAGTGTATCACCCCCCTGATGAGTGTACATGTCTAGTAAGTAACAGTCACACTCGCCTTTACTATGTCTGAGCCCTTACAAGCTCAGTAAAGTGGGATACATAGGATAGTGATAAGTAATATACCAACTGTCCCTGGTCCATCCAAACCACAATTAAGTCGATGGGTAATATACATCGAGTCCGCCAGCCAGTAGAACTTGATGTAGTCAGGCCGTTGAAAATCTAATCACAGTGTTGAACACCCATATCAATATCATCACACCAACCCAACCCAACCACAAACCACAAACCCCAAAAACACATCTACAACGTGTACCTACAACAACGACAACAACAAATCACAGACGAACCACAAAAAAAACTACAACCCTAACGAGTTATCAAGAACACAAAGGACAAAAGGGGGCGATAAGCTTAAGACGGAAGTGATGGAATTACAACAATGACAAGTCGAGCGACCGTATATATGTATGTATGTATATGTATATGTATGGGTACACTGGCTATGGCACAAAATCGGAGGGATAAGAAGGAAAGACGGAAGGGGAATGAAGGAAGGAAGGAAGGAGATAAATAGTGAGTACCAGGTAAGAATAGGGTGGTGTAGTGTATTGTAAGTGTATCGTATACATACTCGTGTTGTTGTTGTTGTTGTTGTTTCTTCTTCTTTTTCGTTGTTTTTGGTGGGGTCATTGTGGTGTGTAAGAAAGGGCGAGGAAGGATGTGGCGCATGTGGAGACGATTGCAATTGGTAGACTCCAAGACTTCAAGCAGAGCAGGGCGGCAGGAACGACCGCGAATCAAACAACCTCCCTCCTCGCGACGTCCCCAATCCCCTCCTGATCAACCAACCACCCATCCGTCTCGATCTCTTCTTCGGCCTCTCTAAGCGCCTCCTCAAGCTCTTCTTCGCCCATCTCTTCTTCTTCTTCTCCTTCCTCCTCGGGCTCGGGCTCAGGCTCAGGCTCTGCATGTTGGTCTTCTCCTTTGTCTATTCCCGCACCCGCACCCGTCCCACCCGCGCCCATATCCATCCACCCATCCCCCCATAACTCCCCAACCCTCGCACGTCTCCTCGGATCCCTAACAAGCAGCCGCGCCACGATCCTCCGTGCCCCTTCCGACCGCGCAAGAGTCGGTCCTACCAGCTCCTCGTCTTCCCCGTGTGTTCCTGCTACTGGCTCACCCTCACACTCAGGCCACTCATACTCCCCCCTCGCGATCCGCATCAACCACGCCCTCCGTGCCATCCTCCCCCGGCCCTCGCCCACCCTCCCCGCGCCAGCCCCAGCACCAACACCAACACCAACACCAATCCCAGTCCCAGTCCCGGCGCCAACGCCCTCCCCAAACGGCAATCTCCGCCCCACAAGCGCGTACAACACGACCCCACACGCCCAAGCGTCCGTCTCGCGCGCGTCGTACACGCCTTTCCTTTCTCGTTCTCTTTCGCTCCTGTTGGAGGTGCTGGAGGGAAGAGGCGGCGACGGCTCGTTTCTCGTCCGCCCGCCGCCGCCCATGACGAGCTCGGGCGCGGCGTAGGCTTCGCTGCCGCAGCGCGTGGAGAGTAGGGGGCCTTCGTCGTCTTCGTCATCTTCGTCTCGCCCGTCCTCAGCTCCCCCCTCGCGCCGCTGCGCCCTCCTCGCGCGTCTCCGCTCCTCTGCAGATCTGATATCAACAAACCTCGACAGACCAAAGTCAGTCAGTTTGACGAGCGGGGCGGGGGGTGCGGGGAGGTCTGCGAGTGTCGGTGCGGGTGCGTCGGGTGTGAGTGTGGTGAATATCGGAGTTGTAAGGAGGATATCTGGGTATGCAAGTCGGTGTGGTATCCAGGAAAAAAAAAGGAGAAAAGGGAACGCACTTTCGAGCTTGATGTCGCGGTGTACGAGACCGACGCTGTGCATCCACGCTACGGCGCGGCAGAGCTCGATCCAGAGCCTGCGGAGGACGCTTTCGCGCAGGCGGGGCCATGCAGCGTCGGCGTTGACGAGCTGGAGGAGGTCGCTGCCGGGGAGGAAGGGGAGGACGAGGAGGTGGTGGGAGGGCGTGGAGAAGTGGGTGAGGAGCGGCGTGATGTTTGGGTGCGCGATGTGCTTTTGACGGTTGGCCTCAGTGCGTCGTCGGAGAGAACAAGACAACTCACGCGCAGCACTTCGACTTCGCGCACGAACGCCACTCGCGTTCGTTCCTTCTCTTGCTCGAGCTCGTCGTCACGCACGCCCTCCCCGCCGCGCACCGTCATCTTCACCGCTACAAGCCGGCCTCTCGTGCTTGGTCTCGCGCCTGGGTCTCTTGCATCGTCGAAACAAGCTCTCGACAGGCTCGACGTGAGCACACCCATCTCGTCCGTCTCGAGTCGTATAGGCCTCGTCCCAGGCACACGTGCGCGGAGTTTCCTGAGGGACCCCGCGCGGCTCAGAGTCGGGGTGAGGGAGGCCTGGCGGCGCAGAGAGCGGAGGCTGCGGCGGGAGCGGAGGACGAGGGGGACGGGCGAGAGGTCGTCGGCGAGCCAGACGCTCGAAAATGCACCGTGCCCGAGCGGCTTGAGCAGACGGAGCGACGTGAGTGCAGAGGAGATCACGCTGCCTGCGCACGGCGAGCCCACTGCGGCCGCCGCCGCCGCCGGCTCGCGGTTCTGAGGCCGCGGCGTGCGTTCGTCGGCGCAATCAGACGTCGTCGTCGTCGTCGGCGGCGGCGGCGGCGGTGGCGATACGTCGATGGATGGGATCGCGAAAAAGGCATGCGTCTTGGTCGTCGTCGACGGCGGCGGCGGCGTGGGCGATGGAGGGCGCGTGGGGAACGGCGAGGCGAAGAAGGCGTGCGTCTTGGAGTTGGAGGCGGGGGGCGACGGCAGCGAAGACACGGAAAAGTCTGAGAAGGTCGACGAGGACGACGTGCTCAGGAACGAGAGCCACGACCGCGAGGAGCCCGTCGAGGACGAGATGGACGACGGCGGGGATGGCTGCAGCATTGTCGACGACGACGACGACGACGACGGCGATAAAGACTTGGAAATGGCAAAATTGTTCTGTCGGATCTCCGGGCCTGTTATTTTTCCCAATCTCCGCTGAGTTATTTATGCCACAAACGTGCGAAATCTGATTTCCACCCTCGTAAACGTGCGTTCATACTCGGGATTACATTTCTCCAATATCTATTACGATAGATATCGGTAATACCACAGGTAGATATCAGTAATACCATCCATGCACATTCCCTCAAGCAGCATCCGTTCCCACATAATCGAGCTCTTTCATCTTCTTTGCTAGTGTATCGGTTAGTACACGCGCCTGTCATAGCTAATCGTACGCGCGAAAGCTGGGTTCGACTCCCAGGCAAAGAGTATTTTCCATCTTTCTTTTTCCCGGTCAAATATACCAACTTGCCCCACTCATTCATTCAACACTCCGCTCTCCACACCAAGTCCGACTCCCACGCGAAAAAACAATTTATCCTCCTTCTTTATTGTTCAACAACCTTTTTGGCTACGACGTTCTTCGCGCTCCACATGCTTCCATACATATGATATTCTTTTACTCGGCGCCGACCATGGGACAGACTAAACGACACCCCGGAAATCCAACCCACTTTAACTTCTTTGCTAGTATATCGGTTAGTACACGCGCCTGTCATCACCGTCTTATCTTTGACCGCGCGAAAGCTGGGTTCGACTCCCAGGCAAAGAGGAGACAAGGTAAATTGTACGTCTTTTTTACTTGTTTTATTCAAGTCTGCGAAAGACTGCATGCATGATGTCTCCTTTCACCGTCTTTGCCATTATACTGCCTAGTACACTCGTTTGAATTCCAGGCAAAGAGTAAATACAATAAATATGCTTAGTAAGAAGGCTCTTGTCTCTTATCGATCTTATCTCTCAGCCTGCACAATTTCGTAACTACACTCTACTGACAACTCCATAACGCGCAAAAGCTGGGTTCAAGTTCAACTCACAGGCAAAGAATGGGCGGCAGGGCTCAGGCTGTATCCGGTGCGGGAGACTCGGTGATCACCCCAGAAACTCATCGATCTAAAAACCAAACCAAGATTTTAACCTAACCATTGCCAATAAGTACGAGAAACTTGAATCAATTGCAACGATCACGTGCTCACCTGTTGGAAGGAAAACGCGGAATGTCCTGCAAGAACAACCCATCTCGACGTTTCTTCCTCAGGTAAGGGTGAGAGATTGTATTGGAAGTGGACCCAACGATTATTCGGCTAGTCTAAAGCTAGTCTTTTCGTATTTTCGTCTACTTTTATTGGAATTGCGTTCATCGTCCAACAGTCATTGACCCCTAATATTCAACTCAACTCATTAATTTCAAAATGAAGGGACAAACTCAACTAATACCACTTCATTGCCTAGAAAAAAATGTATACAACTTCTTTGCTAGTATATCGGTTAGTACACGCGCCTGTCATCGTAGATCGTACTCCAATCCCGGACGCGCGAAAGCTGGGTTCGACTCCCAGGCAAAGAGTAGCTAAAAATCATATTCGCATAATTTTTTTTTTCTTTGAGTGTTCACCTTCGTGGCCTTTGCGTAGTCTTTGTTAGTATATCGGTTGTCAGTTCTTCTCGATGCTTCTGACGGACTTATAGACTTGTCCGCCATGGATGTTGTATCAGATTCTTTCCGGATCGTTCAGTATTACTTGATCTTGGATATTTCGTTGGTCGTCCATCTACACATCGCCATCAATGACCTTCAGTCACAGGGAACCGCAGTCGCGTTTGCTCAAAGGAGTTCAGAAACTGACTCAACATCATAGAGGGCATCGTCATACTCAAAAGACTCTCATCCATTCCAAAAATGAAAAAGAGTCGATGCACACAGCATAAAAGATGCAGAAAAATCATTGCAGCATCGCAAAGGTACTTTATCTATGTCTGTCTGTGTGACGGACAAGCTCCTGTCTTAATCAAGTTCTGATCAAAACGAGAACAACACAATATGCCTTTCACCCTGATCGCATCATTGACCGGCTGAACTATAGCCACAAATCCATCGCCCCCCTTAGGCGCGCTGTTAACACCATAACGCCGAGAGGTCAGGGGTATGAGTTCGTTCCCCTCATCCTTCCCAAACTCATACTTACACACCACGTTCCCAAACGCGCCGAGGAGCATTTTCAAAAGTACTCACCCGAACCAAACAGCCTCCGAATCTGTGTATCGGCGTCAGCTCGAGCTTGAAGTGAACCGAGGTTGTGCAATGGCTTGAGCTCGACTCGATACGTCTTATATATGTAGAGAAGGGGCCATATGTTACATCATCCAAAGTTTAAACTGACAAATCCACTTCCCAGGTCGAACGATCCATTCAGAAGAGATAATTTCAGGGCGCAGCCCACAGAGTATCATAGACCCCGGTTGTCTGATCGTTGTGCAGCAATAGTCATTTATGTATTAGGACTTGACAATCATTCCGGGGATCTTAAGCCTCGATCGTTCTCAACCACGAAACAGAGCCCCAGAATCGATCGAATCCATGGGATATCAAGACATCGGAACATAATGAACGAACGACACCCCGGAAGTTCAAATACATCCAATTTGTTTACTAGTATATTGGAGAATACACGCACCTGTCATTGACTTCCTATCTTCACCGCGTGAAAGCTGAGTTCGGCTCCCAGGCAAAGAGTAGCAGCAAAGCGTAATGGCACAATTCTTTCGAGTGTTTGCCTTCGTGGCCTTTCGTAGTCTTTAAGTGACGGCCAGATGTTGTTGGTTTGAATCAGTTGAGGATCCGATAGCGGGGCAACGCATTCCAGAGGCCATACCGACATTTTGGTTAATTGTGTCTATTGGGCGAACCTTTGGACGACATAACAAATGAGTGACGAATCAGTCACTCTAACCATCATAATCGACATAGTGAGGTCGTACACATCTTTGGATCTTACCTAGTCATTTCTCTAAATTCACTTGCAATCCTCAATAACGGCCGCATAAACAAGATTCCATAATAGACCTACTTAAAAAAAGATAAACTACGAAATGGGCAAGTGGGGTAGCATCAAAACCCCTGTGGGGAAAGCTTGCCACCACTGCGTTCGAAGTACAACCGATGTAATCAAAGCAACCAAGGCTTACGAGTAAGAGAAAACAAAGACAGACGATTGATGCAATGTTTCTGAGGCGCACTCAACCATACTGAGACCAAGTCAGTTCCTCGTCCATCGAACAAGAGGGCCTGCACTTACCTGATAGAAACGGCCCATCGATGTAATGTTTAGCAACGCAATGAAACCAATTTGGATCCCCGTCCATCGAAACGAAGACTTGCACTCACCTAAGGATCAAGCTGGCCAAGAGAGCACGAAGCTCTCGAAAGAAAGAAAAAATTATGCCAACACCGACAACCTGCGAGCGGGTACGGTCGAAGTCGAGCTTCGCCGACTCCGAGAGGGGATAGATTACATTACATACAAGTCCGTCTGGGACTTGTAAGACCGCGGTGGCAAAGGGTACACAGAGGCGTCAGGCCGCCAATGTGACTAGTCGGGCAGACACCGAACGGGTCCGCACCAACAATGACACAAGTATGGGTATTTCACCACACGTGCCAAACACCGCGAGTGCGGTCAAAGTCAAGCTTCGCCGACTCCAAGGGAAAGATTACATACAAGTCCGCCTGAGACTTGTATAACCGCGGTGGCGAAGAATGCGCAGAGAGAAGCGCCTAACGTGAACGTGAGCAGTATGTCGGGTCATCGATCTAGCCAACGCCCTAGCTCTCGCGATCGGGTCCACGTAATGTCGCGAAAACCAATCCAACCCATGCCAGTCGTGCAGTCGTCAGCCGCTCGGGTGGCATCATCCGCCATTCAGACTAAACACAGGAAGTCACGATTAGACGAAACTCTACGCACCTTCGAGCTGTGGACACCATTGCTACCGCCCCATTGGCGCGGTTACAAGAGGGTGGACTCAGCGATAGGACGTCCCGTAAAGCCACAAGGCTGCCAGCACCATCATGTCAGCCGGCGCTACTGCATCACGACTCAGAGGGCCGTCGCCAGCCGTTCCGAGCCGCTCTGCGTCCTTGGACAAAACGATGAACTGTTTGCAGCTGCAATTGCGCGAGACACTTGCAAGGCAGAGGGACGTCCCAAGAAGCCACAGGGCTGCCAGCACCGAAATGTCAGCCGGCGCTACTGCATCACGACTAAGAGGGGCCGTTGCTGGCCGATCAGAGTCGCAACGCGTCCTTGGACAAAACGATGAACTGTACGCAGCTGCAATTGCGCGAGACACTTGCAAGGCAGAGGTTTTATCAAGACGTCGATGTCCCCGCAGAGCCTCAACAGTGATCACTCCCCTGACACTTGCCATCATCACTCGTACGAATCAAAGGTCGTAGAGCTCCAGTAGTTACCGAAGGAAGTGGCTGATCGGCCAAGCAAAGATTGCGTCCTGTTTGAAGTGTGATTGTTTTTTTGTTTCCAATTCCCTGGCGATAATTGATACATTAGCGATTGCGAGAGATTATTAGCGTAAAGATACGTACTTCAATTTTTGTTTGTTTGATTATTTTTTTTTTCTGTGACAACAGCGGATCAGCGACTAGAACGAATCGTCGACATGAAGATACGTACCCTTGAGTTTTTTTGTCTTCCTCGGCCAACCAATTGTTTTTTCCTGAGATGAAGATTGATGAGCGACAGAAACAAGACCATGGGCATGAAGTTACGAACCTTGAGGTCTTTTTTATTTATCTTGATGATTATTTTTGTCTATGATAATGATTGTGAGCGATCAGAACAAAATCGTCAGCATGAAGTTACGAACCTTGAATTTTTTTTATATTTATCTTGATGATTATTTTTGTCTATGATAGTGGTTATGAGCGATCAGAACGAAATCGTCAGCATGAAGTTACGAACCTTGAATTCTTTTTATATTTATCTTGATGATTATTTTTGTCTATGATAGTGGTTATGAGCGATCAGAACGAAATCGTCGGCATGAAGTTACGAACCTTGAATTTTTTTTTAATTTATCTTGATGATTATTTTTGTCTATGATAGTGGTTATGAGCGATCAGAACGAAATCGTCGGCATGAAGTGACGCACCTTGCTTTTTTTTGTGATCAATTATATGATCACTGCTAACAGGCAATGAGCGAGATGAGCGACCGAAACGAAACCACTGGCACGAGGATAGGATACCTCATGCATCTTGGTTGGTTACTGATAACGACCATGAGGGATTGGAAAGGTGAAGAGAAATCGAAGGACTCACTTTGGTTGATCTGGTTATCAAAGCAAGTCAGGAAGGAGAAACGTAAATGAAACATGCCACATGAATCCTATGATGTGTCGTGGATCAGCGATACATATGGGGAACATATAAGAGTACACACCTCTCAATAATCATTCGCCGAGTTCCGATGCTGTCAATGTCGATGATAAGACCGGCGACAGCGAGATCGTACCCTGAAAAGGGACGAAGACATTCCTGATGGAAAGGTATGATTAGCAACGATGAAACGATATACCATCGTGAGGAGAAAGTGATATGTGGCAGAAGCGCGGCCCACAGACGTCGTACAGTAACCTGAAAGCATAGTGTGGCGCAGAAACCAAGAAGTGCTGCGACAATGCGCACAAGGCCACGCGATAAGCCACGAACTAGGACAGAACGTCGACGTACCAGTCTTTCTGTTGGACGATGTTCGTGTAAGTCTAAGGTAGCGGGCTACAAGAGATGTCACTCACGACTCGGACGCCGAAGTAAGAGTCGACGGAGGTCTGTTACTCTCGTCGAGTAGTGGTTGAAAGGTACGGCTTCTTGACGATGAAGTCAGTGAAGTCGACCATGGTGGTAGGGCAAAAGAAGTGCTGGGGCGAAAGGACGAAAATGCGAAGTCTTTTAAAGGCTACTGGTGGTCCATCCACGAGTCCACTTGTGCCACCCATCAAGATGATCACATGGACGGCTATCTTGATCGCGCCCACTCAAGTATTAACTCACAACAAGGTCCATTGTTCTTGATTGGTAGCTATGGTAGTCAATTGTTCTTGATTGTGTGTTTCGACACAAGATCAGAGTCAGCTCGGATTCACTGAAATGTTCAAAAACGCTACCTTAGGTGTTGAAGCTGTACGTCCTTTGCGCAGTCGCTTTAGGTGTTCATACCTCTCACTTCTATCGGCCGGCGCGGCCAGTGTGACGAGATAGCCAGGGCGTTTGTTACGAGTCCTGGCCTCGTGCGAGTCACGCGGTCAGGCTCTTGTGTATCTGTGGGCGTCGTTGATTGTTGTTCTGCTTGATTATTGATGGCGAAAGATGGGAAGGGCAAGGGGTGGGATGCATATATGATCATAAACGTGTTTCTGAGATATGATAGAAATACCTGAGTAAATATTGAAACTAGAAAAGGTGCAAGTAGGGGTAGCATCAAAACCTCGGTGAGGCAGGTCGAAAGTGCGTATATGTGTGTGTGTGCATACGTGCGGTGAGATGCGGAAGGAGATCACGAAGAAGAGACGATAAGAAAAAATGTATCAATGGGGACTCGTTGCTTCCATTCCATGAGATCCGGGGGTAGGTCCCTGGAGATGTAGGTGTGCGATAGACAAAAGGAACGTGTCAATAGCGAGGCGTTTACTATGACTCGTATGAACTTACCCTGAAAATGAAATACCCACATCCCCGGAAGTCCACAGAAAAACAAACACATCGACAAATAATTCACCAAAGGTGGAACAAATGGAACGAACTTACGGAGTCGTCCCCGGCCTTCTCCGAACGTAAGGTGTGTCAACCGCTCACAAAGGATGAATCTTGACACGCGCGGGAAAAGGATGAGACAGAAACGACTGCAGGGCTCAGTGACATCCTTGACTAGAATCAGATCTTCCCCCGTAACATGTACTGGGAGGGTGCTTCACATACTTCCTAATATCGATGCATGGAGACACAGAACCTGATAGTCTTGCGAAAGACCGTGCACTCACCTTGCCACAACGTGCCGCCACCTTACGGTACCGACACTTGGACGGTCAGGTTCACCGAATAAAGTGTTGATAGTGAGTTGACGGTGACAGATAAAGATGACTGACGCAGTCTTCTACGTTCCCCGACTCTCCGCCCCGACAAAGAGCGCGTTAATAATAACGCAATTATGAATTATAAACGTGACTTCCCACGCGACGCTCACCTCGTTCTTGCGTAAACACCCCTCTCTCGGACCACCACCACGCCGATCATAAAAGAAAATGGTACTTACACCGTGACGATATTCCCGGCTAGGGAAGCGGGACGCTCATCCCTCCTTCCCGCCCTCGGGCCACCACCAGCTTGTACCACATTCCACACGCCAACAAAAAGCAACCAGCACGCCAGGGTGTCGTTGTGGTCACCTGGAGGGAGAGAGGTGGTGGTTCCAGGGAAAGATGGGTGGGGATGATTGAGGGCAGGTGGCTGACATGGGTGGGTTTTGTGGGAGATTTGGGTTTGGACTGGCGGGCTGCATGTCCGCATTTAGAAGGGCGGCGCGTCATGTGTTTTGTTGTAACGACAGTGTGATGTGACGGTGTCGGTACATTAATGAAATGGTGTAAGTCCTGAATTGAAAAAGAACTCCTGAGCTAAGTCGAGTACATGGATTTATGTATCTATCAGTAATGAAGATATCACAAGCGGTACGTTAGAGAAGAATATCACAAGACAACGTAAGTATACCGGTAATAAGTAATGGGAGAAACTGGTCACGACCGTCACAATCAGCTGCCGAGAGAAATTCGAGAGCTTAGAGGTTGGTGGACAGCGCACGCAATTGGTATACGTACAGTCCATGCAGTTAGAATGCATTATTCTGTCTAATTAGACATGGTACATAATGCATTTTTCTGTGTTATCAGTTGTAATGCATGGTACAAAAGTAATGCATTATGCATGATGCCCGGTTCAAAAGTAATGCATTAATAGCATTAAACAATAAGTGCAGTAATCAATTCTGAACCAGCATTCTCATATACCATAATAGATAGCAGAACTACATTAATAGTTACACTAAGCAGTTGTTAAAACAAGAAGCAAAGGACACTCTATGTAAGAGGACCAACATGATAGGCTGTAAAAGAGAAGACAAGCAATGCATGATATCTGCTGACCTACTTGCCAAGGAAGTCACTGCCTGTCAGCATATCTGCTAACCAACAGGAACACATGTAAAAATTACAACAAGAATGGGCAACATGATGGAAGAAGTCCATGAGATTCAAGCATATCAGCTCCTTTGACAAGGCCCTTCAAACAGGCCACATACTGCTAAAACCAGTACCTTTTTCACATATGATGCTCTGGAACACCAGTATTTCCACACTGTGATGGTGGAGACAGTACAGCATTATCTGGTCCCATGCCCACACTAACCAGAATGAATGACATGTTCACCTCAGGATGAATCTGCATTGCAAAGTTGAGTTCAGATTGGCTCAAACAATGCCTTAAAACACTTTCTTAGATTTGTTCTAGCAACAGAGAACAGAGTGGTTTGAACAGCTATGAAAAGCAAAACCAGAGCAACAGGATGGACAAAATACCAACTATATTATATGCATGGTGAACATTGAACCATCTAACTCACCAATATATGTTCCAACATGAGATCAGGTGAGTAATAGTTGCAACTATCCACAACCTGTCCAATGGGACCCTTCAGATACTTCATACCCCTCAAAAAATGTGCACACTACAGCCATCTGTGTTCTCAGGCTTGATAGTTCCCGTGAATGATAACTGCTTAGTAACTTTAAATGGGCGTCACAACATGGAGCAAGAGGTTGACAGTGACTTGATATGTAGATGGCTATACATGTAATTCTAAGTATTATGTCCTATAGCTCCTGACAAGATCATTGAACCGTGTGCTCCAGATACTCCCAGAAGACTTCATAGACAGGAAATGAGCCACCAATAAGCCAGCAAAGGGTTTTCCATGACTTAGGGTTCCTGTCATCATATCACTGCATCGTGATAGATTCCATCCACTTTGGATAGAAACCACTGTTACCCCAATCAGTAATCCACAGTACACTGTCATCAGCAAGGATGATATTTGTGAGGTTCAAGTCCACGTGCATAAAGACCAAGTCCCAATCATCACCAAACACCAGAGGAGCTGGTGATGGTTTTGTAGGTTTTCTGTATTTGACTGCTTGATTCCAGGAATGCTGTGCAATAAGTTCACAGTAGCAGTGGCAATGTGTTGCAGATTCAAAAGAACCCAATTCAACCTCCTCAAATTGAATGCCACTAACAAGGCCATCCCCAAGCCTTCCTGGTATATCACCCCTCAGTCATCGAAGCTGAGCCATGTACCCTCGGAGAGTGCAGGCAACGAAGTTTCATGAAAAAGGAAAGTGATGACCAACAGTGATGCAGCATCTTTCCTTTGATGAAGTCCATCACCATCCATTCTTGGAGAAGAGGATATCTGGGTTCTGGTATGGGAATAGTGGTATGCTTTCAAAGAAAACTCAAGGTGTCCATCTCTGAGGCGGAGAAAGACTTTCCAAGCAGTGTGGGTGTGATCCTAAGGGCCGTTATTGAGCCAAGAGGTCCCACTGCTTCACTAAGGGAGAGCATACAAGGGAGTACACATCAGTGTCACTAAGGTCCAACAAATCAGCAGTCTACAAAGACTATTATATTAGACAACAACTGAATGAAGAATCAGCTTGACTGACATCCTTGTTAACATCTTTCGGAAGATGTAGTGTAAGCTTTTCAGACATGAAGTCAAAGATCCAGTTCCATGCACTGTCAAGGGACCATGTTCCGACCGAAGCGGTTTGTGGATGGACACTATTGGCTACAAAGAAGGATGAGTCTTCACTGTAAGCACATGTACAAAATTCGAGATCCCACCTATATAGCGAGCTAGATCATCCATGCCTTCTCCTGTGGCATGGCACACAGATATTGTTTGAACGTCGTAAGCATATGCGGATTCCCGAGTCCAAAAACGGGTCATAAAATCTAAATCAGAAAGGTTGTAGCGCTGGTTGGTGATAACGAAACATATACGCGGCTGAGGCTCGCAGAACATTTTGCAGAGATTTCCCAATCATCTGACATGCATCAACATGACTATTCTTGTCGTTGTAGTCGTAGATCATAATGATATATTGAAACTCTTTCCAGAAAGAATCATTTGCATCGCTACAATCCTTGGCAGAGAACTGAAATTCAGCCTTGCCGTAGTTTCGTCGGTATATATGAGAATTCTGTGAACGTCATTAAAGAAATTTCCCCGCTAATTATACAGCAACTCACGATTAATTCAATGGGGTTGATCTTGTTTTCTCCTGGAGAGCCTGCAGCACGTATGAGAAAACAGCTCCCAGAGTTTAGGATTAACTGATGCCTAAAGCAGCTAAATTAATAGTCGTCCTCATTAGCCGTTGGGGCAGGTGGAGATTACAACAGAGTTGCCACGTATGAAGAATTTGGGGCAAACACCGAGAAATTCCAAGTTTAGAACAACTAGGCACGTAGAGAAAAGACCAGAGCGTGTGATGGAAGGACGTCGGATACGAGGAATCATTTTATTCGAATTAACGTCTAAGTTTCCATTTTCGAACATGTACACTCTCCTCCATCGTGCTGCTCGTTTTATCTTTGTCAATCTCTTCCCACTCCTTGGCCGTTTCCCGCGCAAACTCAGCCTTATCCCGCTTTTTCACTGACCATCCCGTCTCCTCACCAAATACGTCCTTGTTGATACGGTCGGTACAATTGTCTCCTGAAGCCTCCTGAAGCAGCCTTCGATGGTAGTCGATCTGATATAACGTTGATCTACTCGAGCTATGTATCAGGCCACTGGAAGCCTCCGCCAGAACGGAAGGAAGAAGCTAGAAATAATAATGTTCACTTCGGACAGATCCGCATTCGGTGTTGACGAACACCTGCAGATACCTGCCTATCGGTTTCTGTCACCAGTTGTGTGTCATAAACCAATGGACCTTGGCCCTAGTATCTCCCATTAACTCATTGTTAATTTGAATGAACTTTACCTATCCTTGTGCATATGCTTTGACTACAGTACAAGGACGCTGGGAATGGATGAAGTTGAAAATGGAGAACCACTGATATCAAGATTCAGTCATGTACTGTGTACAGTCATACCCCCCAGGAGATTTGATGGTTGTCTGCTGCGCAAAGGCGACTGGAGGGAAGCTATGGGAATGGTATAAGGATTTCATTGTTTGAAGCTCGACCCCGAGTTCCCCTATGAATACTTGGTCGTCTGGAATTTGCTATGGGAGCAGGTCTACTGTAGTTCAAAAGATATGGAAAGTCTATTTTCATCTCTGACTAGAATCAGGCCTTTCGAAGACGCGTGTGTGGCTGGTTGCGCCGAATCTCGCCGTCGAGAAGGAATCTGCGATGGTGCACTTCACGGTACTTGGAACATATTCTGTGAGTAGTTGTATTAGTTCTCTTGACATGTCGGCGACATCGAAGTATCCCAGCCAGGATATCTGAAGCTTTCGAAGGGATAAATGAAAAGGTGCACTGCGGATGATTGAACCAAAAGTACGCCAGTCAAAGGAGTTGATTTGAGCACGTTGACCTTGAAAGTCATCACTGGAGATATGAAGGGTTATTGTATGCAAGTACGGAGAAGTGATCTGGGCTAGCGCAAATGTAACCCATTCTCCAAGAGACATCCTAATATCGTGGAACCACAAAGCACGAAGGTTTGTGTTGGTCGTAAGATCAATTGTCTCTGACACGGAGCTCAATTTGAATAGCAGCAAGAACTGAATGTACATACTAGAATACTGCCGGTGAAGATCTAGTTCCTGGAGGCTTGTGCCAACTGCGCGAAGATATTCACCAACGTCACAGCACAATCTGGGGTTATTCGAAGAATCAAGTGTACCAAAGGATGGAAATTTCAATTCTAGCCGAGTGATTCTTGCTCCTCCCGCCAGTAACCACCATACCAGATTGATACTGTATCCGGTTAATATAATTGAACGAATGGGAGGAAGTGGAGCCACGTTTTGACCCTCAGTCCCGGGCCCTTTGGGTTCTGACAAGGGGAATGCCGGACCCCAGACTATAGCCACATGTCGCAGAACTTTGAATTCCCGTAGACCATCAACAAAGTCCGAACAAGACTTCGATATAAGATTGATGCTATACAAAACAAGTTCGACCAACTGGTTAGCGTAGACTCGCGTCCAAGATAGGAAATCCTGAATCCGAACAGAGTACGAGGCTGTTATTAACAGGACATAAACAGATGGGAGAAGTTCGCCCAAATATTCGTTTGGGTCGAGAGATGAGCCCGCTCGTACGGAAAGATCGCGCACATATTTGCCGATCGTCGAGTGAGGTGCTCTAAGCAGGCTACATAGGGCAGACGTGATTTTCCTGTGGATTTCGAGGGAGGAAAAAAGGTGATATCTGCTCGCTCGCATCCAAGTATGGCAGACAGTGCTGCATATTAAGAGTGTCGGCCTATCGTCATGTAGGTGGTCAATGATACGATCGTGTAATTCACCTGGAATGCGATCTGTCAGTCCCATGGACAGACTGAGAGGAGTTGGGGAGTTGGGCAAGGAAATGTCGGAGCTATTTTCCTCGGAAAGCATGATTATCCAACTGATCCCTTGACAGAGAGTACACTGGAGTGCGAGACGAGTCAGACTGGTTTTGATGAATAACAGTTACCGTGACCGCCAGGTGACTGCTTAGTTTGCTTAGTCATTATGGACATAATTTACACCAAGTACGCAAAAAAACTGAGATATCTAGGACTAGTATTCTTCTCAGCCAGACTGTACGCCATTCCTAATTTGATTTTGATGTGGCACATTCGAATTTCGTTCTGACGCAGCATTTGATTGTTGAGCACCATTCAATATGGAAAACTGGGTCACCGGTCTTCGCGAAAACGTCCTCTCCTGCTTGACCAGTCTATCCCATGGCTCGGCACCTTTCATTACGACATTCGTCCTCATACATCTGACAGCGCCTGCGATGGCAAACCTCGGAGGTTCAAATTTATCGTCTCAGACGATGGTGTGTTGCATAGTCGTTCGTTTGGCATTATCTGTCTGAAATAGCTTTAGTTATTGGGGAGAGAATATTATCAAACATGTTTCGGTGAACGATATCTAGTTCTCGGCCCCTTGGTGGCTCACATTATAGCTGGTTCCGCTAAACGTCTTCTCTCCTCATCATCAAAGACTTCGAAACCACGCTCGCTCACATCCCTCTTGAGCTGGACTGGATATTCGACAACACTTTTCTTTCTTCCTATCCATTACATGACGCATCGTATTCATCCGACCAGTACTTTACTACCAATATGCGCCGTTGGTCCATCGGAACTCGACTATGAATTTGTGAAGACGGGACTGGACATTTGGCCCAAAACCAGCTGGTTCCTTTACACTGGCCTACTTCTTTCGGTCACAGCACACTTTACAGACGGTGCTATTCTCCTTTGGAACACGTACCTAAGAAACACTGCCGTGGTGAGAAGAAGTTTCATAAGGAGAATGAGCATCATCGTTGGATTCTCTTTGCCTATTCTCACTGGACTTTTTGTGCTATCAAAGGAGCCTTCCATGATATTTCCCTCTTTTGCAAAACGATTCGAAACTGTATTTATGTCGTCGTGGATATACCGTCTTTAATCTGACGCTAACATCATATGTTTTGCATCTGAAGTTGCCAATTAATCAGTCGTAAGATTCTTTGTCTTGTTAAAGGACGGAAGAACATAGTTTCATTGGTCGTTCAGCGGCGCGACCGGATACTCATGGTCCTCATGGTTGGGACTGTAACATACGTTAGTAGACCCTCAAAGTAACCTTGCATTTCGCTTACACATCATCAAGCCCTTAATGTCTCGAACCTTCGCCTTGCTCAGTGAATTTCGCAACAACAGTACGCGAAGAGACGACCAGATCAAAAGAAGGGCGCCGAAAGCCACAGGAATAAGCCAGTAGAGGGGTGAGAGATGATAAGAGCCACCGAACACGTAGTGAAGGGGCGGAGTGTAGATAATGAAGATTCCAAGGCATGCGCCCCCCATAATGCCTGCAAAGTTCCAGATATTGCTGACAGCTTGACGACCGAAAGGGAAGGAAAGCTTGGCTTTTACCGCAAACAGCTAGCAATAGACATCAAAATGAGTATACAGGCAGATAGAGGTTAATCTTACATTGAAACATTGAATTATAAAGATTGATAGATATGTTATCGACTGTGCTTGGGCAAGTGCCTCAACTTGCTGTGCAGCTGTAATGGTATGTCCCCTGCCATTGATGAAGTCTGGGCTGGAATGAGAAAAGTATACTGAACAGAGTGAGAAGTCAGGTGTACTGAGCCCGAAAATGTTGAGACGTACAATTTGATTTCTGTGTTATACGAAGCTCTCTAGGTGTGAATCCATGCTTCCAGAACACCACGAAATACGGAAGTAACCTTCAGAATGAGCCCTCACTTATTGAATTTGATGAAGGAAAGGTCATGCTCACGATCCAATACTTTCAATGACTCCGGCTTCCAAATACGCATAGCTGAGTAATTTCCAATCGACAAGAGTTTCATCATCCGTATGTTCCAAAAGATCCTCCCAAAACATACGAGTGAACGGAGCGCGGATCTTGGAGAAGAATATAGCCAGACGACTGCGACGAATGAGCTTGGGACCGCGATTTTCTGTGTCAGTCGTGCTGGTAGCGATGAGAGTTCTTGAGCGACGTAGGGCGCGTTTTTTGAGGACTTTGATGGAGTATTCGTTTACTGACAACGTGTCTTAAGTTCAATCATCGTTGGTCATAGGAGCATTTTGAAGAGCCCTTACCAGGCTTACGAGGGTTCATCCTCATTAAACCATCCGCTGTTTCAGGCTTATCCCACGCAAAACTCAACTATGAGTTTCATCAGCTATGTTATCGAGACTCGAGGATAAACTAAGGGGAGGTGCTTACAGCAGCGAAAAGTTCAAAGCCAAGGTCTGAATGGTAATCGGTAAGTTTGGTTATAGTATGGTTTTCGGAAAGGACGAACCGATGACAAGAATGAGAATAGCGGAAAGTGGAGGGGGTATCGGCAAAACGACGTCTAATGGAAAATGAGCACAGAGAATCAGCAGGATAGAGCACTACTGACAGAATAATTGGGGTATAACTTCCGGTGTACTGTGCGTGATCGTATACCTGAGCGATGTATGTGAGAACGACGATTCGAACATTTAGTTCACTCTTACTGGATGGACCGCTTGAGGTTTGAGAAAATAAGACGTCCTTCAGCAACACCATCTTCACAGGATAGTCAATTATGCTGGGGACTTGGAGAGTGAGGAAACTATTTCAACTTACTGACGGTCGATGCGAAGTTATCGTCTATTAGTATCGCATGAGCAAGTTCAGTGGCTAACTGGCAGAAGCGTACCAAGAAGGATCATGTTCGCAGCCTCCTTTGACACGTCGGAGCCAGATATGTTCATGGCGATGCCAAGGTCGGCCTAAGCAGATGCGTCAGTTTCTCTGTAATGTGATGAACATCTGATCTACCTTCTTCAAGGCGGGCGCATCGTTAACACCATCGCCTGTTCTATGAATTATCCGGTTCATGTGGCAGTTACTATAGTAAAGGCTGAGTGACTTACACGCCTACGATATGACCTAGAGCTTGAGCACGTTTAACTGACAAGGGAGTGGTCAGCTTTTGATGGCGAATGAGGGTAGAATTCAAACATACCAATCTCGAGCTTGTGCTTTGGCGAAGTACGAGCAAAAACAATTTCTTGTTTACTGAAGACTGAGGAAGTCGTTTTGAGATACGGACATAGGCTGCTAGTGCAAACATCTGACTTTGGTCCCATTGCCAGCCTTCCAACTGATCAATGTCATCTCCATGTACAACTACAGCGCTGACTTCGTCTTCGTAGACTTCCTCAATTGGTCTGCCAGTCTTCTCGGCCAGTGTGGCACGAGTGTCGCCCAAGATCAAGTTGATCTTACGCGCGATTGCCTCGGCAGTTTTAGGGTGGTCACCTAGTCTTGGTTTTGAGCGGCAGAAGTAGTTAAAGACAGACAAACTGACCTGTTACCATCATAACTTTGATTCCTGCCAGTCGAAGCTTTCCAATGGCTTCTCGAACTCCGTGCTTAGGCGGATCCTCGAGGGATATAAGCCCAACGAAACAATAGTCAGAGCTGGGATAATCCGTATCATTCTTGGAAAATTGATTCTTCAATGGATACTTGTCCCCAGGAAGAAGGTATTGTGCGCAGGCGATAACACGGTGTCCTCTCGATGCCATATACTATACTTTGAATCAGTAAAAAATATAACCCTTAGAAGGGGATATCGTACATTGTATGCAGCGTCAAACGAAGCAGTGAATTCTTCTGTAATGGGGAATAAAACTCCGTCCTTGACGTACGTGGTACATCTAGCGAGCACCCGTTCCGGAGCTCCTTTGAGATAAGATGTCAAATAGCCAGACGCATGAGGCTTGTTGAGCTGAGATTACAGGTCAGCAGCTGCCGAAAAATAATGCAAGATTTTAGGACAAAACGCACGATGACTAATGCCCATTTGTTGGATGAATTGAAGGGCACTTTTGAGCATAAGTACGTGAGATATACACGAGAAAAAATGAATACCTTCAAAAACCTTGGGATACCTCTTAACATGGTCGTCGTAGTCTGATTCGATATGGCGGCCAGCAAATCGTGCTAGTCCTGTCTCTGTGGCATCACCAAGAATATTCCTCTGTTCGAACGGCACATCCATTCTGTCAAATTTGATGCGCGAGTTGAGCGCAGCGATATCCACGATTTCCGCCATGCCGGAAGCACTCATGGAGAACTGGGAGACGCCCTCCTCATCGTTATTTGACTATAAATCTACGATTAAATGGTAAAAGGAGCAAAAAAGGACTTAGCACACCTGGAAGGCTGTATACATTTGAATACCACTCCACAAATTGGTCACCTAGTAAAAACTGAGTCTTCGCATTATCATGACAAGATAGAGAGCTTACAGTCATTTGGTTCCTTGTAAGAGTGCCTGTCTTGTCAGTCGCGAGTAGCGTAAGCTGTAAAATCCATTCAATACTTCAACTTTAGATGACGAATGGCAGTGGATTTACAGAACCTGGCAATTGTACAATAAGCAAGAAATAGAAACAAGAGGATGATGGACTACTGACCAAGTGTTTCAACTCCCTGCAAGTCCTTTACCAGCACATTTTGCTTGGCCATCCTTTTCGCAGCGATGGAGAGAAGAAGGGTGACGACGGACGGGAGTCCCTCTGGAACAAAGGCGACGAGGACGGAAACAGCAAACGTCACGGTATGCGCTGCTTGACCTTTATACACAGTAGTAATACCTACAGCGAAAAAAACGACGGCGAAGAGAATAGCAATACAAGAAACGATCATAACAAAGCGCGCACTAGATGGGAGTGTATTGGTATAAGTACAATATAATGGGCTACGAACGCACATCTCGCGGGCAAGAGGACTTTCATTACCATTCTCCCCTCCAGTCAAGCTGGCAATTTGACCTGCAACAATGTTAGGATAGGTATGAGAATAGAATGGCTATACTAGCCAATGAAAGTGTGGTCTCCGGTTCGCACCACAACTAGCAAATCGCGTCAAACATGACCGTGACGCAGCAAGAAAATGACTCACTGCCCCATGCTTCGCCATTGACGACGAGAGTAGAGTTGAAAACCTAACAAGTATCATTTATCATTTCAGGGGATCAATTCACATTGGGCAAGATGGATGTCTTTACCAGGTTTTCGGCTTCAGGGGGACGAAGTTGAGAACCCGCAGGCAGCGGAAAACGCTCTTGCGGTTCGGACTCCCCCGTAAGACTACTGTTATCAACCTTAAGGTCGGTGGCCGAAAATAACAGCAGATCTGCAGGCGTCTTGTCACCCGTGCGCTATATTCGCGAGAGCTCATTGATGGATAATTACCCACATGATGCGTCATTCACGCACCAGGAGTACTACATCACCCTTAACGAGATCTGCCGCGGCAATATTTGAGATCGTTCCGTCACGAACAACGCGACAAGATGGAGGAATCATGGCCAAAAAAGATGCGAGAATAGCCTCCGACTTCTGAATCTGGTAGAAGTCGATCGAGGCGTTGACAAATGCTACCGCAATTAAGATCCCTCCAAGATATGTGTTTTGGAAGTTAGCCTTATAAATAATCAGACTTCGTTATGATGAGCATACGAGGTCAAGTAAGAGACACTACTTTAAAATCTATTCCCAAAAGGACGTATTCAAGAACGCCGGCGATCATAAGAAGGACGTTGAACATAGTGAAAAGGCGATCGAGGAACTGTGGATCAAGTACCTATAAGCGACAACATGTGGCAAGGTAATCGATGCCGACATACCTTCCTCAAAGCGGACTTCTTTTTGGGCGGAGTCAGGATATTTGGGCCATCTCGCTGAAGGCGAGCTTGAGCCTCAGTCGTCGATAAGCCATATGAATTCGCTGCGTCCTTAGTGTCGATTGAGGTGTGTAGAATCTCCTCAATTTTCAAGAACGGAAGGTGATGCTCCTGGATGTCGACATCTGCACCACTAGTTGGGGTCCCGGCTTTGATCTTCTGCGCTTCCAAATGCTCGTATCCCGCCGCGGACAGCTCTTTGTCCTCCTGGGTCATAGAACGGTGCAATTCCACTCCTTTTTGACGCAGAATATTGACAGACTTTTCATCGTGTTCGACTACATCAGCAGGAAGGACGACGGCACGCGCCGTGGTAATTTCTTCGATGGGCGAAGAAACCTGATCTTGAGGTGCGGAATTTTTTGAAGTGGGATTCATGACGATGACCATGGAGATGGCGGACCAGAAAGAGTGGATCTGGACGCTTGAGACTATGTAAGGGGAAGCTAGATGACCTTGTCTGCCCTTGTACGGCGACCCAAGCAAGCGGGTACCGGAATCCCTTATCAAAGGCTATCTACTCATCACTCAGCCGTCTACATAATAGGCTTGGAAGATTTCGAATAGGAGCTTGTTGGGGGCCCTAGCCAAGGCTTAGCCGACAGCAAATTTCAGCCAAAAAGCCTCAATCTGTCCCATCAGTACCTGATCTGTAAGTGTTCAGCTTTAGGTCTGTATGAGTGGCTGAGATATTGTAAAATAACGTATTATACCCACTTGTGTCATGTGCAGTTCTAGGGAGATGCGACCCGCATGCGCGTCGAGTCTATAACGTTGTAAACAATGGTGCAAACAAAACTAAGACTGACAGATGTTATTTTTATTACAGCTTAGACAAGTATTCGAGGAACCATCAAATATTTTATGTACCCCATCAAAATTTTGCCCGAGGCACAACAGGGGTCAATGAAGGGTGACGCGGACGCAGCAGGACGGGAAGTACTCCAACGTTGTTGACGTGTCAAACAGGCCTTTACCTACGTCCTCTCAAGGCTGTCCTCCCTAGCTGCCATGAGCAAGATGCCCTGTAAGTTCTTTCCCACTTCTTAGCCGCTCACGCCATGCCACTATTACTTTTCGGACTTTCATAATGCAGTGTCTCGCTCTCCACAGTCCCCGCCGCGCTCAGCCCTATCGCCGTGACCCGCTCATTTCTCGCTACACATGCGCGTGCGCGCATTCTCGAGCCTCGTGTACTACATCAAGCTTCGAGAGACGTTCTAATATAATACGCCGCCGAAATGCCCAACTTTCACGACGCGCCGTGGACTTACCGTGGACGAACCAACCCACCACCCCCAACATGACGCGTTTCAACCCTCCAAACCGCGTTGTATCATCGCTGGAACCTCTTCTGTACTCCGTGTCCGTGAGTTTACCTCCCTTATCTGTACTGACTCTCCTTATTTGTCCCGACTCTCGTATAGTAGTATTGTAGTTTCGACTGTTGCTAATTTACCTTCCTATTAATTCAGTGATTTCAATTTAGAAAATGTATTCTTATCTTCGTCTTTGAAGCCTGAGAACAAGTTTGATTGTCCCACCACACTTGTGAGACCATGTAAAGAACAATAAATTATTTAAGAAACACAATGCGTGCTTTGGAGAACGAGGAATTTTTTCACTATGTTGGTATAGGCTGTAATTTTGCTATAATTCACGAGTACGCAACGTTTCTTACCCGACGGAATGACAATGGTCGCTAGCCAATAGTGATGTATTGCCAGAGCATACTCGGACAGAGGGAGGAGATACGATTTTGATATCCACACACTTTCTAAAGCTTGTTTGATCAACTTTCATAAGCGAAGAACCGAAGCAATTCAATTTCGTGATAACCATGTTTAGGCAATTATTGACTGGGGTCACCGTTATATTTTGAAACCAAGGTTCCGCATACAGGTAATATGGTTCTGGACAAGTTCCTTGCACTTCTCAGTGGCCTCTGGTTGACCATACTTCAGGAAACAGTCATCTCGAGCGGATTTCGTTTGGGGGCATGCGCAGCACCTGGCAGTTGCAATTGAACACCACACGATAGATTCGGAACAGACAAGCCGTACGGTTTCAGGCCCTGGGGGTTCAAAGGATTCATTTTCGGGTCAGTTGGATCATAGGGCACCTCAGGCTCTGGGGATGACCATAGAGAAGATATCTGTGATCGAGATTGCGCTATATTAGCAGCGCTACAGCAAGCAAATGTTAGGCGCACCTTCCCAAACATTGCTACAGAAACTTGAAGTCAAGAGTTAAACGTTGAGATGTTTACGTTGAGCTCCAAGGACCCGGAACTCGGAAATTCGATGTGATGACCAAGACACCACGTGAGCAATCCAAAAGGAGTTATGTACCAAAATACATCACTTGGGGGACTAAGAATATATATACTTATCGAGACGGGAGGGCCTTTCTATGTGCTCCCACATTGCCAGCTCTAAAATCCTCTCAGCCTCACTAGCAACGAACGCTTTCTATTGACTTGAGCAAGCACTTGAGGGATCTCAGCGTTGAAAGCTATGTATTCATGGTATGCAATCGTTCTGTTTGCTGCCAAGCTCGTCTTAGGGCAGACTTGTGAAAACTACGGATTTCAAAACGGTTCTAGCTGTGCTTGTCCTGTTGGCACAGGAGGGCCCACATGCTCAGAGCTCGCATGTGGTGGGAATATTTTTGAGGGCACTCAACGTCCGCTTACACCTAGCTCGAACTCTTTTGCCAATCTGACGGCATCTGGGTGTTCATGTCAGCAGGGCTGGACTGGAACCGGCTGTAATGTCTGCAGAACATCCAATGCTTGTCAGGGAGCATTTGTCGCATCTGGCGGGGCACCTTCCACTTCGACTTCAATCATAGGTGTGCAGGATGGCCAGAACAATACTTTGGCATGCAATACCACTCCCAGAGTATACGCAGCTAGTCAAATGAGCTGCCAAGTCAACGTACGTTGCCAGTTCAATATCTCCACGCTTGGTGATCTCATGACGCTATATGATAGAATCCTACTCTCCAAGCGATTTTTCCTCTTGAATCCACTCTAAATATTATGCGCACCTTGCAACCTTCTCTCTCGCCGATACCAAATACGACCACGTTTGGTGAAGCTGGAACCGTTTATGTGCAATTATTCTACGCTGGCGTCGAGCAATTCTACTGCGAGGCCGATACATGTTCCCAAACGCTCGGAAATGGTACATCCAGTGCGAATTGGGACTGCCAGAACCTACGTTGTACATGTAGAACTGGAACAACTTTCTGTGGAGGAGTCTCAGCTCTCGACCTCGCAACAGTTATCAATGGCCTCGCTGGCACCCTCAGTATCCATTGCGGTGCTCTCGATAATTCGACCAATACAGCTACTTGTCAGTTCCAACAAAAGGAGCTTTTGACGCTGTTTCCACCCTCAGGTCTCACCCTCAATGGCTGCTCATTTGGGGAATGTGTTAGGCAGGGTGTGATCGATACTAGTGGAAATATCAGTGCTTCGGACAATTCTGGCGGAAAATCCCTCAGTGGAGGTGTGATCGCCGGTTTAGCTGTAGTCGGAGGGCTGATTCTCGTGGCATTACTTCTCATCCTATTCGGCTACATAAGGCAAAGGAGGGCTCGCAATAAACAACAGAGTGACAATGCGGGTATGCAAGTCGATGTTCATTGGGAGGGTATAACGTATTCGGTTGTTAACTCATCAAGCTGCTTTGGCCTCTTCCACGCCCATGAAGAAAGAAACATACTCGACGATGTATCGGGGTCTGTCAAGGCAGGTCAGATGATGGCAATCTTAGGTCCTAGTGGTGAGTTGATCTTGAACTCCCTTCTCATTTATATTTAACTTAATTACTGTTTAGGAGCTGGAAAGACCACTCTTGCAGAGATCCTCGCCGGCAAACACAAGTCCGGATTCGTTGTCGGAACTGTCAAGTACCCTGTCAAAGATGGTTCATCCGGAGCTGTGGCCCCAAGGATCGGTTTTGTTCCTCAACAAGATGTCCTTCCTCCCACCTTGACCGTATACGAGGCATTGTTGTTCGCAGCCCGTTTGCGACTTCCTGAAAATATCAAGGATATCGAAAAATGCGAGATGGTTGGAGAACTTCTGGCGAAGCTTGGTATCTCACCGCTCAGGGATGTTCGTATCGGTCATAACGAAACCATGGGAGGCAAAACGAGAGGCATTAGTGGTGGTGAGATGAGGAGGGTTAGCATTGGTTTGGAGTTGATATCCCGCCCTGACGTTCTTATCTTGGATGAGCCGACTTCAGGTATGCGTTTCTTCATTTATCTTCTATTCATCTAATAGATCTCACTCTGCATCATAGGTCTTGACTCTGTTTCTGCGTCTCGTGTTGCCCAGATTCTTCACGATATCGCTCACGATCCTGTCAATCCTATACCAGTTATCGCCTCCATCCATCAGCCTAGGTAACGGTCCTTTCCTTTCCCTCTCTTCAAATTGAAAGTTCATTCCGCGCGGGCCAGCTCTAAGCTTTACCAGTCCTTCGATTCAATCCTTCTCTTATCACATGGGCGTGCTTTATATTCTGGCCCAGGAGGTTTTGCGCCTTCCGAATACTTTGCGAGAGTTGCTTCGGGCGTAGTACCAGCATACCCGTCAGGTTACAATGTTGCCGATTATCTTTTGGACATTGCCAGCGACCCCAGCGTATCGCTTTTCCAGATCAGCGAGAAAGATAAGACCACAAGTGCTAATGAGCCAGTCGATGGAGAATCTGGTGTTGAATCGACGGAAAAAAACCAAGCTACATCCTCCGATAGCCAAGTCAATGCTGTTCTACCTGATGACTTCTCATCCCTGACTAAAGCTAGCTCGAGACGACATTCAAAGTGTGTCGCATCGTTCTTGACTCAGCTTCAGGTCCTTGCTTGGAGGGAATGGAAGATTCTACAAAGGTAGGATCGCGTAATCCACTACCTAGCGAATCTAATTAGAATTTCAGAGACAAGACGTTGTTCCTGACCCATGTAGTAGTCGCTTCGGTCCTCGGGGTCTTCTGTGGTAAGAACTCTCGCCTGTTCAATGTATGCGCGTGTATCCATAGCAAGGAAAACAGGTGGGCTCTACTACAAGATAGATACATCCATCGCAGGCTTCCAAGCGCGTGTTGGTTGTTTATTCTTTTTGGTGAGTGAAACATCACAAATAGACTTGACAGAACAAATGATAACGGACAATTCTGCAGGGCGCACTTATTGCTTTCTCGTCGTTGAGTGCATTGTACAACGTAGTCGAAACTCGTCCTCTCTTCCTTCGAGAACGGTCAAGTTTGTACTACAGGTAGATCTAATTTTCTTCGATATGATAGACAATGTCTGACCGTTCTCAGTCCGACCTCTTGGTTGTTGTCGCGGTTCATTTTTGACGTTGTTCCACTGCGTATCATTCCCACCATCATCGTCTCATCTGTGTATGAAGCTCATTCTCTTCCTTCAACTTATCCTCACGTTCGCTCTAGCACATATTGGATGGCAGGCCTCGCTCACGACGCAGCCCATTTCTTCAAGTTTCTCTTCATTCTTGTATTATATACCTTAGCAATGACTCTTTTTGTATGATCTATTTTCATCTCTTTTTTCTGTCATTCCTGACTTGATGTTTTCCCTAGAATTTCCTTCTTGGTGCATTATTCAATAACGGTGGCGTAGCAATTCTTCTCTCGGCGCTGTCGGCACTCTATCAAATGACATTCGCTGGGTTCTTTGTCCATCTCAATGCAATCCCGCCAGTCCTCCGTTGGTTACAGTGGTTATGCCCCCTCAAATATACCCTAGAAGCCCTCTCAGTCAATGAGGTGGGTTCAGGCCTCCTAATTCAAGATACTCTCCAAGGCGTACCTGTTAGCGTATCTGCCAGTCTGATCATGAATTTGGTAAGCTCCCAGAGTCCGCCGACACGCACCTCTCCTCCAGCTAATGCACAATAACCAGCTCTTCGGTTTCGGCGCAAACAACTATTATCGTGATGTACTTGTGCTGTTCGCATTTATTGCAGGCTTTGCAATTGGTCTGATCACTGTCGTGTGGCTCAAAGTAAGAGAACGACGTTAACCCATAATATCTTCGTACTTGCTGTGACTCTTCGGTTTGATTGATTTTTTTGTTCCAACGTCATATATCGCTATATGCTATGTACATATAATGCTGAACCCAGATGCAAACTTCTTGGTGCGATATATAACAGATCGTTCTCACGCGCGGTTATACAAGATGCTCAGATAAATATCTGGAGTTTACGGTTTCCGCATCTTTTGCATTGTATTGTCAGATTGGATTATATTATCGAACGGCTTACGATGTCTCACAGACCACAACACGTCCTAGAAATGTCGCTTGCTTGCTCGTCAATTCCTTCGTCGCCGGCAAACGCGATAATAAAGCTTGAATCAGCGGTATGATCTGCCGCGCTGATTGGCACTACTAGTAACGATCATGCAAGAAGCAAGAATCCTTGGAGAATATCATGATCAATACGGGTAAGAAGGTCTCAATGTTGAACGTTTAGAATAAGCCTCCGAGTCAGTGGTACAACTTGAATTTCCTTCTAGATGGGAACTTAGCGACAATTTTTGGAATATTTTTCTCGTACTTAGTATCACTAGGCCAATGTGCGACGTCCACAGAACTACATTGAGCTGTATCGGCGTACAACACAATACAAGCGTGGTCGCGGCATTTTTGAAACAAGTCACCAGTAACACCTAGTAACACCTAGTAATAAACACCTATAGCTAGTAACACTGACATTGCGTATTCTCGAGAGGTTGTTCCACAAGGGATCACGTGATTGTCCTTTTTGTCTTTGAGATATGAGCTTCCTGCATTGGGATTTGGAAAAATGCCGTCATGGGGGAGATGGTTCTGGCTAGTGGCTAGAATCATTGGTTACATATGGTTCTTGGCTAGTGCTTCAGTCAGGATTCAGCTAGGTTAAAGATATGTGAGTTGATTATATAAGGGTCTATTGATATTAGGGTCTATTTGGCAAACTTGTCTAAAATGAGAAGTCCGATCATTAGGCAACTAGTGCAAGTAACGACATGTCAAATTTGTCCTTGTTCGTCGCCATTCGACGTGTTCTACAGCTATCATGGCTATGTCTCTTGCTTATCAGGCCTATCCACTCTCTGAAGCAGCACCTCCAACTCAACTGGGAAAGGCAGATCCAGAAAGCACCAAGCTTCTTGGTCAGATCCAGACGAGGAGGGACTGATGGATGGCCTTGTTGAGCGCCGAGCAGAGGGTAGGGATGGCGGTAACTTCGAAAAGGCAATTTCTGTCAACCCTCAACCCTCAAGGCTGAAGCACATATTAATGAGATCCGAACAGACCTTAAGGTTGTCGAGGCAAGTTGTGAATTTCCGAGGACTTTCAAATTATTTAACCGATCATCTGTGGTAACTTACTCGGATATATCCCTCTGAAGCTCTCTCTCAGTCTGATGTCCGTGAACTACGATGTCCGCTCTGATTCCGATTGATGCCGTCCTTGGCATGGCTAGTACTGACCTTCTCCCGGCCATTGGACTCCGTCTTGTGATACCTTGTGATTTCTCAGAGTACACTCTCGACAAATGAAATACGGGCAGGTCTATTAAAAATAGATAACACGGAGGCGTATTCCCGCTGTGTCATCTATCGTTATTCTGTAAACTCCGAGTGTTGTTAAGCTCCAGATCTCTGGGGAATTCAAAGAGCCGTCCGTTGGAGGACCAGCATATAAGAGGGGCTGGGAGAAAGGAATGGCTCTTCAGTCAGCTAACAAGCTTCGACCTCGCACGTCGCTCCATTGACACTCAAACTACCAACAGTATCTTTACCATGAAGTCCACGTATATCCTAGCGTCATCCCCGCTTTAGCCCTCGCCGACAGTGTCTCTTTCGACCAAGTCTACGACGATGCAGCGGCTTCACTTGCCACCGTTTCTTGCTCTGATGGTCCAAACGGCCTCCTCCCGCGTGGCTTCACAACTTTCGGTTCCCTACCCAATTTTCCGCACATTGGTGGTGCTGCCGCTGTCGAGGGCTTCAACTCAGTTAATTGTGGAACGTGCTGGAACCTCACGTACACCAGTCCTCAGGGAGTCTCGAAGTCGATCAGCGTGTTGGCGATAGATCATGCTGCCACGGGCTTCAATATCGCGTTGTCAGCGATGAACGAGTTGACGGACAATCAGGCGGTATTCCTGGGACGCGTTGATGCCAAAGCAACCCAGGTTGACGCCTCAGTCTGTGGCCTGTAATGTGAGGCACAGTAGGTCATCCTCATCATTTAATATATCGTCACTCCGTTAACGAATTCGCAGAGAATGAGGAATTGGCAACTTGATACTTTTCTTGTGGGACCTACTACTTATAACTGCGTGCGAAGGGGACATTTGGATCTATCCGATTTGGACAAGAGTTCGTAGCGTAGTACCGCATAGAGATGTCTTGAGTTTAGTTTTGTACATATACGTTGATACAATGGCGAGAAAGATCGTAAAGTCTTTTAGACCAGGGACCAGAGTAGGTGCGGCAAGTTCAAAGGGTTACGGAACGGGACCAGATACCACTTGACTCGTCCTCTCAAATGACGATTTTGGATTGTTGAGTTACTACCAAAGTTATGATTGATTTCGCACATGCAAAGTAGCCAATCAGCTGGATATCTTGATTGCTTGAATTGCATATACAGGCACATTTGTATAACTGACGTACCTCTGTACTAGTCCAGAAGATGGTAATACTTAACGGCAGAATGCGTGCGGTGATGAACCCGAGGAGGTCACTGTATACATAAGACACTCATTCAAACAAGCAAGATAACGATCCTCTGAACCCGAACGAGGAATTTTACTCAGTCAAAGTAAACAGTCCAAATACTAGCAAGCCTATATTGTATCTACCTGTGGCAGTTTCAGAATCCTAATGTCTGTTCGCACAATGAAGGCTTCGCCAGATGTTTTCATGGCCAAGTGTATCCGGTCACCCACAACCTGCTATTTCGCTGAGGCTCAACATGCTACTGGAAAAAATGTGGCAACAAACCGTTTAGAGGCCACACTGTGATTTGTCCACCTGCTGCTCTGTAGCATTGTTGATGCGACCGATCTGTACAGCCAGACCATCGGTCAACATATCCATAGCCTGCGTAGCGATGTTCCATCCCGCATCGGCATGGTCCACTGCAAGCACGTTAATCGACCTGGTAACGCCTTTGCCATCGGTATATGTAAGCTTCCAGCATGTCCCACACTGGGGTGAATTCCATCCAGCGACATTGTCAGTGCCGCCGACCGACGGGAATCCAGGCAGACTGCCTAGGGTTGTGAACCCTGCGGTCATGAGACCATTCGCGCCATCCGAGCAAGCAACGTCAGTGAGAGGACGCGAGGCATCACCGTACTTGGGGTCGTATGACACTGTTATGGCGAACGTCGAGGATGACATGAGAACGAAAGGAACAAGGAGAGCAGTAAACTTCATGTTGGAGGACACAAAATCAGTCGAGGATTATTCAAGAGCCGGGATAAGCTCGAAAAATTACGTCTTGGACGAGAGCTTTTAAAGATCCACGGTTAGAGCCGAAATTGTGAAAATGTGTCGAGCTAGAATTTCATGGGGATAAGTCGACGTTGTGTCGACACGGTGACAGAAAGCCGCTTCTTGATGTCAGAAATCCGATTAGAAGAGAAGCTACAAGTGGCCGAGACGATTAGAACAGTTCATTGATCTTTATGAAGAGGGGTACGTGCCCAAGAGGTGTCGGATCGGGTGATCGGATATGGTTGATATGGCGTATTTTCCCCAAATCACTGCTGGCAGCCAATCATGTTTCCAAGGGAAAAACTGGGAAAGAAACATGTTATACCATTTCTGGACAGTGTATTTCCAATGGGAAAAGGCTTTGAACAATAGAAGAAGCCTTTTTTCAAAGGAAAAATCTTCAAAGAAATGGTATTACAGGTTTCTTTTTCCATTTTTCCACTGGAAACAGGTTCCAGTGTCAGCAGTGAATAAGGATGTTAGATATGTGTTGGCAGTCTGCAACTGAGGCGGCATTGTTCGGTCATTCTCTCTACCGTCAAAGGCGCGATCTCCCCCAAGATGACCACTGATGCTGTATCATGACCAATTTGTTCTTTTCTTCATAGTTTATTCTTAGCAATTCTTTGCTCCTCAGGAAAGTTGATTCGAAGGGAAAGTAGTCTTATCCTCTGTACTCGATGTCTCATATACATCAAACACGGCGGAAATGGTATCATAAATACTCCTCTCCGTAACACCAAAAAAGCCAGAAGTGTAAAAGAAGTGTAAAGCTGCATTTGCAGGTGCATTGCAATACCAAAGTATTATTCCATCAGTCACTCATCTACAAAGTTTCACGCAATTAGATTGAGTTTTCAAGGGAATGGATATCAATTCTTTCCAGCTCGCACAGAACCCACCCCAGCCCCCGCAATGTCCTGGTAGGCATTCTATCTTCAAAGCAAATGCACCTGAGATACACTCACAATATCTCCCACATATATTCACGATTCTCCTCGACAGTCTCTGCATTAAGATCTTCATATTGCACTCTCTCCTTCCCGCTTCTTGAGCAGCCCATATCTTCTGTAACATTGTAGTGTAGTCGTCCTTACAAGTCATTACTTCTCTAAGCTTTCAACTTTCAATTAGCTGTAGATTTAGGGTTGACATACAGATTGCGAGCTGGGTCTTAAGACGGAACTTCCATTGCACCCCACTCCAACACCCGCGAAAGATCCTTGTTGAAAGCAGCAGCACTATCGACGCCGACTGTGGTTGCCCAATATGACACATTGTCGAACGCTCGTTTTCGTGATAAGGGCCAAGCCTCAAGATCCTTGACACCTTGAAACAGCATGAAGACACGAGTAATCACATCAGGCTCTGGCTTGATATCTAGGGGCGCGATCCGAGAGTACTCTGCCTGCGGCATGAACCGTAATGCTATATATTTGTGGTTCAGGAAAGATGGTAACCAGTAACTTGGCAAAATGATTAGTAAAGAAGCGAATAAGCTTCTTAAGTAAGACGCATACGTCACGAAGGATGTCCGAGCTTCCGTGTGAAGCCCCAGGCAGCGAAGGACTTTTTCGAGATAGCTGGTAACGTCATCGATAGACAGCACAACAGAATTCCAGTCGGATAGGGTCCAAGTTTCTGGCAGTTCGCCTTGTCGGGAACTCAAAGGGCTGCTTGTGTTAAGGCTTGAAGGTGTAAGCTTCATCACTGCGTGAATCGATCGGTGTACATACTCTGCTTCCCAAAAAAGCGAAGAAAGCTCAAGCCCAGTGTCCCGTGCAAACAGTGAACCGTCGAGGCTAGTATGAACATCCCACTGTATCTTCTCTCCTTTCGGTTTGAGCTTCTCGATAGGCACAATGGGATATACCGCAGTAAACTCCAGGTCCTTGTCTAGAGTTACTGAAACAGTCACATCTATGTCTTTGGGTGAAAAGACATATATGACCGGTTTCTTCATGCGAGGCCTTTGGCGTCGTTGATTTTTTCCCTTTATGAAAAGCCGAGATAGAAAACTCTTGAACCGGCGGTACAAAGACTTCCTACGTCTGGGAGCGCTGGAGGAACGAGTAGGAGCTTGTATCGTTGAAATAGGTTTCCTCTCCGCATCAGTAGACCTTCCCTCAATGAAATTGCGATGAGTGCCTGGATTCCTACGAGCAATGTCAATAGAAAATTATATAGTTCATCATGACTTGCGATTTACTGACCTCTGCACCATTCGATCGACTTGGTCTAACTGAGCTGGATTCTGGGGGTCCCAATCACTTCCAAACGTTTAAGTACAGACGAACATGATGTATTCATCAAAGGGGGCGCTGCACTCTTGGATAGAGAACAGATGAGTCCATAACTCGAATCAATGAATCAATGATGGCCAGGGGAGAAGGATGACAGAATGGGTTGCACCAGAACAATGACATAATCATCTCGAAGTCATCGCCTTGTGGTCCAAATACGTCCAAAGGAAAGTGTACAAGGTCGTCCTCGACGCGAACGACATTGTGCTTGACAATCAACTTTGTAGAGCACATGCCTTGGACATGTATCCATGTCAAATGAAACGACAGAAACTTTGTCTATCCTCGTGTCTCGCGGCTCTGTGTCTCGTTACTCATGCAACTGCAATATGGCCGTTTCCACCTAAGAGGTTCACGAGCAACTCTCTGATAGATGCGGGGACAATGGGCTTAAACGGTGACGGACTAGTTGTTGCTTTTGGAGATTTCAATGGGGATCAGTTGTATGTTTGCCTTGATCCAACCATGTATGTGGCCAACATCTATGTTCCTTCAGCTTGGATGTGCTCTGGTTGGGCAAGGACCAACACACGATTTCGGTCCATTATTGGAATCATGGTAATTAACGTACTTAGCTTAAGCTATCGTCATCTCGCTGATTGACTTTCTGTCAGCCGAGTTTGTGTACCAAGAAGCATCGTCTTTCCGTCATCCTCGCCGGGTTCACAATGTAGTCCCTGGCGACTTCACGCATTCGGGCAAGCTGGACATCCTTGTAATGAGTGAATCTGACACAAAGGGTCAATTGGATATGACTCTATACCCGGCATCTCTTACCGGGGGCTTTGGTAAACATCCGTTGCTATATACAAGGCGAAATTGACCATTCACCCGCTAGATGTTAATCATCCATTAAACGTCCCTCCATCAACACTCTCACAGCCCATACCTATCGACGCGAATGGTGACATGAAAATCGACCTCTTTGGCTTAACTCCTGCTTCTAAGAATGATCCTAAAGCGCCCTTCCAGCTTTGGCAGAATGTCTGGAACGCTTCACAGCCTGATTCACCTCTATTCAAGATGTGCGTTCCTCACAGCGACCTTCGATCAGCTACAGCCTTTCTAACGGAACAACTAGCATTTCGCCCGCATTCCACGGACCTCAGTGCACACTGGCCAGCCCACATAGTAACGCTATTGTTGACCTCGATGGGGACTGCCTCGCGGGTACATTATTCAATTCGATAGCACGGGAATCATGACTGACCCAAAATGTACAGATGTGTTCGTCGTGTGTGACGACGGCGAGGGTAGTAAATCTTTCCAAATTTGGGTAAACAAGAAGGAAAATGGTTTCTCGTTGGCTCAGGAAGGAAACCTACCTTCAGGACTTCAGACGATCTCGTTCGGTGATATTGGTATGTGACAGTTACTGCCATCGTCCTAACTATTGTGCATGTGATATATCCATTATATCAGACAGAGATGGGACCATCGACATGGTATTTATGACTTGTAGCAGCGTCTCTACATCTACAGGGTTGGGTTCTGAGTGTTTCATCAATATTGCGTATAATCACCAACTCGGCCTGTGTTCATCAACAACGGATAACGGATTTCAGAAGGGGGTCCGGACGTGTCGACCTCACAATGACTTATGCACTGCTGATCCTAATTTCAAGTTCAATCTGAGTGATAGTCCCAACAATGATGTTAGTAAGCATCTACTGCCACACGGTTGACTTAACTGACCTAAGAGGCATAGCTATTCGTTCGATTCCCCCTCTCGGCGCTTTTCTCTGATTCTCCTTCTCTTCTCGCGCTGGACACAACACAGACACCACCCATACCGCTTTCCTTGAAGCTCGGAGACGCCAATCTCGATGGTTTCCCTGACATACTCCTCATCACCGGATCCGGAAAAGATTGTATTCCAAGATTAATCTTCTCGAAGCCTTGTGCAGCTGGTTTGGCCGGTTGCTCCGCAAATGGATCAGATAGAAGAGGATGGGAGCTCGCTAAGAGTGGTGCTGACCCTCTATCAACTATCAAAGATGCTAGAAGTGTAGCCTTCTTGGATGTCGACGAAGACGTGAGTATTTTTATTGGTTGCGTGATCTTAGCTCATTCGAGATCTGACCGATGTACAGGGAACGTTAGATATCATGATCCAGAGAACAGGAGATGCCGGTCATGGGAATATCATATTCGTACAGAATAATTATTACTACGATGCCTTCTTCCTCAAGGCGATCGGTAGGTTTTTCTCACTGATCGGACCTTTCGCTTGCTGAAAATCTACATTCAGTTCTCAACGGTGCCTGCGATAATGGATGGTGTTATTCACCTAATGGCTCGGAACGTTACCATGTACGGACCTTTCTTGATTTTGTGGGCACTCTTCTGACGCCTCCTCGTTTCCAGCCATTTGGAGTCAGTTACTCCGGCGCTTCCTATAAATACACGGTGCTCGATACTTCAGGACATCGTTCTGCGGCACAAGGTCCGTCCCATATCAGCCAGCCTCCTCTCGCATTCGCGCTAATAAACCTATCCTTAGTCGGGCAATTGCCACAAACGTCCTATCATGCCCTACAGACGCCATATTCCTTTTTCGGGCTAGGACGAACAAATAATTACATTGAGAATCTATTTGTCGGGTCAACTATCCACGCTAAGGAGCATTACATCAACATGGAGGGTGTCATTCCGAACTCCAAAGTCGTTATACTCCCTTCCGCAGATGAAGGTGAACCCTGGAAGCGTGAGCTGTTCCTGCGGCCAGGCGAGTGGATCCCCTGGGTTACTGTTACCGTGGTAGCAGGCACAATAGTTCTGGCTGTCATTGTATTTGTGCTACACCTCAATGAGAAAGTATGTCCTCCCGGTTTTCCTAATCTGTGTATATTTCGTTCATGTGATTTGGGACATTTTACAGCGAGAGGACGAATTAGAGCGCAGGAGGGCCTCACATCACATTAATTTCGATGCGTTGTGATTGCGTATGACCTTATTGAGGTGCAATGTATGGTGGGACGATATTGTCGGATGAGCGGAGAGTTGTATATTATGTTCATGCCCAGATGTATTGTAGTAATTCTATGCGTAATCCAGCAGAGGTATTTGTTCTCTACGCTTTGACCAATCGTGACTAGGATATAGAATTACGAGTTGACGCCTGGATCGTCTTGACTATTGTTGCGAGAGTCTCGAGAAAGCTTGCTTAAAGGGGTTAAGTCATGAGAATAGAATTCAGAAAGCCACTGGAAACAAATGTGACACCCTTCACAACGCATGGACTTGTCTTCGGCCTCATGTTATTGTTTCTAATCGAATCACCGGTGATTTTGTCCTTGTCCTCTATGTGGCCGCGACTACCGCAATCAGTATATAACTGTGTGGCTCACAAGTGAAAAACCATACTTCCCCTCGTAACCTTGAAACCAAGCATTGGCCACCTTAACCTTGTACAAGAAACTACTCGTCGACAACAGAGTATCTCGACCGATCAACAAATTACTCAATCAATACCTAGAACCTTACACAAGTAAGCCTACCAATTCTAATTACTCTGACTGTGCTCTGAACGAAAACTCGCCTGAAGTGTCCGACTTCTTCTCTTTCCCTTTTACCTCATCTATCCACAATAAGCCCAGTGGATACGATGAAGGCCTACTTGAACCTCTCCAAGAAGATATGTTGACATTCGACGACGCCGAGTCTGGCTGGGAGCGGTATCCGACACCTAAGGACTACATCGAGGCACCTCAGGAATGGCTGTTATTCGGCGGCCCTCTCAGCGCACCTCTACCGATTCCTGCGCGGATCACCAGGGAAGTCGGCGGTCCTCTTGCTTGTCCTCGCGGAGGCAAAATATTGGAGCTTCCGTGGGACGAAAGTGATACATGGCTCGAGGACATCAACGAAACCCCCAACATGCCGAACTTCTTCGAAAACGCGCCTTTGAACCATGACAACGTTCCTGCTCGACAACCACGGCGCAATAGCGGTAAAAGAGAACATCGCGGATGGGATTGTTCTCCCACTGCTCCGAGCTTTTGCCCGCTTGCGAAGTCGAAAGTAGCTGAGATCCCCAAGCAGACAAGAGTGTCCCTTCGGCGATCCTCTATCGTCAAAGGACACTAGATCTCAGGAGACCCTGAGCTGTACTTTAAATGCTGGGCCACGTCTATTGTGTCCCTCCCCTGCGAGATTGTATGATATATGAAATTGGCGACTGACAGGCAGGGGCGACAAGTTGAATTGAAATATCTGTACCATTACCTTTAAGTGACTCAAGACCGAAGATTTGGGAGCCATCGAGTATTACAATAATGATATCCCAAATTTTACCTGAGATTGTATAGCCTTCTTCCTTACAGCTTTTTCTTGACAATCCAAATACCGATGAAATTTGTACGGGGGACTTTTGGCAGAGTGATCTGTGTAGTCAAAGCAATGTCAAATGCACCCACAGGACAATACTCGGAATATCATCGAATATTTTCTTGGAGTCAGTCTCGGCCATATTGTTGAGATAAAATTTCAAGCGTTGTGAGATACGAATAGCGAGTGGACGCACAAGTGAGGAAGACCACACCAAGCATGAAGAAATGAGATGCCCTACAGAAACGTACCATCCCTCAAACCTGTTAGAGGGCGACTTCCCGGTCGAGATGGCACATTTAAAGGCACAAGGCCCGAGGCCCGCTTCATGTTAAGACTCCGTCAAAAGAAACCAGACGGGTATAGAGTCTGAAAAGAGAAATGAAAGCGCACAGCTCGCGGCATTCACCGACATATTGTCCCCGTTTTTTGTGATCAGCTGAGGAATGACGCGGACAGGATGGGCCGGGGATGAGATGTAGGCGTGCCCTGGCCTGGCGTGTCTACGTGTCTACTCGGCTGTTCCGTGCAAGGAATTGTTTGGGTGTGATGATGTGGGAAATTTGACAAACGAGATTCGTCTATATTAATCGTCTCGAGCGCTCAGGGTTGCCACTCCCATTCTTGCTTCCCAACCACATCGCACACTGTATCCCAGGACCAATTTTTGCGTTCCGAATAGCCTGTAACTGTTTACCGTGAGTCTATCGTGTCTTTGGGCGCTACTCAACGTGAAGGCTCGCCATAGAATATGATGTTTAGCTATTCACATTTTGGGGCCTCTCTTTTGCTCCCCTCCAGCCTGAAACGCGAGCCTCCATTACTACTGGATTCCATTGATGACATACTCGAACGACCTCTTCTTTCGTTCTCTAACCCATTACTAGCGGAAGACAAAGGCGTGCCGGACGTTGATCCCGCGTTCTTAAGCTTCGGACGTTACTCACTCATCGAAGAACACGATACTCTTTCTAGACCTGCTCGTCCCCCTAGGCAGATCGATGACGAACTCGTCATGCGCATGAAGCGACCCATTGATCTGCCTGCTGAAGACTACCAACCGTACCATTCTACCAACGATTACAGTGGGTTAGTTGATGCTACTTCCATGATGTCATTGGCGTCTCGCCACCATCCTTTGTCGTCTCCACGCCGGAGGCACCATGAGCGCGCCTCGGCACCCGATGTGGCTCGTTATGGAACCACTTGTTACAGTGCAGCACTTTCCTTGGAGACCCCAGACATCCTTCGCCGCCCTCGTCCCTTCGGGCATGCGCACTAGACTTCCCAGGTCGTGTGCCACCACCTTTTTCGAGATTTCTCTGCCTGTGATTGCACTAAAGGGTTGACTGACTGTTAGTCACTCCCTTGCGATACCCCTATGCCACCCTATGCCAGCGTCTCGAGTTAAACTCCTAACCGTGGCCTAACTCCTCATTCTTCGCATCATCCACTCTTGGTCAGCGTCATGCGATCGATCGCTGGCCGTCATTGTGGGGTCTACTTTGACCTTGGACTGGAAAGACTGGTTTTTCGGCCGTAACGGCAATTCGAAAAGAATACGAGTTGAGCCAACACCATGTCTTGTGTGTGAGTAGAGTTACAGCTTGTGCTATCTCGTGATGATCTACGATATTCTTGACTATACGCTATTACATCCCAACTCTTGTAAACACTGCCGATCTATTCTTACTTGTGGCCACACTATTCCTCTATCTACTTGTCTTATTTTCGCCGCATACCAACCACAGTAATGTAATATATCTAGATCTCGATGACTTTGACTCCTCTCAAGAGTAGAGTAATTGTTTTGTATTGTCTCCATGAACCCAACCCTTTAGGACCTCACCCTCGCCTCGTTGCGCGATAGACACGGCAAAATTATGACTCGAATCGGATCCCGTGAGCTGACCGACCCTCCATGACATCACCCTCCGCTGATCATGATCACACTCAGTGATTAATTTGAAGATCGAGTTCCCCTGGCTATTCCACCCTTTCCTACTATATACGACAACCCTTGAAATGCCCCGTGTGTTGCGACCTTACGCTGATCCCCGCTCAGCGTTGATTGTTAATTTTGAAGACAAGCCCCGTGAGATCGAGGACCCTTTATAGACTTTCCTACCATGTACAATGACCCCATGACTCCCTTTGTCGTACGTCCCTTTAATTATAATTTACCATCTGGGCTTTTACCCGGTTCATCGTTTGGTGCTACTTTTCTCCTCGTACGATTCCCCCCTTGTTTTCGATATTGTCGCATACTACAGAGAATTAATTGCACAACCTTTAAATTACCAGTATCTGAATCTGTGACCTTGAACAATTCCGAATTCGTATGTCGCATCGTGTGCACAGCCAACGGTCTCACGATGGGGACCAACTTAAGCTTAATTTCCTTCTTCATGACAGATGATTGATGTGCCACTAATCGGTGGCCAAAGATCAATTGTCGGAAAGATAGATTGTTTCTCAGAGATGGGAATATCATGGACTGCATTAAGCATCACTGATTCTAGCCAATCCAATCCACTACATGCATTGAGGTAATTTTGAGTACCATAACATGAATACATTAGTGTATTAGGCCTGCTGCTCGAGGCAAGCCCGGACATAAGTTCTATCCGTCAATTCCGTCATCATGTCATCAAAGGGCGTCAAAAGAATCGACTGTTCGATCTAGTCTATTGAACTTTCGATTCTGTATCACAGAGAAGATTGTTAGATTGTGATAGTGATACTATTACCCCAAGAAGGAATGTTTGAAAACACGTACTCTCTACGTTGGGCTGCGGCTTGATGAAAGATTTCCACAGATCAAAGTTCTTGACTGTTCGACCAATGAACAGGCCACAAAGCAACAATGCACATACAGCGCGTGCAGTCTCCGGATCAACGGCCTCGACAGTTTTAGCGCTGCTAGCACCTCCGAGGAGTGTTACGATCAATGCATGAAGATCTGCCCAGAATGGCTGCGCGTGTGTCAGGAACGCGTAGAGGGCGGTGATGGTGGGGGCACACCACAGATCTGCAGTTGTCCAGCCGTTAGCTTGAAGCTCTGTGGGGGTGGTCAACGCGAAAGGTGTCGGCGCGAGCATAGAAAACATGTTCACGAAGAAGAAGCCCGAGTTCGCCATGAGCTATGTGGCGGGGTGATTATTACGTTATAAGTTGGAAGAAGAATCCTCACCAATGACGTGACCAGAAGGGACCAGGGAGAGTTGGAAATATTGGGAGACGTGTGTGCGGTAACTGTCGGTGGGATAAGGTCACAGAGAAGGAAAGCACGCGTAAAGCCATCGAGGATAGAGAGAGGAAGCTCAAGTTGGGCAGTGATGTCAGGGACAACAGGAAAAGCGTCTATCACGGCTTGGATAATACCAAAGAGTCCTACAACGACACCCGAAATCATGTACGATGGCGGGATCCCAAGCATTGGGGCTGTACCATGCCACTTGGTAAGAACACGAGACAATAGATGGGCCATCGACGACGATACGCACCAGCCACCGCTTCACCTCCACAAACGACTGTAAGGGTTATGGCAAGGCTCTTGACGAAGGACTTCTTCTCAACTCCTCTGAAACCATTCTTTGCGACATGTTGCCGGTAGAATTGTTCCCTGAGTTGTCGAAGGATGAGGCAAAGGCGAACAGCACCCAAAACATCCAGTGTATTGAGTGGGCTGCCAAACCAGGTAAACGGTGGAATGGGCTGGAGACTCCACCGAAATACCTCTATAGACGGAGAGATGAGAAAGGACATGGCAAAGGGGAAAAACCTAAAGAGACCTAAAGAGGCATAGTAGCTATTTACTTGTGCTCGGAAGAAGATGGACCCAAATCAAGGGCACTTGATTTGTAGCTATACAAGGTTAAACAACGTCCCATGGTGTAACGGCTGTAATGGCCGCAACCCGGGAATGCGAGTGGTTATTCTCACCGGCCCAACCCATCAGTGCGCTGGTTCAAGACTGTCCCCTCCAGAAAACTTGGTTTCCACAGTCCTTCGCTCTGTAAAGAGTGATGCGGACTTGGAATAATCTGCCCTTGACAGACCAGGGAAGCAATTCCGCAATCTGCAGGGCTTGCCGAGTTAGTCTTCGGAGATCAGGGCATGTCGTCAGACGCGTAGTGGGTCGTGCCTCTCGCAAACCTTTTTGCATTTTTTATTCTCTTCTTATGTTCTCTGCTCGCTTTCAAACAGAAAACATCGTCCATTGTCCATGTCTCTGCTTCAGGACAGACCCATTCCTGATGGATACATGCTATACTATAAAACAATAATTAGGGATCATCATTTAGAACTATGGTAGGTTGAAAGGTAAAACAACTGGGGTATGTAAGGACATTATATGGTGTATAAAATGGGCCTCTAAACCAGAAAACTGTAAGCTGTGAATATGCAAATCTACATGAATCCGTTTTGCGGCCCTGAAAGGACGAAACGATAGTTACGCGTCGACGTAATGACGAGCTGGAGGGTCAGAAGCGAGATACCCCTAGCTTTTTAAGGGCACCAAATCTTAACAAGCTGAAGGCCGTAGTTAGCACGAAAACCGAAGAATACACCATTAAAAGAAACTTTACCTGGTCTGTACCTCCAGTAGCAATCACGTTGACGGACCTCTCGCAGTCGTCGGATTTTCCATCTATGACAGGCGCAGGACCCCAAGAAAGACATTGCGTGAAAGGCTTGTGAGCCTCAACTGGACCATATCGTCAGCACAGAATATCGAGTGGTGTGCTCGCTCATACCTTTCTTAGCACATCGTCCCGTCCTAAGGTCCCAAATACGCATGGTATGGTCGTCTCCGACAGATAGCATATGTTTACCTGCTGGATGGAAAGCCAAGGCTTGCACCCACCCATCGTGTCCCACCTGCAGATGTCAATGGGATGATAATAACATTGCGATAAGCAACTCACGAAGGTCCATAAGCAAAGGCCTCGTATAGAATCCCAGAGCTTTATTGTTTTATCACGCGAAGCCGTCATGACAAACGATACGGCAAGTGAGTCCACTTTTGCGGAAACAGCGGATGCCGGCTAAGAAGATATGAGCTCATTCTGGTAGACAGCGTGTTTAGACTACCTGTGCGACAAGTTCTCGAACTGCAGGAATCGAAGCTGCCGGGACAAAGATAGCACTCTCCACACGATTATCGTGACCGCGCATTTCCACCTTCATCATTCCTGATTCGATCTCTGTTATACGAGCAGTCTAAAAAGCGTGTTTGGATTGCGTGGCAACCAGAGATGACAACTCAGACCTACATGGTCATCAGAGCACGTCAAAAGTAGACGCCCGTCTACGCTTGGATTCGCGCAACGAATCCAGTCATCGTGCGCCTTTATAACTTTGATACAGTGACTGGAATAATATACTCAAATCAAAAGACACATGGAAATTGTCAACCAAATAAGCATACCTGGTCTGAACATCCCAAATCCTCACAGATTGATCTCGACTCGACGAGGCAAGACGGGTGTTTCCTGGAATGAATCGCACCGATGATATCGAATGTTCATGGCCGCGCAGGGTGGCAAAATTTGTGTAATCCTCAAGAACATTCCATAGCTTGATAAAAAGGTCATGCGAACAGGTCGCTTTAGAGATATAAGTCGGTACGCGACTAGTTTGTCAACAAGAGGACGTACCCAGCATCTTGCCATCCGAATTGAAATCACAGTCAGTGACAGACTTCGTGTGCCCCTTCAAGGTCTTCTCCTGTTCACCCGTTTCCCAGTCCCAGATCTTTACAGTGGCATCGACAGAAGCCGAAGCCAAAACTGAGTAATGAGGATGGAAGCTGACTGCATTAATCTTATCTCGATGTCCAGTAAGGTTTCGTTTTGGCGAATCCGTCGGTAGCCAATCCTTGTTGGTCCGTTTAGCACCATTGATCGAGAGTGAGCCCAGCTCTTCTTGAGCAGCTGAGAGACGCGATTCAAGCTCTAGAATCTGCACATCTCATGAGAACAGCAGAGTGCATAAACGCCATGAAACGCGACGTTACCTTCCTCTGCATACGGATAACACTCGTCCATTTCTTAACCAACAGACCACTGGTTGGTGACGTAGGATCTGGTACAAAGTCAGCCTCAGAGGAACAAATGAGCACCAATAAGAGAAAATGTGATTCAAGCAATACGTACCAAGTCAGGCACCTCTTGCCGCAGCGAGTCGCACGTCTGCGAGAAACCAGCAGTGTATAGATAATCAAGGATGGATTTATGGCTAATTCATGAAATCAGATCAAGAAGGTATGTACGTGTACTTAAACTCACAGATCGTTCTTTTGGCGTTCTGACAGGTGGGCAGCCATCTATCGAGGCGGAACCAAAATATGTTGTGGTGGTTGAGTGAATGTCAAATCAGGGGCCACCGTTCACGTCATGTTCACGTGTCGCGCGACGAGCTCTGGTGACCTTGCCACGACGACTCGGACCATAGACCAGGAATAGACTTTACTTCACTTCTCTCATCAGTCCACTCACTCACTATGCGTCTGGTACTCCTAAACTTGACCCAGGAAGCTATCTCCTGCCATTTGAACGACAAGCATAGCGGGAGCTTTAACTCTGACTTGGAAATCGCACTTCTCAGTTCTTCATGTCCTTCATTGATTGTTGACTTGCCGAATGGTTGTCAATCTGTCACCTTGTTACCCAGTACCAATTCTTTGAGCTCAGAGGATAACCCTTCTGCGTCCAAGGAATGGCTTGTAAGGCCTGATCAAGTCGTCATTGAGTTATCATTGGCTTGGAGTGCACATTGGCGCATGATACCGCTACATGATGGATGTCCATGGAGAATATACCTGAGCAGAGTTGGTGAAGTTTCTGACTTTATTCTGCACAACGGACTCAGCTTTTCATAGGTTACAAAGACGTGCTGTAGACTATACATAATGCCTCAACGAGATTTATCGTCATTCCTGTCAGACATGCCCGACACATTACCGTTGTCATCTCTCTGTCTCCCAGGTTAGAAATTATATATTAATCTATGAAAAGCTGTTTTAATCATTGAAATATGTTTCTCTAGGAACACATGATACGTATGTACACCTTGCTGCAGCGTCTGCGGAACCACCTCAAATGCATTTATAAAGCATGGCTTTGTATGGATGGCCCATTTCTCAATGTCAGGAACTTTCAACGCCCCTCGATATCCAACTTCGTTCAGGAATCCGGATTTTAGATGTTCGGCTGTCGATCATTAACTCGAAGCTCATCGCATACCATGGCATATACCCACAACGCACTTCATTTCAGGAAATTCTATCTATAGTTCACAATTTTCTTACAGGTTCATCTACGTGTCGTGAAACGATTGTCGTGTCAATCAAGCAGGAGGACTTCATGAAAAACTCTTATCTTGAATTCTCTCGTCTGGTTCAGCAAGAGATATCTAATGGTCCGGGAGGGAGAGAAATGTGGTATCTAGAGAACCGCATACCAACTCTTGGCGAGGTTAGAGGAAAGGCCGTAATGTTCAGCCGTTTCGGAGGAAATGGCGAAGGATGGGAGGGCGGTTTGGAAGGTTTAGGGATTCATCCTTTAAGCTGGCCCAATAGTAAGAAGTCTGGCTTCACCTGGGAGTGTAAAAATACTCTCGTAAGAACGCATGACTGGTACGTCTATACCTGTCATGAGTCAAGAAGTCAAGTTCGTAATTTCTTAATAGGTACCTTTTGCAATCCTTCCTTGAAATCCCAGAGAAGTTTACTCTCGCGTCCGAGATCTTGATGGGTCCGCCCAGCGAATCACCTATGCCTACACTTTCCATTTCATTCTTTTCGGCTGCCTCTTTCCCTCTTGCTCTTCCTCCTGTTATCGCTAAAGGGCTCGGATGGCCCAAAATGAGCCTTGGGATAGAAGGGATCAATAGTAGATTTGTTCAGTGGCTTCTGAACAATCTCGTTGAGAACTCAGAAATTCATGCTCCAGGATCTGTTCTCAACGAGAAACATGTTTCTGGAAGCCGTCGTATACGTGGTTGGGTTCTTTTAGATTTCTATGATGAACCAGGCTCCGCTCTTACCCCATTGTTGGTGGAGTGTAACTACCGCGGAAGGCGCAAGGGAGAAGAAGGCTGGTAGTAATGCTGCTACTGACGTCGACATTTTCATCTATTCAACGTACGCGTACCCTTACTGACGAAAGTTCGCGACGTAACCTTGCCTACTCACGCCACCTTAAATTCTGCGAGGGAAGTTCCAATACACAAAAATACGGAAAACGAGAACCGCCTTAGGCACAATGGACACATAGTTACATTATCGGTGTAGAGTACTTTCCTACTTTACCCCCGCCTCTTAGCCCAGCATTGTGGCTTGTCGGCGGAATAAACTGAACTCATTCATTCATTCATTCAACGTACGCGAATTCTAGACTCCGAAGCAATAGACAGCCATATTCCGCCGAAATATCACTCCATACCATGGAATGATTCTGTATACTGTTGACTTGTCATTCCGCAGATGAGCTTTCCACTACGTAGTACATATTGATCCCGAAGATATCGTATATTCTTTCCGGATCATGGGTCGATTAGATCTCGACAGTTTCTTCATCTCCTTCAATGCTTTATCAGACGATCATTAATGCACAGCCCCATATCTTAGCTTCTGTATGTCGTCACTTCCCTCTCTCGTGCCCATTGTACTTGTGTTATGTATCTGCGGGATTTTTGCTCTTCGTCGAAGAACATGGCTATAATTGACATTGGCCATTCTGATCATCGCCTTCACACCTTCTCAAGACTAGAGTACTGAGGAAACGGCTTACATGACTTCGAACGTGCATAAGTAACTCTCAATAAAGAATTGGACATAGCCATGAGATGCGGACTTCCTCGATCCCCAAGGTTGCGAAATGTCTATCTCGACGTGGAGCACGAGTCATATGCCAAGTCCGCGCCAAGGGATATGTGGTGTGATCACCTAATTCCAAATTTTCAAGAACTCGAAGACGGATCTTCCATATCGAATTTTGCACAGCCTGGGCAGCGACTGGGGTCCCAGTTCTACCTATATCTTGGGCTCTTGGCGCCTTCGACAAGTCTCTCCACAGCACTTATGACAGATTCGAATCGTAGATTCTTCACGGTTTATTGATCTTTGTAAGAAATACACTGTATTTGTAATGTATGCACCTCATAGTACATGGTTTAACGAAGTGTAACAAGTTCTGCACATGTCATTAGCCTTTGCGCTCGCAAGATTTCACAATTAAGCTTACCTTCAGCAGAAGTGGGATGGATGGCGACGGTGTCATCCAGATCATTCTTGGTAGCTATAAGATGTCTCGCGTGAAGGAGTGCGTAACACCACAGAACGAGGCAACTTACCTCGCATCTTGACGGCCACGCCAAAGCCTTGCATGACCTCATCACTACCAAGACCAATGATGTGAACACCAACAACACGCTCCTCTGGTCCTACAACGATAAGCTTGTAGACAGTTGGCTCCTTGTGCTCGTCATCAATCATAGAGAAATAGAGAGCCCGGAAGGAAGATTTATCTAGAAGCAGCCGTGAGTATGTATGGATAGCATGGGGCATCTGATGGAAATATTTACAGATCTTAACAGCGTCACCGTATTTCTCTCGGGCTTGCTTCTCAGTGAGACCAACGGTACCGATGGTAGGATGTCTGACACGAATAAGATTCCAATTCTGTGCTCAGAGAAGCGACTTACGAGAAAACGACTGTTGGAATATTCTCATAATCAAGCTTGTCGCTCTTGTACTTTTCCGGTCCGAAGAGGCGGTTGGACAGTCTACGTCCCGCGGCGATAGCAACAGGAGTCAAGAGAGCTTTTCCCTGGACGTCGCCGATGGCGTAGATGCCCTTAACCGAGGTATTCTGGTATTCATCCACAACTATGTCACCCTTCTCGTTCATTTTGACGCCGACTTCTTCCAAACCCAGGTCCTTGGTAAGCGCATGACGTCCGATAGCCCACAAAACAGTGTCGACTTCGATTTTCTCGCCCTTATCAGTGAAGACAGTCAAGGGCTTTCCCTTCTCGCCTTCAACTTTCATGACATTGCTCTGCTTGTGAATCTTGACTCCAGTCTTCTCCATCCAGGGTGTCAGAGTCTCCTGGAGGGTCTGATCGAATGTGCGCAATACAGTTTCGCCACGGATGATAAGATGAGTCTCTGATCCAAGTGTATGAAAAATGCCCGCAAGTTCCACAGCAATGTATCCAGCCCCGACGACTGCTACACGTTTTGGCTGCTCCTCAAGCTCGAAGAATCCGTCTGAATCGATTCCAAGGGATGCTCCGGGAATTTGGTCATCAGAAGGAACGGTAGGCGTACCACCGACGGTGACGGTTATATGGTCGGCGTGTAAGGTGTATTTCTGTCCATCGGGACGCGTGACTTCAACGGTGTTAGCGGATGTGAGGCGTCCGCGGCCATGATGGTACTCGACACCCTCTTTGTCAAAATTGTTCGCGTAGATATCGTTTAGTTTTTTGATATACGCGTCGCGCTGAGGCTTGAATGCGGCCCAGTCGAACTTGGGAGCAGCGAGACCTTTGAACTTGTAACCCGAGGCGTGATGTACTAACTTGTCTTGCAAATCGGCAGCATGCCACATGATCTAGAAGGGGTAGAGTCAGCTTTATAACCATTTATAACACAGGCGTGGTCCATTAACCTTCTTCGGTACACATCCTGAGGGCCTGCATTCAGAAAGTGACAATAAGTTACATCAACGAGACTACATACCAACATTCACGCAGGTTCCACCGAGGTAGGGATCGACCTCTACTACAGCCACTTTCTTCCCGTATGACGCAGCTCGGCGCTGTAAAGAGTGATGTCAACAACTTGACAAAGAACTACTGATTGTAATCATACGGAAGAGGCAGATCCACCGCTACCTCCTCCGATGAGGACATAGTCGTATTTTTCAACAGTAGGTTTATCATAAATGGGGGGCATGTTGGAAGTGGTGGTATTCGAAAAAGACCTGGTGATCTTGTTATATTACCAAGCACGTCAGTAAGGTTTAAAAGAAGACAAATATTAGAATTTCCTAACTTGCAAAAGTCTTGTTGTAGCCCTTTGTGGTGGGCTAGCGAGTCTCAAATGTGAGATTCGCGACAAAGAGTTTCTGAGCGCCAGACCTGCTGTTTGAGGGCTCTAGGAGGCCTTTTATCCCTTGAAAAACACGCAGTTACGGTAGGTCTGGATAATACTTCGGAGTTCCCACTGTCGCGTTCACGTGACCTTTGCTGACAAATCGATCGCGTAAGTGGTGGCCTCAACTTGAGCAAGTCATCTTTTCTCATTGTGAGCGACGCATCACTGAATTGCGACTGTACAGAACAAATTGTTGCACTGTGGGGTCCGACTGATCAACCTCAGTTGCATGATCTTCTCGCTAAGTACACGGACTTGAGCTGTATTGGAAAAATTCAATAGGTACATCAACGACACGGTTGGCAAGAATATCTACCCTCAAGCATTCATGTTCTTATGATCTTGCATGACATGGATTCATTAGATTCTTCCAGCGGCAGGTCGCAAATGACCTACCAATGGGAGATGCAGGGACCATGGAGTCTCGCCAACCAAAAGTTTTTTTCTTGAAAGAGGTATGTATATCTGATTAGATAATATAAGTACTACAGGAGTGGGTCAATCAATTCTTGGACTTCTAACTATATCATGGGTTGAAACCATCAGCGCATCAGCCGTGGAATGTTGAAGTGTCATTTACGAGTGCTCCACCGCCGACTATCGTGGCATCGAGCAGATTGTGACCTTACACATGCACGCTGGGCGCCCCAAGCTTATCTTCGATAGCGGCATACCACTAGGGTGGGAATTCGAAGTACGACGGTATTCTTAATCGGCGAAATGCCGTCTCTTCTATATCCTTGATTCTAATCCATGCATTTCATTGACTCATCGATACCCCAACCCACGTACACGTCTTACTGTTACCTATTTCCAAAGCGACACAGTGAACCAAATGAATCCACTAAACCAAAAAAAAAAAATCCTCCGAGACAGAAGACCAGAACCAAATAAAATACGAGCAACCTATCCCTATCCCTGCCCATCCGAGGCTAATCACCTAACACCTCAATCAATCCCCCAGCCTCCCAACCTCCTTCACAAGCACCAGCCCATCACCAGCCCAATCTAAATATACCTCTTCCTAAATAGTAAGTAATCAGCCTACCTAAAAATATCTTTCCGGCTTCGCCCAATACAAAAATAGCAACAATACCTACACGAGCCATCAAAGAAATCAGCTGCGCCCTGTCCGTTCGTTGCCATACGTAGCAATACAAGAATCCTAGCGCATATAGCAAAAGGGGGACAGGGTTCAGGAGAGATGGATAGGCGTAGCGACGATATATCTCGAGTAGGAGTAGGAGTAGGAGTAGAAGTAGAAAACCTGGGGTCTTGACGGGGTGGCGTTTGGGATTTTAAGCGTGAAACAAACCAAGTCTTCTTGGGGTGCATTTGAAATTTTGGAGAGGGAGGGCTGTTTAAGCTAAGCTAAGCTAAGCTTTGTGTTCGGATTCAGGTCTAGGCGTCTGAAGGATCGTGAGTCGTAGATAACTCTGATATACGGACAAGGACGCAATCACGGTCCGAGGAGGAGGAACGTTTCGGCGGGAGAAGAAGAATGTACGGGTTCGCTCCTTCGATTTTTTCCCCATACCAGCTGAGTTATGGTAATAGACAACCCCGTTTTGCTATGCTATTCGGGTGATGCGTGATTGAGAAGGGTGTCAGGTATCATTGCGCGACAGCAGCGGTTACGTCGAGTGACCGGGGGGCATATGCGTATAGTGGGTGGCAATTACGAGGTGTAGAGTATAGATACTGTACTGCCTTGAATGGTGGAGCCCGATTGAACGTACATGAAAATACTAATACTCGAGGTTGAGAGGTTGCGTGGCCGGGATCTGGATACGTGGGTAGAGAAGGGACGGGAAACGGGTGTGTGGGGATATTGGGACGTCGATTACGAGGGAGATGTGTGGTAATCAAGAGCAAGAGGATGAAGAAGTCAATCGGCGTCGGGAGAGGATGCGGAAGTTGATGAGGGTCTGCGTCTTTGGTATTGCGGAACACGGCGTCGAGCGCGTGAGCTTGGATGAAGTTGAATTGTCCGACTTGAGCGGTAGAGCGAGGCAGCGTTGCACATATAAGACCATGTGGACAGACTAGAAACAACTCGGGATTGGAAACTCGAAGAAGGTATCGGACGTTGTCAGTACCCATAAAAGTCGAAAGATACTTGGTTAAGATTAGGCTGTTATGAATTGCATGTGCACGAGAAGCATATGGACTTCTTCATAATCATTGCGGACCGAAACGCTCGAAGGCTAGAATAGAGCTCCATGAGAAGTAATCCGGGATTCATGACGGCGACCCATACGAAGTAGGATGGGATGTCCGCAGTGGAATGAATGTACGAGACGGAACGCATAATGGATGCTGCTGTGTATGTATAAGCGCGAAGCCCACAGCACTTGGTCATTTGCGCATTGGGCATGGACTTCCTCGGACCGGATTAGGGCGGTGCAAGGTATATTTGGCAAGCTAGGTGTGCGTGTGAATGGATGATGACGGGCTAGGCCAGGCCAGGCCGTAGACGCGTCATAGTGACCGTCCGAATCGAAGCCCGATCATCAATTTCCAAGTGCTTCGAACGAGACGTCCCACGGATACTCGATACTCTCTCATGGGTAAAAATGTGGCAAGTAAGGGGTTGAAGGAGGTTTAGGTTTTCGTCGATAAAGCAGATATACTACCGTAGGTTCCATGCAGCGTCTACCTCGATCATGATAACGGATAACGGCGCCACCAGCGGTCGGCTACGAATTCATCGATTCATCACCACCCGCAGCGACTGCGATCCGCGAATCCCGCGTCGTCGAAGCACACGACGGACACATTCAACCTAGGTCCGGCATGTTCCCTACGGACCCAATTGATGCCCGGCGACGCGGCGCAGCGAAGAAAAAGATTGAAGATTGTTAACCTTGGCGGCACCACACCACGAACGTGCGTCAGCGCCAGCGCCAGCGTCCTGCCCTTCACCTCGGCCTCGGCTCTCAGGTGTCAGTCGAGTCGTCAACTGGATTGGATGTTCGCGCAATGCCGAATAGGGTGGACGGGGGTCGGTCCCCCCCCCCCCTTTCGCGTGATGATGTTTGAAACATAACAGAATTTTCGACATTTCGTCGGTATGTTTATGTTTTGGATTTACTCTGCCTAGGCTTCGATTGTGGTGTCTGACTAATGTCGTTGATGGTTTGATTGGGGTGGCGAGTCGGAAGGCTATTGATTTGTCGTACCAGTACCATATGATTGTGGTCAGTGGATGATTCCTGATACTGATCTTTCGAAGTTTGGTATACCGGATTTGGATGGTCAGTTGAGGTGGTTGACACGTATGAAGTACGTGTCATGCAGCTGTATGTATTGAAAGATTTTCCGAGGGCTTGGAGTTGGATGGACCCGATTGTGCGCCATATCCATTCGCGCGTAGATAAGATATATGATAAAACTTAATTATGCGCTGGTGCGGAATTTTAAATTTTCAAAGTTTGCGAGATCTCCTCACTTTCGGTTTTTGATCATGACTTATCATCATCATCCGCATCCAGTTGTGATTCGACATCCATCACCCAAGACCATCGACGCACGAAACGAAACGAAACGAAACGATCACCGACTCCGAGTCACGAATCTCTCAATCAGCCTGGATCTGAGGTTCACATGTACCTGGGCGCTCAGGGCTACATCGATGCTCGATGCCCACTCAACCCACAGCCACCGGGCATTTTATATATGTACGACGTGCGCACATGCCACGCACTCATCTATGTATGTATGTATGTATAAGGCCTACATATCTACATCTATCGTAGGTCCGCTGTCTTGCATCCGTCCCTTGCGATGCACCCCCACGGGGCCCCACGTTGAACAGTGAAAAGAGATGTTGGCTCGGCTGAGGGTTCTGAGAATGTCTGGAATACTTGGGAATGGAGACGTCACTGAGTCGTCGCAACGTGAGGATTCTGAGAATGTCTGGAATACTTGGGAATGGGGACGTCACTGAGTCGTCGCAACGTCGAGGACGAGGGCAAAGGTACACAGTGTGTGTTCCGTATTCCGTGTAGGGAGCCCGGAACTTGAGAGGACCAGTGTCGGTTGGCGCAAGCATGGCATGTAAAGGACAGACCGGGACACGCAAGGATTCCGAGTCGGGTCGTCAGTTGACGATCGTGCATTCACTAGAAGTAGAAGTTAGAATGCTGCGTTTGAGTCGCAGTGTGTGTATTTGGTTTTCCTCGAGCGCAGGGCTATGTACAATACATATATACAGTCGGGCTGTCGATCCTTGATGGCTTCTTGAGATGGCGAGATGGGAGATAAGGTGTGCAGTGTAAGCTCTTTTTCTCTACCATGAGTATTCGATCACTAGCCACGCGGGCTCGCGTACCTCAGGCCTTGTAGGCTCGCGGACGCCCATCCACAGCCACTGATGGGATGGGTTTGGATGGTGGTAGAGATGAATGCTTTGAGAGCAAGGCGGATATCTACGGGCGACGTTGTGTTCAGTAGGCGTCGAATGTGGTAGTGTACATGGATCCAGCGAGGCATGCATGGAGTAACATATATTAGCCTGCTAGCGATGAATTTAATAGAAGACGGATTCAATATTACAGAAGCAGAGTCACAATACTGCGAAGGTACGCACGGATTCGGAGCCTTGACGACGTGGCCTCAAGGATTAGCCCCTGGCGGATCTGATGTGGATCTGGATCTCCGATTTGGAGCGTGGGAAGAGGACCCCGGATTGCGGGATCTGGATAACTAGAACTTTGGATTCGGTGGAGGATGCTCCATGGCTCCTCTCGACCAATCAGAGTCTGCGTCGTCGTCGTCTGCGTCGTCCCTCAGCAGCCTCCGCGCCCGCCGCATCCGCTTTGCCCCGCTGCCCGACCCCCGCGCCCTCGACGACGACGACGACGACGACCGCGATGACGACGACGACGACGACGACGACACCGCCCCCGCCGTCCCCAAGCCCTGCTCGCTGTCCCCCACGGTCCCCCCGCCCCCCCCGCTGCCCCCGCTCGTCCCCAAGTCCATCATCAACCCCTTCCGCCGCCGCTCCCACGACGCTTGCGCCCCTCCCACCCGCTCCAAAGACGAGATCCTCACCCTCGTCTTCCGCCCAGAGCCCGCCCCGTCCTCTGCCTGGCGCTTCATCACCCGCCTCTCGTCCGCAGCCCCCGCCGTCGCACACAAACACTCGCCCCTCCGCAAGGGCACCCGCATGCTCAACGGCCGCGTCTACGGCGCCGCCCACAGGAACGCGAACCCCTTTGCTAGTGCGCGCGACGAGGACCCCGAGTTCGTCGAGTGGGGCCACGGCGGCATGGGCAGCGTCCGCGGCGCGCGCCATGCGGGCATTGTTGACGGCGCTGGCACGCACCGCACGCGGTGGGAGAGGCTGCAGAGCGGGCCGGCGACTGCCGACGAGGAGGACTACGATGGGAGTGGGATGGGCTGGGTCAAGAGGCGCAAGGAGGCCAGGGAGAAGGCAGAGAGGGAGGCCAGGGAGTTTGCTGAGAAGCAGAATCAGCATCCGAATCCGCCGCCGTCTGAACATAATTTCGAGATTGTACCACTCCTATCGCGCCACCACTCGCATCGCCGTCCAGCGAGCAGGACTCCATCCGCCGAAGCTGTGCCTACACTTGCGTCTACCAGCACAGCGAGACATGTTCACCCCCGCCCGCGCTCAGAAACCGAGAGCGAAACCGAAAGCGAGACAGAGAGAGATGACGACGACGACGAGGACGACGAGGACGACAGCGTGATACAGCGCAGGCGAAAGACCGCGCTTGGAGCGGGCATGGAAAAGGTCAGTCGGCACCACGAATGAGGACGAGGATGCGGGTCCAGTCACACACACATTATATCTCGTATAATCACGCCACCCAAGCATTCAAATCCCTTGGTCTCGGTTTCGGCGCCTCTTGGCAAAACCTTTACATTATGTGCTTTCGAGTACTCGCTTCCGCTCGGGGCTTGGCGTCCATGGTCCTGGTCTTCTCTATCTTTCGTCTTCCTCGTTTTTTTTTTGTATCGGTATCTGTATCTGTATCTGTAACCCGTACGTCCATCCTCGTTCATACTTTGAATCCGGTGTACTGACGTTCGTATAGATGTTTTCGTTGACCCGACCACCAACCAACTAACCAGCCGGGACGTGTAATGAATCGTTCGACGTCCAAGTCCAAGTCCAAGCGAGTTTCGAAAAGTAACACCAATATATAGGCGATCGATCCCGTTGTGCATGTCATTCAACCATAATCAAGTACCTCTCGATCCCATCCCATCCTATACGTATACGTATATCTCCACCCACCCACCCACCACATACATTCTTGGTTCTCCGTTCTCCGTTCTCCGTTCTCCGTTCTCCCGTTTCGTTTGTAATCATCCACGCCCGTTGACTCTGCATGTCTCTTTCTCTTTTTTTTTTTTTCATTTGGTTTTCTTGGTTCTTGGTCTTGTAATACCCACCCGTTACCGAGTATTGATCTGATTTTTGACTTTTGATTGTTACGTACGTACATACATACATTCTTCTTTCTGTGTCTCGATTGTACTCTCTCTCTGCTCGTTCCAACTCAAGTAATAATAGTATCGATCCCCTCCTCATGAATGATTACCAAGTATAAGCATGAGCTTCCCTCTACTCCGCCTTTGTGTGTGTGTGTTGTGTTTGTGTGTTGTGTATTGTGTGTTGTTTTGTGTTTTGTGTTTTTGGGTTTGAGGGGGGTTTGTAGGTTTTTTTTATGTTTGTGGAGATGTTGATTTGGGCGCTTAGCGCTTGAGCTAGCGGTCCTTGGCATAAGCGCGTGATTGGTTGATTGGTTGTGATCGTGACGGTTGGGTTGGGGTTGATTGATTGATGGGGTTGGGGTTGATTGATGGGGTAGGGGTAGTGCGTGCGTGTGTGCATTGTATTGTATTGCGTTGTATTGTATTGCATTGTTATTGTTATTGAATACATACATATACGTGAAGCCAAGACGGTCAAGATATTCTTGGCGATGGGTGTTTACATCTACGTGCCTTGTATGGTATGGACTTGTGAGATCCGTTGTGGAGACGCCGTGCATGAGGGGCTTGGCGCCGACTCGGAAGTCTACGTACGTACTGCCTGTGGAGTTCGAGCACCTTGCGCCTTGCGTACCCCCCTCCCGATACGATACACGACAAGCGACAAGAAGGAGAAGGAAAAGGGGATTAATATTGATGATTAGTGTAATGTGATTTTAGGATGGAGCGTTTGGAGTTCATGTGTGGTCTTGGACATTTCGGATTTGTTGGATGGATCGTGGATCGTGGATCGTGGCGCGGTGGAGGTCCGGGCGTACGTACGTATGTATGTATGTATACACACCCGCACCCCCACCATATACACCCCCGCACCCCCAGCTTATTATAGTATAGTCCAAGTTCAGTTCGTGGGATTAGAGTATAGAGTGGGAAGTGGGAAGTATGTATGAATATGAATATGGATATGAATATGGATATGAAAGGACCAAGGGCTAGATTCAAGGCTATCATGGTTCAAACTTAAGGTATGTAGTATGTATGTACCAATTACAATTACAATTACTTATTACTCTACTCTACTCTACTTAGTATATAGTTGTATAATTGTAGTAATCCCCGCTCCACATACAGTGATCCACATCTAAGCCTAATGAGCCTATGTGAGTAAGGCCTGGCTAAAGGTGTGGAACGGACACATACTACAACTACATGAGTATACGGTTGGATCTAAAAGCCAAGGCCAAGGACAGGGCTAAGGCCAAGGCTAAGGCTGATTTGATTTGTTATTGAGCGGTATTGGATAAAAGTTTTGATTGGTAAGTACATAACATGTGGATCGATATATGACCATGGACATGGGCATGGTATGTACATACGAGTTGGTCGATTGCGATATGTATTTGGAAAGTTGGAGGCTTGAAGGCTTGGATGGAACCCAAGGCCAAGAAGTCTCGGCGTCTCGGCGCGTGCTTGGCAGCTCTGGACGGCGCCATGATACACAGGGTCGGAGTCCGCAGCGAGTGATTTGATCTCCTTTTTTTTTTTTTGTTTTGGTTTTTTTTTTTCGTGGTAGGTCCGGTTGGGGCTCAGGGGAGAGGGGGAAATTATTAGCAATTGAGCGGAAGACATTGATTTACTTTGATAGGGATGCTATGAGATAGGAGGCGCAGTACTTCATATGTATATCCAGCCCCCACCCCCCCGAAATCGGCGAGATGATGACGGATGGATGTTTCATGCAGATGTGGAAATGCCATCACTTCTGGTGGTCGATGATGGATGTGGCCCCAAGTGCGTCTTGGCAGCTGTTACAGCCCTGTGCTGAGTACATGTCCGCAGCTTGGACCGCAGCGAGTCATTTTTTCACAGCATCCTGATAAGTACTTGGATCAGGATGAGTTAGAGGTCTGGGGTTTATGAAAGGAACTAGTCACTTTGGCAGGGAGATTGTTGATCATGAGTCGAGCGAGTCATTTACTCCTGGTAGGGTGACGTTGTCCATGACCCCCCATTCGGGGAAGTGTACGCACCGTGTCGCACATGACAATCATCAGTTACTTACTCCTCGACAACCATACATACATACATACACCTACTCCTCCTACCCGAGGTCAGCTATGATTCTCAAGGACATCATCCGGCGTCCTCACGAACACAGCGGGTCCAGGAGCCTTGCTAAATCCGACGTTCGAATCCCTGGGTTCGGAGTCAAAAATATCCTCTTTTCCTCACAGACTTGTGACTCGTTTCACCCACTACTGTACCAGTCCCAGAACAATGGAAACTTTTTATCCTCCGTGCGTGCGTGCGATTAGGGTAGGCCGGGGTCCTCGTTCTCATGTGCGTTCAAAGTCGGGAAGGAAGAGTCGGGTCATGTTATAATAATAAGGTTTGCGAATGAGATTAGATAAAGGAGGTATTTTTGGCGTGTACGTACGTACACACGTATGTATATAGAGTGGGTTGGGGGAGAGCACGACTGCTTTGGTAATGGCCTGCTTGTATTTATAGCACGTGCGTGAGTGTGTTTCGAGCTATCGGACATCAAGCACATAGTCGGCTCTTTATTTCATCTGTCAGTCTCGTTGTTCAAGCGTTAGGAAACACCGATGTGGCAAGGTCGCTGATAAGAGTTGACAGAGGCAGAGGGACTGGGAGCCTGTGAGTGAGTGTGATAGGATTACACGCATGTCGTGTGCTGAAACATTTCTTTACAACAATCAAGTCTGTAAACGTTGATGGGAGCTGTAATTAGATGTCAGACTTGTGGCGCGGGGCTGGCTGTAAAGCGACAGGATGTGATCGCTCCAATTCCGAGATTCAGTATCCTAGATAAGTTTCGTCACTGTTTCGACTTGTGTTTTTTTTTTTATGAAGAAAGCATGTCTGCCATCAATTCGAATACGGCAGTATGGTCCAGGAGCTCACGAGAGAGTCAGATATGACTAGAAGCGTTCATTGTCCTGGGATCCCTCATTCCAGTTTTGGCGGTCAAAACCAGCCCATTTTCTTCCTAGCCGTCCATACCAAACCACTGCATAAAAAATCCACAATACTGAGACTTGAAGCTATTTATGATCGTACATACTTAGAACTCGAGTCGGGAATCTCGGAGGATCGACATTCTTACCAGCAACACCCCTTAAGACACAGGGCTATCCCCAAGGACTGACGTTGAACTGCCTGCCCAAAATGACGGAGTAGACCCGGATGAACAAGGGTCTAGATCCGGACGATTTCTTGACTGCTTCGGTATCAGCTGTAAGAGATCTACAACGGTGCGTTCCTCCCTGGCTTTTGTCGATATATATGTCATTTCTTACCGCAATCGCGATAATTTTTCTTTCATCTGGACTGAATGTGCCTTATTACTGCTGCAGCAAACCACGAGCCTTATTCCTGCTATCGAAACACACGAATTGCAGAGGCTTGTAAGAGCAGAGACAGACGAGGGAATATCGCTTCACAGATGACCCGACGTTTTGGTCGGTGGCCACTTGCTAAGCGATTTGTTTGAGAAACATCCCGATAGCCATGACATTCCAAAACGATTGGATGGGAAATGAAAGTCCGGACCTTGGTCACTCTTCTCTTATTGAAGTGTACAAGGTCACTTGATCCGTCTGAATGTTATTCTTGGAACGATTCGTTGTGTGTTGCGGGAAACGAAGACATCTGGATATGGTATCACGTCAGAAGTCGAGTATTGGTTGAGATCTATTTGCAGCCTTTATGTGATGAGAACCAGAGACCTCACATGTTGCTACATCGACAAGAGTAGTGATGCGATTTCGAGAGTTCAGCTGTGTTTTTAAAACTCAGCAAGGTCTCCGATTCACAAAGATGCTCGGGCTTCTAGTTACACTAACTCGACTCAATAGAACGTAGTTAATGAATAAGATTTTATTTGATTTGGTTTACAAGAAAGACCGGGTCAGACTCGCTAAACGGGGTTCAATTGAAATATTTCAAACAAAATAATAAACCCGAAGGTTCTATTATACTCGTGAGCCTAAGACAACCGCTCCCTGGGGTTATCCGAGCCGTGGTACGTAGAATGTCTGCCCTTTAACTCGAAAATCCCCCTGCTTTTATATCTTTTCCGTTTGCGCACGGACCGTCATAATTCTGCATGATGGTCGGGGTCTCGCGTGTTTTTGGTGAGCCGTTGTAAACGGTCGGCCGACGCGTTTATTCTACAGTTATCCCCTGTTCTCTCCTCGACCTTGAGTACATACGGCTTTCAGGTTTTATCAGCAATTTCCATGAGTTTGTCAGCCGTCAGGAAATGAGGGAAACACGTCGTTATTACGCAGGTAGTTGTGAACAAGTTTTCTGGAGTACCAAGATGTGTAGTCCTCGATGACTGATCCCGTGCCAAGGCCCGGAATGCCGTCTTGGCCTAGCACAGCCACCTATTCGGCAATCTGCCACCATCTAATCTATTTGATGGTGGCATTTTTTTTGACGTGTTGTATTCCCTTGGTCAGCTCTCTCAGAGTGGGTTTTCTGGGTTCTCTTTTTGGTGATTTCAATCTTTTTAGAGGTATGTCTTTGCGTCTACTGTTTTTGATGCTTTTGGCTCACAGTTTTCAGCCTTATTTGGTATATTGAAGACTTTATTGCTACCTCCACTGGTCTCTGTTTTGAGAATGGCATATCAGTAGTATTGATTTGCATAGTGAACTTGAAGTATGTGAACAGCCCACACAAGTCTTTTCAGTTCACAGAAACCTATATCAGGAGAAGTTTCAGAATCAGGATTTTTGTTAAGAGTCCAGCTGGAAAACAGGTACAGTCACAGACAACCAAACATGAAAACTTTGGTAATGGCCAAATGCACCAGACATTGGCAGGGATCATATATTACTTACCTCTTACTAGAAGCAAAGTGCAATATATTCAGGCTTCTAAGTTAGAGGACAGCCTGATATATTAAAAGCCTCTAAAATCACATGATTTGTGCTTGAATCTTGAGAACTGTAGAAAAGTGAATTAACAATGGAGAATTGAACTAACAACCTCAACAATAAAGGCATAACCAATGAAAAACAAGACACACTATAAACAGTAAGCTAATGACCTGATTAATACTTTGTACAAAAGGCCTACATAGCCATCACAAAAGGCCTATGTCCCCACAAGATCCATTTACTGAGGCACACAATTAGGCTGGTTATGGTTCATTTAGGGCTCTGGTTAGTTTGGTTAGTTGCTTGGTTAGGCTCTGTTAGGTTTTGTTAATGTTAGGAATATGCTTAGGGTTCCAGGGATATTTTGAAGGGGAGTTTGCTCCCCTTACTATGATAATAACTTTTACAGTTTTCAAGGGCATGTAGTCAAGTGGGTCTGGCTATTGGAATTACCATTTTTGTGCTTTAGGGCCTTTTCTCAGGATTGTATATGTCCACCCTAGCTTGATAAGCCACTGTTCAGCTGTTCTCTCACACTGTGGCTTTTGAAGAATGTGACCAAGTGATGGAAGGATTTCCTCATTGAGACCATGCTGAAAACTTTTGTGGTGTGATTGATCCAACTTGTTGCTCATTCAACCATGCCTGTGCCATGTTAAATCCTTGATTTTCAGATTTGCAAAGCATTTGAGAATTGTGAGTTGTGCAAGCTGAAACAGTGGCAATGTTTTATGCTTTGTTTTCAAATCCTATACCATACTAGTATGTAGCAAATTGTATGAAATAATAAGTGGTAATGTGAATATGGATTAGTTGTAAGAATCCATTGAATAACATTTGGAATCATTTTATATAGGTGTGGGTGGGTGGGCTTGTAGATTGCAAGAAGTAAGAGTAGAATTTATGAAAACAAGTGCAAGTAATCCATGCATAGATGGCAGTTCAGAGTAGAGATGGCACAAAGCATGTGACTGCAACTGATCAGCAGGAAACATGTTCTGCTTTCATTCCATGTCTCCCTTCAGCAGACTAGAGTAGCAATGAAGTAGAAATAGATACAAGGTACTAAATCAAGTATTATTAAAAATAAAAAGGGATACAAGATGCAATATACCCAAAAAGTGAGCTTGTATCATGAGTGTAAGAATTTTTGACATACAGAGGAGCTATAAGCTCCAGATGTCTCCAGTATTGCAAGAATGTGTCTGAGGTCCACCTCCCCAGAATTTTTATGATGTCAGCTGGAATGTGTAAGAGTAACAAATGAGTAGTCCTGTCAATGCAGAAACAGTGGTCTGAGATTACAGGATTACCTACCCAGATGCAGGGCTGGGTTGAAACTGGACTAAAATATGTATTGCATTAACAACACCTGACACCCTGTATTTGTTGCCAGTGTATATGTATCATTCCAACCATTCAGTCTCTTATGTCTTTCAAGGGCATGAATAGGATCAATGCAGGTTTGTCTAGATAGGATTACATGTGTCAGGGTCCGCTGACCTCGGGGGCGCAGCTGCACTGGGCGAGTCCTTACTAGGCGGGCGTGATTCCCCTGCATTGGTGACCGGACACTCAAAGACATTCTGGGTCCTGGTGGTTTGCACGGGTAATTGGGGAGATGTGATCCAGACAGATCCGGGAAGGTCCGGAGAAGTCGGATTGTGGGGAAATGAGACGGTCTTGGCGGGGTTCAGGCAGAAGGCCGTACGGGAGATTTGCGGAAGCAAGGGAGTAGGTGGCTGTGTGATCAATGGGGGCGGAGCCGGGGTTTGATGGGAGATCATTTGGAGTTGATGGAGTCCGGGACCGAGCGAAGAGTGAGGTTCGGACCTGGTAAGGGGTGTCGGGGTTCGTAATTATAATCGCGGAGTTCGTGAGGTCGTTAGGGTTGATGAAGAATTGGGCACAAGGGTCAGACGACGTCACCGAGACGGCGTTGGACGAGACATTATGGAACAAGAGTAGATTCGAGTGGAGGTACGAAACGATAACGAGAACGATAACGAAAAGGGGACGAGACAAGACCGGGAGACTGAGATAAGATCGGGAGACTGAGATAAGATCGGGAGACTGAGATAAGACCGGGAAACTGAGAGTAAGGAGAAAAAGACACGAGAACGAACACGAAACACAAAAGGAAACAATCAGACCATAGGTAACGTTAAGCAATATCAAGACTGGAGTACGAAGAGCTACTCGATGACTTATATACTGACTACCGGAGGACTTCGGGGTACATCGGCTGTGGCGGCGGGGCTTGGCGGGGCTTGACGGAGTGGGCGGGTGTCGGTTGTGATCGAAGATCGTGCCGCGCTGATACGTTGATGGGATCGCGGGTTGTTCCGAGGTTGTCGTGATATTCCGGAATAGGTCGGAGGAAGCAGGGTGTTGAGTTAATGATGGGTGGGCGAAGATCAGGAATAGCGGGGGTGGTTCTCGGGGTTTGGGAAGCCCAGGGTAAGTGTCAGTGGCTGCGGGGCAGGCACCGAAGTTGGCCAGGGGGCCGTCGGAGTTAGCCGGGGAGGTGTCGGAGTTAGCCGAAGTAGGCGTGGGCATGGGCGGAAGTTCGGCGGAGCGTTGGGGGTCCTTTTGGGGGTTTGGGGGTCTGATGGACGATGTGCGGGGTTTTGGGGAACGGGTCGTGACATCACCCCCCTTTCAGCGTCGAGACCCTTCGAGACGCGGGGCAGGACGGGGATTGGCGGGGCGTGGGAGTCGAAGCCGAGCAATATTGATCAATCCGCAGCGAGTGATAGCGGCGTGGGAGGCGAAGTCGAAGCGCGGCCGCCGTTTCGTCAGGGTCCTCCTCACTCAATTTAAAGCTTTGGGCGTGCCCCGGGGTTTCCCAAATTTCGTCATGTCTTCCCCCAGCGTTCCAGTGGTTTCTCCCGTCGATTTAGACGAGGTGGTGGTGTATGACAGTGGGGGTGAGGAGTTCGAGCGTCGGCGCCGGGGTAGCGTTAGGGACCGGAGTCGTAAGTGTTGTCGAATTTTCCTTTCGGGATGGTTAACGGGGTTCCGGTAGAGTCGTCCGTAGTAGTAGTGGTGGACTTTCCGGGGGTTCCGAAGCGGACCAAGTTTCGTCCCGCGGTGCCAAAGGGGAAGGGGGCGTCTTCGGCGGTGGTTCGGGGGAAGCGTCGAGCTTCCCCACCCTCGGGGGCGGGACCCAGCAAGAGGCCGCGTGGGCGCGAGTTGTCGGCGGGGCCTCCCGAGTCTTCCCTCTTTTCCCCTGTCCCTGGCGTTCCCTCGGAGCGGTCGTCGAGTCCCTCCGCGCCGATTCCTTCAATCACGGAGGTCTTCCTTCGCAAGCAGGTGGAGGCCTTGACGACGTCGTTGGCAGTACGGGAGGGGGAGCTCCGCCGGGCGAGGGAGGATCGTGACGCGGCGCGGACGGAGAAGGAAGCGATGGAGCGGGAGAGGAATACTTCGGTGCGCGTGGCGACGGAGCGGGCGCTAGAGGTGCGGGGTCTGCGGGAGCGTCTGGCGCAGGTGGAGGGGCAACCCGCGGGGGAAGCGGAGGGGCGGGGACGAGTTCCGGAGGGGGATGCGTTGTGGGCGGAGCTGGAGGCGGCGAGGCGGAGGGAGGATTGGTTGGCCAACGAGGCCGCCTCGGGTCGCGCGGGGATTCTTCGTGAGTTGTCTCCCGTTCCTCCGTTCGTTATTGACGGTTCATTTTTGGAGTTTAGGCTGGGTGCAGGAGCATCGGGTCCTCTTGGACGGTGCCTCCGCGGCGTTCGCGTCGATTCAGGACGGGTTGACGCAGGGGTCCGCGGTCCAGCCTCCGGAGTTGCAGCAGGGAATGGCGCGGTTGGAGAGGTTGCTGGCGGGGCATCGGCGACGCAATGCGGTGGCCCCGGGGTCGTGGTGGGAGGTGGCGGCCGATGCGGGGGAGGCATTGCCGGGGTTGGCGGAGATCCTAGCGGTGGTGCGGGCCCAGATGGAGGTCGACCTGGGGGTTGGGCTTCCGGGAGGTCCGGGGAGGGAGTGAGATGGGCATGGGCCTCGTTTCTTGTCGCTCTCGGACTTGCTGCCTTCCCCGCCTAATGTATATATGATCTTTTGTACGCGAACATGTCATTTCTTGGTCCCTGGGCGTGTGAAGTGAGATTTTTAGTTTTGTCGGAGGGCAAAGTAAGCGAAACACGCAGGGGTGTGAGAGGGAGTTGAATCCCTAGTGAGTCCAGAGGCGGGGGTCACGCCCGCTAGTGCCGTCTGCGCTGGCTAGTCCCGGGGTTGGTCGGGACGGGGCGGGGCATCGCAGGAGGGCTCCCGGGGTCTGTCGGGGTTGGTGGGAGTTCTCCGGTGGGGTCCCCGGCATTTCGGGCGGTGTCGTTGAATTCGTTTCTCGGAAATTTTCGACTGGGGGTGTAGGGGACGTGCGCCGTTTTGGTAGTAGAGGGTGGCCTTTGAATTTTGTACGGCGCCCAACGGGTTCGGGGCTTTGGTTGTCTTGGCGGTGCGGTGGGCGGGGGGTAATGGGGGTCTTCCCATGGTCTAGCCCTTACGTCGGTATTGGTGGTGAAGGCGGGCGGGCCCTTTTTTTTTTTTTTTTTTTTTTTTTTATTTATTGGCGGGGTTGGGTGAGGCGGGGTTCGTCTTCGCAGTATAGTTGGTCCGGGTCGGGGTTGTGTTCTGGAGTGCTGCGTCTGTGGGCGGGCCTGCTTCGGGTGGCGCTTTGGTGTGCTCCGGAGTGTCGATGACCGAGGGGGTAGGATGCGGGGTGATCAGTCCCAACCAGTTCCTTCGGGCCCGGGGCCCAATTTGGGGTTCCGGGTCATCTACGTGATATTGCTCTCCTGACCAAAGGTAAGCCCGCGGCGGACAAAGGGGGTCTTACGCATTTCTGATACTTCCTCGAGTTCAGAGGTTCGGGGGTCTGTGGTCCCTTCATCGGGAAGAAGTGGGTGGTCCCGGAGTCGACTCAAGGGTCACTTGGTGGGGGTTTGTTGGTTGTTCATGGTTGTTGGGGCGGCGGGAAGGTCGGCCGTGGGAGGGCACTGGAGTGGGGCTCCCCGGGGGATGCGGCAGGGTCGGATTTACTCTTCATTCGTGTTCCGGAGCGGTCCGGAGATTGTGCAAGTGCAGGGGTGATAGTGGGGGGAGGCACTGCCAGCTTGTCTGGAGGCCCCGGTGATGTGGCCCCTGTTCGGGCGGACATATTCCGGTGTAGGGGCGGGGTTCGGAGTGGGTGGTGATTTCTGTTGCGGAGTTGGGGCTACCAGGGCATCGTTGTCGAGCCGGCGCTGTGAGTTTTCTTGGTCAGATGTCGGGGTCGGAGCGGAGGCCCTGGAGTCGTGTCGCCAGGGTCCGGAGCCGGGTTGATGGGTTCGGAGGGTTCTGGGTGGGACTGTTTCGGGCTGGCGCGGGGTTGTTTTGGGTCGTCGAGCCATATGGGGGAAGTCTTTTGAGGATATGGGAGCGCGTGCCCCTGGGGGTTGTCGGGTCGCTTAAATGGCCGATCGTTGTTTTCTGGATGATGGTGGGGCTTCTCCCTCCCTTATATGAACATGTCAGCGAATTTAGAGCACTTGGGGAATTACTTCGTATAGGGTCCTTTTTCCTATAGTTGGTTCGGGGTGGCCCCTATGCTGGGGATTCCTTCGTGGGAGGTGGCGTAGTCTGGTGGCGGAGTGTAAGCTCGGGGATGTTTTGGTCCTGTTCCGGGGTTGTCAGGGTCGGGTCGGGGAAGTCGGGGCCCCTTCATTTGTTGGGCGGAGGTGACGGCCGATCGATCGAGGTCCGGAAGCAGGTCACGGGGTTGGAGCATAGCCTAGGTCTGAGGTTCTTGTCCTGTGGTGGATTCGAGCTTGATTTCGATGGTTTCGGGGTTAGTTGTCGGAGGGTTTATTTCCTTGGAGGGGGTCGATAATAGGGTTTGGTGATGTTGTTGGTGATTAGTCGCGTTCGTCGGTCTGCGGGGTTGCTGGGGGGCCGGTGGAAGATGATTTGACGGTTTGCGCGAGGGGTTGGGAGTTGGGTGTGAGTTGGGGAAGGTGTCCGTGGGGGGAGCCGTTGTATGAAAGTAACTGGAGCGGAGGGGACGTTTGGTGTCGGATCCACGACTCAATGTGCCTCGGCAAATTGGGCAGGGCCGTATGAATCATAAGGGTTCCCCGGCGCGGGTAGACCATAGACATCGGAGTTATTTGATTGTGTGTGCGGAGATAATGCGGGCATCACGGACGGGGTAAGGTCGAGTCTTGATATTATGTCAGGGTCCGCTGACCTCGGGGGCGCAGCTGCACTGGGCGAGTCCTTACTAGGCGGGCGTGATTCCCCTGCATTGGTGACCGGACACTCAAAGACATTCTGGGTCCTGGTGGTTTGCACGGGTAATTGGGGAGATGTGATCCAGACAGATCCGGGAAGGTCCGGAGAAGTCGGATTGTGGGGAAATGAGACGGTCTTGGCGGGGTTCAGGCAGAAGGCCGTACGGGAGATTTGCGGAAGCAAGGGAGTAGGTGGCTGTGTGATCAATGGGGGCGGAGCCGGGGTTTGATGGGAGATCATTTGGAGTTGATGGAGTCCGGGACCGAGTGAAGAGTGAGGTTCGGACCTGGTAAGGGGTGTCGGGGTTCGTAATTATAATCGCGGAGTTCGTGAGGTCGTTAGGGTTGATGAAGAATTGGGCACAAGGGTCAGACGACGTCACCGAGACGGCGTTGGACGAGACATTATGGAACAAGAGTAGATTCGAGTGGAGGTACGAAACGATAACGAGAACGATAACGAAAAGGGGACGAGACAAGACCGGGAGACTGAGATAAGATCGGGAGACTGAGATAAGATCGGGAGACTGAGATAAGACCGGGAAACTGAGAGTAAGGAGAAAAAGACACGAGAACGAACACGAAACACAAAAAGGAAACAATCAGACCATAGGTAACGTTAAGCAATATCAAGACTGGAGTACGAAGAGCTACTCGATGACTTATATACTGACTACCGGAGGACTTCGGGGTACATCGGCTGTGGCGGCGGGGCTTGGCGGGGCTTGACGGAGTGGGCGGGTGTCGGTTGTGATCGAAGATCGTGCCGCGCTGATACGTTGATGGGATCGCGGGTTGTTCCGAGGTTGTCGTGATATTCCGGAATAGGTCGGAGGAAGCAGGGTGTTGAGTTAATGATGGGTGGGCGAAGATCAGGAATAGCGGGGGTGGTTCTCGGGGTTTGGGAAGCCCAGGGTAAGTGTCAGTGGCTGCGGGGCAGGCACCGAAGTTGGCCAGGGGGCCGTCGGAGTTAGCCGGGGAGGTGTCGGAGTTAGCCGAAGTAGGCGTGGGCATGGGCGGAAGTTCGGCGGAGCGTTGGGGGTCCTTTTGGGGGTTTGGGGGTCTGATGGACGATGTGCGGGGTTTTGGGGAACGGGTCGTGACAACATGTATGGTTGTGTAAAATATCTGTCTTGACTGCCACAACAATGACTGCCAAGAGTTATAATCTTTTATAGTATTTGGTCCTGCCAATATTGCTAAGTCTCTCTCACTGGTGATCTTCACTGAGGTTAAAAACATGTTGATGTGATAGTCTGCAAGAAGGTGCAGGACATCCATAATCATTTCCAGAGAAAAATCAATTGTGCTAGCTGCAAGGTTATATTTTGATTGTACTGAATTTGACCTTCAATATTGATGTGAAATGTAAGTTTGATGCCATCAATTGATCAGATCAACTGATCAAACTTTCTTTTCACAGATGTTTGAGGGCTTAGCTACATGCAAAATTCCACTTAAAATAGAAATATTATTAATAGTTTATGATTTTTATTTGAATGATTGAAATGGTCTTGCACAGAAGAATGGGCACAATAGTATATTAACTGATCCAAAAGCAAATAATACTTGTAAGCCTAAGAGAAACGTGCTCCCTGGGGTGTCTCTGAGCTGTAGTAACTAGTTTGCTTGTTTTTCATTTCAAAATCCCTCCCCTTTTATAACCCATTGTTTGCACATAGACTACAGCATATCCTTGTGTTTTTGTTGTCTGTTTGGAAATGTTGGTGGCTGGTGGTTGGCCTTGCACTGTATCTGCCATATTGTTTATCCTGGCAGATTCCTCCCTCTTTTTCCTGTCTTCTACCTCCTTCTGTATCCTTTGCCTCTTCCAATCTTTTTTCCCTTATCCATGTGTGACTAGTAATTAGCTGAGTATGTTTTTGAGGCAAATTTGAGAACAGGCATGTTGTTTTTGGTGGCTTTGATTGAGAGATCCATCTAAGCACTTATCTTTAGTATTAGCTGTTTGGATACTTGATCAAGCCATCTTTTTCCATGTGGTTTGTTCTTCTTTTGTTCCTCCTCAAACTTGTCCTGCTGGAGTTCCTTAGGTTGACTCTTTTGTGGGTCTTTGTGGGTTCTTGAGACACTGTCTCAGTGGGCTTTTGAGGAAAGGGGAGGGTACCTGTCTGATAGTTAGACCTGAGATGTGTGATTTATGATTGGCTTATCAGCTCAAGTGTACTGCCACTCTCCTGTGCCCTGCCATCAGTTTTGATGGCTGGCTACTATGTCATTGTTGCTGGTCTTTTTGTTGTTGCTGGTCTTTTTGTTGTTGCTGGTCTTTTTGTTGTTGCTGGTCTTTTTGTTGTTGCTGGTCTTTTTGTTGTTGCTGGTCTTTTTGTTGTTGCTGGTCTTTTTGTTGTTGCTGGTCTTTTTGTTGTTGCTGGTCTTTTTGTATGGGACGGATGCTGGCTTCAAGGTGCATCCAACATCTACAGTTTTTGATGTTATTCTTGAGTTTACAGTTTTCAGCTCTTTATAGATATTCTGTATTGTTTTACAAATATATTGAATTTTTGGACTGATCTCTTTATTTCTCATTTGAGACTGCCATATCAATGTCAATCAAATTTGAAACTATGTGTTTACATGAAAGTAAGATGTGTAATCTGTGATTGGCTTATTGGCTCAAGCATACTGCCACTTCTCTGTGCCCTGTCATCAGTTTTGATGGCTGGCTACTATGTCATCAACACTGGTCTTTTTGTTGTTGCTGGTCTTTTTGTATGGGATGGAAGTTTTACCAGATAATCTACTGGTTGACTATGCAATTGGCCTCCTTCATGTTCATGGCCACAAAGAAAATTGCTTTTTCCACTTTGCCCCATCAATTATTCCAGGAGTTGGCCACCTTGCTGGGGAGATAATTGGATTTTTTTGGTCTACTCTCAATGAAGTTTCACAGATGGCACAAACTACTACTTTTGCACATTGGGTGGAAATCCTTGATGATTATATGTGTGACTCCAACTGGAAGAAGTTACTTGATATGGTTCCTTTCCCATGCCAAAAATACTTGACAGCCATTGAGACAAGTGAGGCTTCTGTTCATTATTTTGCTAAATGGTCCATGGGAATCTCAGCACAACTGATATGAAGCTGGGAGGCTGAGATCACCATTGCTAAAAGTCTGAGGGAACAAGACAAAAAGGCAATAGACATCCTTAAGGCTTGGACCATAGGCTTCTAAGCAAGACATGGTGGTAATCTGTCAGACACTGGAGTGGAAGGTGGGGGCTAGATGCCAGATACTGATATATTCTGGATCAACTTAAACTTGACATTGAAGCATGGCAGTGAGTCAAACTCAGATTCATGATGGTGAAGGACTAAGTATGATATTAGGATTGCATTACAAGGTCAAGTCCATTGGATGAGTTGGCAGGCATGGGAGGATGAGTGACAAAAGGTTGAAGCAGACAGAGAATTGTTAAGGGTTCAACTAAGTGTCCTGGCTGCTTCCCAAGCAAAGCATGGCTATTCATCCAGTGCACAAAGGACTATACCACTTGAGGTGGGTGAGATTCCTGGTGCATTTGATGAACAAATGTCAGAAGTCAATGAAACATTGCCAGACCTGGCACCAAACCTGCTAGTCAGACCAGATCTGCTGTTGGAACTGGATTCTTTTGTACCCAAAGAATTTGAAATATCCTTGCCATCAACAATTGCTGGCAATTGCTTAGAACTGCCCAGTATTGAAAGGCAATTGCATTTGCTTCAAATCAAAAGGCATATTCAAACACTCTGAGAACTCATTGCCAAAAAGTCTTTCATATATTCTCATGTTGTTCAGGTTCCAAGCAAAAATGTCAAAACCCAAGCTAGGGCATCAATTGACAAAATTCAGGCAGCCATTTTCATCAAAGCTAGGGCCTATAGAAAATGTTGCAGTGCTCTTATGCAATTAGGCATAGATTTCATATTTGACAAAAAATATTGCATTCTGCAAGAAGTGGATCTTACTGCAAGCATGGCTATATGTGATTCAAATATTCCTGGATCCTCAAGAATAAAGGTTTCTTGGATATGGCAAGCTAATCTGGATATGGAAAATGACCCTGAAACTCTCTGTGAATGTAAGTTGCTTTCCACTCAGATATCTGTTGATTCATTCTCAATCTGCCTGCCAATTCTACTCATTCAACATATCTGCATTGGCCCACTTTCCTCTTTAATTTGCTCATATTAAATTCATAACCAATTTCACCAGTCAATCAGGTGCACTATTTCCATGCAGGAGCACAACAAAACAGATGGACACAAGAATGTCAGCTTGTTACTGTCAAGGCCTGTCTTCAGACCTCCAGACCTATCCCCAAGCCACTGTGCCTCCCAGAGCTTCCTCTCCAACACCCCCTTGACAACCTTTGTTCATCCACAGCACCTGCCCTGGCTAACTCTGATGCTTCTCTGGCAAACTCTGACAGCCCCCCTGATAAATCCTGACATGTTCCCTGCAGGCCCCAATGCTTCCCCCTCCTCTTCTGAGCCCTTGGAACCCCCCAAGACTGTTCCTGACCCTGGCATACACTACTGACTTGTTACTATGGCTTACCCAATCAAGTCCAGAACATCATGACAACCCTGGAGTGGCTTATGTTCCCATCAATTCTTATCAACATATCACTGTGGCCCACCCACTAAGCATAACCAACACCTGTTGACTCTGTGTGGCCCCAACAAGCCCTGTCATCAGACCCACTATCTTCGGAGGAGTTCTAGTAGTCAGTATATAAGTTGTAGAGTAGTATCTAGTATTCTAGTCTTGATATTGCTTTACTTAGTTATCTGTGTTTTGTGTTTCTTATTATCTTTTGTCTTCATCACATCTCAGTTTTATCTCAGTCTCTCAGTTTTATTTCAGTTTCTCAGTTTTATCTCAATCTCCTGGTTTTATCTCAATTTCTATCTTTGCCTTGTTATTGCCTCATATCTCTCTCAATCTATCTCATTCTCTGTAAGGGCAACCTCTGTGTTTGGAAAATTTACTCTAGAGCTTCTGAAAAAAACACCCAACAACAACCAAATCCAGAGTCCAATCAACAAGTGGAAATCCATTGTAAATGGCCTTGATCTTTGGACTCCCAGCACATAACCACATGCCAATATGACCAAATAATAGTCCTTAAAGGTACCTGTGGTCCAAAGATGGGAGGCCTACAATCAGCAGTAGGCCAGGAATGCAGAAAACAATCCAGGGGTCTGGTGAGAGGCCATGTAGAGGAGGCAACACTTGCCAGAATTACAGACAGAGAACTAGTGCAGCCTGAGGGCTAGAACTGGGACCAACAGATAGCAAAAGCAAAGGAGAATGAGGAAAACCATAAGGAGGGAGAACAGGACAGAGAGGAAATAGAACATCTCCTGACATTTTCACCTCAACTCTATCTCATCTTATCTGCCTCCACTCCCTCTAACAATTGCCTGAATTCCCTTCAAGCTTAACACCATTATGATCTCTGTTCATAACTCTATTCATGTCTACATGACTCTGTACAACCTTATCTAACTCCAGACTTGCTCTACAATTAACTCCAGAATCCATCAAATCACATCTGATCCCTCATCAACTCTCTGGTCCTGCTCTCATTGCTTGTATGACTTCAAATTGCCCCATATATTCAGTACTTGCTTCTGGACTTGTACCTGAAGCATCCCCAAGCCCAGCCTTTGTCATACCTCATCTTAGACTTCCCTAAATTACTCCAGATTTGCTTGGACTACTTCCTCTAGCTTATTCTTGTAAGTATCTGAAGTCTGGATCTCTCTGGAATGCTAGGTTATAAGTGCAGGACATTGTGTCCACCTAGTAAGAACTCACCCAGTTAAGTTAAGCTGAGCCCCCATAGTCAGCAAAACCTGACATAATATCAAGACTCCATCTGACTCTGTTTTCAATGTCTGCAATTAACCTCACATACACTCTCACTGGAAGTTTAACCAATGTTTATATGTTTGGCCAGTACCTGAAACCTTCTGTCTTGCCCTGGTTGCCAAGGCACATTAAGTTGCAGATCAGACACCAATATCTTCTCCACTCCAGTTATACACCCACATAATGAGTTTTCTCTGTGGACACCTTCTCAGCTCACCTCTCTTTGCACTTCTGTTCTACCATGCTTCTCTATATTTCTCTCCCTTCCTTTGCCTGCTCTGCCCCCACTGAGGTCAACAATGGCACATCCAACAACTCCATCAACAAATCCCCAGCAATGATTGCTCAATTGTTCAACAACTCCTCTGGTGCCTCACCATTCCCACCTTCCCCAAGGTTCTTTAACAGCAATTCTAAACCCATTAGAAGTATTCACTCACTGCACAGGAGCAACTATCACTCTCACCAACAGATAACAACAAGACCTCCAACTATTAGTCATCTAAGCCACACACCTCTACCCCCTTACTCCTGGCTTCTCCTGGCTCCACCAACCAATTCCTGATCCCACTGGCCCAACCCTACTCTCCACTCTAACTAGAGTAACCACCCAACTCCAGACCAGCCCCTTTGACACCTCACCTTTCTCCAAGGGCCCAAAAGACAATACTAATGTCCTCTGTACTCCTTACAGCTCCATTCAAAGTCTGTATGTCACCAATATTCAACTTGATAACTTGCTGACAGTTGACCCTCCTACCTACACTGATAGCAAAGCCTCTAGCACTTTGCTAGCAAACAATTCAACCCCTACACAACACTCTTAACCAGCCTCTAGGACCTCAACTCTTTAACAAAAGCCCCACCTCCACTGGAATTACTCTCTGCCCTGACAACACCCTCCTCCTCAACAGCAATTCAAGATTTTAAGGCCAGCACATCACCACCTGACCTCTGGAGTCAATCTGGTACACCCTGGTTATAGGATGACAACCCCAACATTAACTTGAAGAAAACCCCACCATGCAAATTTCTAGCCCCAAAACAAACCAGCAACCAATCTTTTCCCCTTGCCTCCTGTTTCTTCAAACATCAACATTTCCAACCTGACTCCACCAGCTTTGGAGAAACCAAAACCCAACCAACCCTAAAACAAAGCAGTGACCAATCTTTTTCCCTTGCTTCCTGCTTCTCTCAAACATCAATGTTCCTAACCTGACTCCAAGAGCTCTGGAGCAACCAAAACCCAACCAACTTTCAAGAATGACCAAGAAAGGAGGAAAAATGTACCTTTGCTCTGATCCTCTTTGCACACACTCCAAGAGTTTTCCCTAACATTTCCAGAACTAATATGGACTGACTGACTACTCTAGGTTACTTCAGACTTGCCCACCAAGATTCCAAACTCTACTAACACCACTCTAGGTCCCCTGCAACTTCAGTGCCCAATCACATTGATCTAGAAACCCCAAATATCAAAAGTGCATCTCTGCATGCCAAATACACACCTCCACCTCAGCTATCCTTGGACACACTCTAAAGGTTTTCTCTGACCCTCCCCTCCCCTCTAGAAATTGACATAAGGACTGCAGTACTCCAACTAACAATGTCTGATAACTCCAGACATTCTGCCCAACTCCAGACCCTACCATCACTACTACAACACTTGTCCCCATCAATCTGGAACCCTTGGCACCAAAACTATTAGTGCTGCCACATTTTTCTGCCTGTGCCCCACCAACAACCTCCCCATTTAGCCTATGCCATGCTAAACTCTGCTGGATGATCTCTGGGCATCTGTACCAGCCCATTCTGGATCAATATAAAGGCAGCAGTTGCCCCATCAAGGAGGATCCTGTGCTCACAGATCCAGTCTACAAGATCATGTAGTAGGGCTGGAGCAGAAAAAAGTAAAACTGATACATCACTCCCCTCCACACTGAGGCTGCCTTGTTGGCAAGCCACTCCTTCCACATCTGGCTCACTTCCACCATGCTTGGAGCACTCCAGCTTCAAGAGCCCCTGGGTGCCTCTCCACCTCCTGCCCCATGCATACTGCCTCCTGCTCCAATTGTTCCTGTAGACTTTGAACCTTCAATAATTGTTCTGTGGCTGTCCACAGAGTAACCTCCTGGTCCTGCTGTGCCATATCTCTGTTCCTTTACATGGCATCTTGCTCCCTCTGCATCCTCTCTCAGTCCTCCCTATTCCTCTGGACCTCCTTCTTGCAGGTTACTAGCAATTTCTCCAGCCCTTCCATTTGATGATGCAGAAGGGCCTTGAAAACTGACTAAGACACCCCTATAGACTGTCCTACTGGAGCCCAAGACTCAGAAGAGTACATATGTGGCCCTGGAGGGCCCACTATGGACTCTTTGCTCTGCAACTTCTTGCTGGGCCCTGCCTCTAGCAATGGAGAAGCTCTTTGCTTACCTTTGTCATGAGCTGCTAAGGCCTCCTTCCTCTATCTACCCCATGAGGGCCAACCTTCACTGCTGGCTGCCCCATGCTCCCTTTGCACTCCAGTCTAGACCCCTGACCCAATATCTTGCTCCTCTACCCCTCTCTCAACTGTGCTGCTATCCAATCCTGGTTCCATCCTTGCTCTATAGCAATACAGGCTGCATGCCAACTCAACAAGACAGAGCACTCTTGTGCCTTGTCCTGCAAAGAAGGCACACCAACATGTTACAATGAGACTCCTGCACTGGTACTTCAAAACCACACCACTCTTTCCATCAGGCATAGAGGACACACTATGTGATTAAGTTAGCCAGAACCTGGTAAGATATCACTAGTTACTCACTAGAGCTTTCACCTGGCACCATTCAAGAGTCAGAGGACCTCATACTCACCCCACTGCTTTTGCAAACTTCTCTGAAGTTACCTCCACCTATGCAACATGTAAAGCTTCTAGAACAACTTGGACTATTCCAAGCCCAAACTTAGTTTTGAAGATTGTGTTGATAGCAACTGCTTCCAAACTCAACCTCAAGAAGAGGGCTCAGACAGGGCCATCAACACTGCAGACAGCTCTAGCCAGAATCAAGTCAGCAATGCATTAGGTAGCAAAACCTGCACACCTACAACTACAATGCATTGCATCCACCCTCACAACTCTGTACAACCTTATTTAACTCCAGACTTGCTCTACAATCAACTCCAGAACCCATCAAATTACCCCTGATTTCCCATGAACTCTCCAATCCCACTCTCATTGCTCATGTAACCTCTAATTGCCTTGTATATTCAGTACTTGCTTCCAGACTTGTATTTGAAGCATCCCCAAGCCCAGCCTTTGTCATACTTTGTCTCAGACTTCACTGGATTATCCAGGACTTGCTTGGATCACTTCCCCTAGCTTAACCTTGCAAATATTTGAAGTCTGGACCTCTCTGGAACATTAGGTTATAAGTGCAGGACATTATGTCTGCCTAGTAAGGACTTGTCCAGTTAAGCTGACCCTTTATGGTTAGCAGAACCTAACAGTTATCAGTGAAATAGAATGGCCTGTTTGCTATTTCCTTGAGCAGGCAGAAATTTGGTTCCAGAGGGGCATGTCAGCCAAGGAAAAAGGTCTCCAAGCCTACACTGACAAAAAGGTGGCCATGTGCCATAAACTGAGTTCTTTGGCAACTTATAAGTTCAGAAGGGTATACAATGATTTTACACTACCTCAAAGGATAACAACACCTTTATAATGGAGAGCAAATGGCTAATGAGGAATATAAGGATTGTAGGTGGATGTTACAACACCTGGATAAAGAATTGGTAAAGTGTCTTGGATTGCAATGGAGTTTATTTGATATCTGTGCCAGAACTATATTCTCCAATATCTAGGTGTAGTAGCATTAAGCAACATTAAATACAATGTTTTGGACCTCATTATGTGTCTGAGCCATTGGTACTTTCTGGCAGACAAAGATTACATCCCTCAAGAAGTTCAGGAGTTCTTTGAGGCATGAACAGCTCCTATCCATCCAGGTCAAGTTGTACATTGATATGGCTGTGATTGTGTAACATTTCTGTTATAGGTCATACAACTTGCAGTTTACTTAACACAAGTCAAAACCAGTCAATAGTTCTGTCTACAAAGTATGAAGTAAGGTGCTGCCTTATGTAAGTACTAGTACAATACTTTTAGGGATAGTGGCATGTGATGCTATCAGTGTAATTAACTAATAAGTAATATATATATATGCATGTAATGGATGCTCTGTTATATACCCCCCTTTTGAGTCTGTCAATTGGCTCACTTCTACACCAATAAAGTCAAAAAATAAAGGGTTGGATATGGCATCCCACCTGAGGATGTGCACAGGAATTCATATGCAAATTCCTATATATATCAGTAGTAGAATCAACCAATTCTATGTGGACAAGTATACTTCAGCATGATGTCCAACTGTGCTGAGTGCATCATATGGGCAGCTCAAGCCCATGTACAATTACTAACTTGTGGTGAGCTATGATAGTAGCTCACTCTGCTTGTTCATCCATCTTCAAGGCCTTTGCTTGTTACTTATGATGTCTGCCCAGTGCTCTGGTACAGCATTAGCTGTATCACTGGAGCCACTAGTTCCAGTCTTAGGGGCAGTAGGAGTAGCAACATTAGTTGCTACTGCTGCTTCCATAGGGCTGGGAACAACCTGTGGAGTTGTTGCTGGTGGGACTGGTGTAGCCAGTGGATTTGTTGGCATAGTCCAATTCTATGGACTCTTCTATAGGTGCGTGTTTTGAAGATGCACCAGAGCTCAATGGTGGTGTAGCAGAGGTAGACTTGGCCACAGCTACTGACAACAAAGGCCCCTCCTCTGGTGGGGCTGCACTCATGGTGGGAGCTGCTGATGAGGGCTCTTCTATGGTGGCTTGTAAGGCTCTTACAACCTCTGCCAGTCAGTGCAGGAGGTGAGTGAAGATACTATCCTTACTGAAGTGCAGCCACTCAGCTGTATTAAGAGGAGAGTGACCTCTGCTATCATGAATCTGAAGGAGCACGTGGAAGCACTCCCAGTTATCAGCAGTGGGAATGTACTACTTGTTGTATTCCAGTAGGGAAGGGAGTACCCTGATGGTTTGAAGTCAACAATGATGTTCATTGTTGACTCATGTAAACAAGTCCATGTGCAGCATGCTTCTAGACTGATAGTAATCAAGAAAGCATATACTAAAGGTATACACATGATTCATCCAGGAGGGAGGCACACAGTTAGCAAGAAGGTGATGTATCACCTCCATCTTAGTCAATTTGTTGATTTGTGCAGACAGCACTTGCAGCCTATGTAGAGTGAAGGTGTAGAAAGTAATACCATCAAACTCCTCTACACCTCACCAGTAGTTGTCTACTGCATCTCAATAGAGATGCAGTTGAGCAACCACTATGGCAAACAGCCTCATATAGGCCAATCATGTATGTGGTGCAGTTGGGGCTAGCACTTAATCCAGAATGTAACCAAGGACTAATTGTAGATCCACATACAAGGAGGCATCAATGGCCACACCTGAGTACAGGTTCTGTGAACCTAGGTGGCTGTGGTGCAAGATATACTGCACCCATGCCTGGATATTGAAGTGGCAGCTGATCAGGACTTGAGTAAGTCCCACTCCCTGCATATTGTTATCTGTGCAGCCTAGCATGGCTAACAAATGGGAGAGTAAGGGGACTAGTATCCAATGATGGTCCCTTTTAGGCAGAGATGTTTCCAACTCTGCTAGGGTTAGCTCCATAGCCCACATTATAGAGGGCCCATTATGGACTCTTTGCTCTGCAACTTCTTGCTAGGCCCTGCCTCTAGCAATGGAGAAGCTCTTTGCTTACCTTTGTTATGAGCTGCTAAGGCCTCCTTCCTCCATCTACCCCATGAGGGCCAACCTTCATTGGCAGGCACTCCACACTACCCCCACCTTCAGCCCCCTTAACTCTCTTCGACACCTTGCCCCACCACCCCTCCTCCAACTGCACTGTGACCCACACTCAGTCCCAACCTTGCTCTACAGCAATGTAGGTGGCATGCCAACTCAACATAATGGAGCATTTCTTGTGCCACAAGCAACACAGGAGATACACTGAGGTATTCTACTATAGCTCCAGCACAGGCTCCTCAAAGTCGCACTGCTCCCCACATCAAACACAAGACAAACACTATGAAAATAGATTAGCTAGAGAAAAGGTAAATTTGCATAGTCACTCACTGGGGCCACTGCCTAGCACCACTCAAGGGTCAGAGGACCCCTTGCCCACCCCACAGCTTCTGCAAACTGCTCTGGCATCACCCCTGCCTGAGCCACTCTCAAACCCACAGGAGTGGGTCAGACCACCCCCAGACTAAGCCCAGGCTGGGAATGAGTGAGGAGAACTGCCCCTGCCAACTGCACTACATCTCTGCCTGACAAAAGCCCTGAGAGGCCTGCCATGGCTGCAGATAACTCTGTCAGGACCCAGTTAGTATTCTGGAATGCATGAGATGGAATGGCACTCATGACTACAGTACTGTAAGAGCAACCTCTAGTGCAGTGGATCAGAGTCCACACAGCTAGCAGAGGGGAATCCAAAGTATATTAGCAGAGTAAACAACAATACAAATTGGTAACTAATCACCTAGTAGAGGGAAATCCAAAGAGAACAAGTCTAAGGATCTCTGCTGCTTGGTGCAGTGCATTGGCAGGCAGTGGAGGCATGGGAACTACTGTACAGGTGATTAGAGCTACTCCTAACCCTAGGGCAATATTTGCTGAGGTAATATGGAGAACTCCAGAGTTCTCTTTCCAGAACCCTGGAGACATTGAATAAGCTGTGGAGGTGCTGGAACCAGTCATGGAGGTTGGAAATGGAAGTCCCCTAACATCACCCCCCCTCTAGCATGTGGCATCTTGATGTGTGAGGTAGGAATAGTCCCTGATTGTGCAGTCCACTAGTGAGATGTGATAGATGCCCCATATAGCATGCAGAGTGTCTGGATGTTTCTAGTGGAACTCCTTAACAAGTCTAGGGGTGTGTACATTCTCCCATGGCTCCCAGGGAATATCCTTGATCCTGTAGCCTTTCCACTTCACCTTGTACTGTAGTTGTCTCTAGAATAAATGGCTGTCCAGGATTTCTTCCACTTTGTACTCTTCATCGCTGTTGACCACCACTAGGAGTGGTGGAGGTGGTGGATGTCGCCCTGGGATAGGATCTTTAGGAGCTAGGGTTAGTTTGACCATGTTGAACACCAGATGAAGTTGGCACATCCTGGCAGGGAGTTGTAGTCAATAGGCCAAGGGTCCTACCTGTTGTTCCACTGTGAATGGTCCTAACTGGCAGTGTGACAGCTTTTTTGAGGGGTGGGTGGTTATAATGTCAGAGGCATTTAGGTAGACTCAATCTCCAGGCTGATATCTGCACTCCAGAGTCTTCCTGCAGTCATAGTATTGCACCATGTCGTCTTTTGCTTTTGCCAGTGCAGCCCAGACTTCTTCCTGGGACTTTTTCATCTGGTCCACAAATTCATTCACTGCCTTATTCTTCAAAGGTTGGGCCCAGGGTTTGAAACCCATATGCAGATGCCATCTGGTGTTGAGGAAGAATGGGGAAAACTGAGTGGATGAGTGAACATGGTTGTTGTACTGAAATTCAGCATCAGAGAGGAGTTCATCCCAGTCATCTTGGTACTTGTTGCAAAAGAGGCAGAGATAATGTTCCAACTCCTGGTTTACATGCTCCATCTGGCTGTCAGACAGTGGATAGTAGGTGGTGGTGGTGTGGAGCTTTACTCTGAGCAGTTGGTAGAGCTCGCAGGTGAACTCTGCCACAAATTGCAGTCCCTAATCCAAAATGTAGGTATTAGAGAGGCTGTGGAGCTTCCAGACATTCCTTTGGTACATGTTTGCAGCGCTCATGGCAGAGCAGGTAGTGTGGGTTGGAATGAAGTGTGCTCTCTTTCTGTACAGATCCACTACCACCATGATTGCATTGTAACCATGGGCATCAGGGAGCTCTATAATGAAGTCCATGGATGTTATGCTCCATTGTTCCACAGGTACTAGAAGTGGGTGTAACTGTCCATAGCGGAGTCTATGCTGGGGCTTGGTCCAGAGGCAGAAATTGCAAGTACTGGTGTAGGATCCAATGTACTAGGACGGCCACCAGTAGTTCTGTAACACTAGCTCTAGTATCTTCCACTGCCCCAGGTACTCTGCAACACAGGAGTCATAATGTTGCTCCATAATTCTCCAATGGAGCTCTGGAATGTTGGGGATGTAAATATGGTCTCGGAAGGTCAGGATTCCATCTCAGAGAGCCCATTCATTAGTGCAGACTGCCTTGACACCTGTAGCATGCCCTGATTTCAGCATCCAAGCAGCCTGCACCACAAGCTCCTTCTGTCAACCATCCTTATTACTCTGTTGGATGTTCCAGAGGATGTCTGCTTCCACTCCATTGACAGCAAGGCCCTCCATGGCTTGGATTGCAAACAATTTGGGGTGGAGGAGCATGATGTTACTATTATCCCCTTCCTCCATTCTGTGGTCTGCCATCCAAGACAGGGCATCTGGTTTTTCCATGCTCCAGCCAGGCTTGTGGTGCAAGGAGAAGTCAAAGTTGGCAAGGTAGAGGGACCATTGGGCCTGCTGGCAGTTAAGCTTCTTGGCCGTCTGGAAGTATTTGAGGTTCTTGTGATCTGTCCAGACCTTGAACTTGTGCTGCATGCCTTCAAGAAAGTGCTGCCACTCCTCAAATGATTGGATAATAGCCAACATCTCCTTGTCATGGATCTCATAGTTCTGCTCCACTGCATTCAGGCTTTTGGAGTAGAAGGCCACTGGATGCCACTTCTCATCCTCTGGAGACTGCTGCAAGAGCACTGCCTCTGTAGCAAAGTCAGAGCTGTCAGCCTCTACATGGAAGGGAGAGTTGTCATCTGGGAAAAGGAGAACAGATCTGGAAGTCACAGTGTGTTTGAGGGTGTCAAAGGCCAGCTGCTCTGGAGGTCCCCAGCTCCATGTAGCATCCTTTCCTAGTGAGTGTGATGTGAGAAATCCTGGATGAATCTCTGGTAGAAGTTGACAAACCCAAGGAATGCCTATACCTCCTTCTTGCTCCAGGGCTCTGGCTACTCTGCCACACCTGCTACCTTCACTGGGTCCATCTCTACAGCTCTGTGGGAGATGATCAGGCCAAGGTACTCAATCTAGGTCTGTTCAAACTTGCACTTCTCCAGTTTGAGGTAGAGCTGGTGCTGGTGGAGGCATTCCAGAATGAGACAAGTGATCTAATGGTGTTCCTCCAATGATTTAGTATAGATGAGGATGTCATCAAGGTACACACATACTACACCCTCTATGATGAGGTCCCAGAAGATGTCATTTATCATAGTTTGGAAAGTGGTGGGGCTATTGGTGAGACTAAAGAACATAACAAGCAGTTCAAACAACCTCTGGTTGGTCTGGAAGGCTGCCTTCCATTTGTCTCCCTCCTGGATGCATACATTGTTGTAACCCCACTGGATGTCCAGTTTTTGTAAAGTATCATGCACCTTGGAGGTTGTTGATGAGTTCAGAGATGAGGGGGAGAGGGTAGTGATTCTTCACCATCATGGGGTTGAGTACCTGGTAGTCCTGTACCAGTTGAAGGGAGCCATTCTTCTTCTTGATAAAGAAGACTAGAGAAGCCATTTGAGATTTGAATGGACAGATATGACCAGAGTTCAAGTTCTCCTGGAGGAAGGCATTGAGCTCATTCTGCTTTCTGGGCATAAGAGGGTAGACCTTATAGCTGGAGGGTGCTGAGTTGGGCAGCAGTTCAATAGTATGGTCCCACTTCTTGCGCTCTGGAAGTGAGTCAAAGGAGGCCTTGGAGAACACATCTTCAAATGCATGCAAGTAGGAGGGTACTGCCTCCCAGAACTCTTTAGGTGTGGTGTTAGTGGCAAAGGCCTGGGCCAGCCTCTGGGATGTAGTCTGGCTAGCCCTGATCCTCTTGACAGAGGGCAGCTAGTAGATAGCAGTCATGTAAATTTGATCTCCCACTTCTATTGCTTTGTCCAGAAGCTCCAGTTGGTGTATGCCACTAAACTCCTCTCCACACTTCTCCTCCAGAGCTCTGCTGTTGCTCTGATTATCTTCATAGAGAGCCTCCCTACAAGGAAATGCCAGAGGCAGGGGGTTTAGGAGGTCTAGATCAGCAAAGAGGAGAGGGCTAGTGTGACATGCTCAGATGGCTGCATGTTTCTGGACTTGGGTCCAACACTCTACTCTGTCCTCCATAGCATAGATGGAGCACTTTCTGGGGCATTTTCTGGGGCATTTGCTCATAGTCACTTCTCCTCTAGTCCAGTCAACCTTGGGGTTATGCTCTTGGAGCCATGTGGACCCAAGGATCATGTCCTGCCTCCCTAGGCTGGTGATGGCAAATATGGTATGCTCTGCATAGTTTTGATATTGGAAAACCAGATCCACTATGGAGCTAATGGTGCTGGCTTTGTTGGGTGTTTCATCAATGTTATAAACTGGAATGGGCCTAGGGAGGGGCTGCATAGTGAGGCTGTAGTGTTTGATGAACTCTGTATCCAGGAACAGTCCCATGGCTCTGCTGTCTAGGAGGGCCACAACTCTGCAGGTCTGCTGAGTGTCCATGGTCTTGATCTCCACGTCAAGATGTAGGGAGTGGGTGGACAGGGTGGAGGCCATTATGTACTGTTGGAGCATTCAATGTGCTTAAGCAGGGCTATGCCAATGGACCTTTGAAGGTGTTGGAGAGCTTGGCAGGGGCTCTGGAGTTAGTACTTGTACATTTGGAGGGAGGCTTTGAGGTTCTTCTGTCTCAGAATGAAGGGCATTGGAAAAGGCAGTTTCATTTTCTATCAACAGACAAGAGAACCTGTTAGCACTCAGCAACAGAGGCATACACCTCATCTATTGCTCAACTAAAAATTCCCCTCAAACTCTAGAGGTGAGGAACACACATTGTCCTCCTCTGGAGTCAACTCTGGCTTAGGCTTGTCCAGCGGCGGAGCTCTAGCAGTGTTCTGTGCAGCCAGGAGCTGCAGGAGAAGTTCCTCTTGCTCTGCCATGGAAAGGTAGTGTACCTTTAAGCCCAAGAGACAGTGCTATGCAAAGTGCCTAGGCTTCTTGTATCTCTAACACAATAGTGGGGCTGTGCAGAATTGATAGGCTGTGTCCACATCCATGGGGATCCCCAGTGGTAGGGGACAAGTGGCAGGAGCAGCTGAAGCAAGGGCCAGTGCTGAGTAAGTAGGTGCAGAGAGGTGGAAGTTGCTGACTGCAGCAGAGCGCAGCATGGAATGAGGGTGGCAGAGCTCTCTTTAGATCTCTATGAGCTGCCATTGATTCTGGGCCACCTTGTACTATGACACAATCTTTTTATTGTCGGGGCAACCCTCTACCAGATTGTCAATGCATTCTATCAAGGCAGAGTGCAAGCTGTCCCAGAAGGTGAGGCATAGTTGGAGGCTGTTGGAGTAGGCAGCTTATTCAACCAAGGCTTGGAACAAGTCAATGTACTCATCCAAAGTATGCTTCCCTTGTATGTACTGCTCTCTGTCATGCAGCATCAGTGCTGCCATCTTGGCAGGGTCCAACAGAAAGAACTCAGCATGGAAGTCCTTTTTAAAGGTGGCCCAGTCTGGGAAACTTCCTACACCTCAAGGGTAGTGGAAAACTCACAGCACATAAGTGGAGGCACATCCAATCTTCATGTATGACAGCACTCAGGCTATTTTCAGCATGTCGGAGTCAAAAGCACCTGTTGAGGTGGATGTGGGTGAGGCAGGACTGTAGGAATCTCTCTCCACTAGAATGAGCACTGTCATATGCATCTGGCAGTGCTAGGCAAGGGATCTGTGGCTGCAGGGTCACTGGAGCTGCTGAAGCAGATGCTACAGCAGGCAGAGTTGGTTCCTCAGCTATGAGAGGGGCAGAGTTAGGGCTTAGGCATTCTAGCAACACCTGGAGGGATTGGAAGATGAGATCCATTGTCTGATAGAGGGTAGAGAGTTCAGTTGTGTGGTGAGTGAGAGATGATTGTGTTAACTGCACCTGAGTTTTTAGGTGGAGCAGGCAAGTCCAGGCTTTGTCCTGTGGGGCTGGGGCCTTTGAGGGTGTGTCTGAGTTGGCAAGCTGAGACATAGAACTCTGCAATGCTTAATCCTGGCAGAGAAGTGGCAGATAGTGGCTTGGAGGTTCTTTGCAGCTCTGCAGGGCTTCCAGGCCAGTTTTAGGAGACTTGTTCTGCTGTAAGGGCAACCTCTAGTGTGGCAGATCAGAGTCCACACAGCTAGCAAAGGGGAATCTGAAGTATATTAGCAGAGTAAATGACAATACAAATTGGTAACTAATCACCTAGCAGAGGGGAATTTGAAGAGAACAAGTCTAAGGATCCCTGCTGCTTGGTGCAGTGCATTGGCAGGTGGCAGAGGCATGGAAACTACTATACAGGTGACTGGAGCTACTCCTAACCCTAAAGCAATGGTTGCTGAGGTTATACAGAGAACTCCAGGGTTCTGGAAAGAGCCCTGGAGCTGTTGAACAAGCTGTGGAGGTGCTGGAACCAGTTACAGAGGTTGGAAATGGAAGTTTCCTGACAGGTACATTGCTATGACCTATCTATGACCATGGGAGGACTTGGACTCCTCTGAGGATGAAGGGTTGGAGGAGGCCAATGATGATGCTAATTGCATAGGAGAATAAGCAGAGGATGATATGGTGGAAAGTTAGGGAATTCCAGGGTATATCTGACTCTTTTAATGGCTTGGGAAGAACTCCCTAATGAATGGCAGCCATGCTTCAACTTCATTCCCCATGCCACCACCACTTGCTGTGGTCTGATCAATATTGCTTGACTTTGATTCCCACACTCTGCTGATCCCCAAACTGCACCCCATGTTTTGAGGGTCTCAATGCTGAGGGGAGGGTAATGTCATGACCCACTTCCCAGACTTCTGCCATCACTCTCAGCTATTTGTTCCCCCAGAGTCCTTCCCAATGCCCCACCAAACTTCTCCAACCCTTGTCCACTCTCCACACCCACTCCAGGTAACTCTGATGCTCCCCAGCAAACTCTGACAATCCTCTGGCCAACTCTGACACCTTCTCTACAGTCATTGACACTCCCCCCAAGTTCCTGGAACCCTCCCCTGCTATTCCTGACTCCATCATATGCCTCCAACCCCCCTACTCTTATTCCCCAACCTGCTCCAAAGCATCACAACAATCCCAGAGTGGCCTGCATCCCCAGCTGATCCCATCAGAACACCACTGTGGTCCACTCCTTGATCATACCCAACACCTGTTGACCCTATGCAGCCCCATCAAGTCCCACCACTATGCCTGCTGTCTTCTGGAGCTATCCAGTAGTCAGCATATAAGTTGTAGAGTAACTTCTTGTACTCCAGTCTTGATATTACTTGCATTTACTGGTTTCTTATATCTTGTGTTTTGTTCTATCTCTGTTTCTATTTTTAGTCTTGAATCTATCTCTTTCTCTGTCTCATCTTGCCTTGTCTCTGTCTCATCTTGCCTTGTCTCTGTCTCATCTTGCCTTGTCTCTGTCTCATCTTGCTTCATCTCTATCTCATCTTGACTGTCTATATTTCCTTTATTTCTCTAAGTTCCTTCTATCTTCAATGTCAGTATGAATTCCACACATGTGCCACAATTCCTGAACATTCTTATGACAACTCTGGACCTCACTTCTTGCTCAGCCCCAAACCCATCAAGTCTTGATTGATTCCCCATCAAACTCTAGCTCCACTCCCATTCCTAGCAAAGCCTCTGTCTATCCTGCAATCTATTTACATGCTTACAAACTTGTTTCTTAATGTCCACCTAAGTCTAATGCTAATATACTTGGTCTCAGACTTTTCCAGAACACTCCAGACTTGCTCAGACCACTCCCCTTAGCTTCCCCTTGCAAATTTCTCCACTCTACACCAACTCCAGAGTGCTAGGTTATAAGCGCAGGACATTGCATCTGCCTAGTAAGGATTTGCCAGTGTAGCTGAGCCCCCATTGTCAGCAGAATCTGACAGGAACTTCCTCCTTGGCACAAAGTAAATCATGAGATAAATCTCATTGATGAGTTCAAACAGTACTCATACTTCATGCTGAGGTGTCCTAAGTCACTTCAGCAGCAATTGTGGAACAGGATTGACCACTATGTATGGGCTAAGTGATGGGAGCCATGTGCAGCCAATCAAGCTGCACCACTGTTGTGCATCCCCAAAAAGGATGGATCCTTGTAGATGGCATTAGATGCCTATCAGCACAATGACAATACCATTAAGGACATAATGCCCTTACTGGACCAAGAAGTCATTAGGGAAGATATGGCTCATGCACCTGTAAGGTCAAAGATTGACCTTACTGATGCATATGAACAAGTGAGGATATGTACATCAGACATACTTAAAACTGCATTTATGACCATTACTGGAACATATTGCAGTAACATCATGCAGATTGGTGACTATAATGTGCCAGCCACATTCCAATGCCAAATGACATCCATCTTTAGAGACATCATTGGTAAGTGGATGCATGTCTATCTAGATGATATATTTGTCTTTTCAAACTCCATTGAGGAACACAAGCAGCACCTTTGAGTAATCTTAGACTACAGAAAGACAAGCTCTACTTAGCTCAAGAGGAGGAGAGTCAGGAAGTAGCTTGCTCTTGTCAGGTTCTGCTGACAATGGGGGCTCAGCTATACTGGCAAATCCTTACTAGGCAGATACAATGTCCTGCACTTATAACCTAGTGCTTCAGAGTTGGCATGGAGTGGAGAGACTTGCAAGGGGAAGCTGGGGGGAGTGGTCCAAGCAAGTCCAGAATGGTCCAAGGAAGTCTAAGACCAAGTATATTAACATTTGGCTGGGGTGGGCATTAGGAACAAGTTCATAGGTGGATAAATAGACTGCAGGGAAAACAGAGGCTTTGCTAGGGATGGGGGTGGAGCCAGAGTTTGATGGAGCATCAATTAAGACTTGACAGGTTTGGGGCTGAGCAAGGAGTGAGGTCCAGAGTTGTTATAAGAATGTTTGAGGATTGTGGCACATGTGTGGAGTTCATACTGACATTGGAGAAGGAAAGAACTTAGAGAAATAAAGAAAATATAGACAGTCAAGATGAGACAGAGATGAGGCAAGATGAGACAGAGAAAGAGATAAATTCAAGACTAAAAATAGAAACAGAGATAGAACAAAACACAAGATATAAGAAACTAGTAAATGCAAGTAATATCAAGACTGGAGTACAAGGAGTTACTCTACAACTTATATACTGACTACTGGATAGCTCCAGAAGACAGCAGGCATAGTGGTGGGACTTGATGGGGCTGCATAGGGTCAACAGGTGTTGGGTATGATCAAGGAGTGGACCACAGTGGTGTTCTGATGGGATCAGCTGGGGATGCAGGCCACTCTGGGATTGTTGTGATGCTTTGGAGCAGGTTGGGGAATAAGAGTAGGGGGGTTGGAGGCATATGATGGAGTCAGGAATAGCAGGGGAGAGTTCCAGGAACTTGGGGGGAGTGTCAATGACTGTAGAGAAGGTGTCAGAGTTGGCCAGAGGATTGTCAGAGTTTGCTGGGGAGCATCAGAGTTATCTGGAGTAAGTGTGGAGGGTGGACAAGAGTTGGGGAAGTTTGGCAGGGCATTAGGAAGGACTCTGGGGGAACAAAGGGCTAGGAGTGATAGTGGGGGTCTGAGGAGTGGGTCATGACATTACCCCTCCTTCAGCATTGAGACCCTCAAGACATGGGGTGCAGTTTGGGGATTGGTGGGGCATGGAAATCAAAGTTGAGCAATATTGATCAGACCATAGCAAGCAGCAGTAGCATAGGGAATGAAGTTGAAGCATGGCTGCTATTCATCAGGGGGTTCTTCCCAAGCCATTAAAAGGGTCAGATGTACTCTGGGATTCTCTAACTTTCTACCATGTCATCCTCTGCTTATTTTTCCATGCCATCAGCATCATCCTTGACCTCCCCCAACCCTTTATCCTCAGAGGAATCCAAGTCCTCCCATGGTCATAAACAGGTTATGGCAATGTATTATAGTCATGAGTGCCATTCCATCTCATGCATTCTGGAATACTAACTGGGTCCTGATAGAGTTATCTGTGGCCATAGCAGGCTCCTCAGGGCTTTTGTCAGGCAGAGATGTAGCGCAGTTGGCAGGGGCAGTCCCCCTCATTCATTCCTGGCCTGGGCTTGGTCTGGGGGTGGTCTGACCCATTTCTGTGGGTTTGAGGGTGGCTCAGGCAGAGGTGATGCCAGAGCAGTTTGTAGAGGCTGTGGAGTGGGCAAGAGGTCCTCCAACCCTTGAGTGGTGCCAGGCAGTAGCCCTAGTGAGTGATTATGCAAATTTACCTTTTCTCTGGCTAACCTATTTCCATAGTATTTGCCTTGTGTTTGATGTGGGGAACAGTGCAACTTTGAGAAGCCCATGCTAGAGCTATAGCAGGATACCTTGGTGTGTCTCCTATGTTGCTCATGGCACAAGAGGTCCTCCATTATGTTGAGTTGGTATACTACCTGCATTGCTGTGGAGCAAGGTTAGGACTGGGTGTGGATTGTGGTGCAGTTGAAGGTGGGATGGTAGGGCAAGGTGTCAGAGAGAGTTGAGGGAGCTGAAGGTGAGAGTAGTGTAGGGCACCTGCCAATAAAGGTTGGGCCACTGCAGGGGGAATGGAGAGAAGGGGCTCCTGTGGCATGCAACAAGGGCAAGCAGAAGGCATCCCCACTACCAGAGGTGGGACCAAGCAAGTGGGCATAGGAGGAGCAGGTGATAGCAGGCCTCCCAGGCCCTACAGTATATTCCCCAACCTTCAGAGCTTTAGTGGGGTTGTTTGTGGGGGAGTCATAGTTGGTTGCAAAGGCTTTTCTGTAGTGTCAGGTGGAGGGCTTGGAGCAGTCACTGGCCACCTGCAAGGAGGAGGTCCAGAGGATTGGGAAGGACTAAGATGTGATGCAGAGAGAGTGGGATGAGGTACAGAAGAACAGAGATGCAGCACAGAGAGACAGGGATGCAGCATGGAGGGACCAGAGCATGGCTGTGGGGACAGCCACAGAGTGGCTGGTCCAACTGCAGAAGGTACAGGCTCATTTGAGGCAGTTGGAGGCATGGGCAGGGGCAGAGGTGCAGGGGGCTTGGGGGGGTCAAGCATAGAAGTGCTCAGGGCAATAGTGGAGAGGGTGCTAAGGTGGGAGGAGTGGCTCACTAACAAGGCAGCATTGGGATGATAAGAGGTGCTTTGTAAGTCCTTTTCTTTTTATTTCCTGTTCTCCTTGCCACTGGGCTGGCTCCACTTCAGCAGACTGGGCCAGGGAGCACTGCATCCTCCTTGATGGAGCAGCAGTGGCATTGGAGTCCATTCATAACAGATTGGCAAGGATGCCTGGGGACCTCCTCCCTGAGCTGGGGCAGGGGGTTATGCAGATGGGGCACCTGCTAGTGGAGCATTAGCAGAGAGTGATGGCAGATCCTAGAGCATGGTGGGAGGTGGCAACAGACATGGGAGAAACCCTCCCAGGGCATGCAGATGTTCTGGCAATGGTGGTGGTGCAGCTGGAAGTGAACATAGTGGGGAGGATTGCAGAGGTAGAGTTGGAGGGGGAGGAGAAGTAGGGGATTTTCTTGGACTTGTCATTTTATATTCTGGGCCCACTCACACTTCTGTAACATGATGTATTTTTGTATATACTGCTGTTTTTGGACCCTCAGCCTGAATGAGTGACTCTTTTAGCATCAAGTGAGGGGGAATGAATAAAACACATAAGGAGTTACTTGTGGGAGTTGAATCCCTAATGAATCCAGAAGTGGGGGTTATGCCCACTAATGCCATCTGTGTTTGCTAGTCCTGGGGGTCCTGGGGCTTAGTGGAGTGTTGTTGATAGAAGTCCCAGAGTTCATCGGGGGCTCCATCAAGGTTTTTTTAGGGTTTTCAAGTATCATCCTCAGGTTCATAGCTCTTCCAGCTGACCAAGTATTAGAGTTGGCCATGGACTATATGGGAGTCAAGGATTTGGTTGACCTCATAGTGACACATGTCCTTGACTTTGACAGGGGAGCAGTCAGCTGGAGCATTGGCCAGGGAATGGGTCTAGAGCATGTTTTTTGAGGAGTTAGACATGGAACACAGGGTGGAGGCCCTTCAAGCCCAGAGGTAGGTTGAGCTTGTAGGTATGCATAGAAACCTTCTAGAGGACTTTGAAAGGGCCAAGATATTTGTAATCAAGCTTAATGGAGGGCCTCTGGGTTTTGAGATTTTGTCGATTGAGCCAGACCAAGGTGCTGAGGGGCTAGTTGGGGGTCAGGTTGCATTGGATGTTGGCATACTTAGAGTAGGCTTGATTGGCAGTGTTGATCTCATCCTGGAGGAACTGGTGAAGGGATCAGAGGTCTTTGGTGACTTCATGGGCAACATGGAAAGGGATATCCTTGAGGGATAGCATGAGTCAGGAGTTGTAACTCTTGTTGGCATAGAAGGAGAAAACTCCAGTAGTGGAGTGAGGCATATTGTTGTAGGTAAACTCAGCATGGGGAAGTTCTGCATGCTAGTCATCCTGTAAATAGTTAATATAGAGGTGGAAATACTGTTCCAACATCTGGTTTACTTGTTTGGTTTGTCTGTCAGTCTTCAGGTGATAGGCGGTAGAGAGATTGGTTTTGATTTTGAGCACCTTGCATAGCAATTGCTAGAAACAAGATATGAATAGAGGTCTGCAGTTGGAGACAATGTTGTCTGGGAGCCCATGCTTGGAGAATATGTGTTTGAGGAATAGTTTGGTAAACTCTGGGGCATTGTTGGTGGTGTGGCAGGAGATGAAGAGGGCTTGTTTAGTGAGGTGGCAGACAACAATGAGGATTGGATCAAAACCTTTGGAGTTGAGGAGTTTGACAATATGATCCATTGATATTGAGGATCAGGAGCATCAGCTAATGAGGAGGGGCTTCAATAATCCATGGAGGCAGTGGCAGGGTACTTTGGCCTGGAGACAAGGTTTGCAGGCCCTTATGTATCACATAACATCCTTCTTCATTCCTGGCCAAAAGTAAGTCCAGGAGATGAGTTGAAGGATCTTATGAATTCCTAGATGTCCCCAGAGCTTGTGGTCATGGTGTTGCTGGAGTATGTTGAGGCAAATAGACTTGTAGTCTGGAGCATAAATTTGTCCACTCTGGAGCAGGAGGCGGCAGCCTGGAGACAGTGTGAAGGGATTTTTGGCATTCAACTTGTCAACAGAATTGTTGTGGGGGTTATGCTAGGTGGAGAAAGGGTCTGGGGGTGAGTTTCTAATTTGATGGAGGATCTCTTCTTCATTTAAAATCAGCACGGCATGTAGATGTTTGGAGGGGATTACCACTTGATGGTTGAATGCATTTCATTTGGCTTCAAATGATTTCTTCAGATATATGTTGGACCTCTGAGTAAGGGTGTTGGGCTTTGCACCAAGTTGTCTGGGGTGGTAGTGGATGGTGAAGTTGTACTCCAAGAGGGTTTTGGACTATTGAGCTTAGCAGTGGCTGAGTTGTTTCATGATCATGAAGTATTGCAGGTTGTTGTGGTCAGAGTAGACTTTGATGTGGTCTGGGGATCCCTCAAGGTAGGCCTGCTACTGGCAAAAGGCTTCAATGATTGCAAGGAGTTCTTTGTCATAAATGTTACAGTTGAGCTCCATAGGGATCATTGAATGGATATAGAAGGCAATGGAGCAGAGATCCTTGCTTCCAGAATCTGACTGAGAGAGTATTCCAGCAATAGCATAGTTGGAGGCATCAAGTATAATCAGCAGGGAGGGGTTGAAATGGCAGAGGACTGGGGTGGAGGTGAAGGTCTTCTTCAGAAGGAGGAATATGCTTTGGCACTTGCTGTCCCAATCCTAAGGGGTGTCCTTCTGCATGAGTCAGTTGAGGAGTTTGGTGATTCCAGAATAGTTGTTGATGAATCAGCAATAAAAATTAGCAAACCCCAGAAATGACTGTACCTTCTTGACACTCTGTGGCAGGGGCCAATTGAGTATAGCTTCAACCTTGGTGGGGTCCATGCACATGCCATTGGGAGTGACAATGACCCTGAGGTATTTGACCTCCATCATATGGAAGGAACATTTCTTGGGTTTGGTGTGAAGGTGATACTTCCAGAGTCATTTTAGAACATAGCAGATGTGCTCTGGATGCTTCTCTGGCAAATTCAAGTAGATCAAGATGTCATCCAAATACATGATGATGAAAACATCATTCATATCATGGAAGATGTCATTCATGAAGTACTGGAAAGTGGTGGAGGAGTTAGTCATTCTGAAGGGCATTACAAGGTACTCAAAGTATCTGGACATTATTGTAGCCAGAGTGGAGGTCTATCTTCATGTAGATCTTGGCACTGTGGAGGCAGTCAACAAGATTTCCAATCAGGGGGAGGAGATACTGGTTCTTTTTGGTGACTTTGTTGAGTCCCCAATAATCCACACAGAGTCAGAGTGATCTGTCCTTCTTCTTAGTGAACAAGACCAGAGCACTAGCAGCAGAGATTGACAGGCATATAAAGCCCTTGCCAAGCATGTTGTTGAGGTACTCCTTCAGGGCCTGGAGCTTGATCTTGGATATGTTGTAGATCTTGCCAAATAGGAGCAAGGTGCCTTCTTTGAGGTCAATCTTGTGATTGTAGAAGTGGTGTGGAGGAAGTTCTTTGGCACTTCCTTCAGAGAACATGTCAGCAAATCCATGATACTCTAGGGGAACTACTTTGGTTGGGATCTGTTCCTCCATTTTGCACTCTGGCATGGTGGTTTCTGCATGAAGGTGCTCCTCCAGTAGGGCTGGCATGATTTGTAACTGGAAGGTGGAGGTGCTGTCTTGTAGGATGCATGCAAAGGGGATGGTGCCAATGATTTTAATGTCAAAGTTTCTGGAATTAATGGGGATGGATGACAGGGCAGTAGCAGTCAAGTCCAGAGTGGCAGGGTTGGTTGGAGGGGTTGAGCATCACTGGTCGGAGTACCATGAGCCTTTGTATTGATTCCAAGGTATGTTGGGAGGCAGCCATTGTGATTTGATCAAGGGTAACTGAGGTGGGGTTGCATTTTCTTTGCCTTCTGGGTTGCCATCAGAGGTTGAGGGGCTTTGAGTTGCTCCAGAGGTGTTGGCACTGGGGTTGGAGATGTCGGGGTCCAAGATAGACTGGAGGTAGAGGGGAATGGTGGCCACTAGACTTGCTTTGGGTCCAGGAAATCAAATGGTGAGGTTCTTCCAGTTGATGTTGGAGTTGACATCTTGCAACTATGGGAGTCCAAGCATGATTGGGGTTGATGGGGGGAGTTGGGTGATGAGGAGCTGGGCCTGGAACTGCAGATTATTGTTGAGAGTGAAAGTATTGTCATGGTATTGAGTGATCCCTGTAGTAGCAAGGCTTCTGTTGAAGAGTTGAAGCTCAAGGAGTTTGTTGAGGTTGTTGTGTCAGAGGTTGAGTTGGCTGCTGACAAAGGTACTGGAGGTGCCACTGTTAATAAGGGTGGAGAGTACCTTGGGCAAGCCATTGAGTTGGACATTGATGACAAACAACTGTGTGAACCTAGAGCAGAGCTGCAGAGAAGTCTGGGAATGGTCAATCATTGTCTCGGGATTCTTGAAGGAGGGAGAGACATTGAAGGGCACTAGTCCAGAGTTAGTGGGATTGTTCTAGTCAAGGCAGAGTGTGAGGCTGGGCCAGTTGATGCAGGAGTTGGTGGAGCAGAGCCAGGAGAAGCCTAAGATGATGGGGGCAAAGGGGTGTAGTTTTGTGATGAGTAGCTAGAGTTCTTATTGTTGTCTGTTGGCAAATGTCATAGTTGTTTCTAGGCAGTGTGTGATGTCTCTAGCAGGGGTGGGGTCACTGTCAAAGAGCTTGAGGAGGATTGGAGTGGGGAGGCATCAGAGGTAGTGGGGGGCAAGCACTGCCAGGGATTTGTCACTAAAGTTATCTGTGGCACTGCTGTTGACTAGTATGGAAATGGAGTGGTCAGAGAAGGGGAGAGTGGTGTGGAGGAGAAGGGTGGTGGAGGAGTGGGAGTGGAGGTGTGCTAGGAGGTTGTTCATGGCAAGTACCATTGCATGCAGAAGTGTGGCTGGGGCAGAGAAGACATCAGGGTCTGGTCCACAGTCTAGTGCATCTTCAAGACCTAAATCACCAACTCATTTTCCATAAACTAGTAATCACAGTTTTCTCTGTTGATCATCCACACAGTGCATCCCATCACCTGTTGTTTAGGACAACTGTAAATAAAGTGTCTCTGCTCACCACATAGGATGCATGTGCCTTCTTTTTATCATTTCTCCTGAGTTTCCTCCAGCATGTTGATCCATAGCCTATCCCAAATCTTGTTTGTGCATAGGGCCTCTTAGTCATTGGCAGAGTCCAAAATGTTGTCATGGTTATTGGGGTCAGCATCCCAGAGTTCCAAGGCCTCCTGGAGGTCAGTGGCATTGAGTTGGGCAGGGGGGCACTGTTCTAGGGGTCAATTGGTGCTGAAAAGTTCCTGGCCTGGAGGGAAATGGGGCACAGAGTTAGCAGGGTTGGCAAGAATCAAGAGTCAAGTGCTGTTGGTTGCTCCAGCCTGCCAGTTGGTGTTGCTGGAGGTGTTCTATAAAGTCTGGGGTGCCATGTTCTTGCTCCAGTCTTCTCAGTAATGTTAGTTGACCTGGGTAATGAGTGCCTTGTACCCATCATAGGTGGTTTGCTTGGGTGTAAGGCAGAGGACGTCCTTGATCCATTGAGGCAGGGCACAACAAAGGGCAAAGTGGAGGGCATTGTAGTTCCAGCCAGTTTTGTAGGCTTTCCATTTGATTTGTATAATGAAGGTTGTGAAATGTTTGTTATTGCACATCTGGAAGTTGAAGAGGTTTTCCTCTGCCTCTGCTATGGTGTCAAAGATGCCAAACTTACTCAAGAATTCCTGGGTGAAAGCAAGCCAATTGGAGAGCACAGGGTTGTTGGGATCAAACTGGAGTAGCAAAGTGTAATGATTAAAGGCAATCCCCTGCAAATATGATGCAGCAAAGGCCACTCATGAGCTTTCAAGCTGGAAGGTAATAGGCTTAGCTTAGAACATTGTTAGACACTGGGTTAGAAAGATGTGCCACTTCTGGGGATTGTGACCTATAAAGGGTTCAGGCTTCTAAATGTCAAGTTTTCCTTCCCAAGCCAGTGTGTTGTGAGTGTTGTCCTGAGTGTTTTGGGTTTGGAATAGGGGTCCGGCATTGTAGTAGTAGTAGTAGTTGTTTCTGTTGCTGTGCTGGGAGGGGGAAGTTGTCTATAGCCAGGCCCCATCCTTTAGGTGGTCCACTGTTGGGAGGTCTGCTGCTGGAGGGCTGCTCCACATTACTTAGGGGAGGCCTGGGGGCCCATTGAGGGGGAGAGGATCCTCCAGAGGTGAGGAGTCCAAAGTAGTTGGTGTCGGCAGGAGTGTTGGGCATTGGGACAGGTGGAGGGCAAGGGGGATGGGGATTAGTGGGAAAAGGGAGTTAGAGTGCCCCAGGGCCTGTGGGCTGTCTCAGAGGGGCTGTAACATTCTGGTGGAGTGGAGGCATGTTGGTACAGGGGGTGCAGAGATTGAAATAGGGGGGTCTGTCTCATGGAGGGTTGTTGCACAACATGGGCTTGTTGGCAGGATTACCAGGCTCATTGATGTAGGAGAGAGTCCAGTTGTTGTCATCAATGCATAGAGGTGGCCATTGCATATGGAGTTCAGGGGCAGTGGGCTGATTCCAGGTATGGAAGGTGATGGGGACAGAGTTGGCCCAGGGGCAAGCAGAGAGGGCCAAGGTGTGAGCAGCAGGTTGGTCAAATAATCCCCCCATGGGGTTGAGGTTCCTCAAGATGCTGGAGGCCATGTTGAGTTCTTTCTGCTGGTGTGGAATGGGAGGCAGTGCTTTGCTATGTGTCCACATGGGTTCCTCACATTGCACATGGAAGGAGTAGAAGGAGTCCAGAGGGTCTTTGAATGGGCAGGGGTTCAGACTAGTGTGGATTTCCTTAACTGATGCACAGAGCTTGTTCTGTAAGTTAGTGTCAATGTCCAGAGTGCCTTGCATCATTTCTAGGAGATTTTCTTGCAGATAGCATTTGTGGAAGTCAAGGAGTCAATCCACCCAAACTTTCAGAGTTGCTGGAGTGTCAGAGTAGCCTAAGTTGACAAGAAGGGTATGAGTGTGTCTTGCAAATTCCATGGGAGAGAGGCAGAGGAAACAGAGGACTTTGTTGCACTGTTGGATATAGGCTGTGACTCTTTGCTGTCTGGAGGAAGGGGAAATTTGAGTGGAGAATGGCAGGCAAGGAGGAGAATAATTATTTGAGTGCTTCAGAGGGGCTGGAGCTGCAGTGAGGACTGGGTATGCATAGTAGTGGGTGGGGGGAAGGTAGGCAGGGTTAGAGGGCACTGCAGAGTATCCTCCAGGGTACATGCAGGGGTTGCTACTATTGGTAGGGAATGCTGGAGGGTGGCACCAGCCCAGAGAAATCCCCTGGCTGATGGAGGGGGCATAGAATGCCTGGTTGGAGTTAGGAGTCCAGTGGCAGGGGATGTACTGATCTGCAAGGGGGCCTGGGTAGAATAGAGCATATGGGTTTTCAAGGACCAGCCAACTGTAAACATCAGTTAGGTAGCTGGCAGGGTTGTATGCAGGGTTATATATAGACATTGAGAACAGAGTAAGGAGGAGTCTTGATATTATGTCAGATTCTGCTGATGATGGGGAATCAGCTACACTAGCAAATCCTTATTAGGCAGATGTGATGTCTTGTGCTTATAACCTAGCACTCTGGAGTTGGTGTGGAGTGGAGAGACTTGTGAGGGGAAGCTGGGGGGAGTGGTTCAAGCAAGTCCAGAGTGTTCTGAGGAAGTCTGAGACCAAGTGTATTAGCATTGGACTTGGGTGGGTATCAGGAAACAAGTTTGTAAGCACGTAGATAGATTGTGAGGTAGATGGAGGCTTTGCTAGGGATGAGGGTGGAGCTGGAGTTTGATGAGAGATCAATTAAGACTTGATGGATTTGGAGCTAAGCAAGGAGCAAGGTCTGGAGTTGTTGTAAGAATGTTTGGGGATTGTGGCATGTGTGTGGAGTTTATACTGACATTGGAGATAGAAGGAACTTAGAGAAATAAAGGAAATATAGACAGTCAAGATGAGATGGAGACAAGGTGAGATGAGACAGAGACAAGGCAAGATGAGACAGAGAAAGAGATAGATTCAAGACTAAAAATAGAAACAGAGATAGAACAAAATACAAGACATAAGAAACCAGTAAATGCAAGTAATATCAAGACTGGAGTACAAGGAGTTACTTTACAACTTATATACTGACTACTGGATAGCTCTAAAAGACAGTGAGCATGGCAGTGGGACTCAATGGGGCTGCATAGGGTCGACAGGTGTCAGGTACAATTAAGGAGCAGGCCATGGTAGTGTTCTGATGGGATCAGCTAGGGATGCAGGCTACTCTGGGGTCATTGTGATGCTTTGGGGCAGGTTGGAAAACCAGAGTAGGGGGGTCATAGGTGTATGATGGGGTCAGGAACAGTGAGGGAGAGTTCCAGGGACTTGGGGGGAGTGTCAATGACTGTAGAGAAGGTGTCAGAGTTGGCCAGGAGATTGTTGGGGTTTGCTGGGGAGTGTCAGAGTTACCCAGAGTGGGTGCAGAGGGTGGACAAGGGTTGGAGAAGTTTGGCAGGGTATTGGGAAGGACTCTGGGAGAATGAAGGGCTGGGAGTGATGGTGGGGGTCTGGAGAGTGGGTCATAATAGTTCCTCCTTTGTTCCATTGACAATGTCTTTGAACTTGTCATACTACTGCTGACAAAGGCACAGTATATTGCCTTCTGACAGTCTGGGAGGTTGTGACTTTCCCCCAACTATCTTTGGCAGAGAGCAATGCTCTGTCTCATTTGCCTTTGCAGGTAGTACAGGCTTTGTGTATTTATCATTCAAGGCCATCAAACAAATTTCTCATTTGTCTGGTATGTTCAGCCAAACAGGACTATGAACTGTCCTGCCTCTTGCTTCTTTCCACAAGTATTTGAACTTGCTAGGCTTGGATATTTTGTCCTCCATAGCCATTCTATACAGTTTGTCTTAAGGAGTTCATTGCTGTACTTCTTCCTGATGTGTCAGGTCAGCTATGACCTGATTCCAGGGTAGGCTTTGGGATTGGTCTGTCCCAAATCTTTCTTTCCCTTGCCTTCAAAGGTTCACTTTGAACCTTCTAGTGTACTTTCCCCCCCCTCTTGAAGAGTATTCCTATAATACTCCTCTTCAGATACCATTAGAGATGGGTGACCTGAAAAATCAAGGAGAGCCTTATGGGTTCTCATGAATGGTGTCCCTACAATTATATCATAGCAATCAAAATTTGCAATGTCCACATAGGCATTGCAAATCTTATCAGGGACCTTCATGGTAACCCTAGCATCATAGTTCAATATGGAACAACTTCTAATTGTTCCCAGCTACAGGGTAATGGGAGTGGCCAATAGTGCCACCCATATTCCAGCCACATGTGTAAACAAGGGAGTGATTACAGAGGTGGTACTCCCTGAATCCCATAGCATCCACACTTTGTGGCCATTCACCCAAGTGATGAGACATTCTTTGTCTTGTGATGGTAGCACTGGGCATTCCATAGTGTCCTTGGATGCCATGAGCTGCACTTTTCTCATACAAACTTCATTACCAGATTCTTTCTCCCTTTGTCTGCCAAAAGGAACCTCTGTGAGGGCAAATAGTCCCTCACTATCACTACCATGAGTATAGTACTTGTTGTGGTATGTTTCCAATACAATGTACTCCTCACCATGCTCCTGAGTCCCATCAGACTCAAATGCCTCATTAGTGTTGGCCTCAGCAGGCTCCTCCTCTTGCTCATTGTTGGCTTCCTCCGCATCTAGCAGTGCAGCCATATGAGCTGCCTGCACAAATACCCAGGAAGCTAATTTAGCTAGCTCCCTGCATTTGCATATGAAGTGCCCAGCCTTCCCACACTTATAGCAGTTTGCAGACTGCTTGGCATCCTTGCTGGGTTGGCCAGATGCTATGGCCACATCATTCTTTTCTGCAGTGAGATGCTTTCTTGCTGCCTGCACTGCCGCCTTAGATTAGGAGGGCCCCAAGCCCACACTTACTCTGAGTATCAATGGTCTCAAGGCCATGCATACAGCTGGTCTATTTGATGACCACAATGGCTGTGACTGCCCATGCTGGCTAGTCACCTCTGTCTGCTTGGCTAGTACAGTCCCTATTGCTGGAGACTGTGCTGCTGCCAATGACAGCTGCTGTTCTGACCAACTCTTCTTGCTGCACTCTAAATAGTGCACAGCAGTCTTGATGCTGCTCTCATAGGCTTTGGCTTCTGAGACAAACTCCTCAACAGTATTTACTTTGGGAGCCAGTCCACCATTGCATATCAACACCATGAGCATGTCAGAGGGTATCCCCTCCAAGAACTGCTTATGAATTGTAAATTTGTTGGAGAACATGGCCATGTTTTGAGCATGGTCAAGCAAGGCATCATAGAAGCCTTGCACCCCTTCTTCAACTGCATACACTGCATCACAGAATGTGTTGCATGCATTCTGCATTGTCAAAGGTTGTACAAACTAGTTGTACAGTCCAAGAATCACATCTTTAAACCTCCAGTGGGATTGTGCTCTATTGATATGTATGACATGTCATAAGTACTACTTCAGCACACCAGCAGCTAGAAAGTCCATTAAAATCAGGACTTTTCATAGTTGTGCCCATCCCCACCATACTGAGCTACAGCATAGAATATGCAAATGCTCATTAACCAGTCTTCAAGTTTGCTGAACTTGGCAGACCCTGTATAGGAAGTGATCATTTTTGATGGATCACTCCACCTGGGCTTGAGTCTTTCTGGTATAATCAGTTGTACTGCAAGCAACTGTTCCATCATTACCCTTGGATGATTGTGCATCATATGGCAGTGATATTCATGGGTTTCCTCCACTCCTGGAGTTGTGAACCATCCACAATGTTGTAGCAGCATTGAGAACTGCTGCAGCTGTCTCTCTAGGAGGACTGTAGTCCTTCTCCTTTTAGCTCTGTGTCCTATACTATCATCCTCACCATGAGGAGCTTCATCTGGTCCTCCTGAATCTGGTGGACCTCCTCCTGGGGGTGGCAGTGATGATCCACAACCAGGAAAAGGTGGTCCTCTTCCTGGACCTCCACCTCGTCCTCCTGGGCCCTGAGGTCTGTAGTGTGGCATAGATGGAGGGGATAACACAGAATCACTCTGGTAATTCTCATCCTGGGTCTCCTCCACCCACAAATCTTTCTCCAGACCAGTTTGTGGATGCATTTGCTCCATGCCCTATGTTTCTCTGAAACTCTGTAGGGCTCTGGCTAATCCCAGCATGTTCATCTCTGAGAGAGGAGCATGAGTCATGCTCCTCCTTGATAGGCTTGATTCATTCCAGTGGAATATACCCTTCAGGCCATGCATCATAGGCAGTATTCCCTTGAAACACCACCCCTTGATCATCCATGTAGGACTGCCCAAAGTCCTCCAGGTCCCTGTTGTGAAATCGCTATAGAGCAATTCAATCTTCCCATGTCAGCACTCTCCATGTAGATCTACCAGGTCTATGCCACACCAGTGGTTGCTCTACCATAATCACTGACCCTGTGTCAGTCAATACTAAGTCTGGTGCTATGATCATGCCCAATGTGGCCCATTGTTGACAGTCCACCACACCATAACTACACAGGATTTCACCAGGCTGTTGTGGTACTTGTGATGGAGTCAATGCTTCATTGACTGGGAACAGAGAGGGCACATAAGCTTCCCCAATATATGGAGATGGCATCATGGACAATGCCTGCAACCTCTGCAGCTTCTTGTACTAGAGGTAATCCATTACCTCTTGTACTAAGAACAGCATATAAATGTCCATATATTTCAATGGATTAGTTGGGATAATATTGTCTCCTAACAATCTTTGAATTGCAATGTGCTTAGCTACTCTTGTAGCTAAATGTTGCTGAGTTGAGGTCTTAGGAACCTCAACATGACTCTGCCAGAATGCCATCTTCCTTCAACAAAGGATGTCATCTGGGTGAGCCTCACCATCCATATCAGAGGTGTCTCCAATATCCTTTGGTATCATTTCAATGAATGCAGCTGTGGCTGCTGTTGGCATATCTAGCATTGGCCTAGCTCATAATCTCACAGACCCACAAGCCCTGTATGGAGAGTCTTTTCCACTCCTTAGCAATGTTTCCACTGTCAAGGAGTCAATCAGACCTCCTGTGGTAATTGGGAAGGATCAGAGTCCTTCCAGCCTCAGCACTGTGGGCATATACAAAGGGGTTTTCCCCTTGTCTAACAATGCCACTGCACCTCCTGGCTCCACTGCTGGATACAGTTGAGTAGAGGGCCCTTGTGAGCCCTGCAGGTGGTCATACCAGAGTGACTGCAGGCAGTCCTCCTGGCATCACAGCACTCTCCCTGCCCCCATCATGGTGTGATGTGGCAGATTCCAACATCTCATGTGGAGCAGTCTTCAATGCTCCATCAAACACTGTCTCAGACCTAGGCCCAAGCACCTGACCTTCCATGGTCACCACTGTGCTCATTGTGGAAGCTGCATGTCAAAACTTTTAACATGCTGATTGTATCTAGTAGCAGTGAACTTCTTTTACAGAAGTTCAAGTTTCCAACTTGCAGATGAGTTATTACTTGTTTGACTTAAAAAAATGTAACATTTCTGTTATGGGTTGTGCAGCTTACACTTCACCCAACACAAGTTAAAACCAGTCAATAGTTCTGTCTATGAAGTATAAAGTAAGGCACTGCCTTATATAAGTACTAGTACAATACTTTTAGGGATTGTGGCACATGATGCTATCAGTGTAATTAACCAATAAGTAATATATATATGTGTGTGTAATGGATGCTCCATTACAGATTGGTGGAACTATATAAGTATTGAGACCAAGCACCTAGATAATGAGACTGTTGAGGGCTGTCTTCTCATCCATCAAAATGAAACTTGTGATGAAGAACTGTCAAGCTAAAGCAGTGTCCACTAGAAAGCCCTATTAGCTTGAGACAAGTGCTGATCAGCAGCTCCTATTAATGGCAAATGACCTAATTTGCCAATTTTCAAGTCTGTCTGCTGCACCTGGCTCCACTCACCTCTCTAGTGCTGATTCTAGTGTGTCATCACACTTAGGAGAACTCACTAATATTGACTCAACTCAATCACAAATTCTCTGAGTAGCAAGAGCCCAATACCATCTGACTGTGCCTCTCTAACCTCTGTGCCTGACACTCAATCACCTGCATGGCCTCCATCAATGCTTGATAAGTTATTATTTAAATGTAGGAAGAATTCTGGGCTCATCTATCATCCTACAAAGAAATCATCTGCTATTCAAGCACAAGCATATTATCAATCATTTTCCCATTCTGTTTCCCTTGTTTGACAGAGCTTCTTCTCACTGGCACAAAGTAATGAGGAATGGATGGATGTTGAGAATCCATCATTTAATGATTCAGACCTCAGGGGCATGACTTTTGAGCCATTCTAGTTCAACAACATAGGCATTCTACCTCTGTTTGATGCTGAGAAAAGTGAATCAGAAGAAGAACACCTCCCACTGCTCTTCATTGCATCAAACAATGGGTCAGACAGGGCTGACACTGGAGGTAAACTGGATGATAGCAGCATCCCTTCCCTTTTCATTGCAGTAGATGATGAGTCTGACAAGGAGGTGACATTTGACAATGGCAGTGTACTGATAGATGATAGTCTTCCTCCCCTTTTCATTGCATTGAATGCTGGATCTAACAATGGAACTTCAATTGCCAGATCTGAAGAAAATGTACTGGCAAATATAACATACATCTGTGTCAAGCACAAGTCCAAAAGTGAGTATTGGAAGTGCAGGGAAAACAGAAGCTATGCAAGTGATGGGAATAGGGCTCAAGTTTGATGGGAGATCAATGGATGTTGATGGGTTTTGGGGCCAAGCAAATAGCAAGGTCTGGAGTTGATTTAAGAGTGTTTGGGATTTGTAACTATAAGTGTGGAGTTCATAATGATGTTAAGGTTGAAAGGACTTAGACACAATAAAGGAAACTGAGTCAAATGAGACAAGACAGAGTTGAGGCAAGATTGAGACAAGAACAAAAATAGATTCAAGTGGAGATACAAAGCAATAATGAGATGATAACAGAGATGGAGACAAGACAAGACTGGGAGACTGAGAGAAGGGAGAACATAGCATGGGACACAAAACACAGGAGAGAGATGATCAGAACATAGGTAATGTTAAGCAATATCAAGACTAGAGTATGGGATGCTACTCTATGACTTATATACTGACTACTGGGACAGCTCTGGGGATAGCAGGTCTAGTGGCAGGGCTTGTTGGAGTCATGTGGAGCTGATGGGTATCAGTTGTGATCAAGAAGTGGGCTGCAGTGATATACTGATGGGATCATGATGGGATCAGTTGGGGACACAAGCTGTCCTGGGGTTGTCATGATGCTCTGGAGCTGGTTGGGTAAATCAGAGTGACAGACTAGTGACATACACTAGTGTCAGGAACAGTGGAAGAAGGGTCCTAGGGGCTCAGAAGAGGTAGGCAAAGTGTTGAAGGCTGTGGAGAAGGCATTGGAGATAGCCAGGAGGCCATTGGGGTTTGCCAGAGAAGCATCAAAGTTACCTGGAGTGGGTCCCATGAGTGAACAAAGGTTGGGGGAGTCAAAGGCAGAGTTGAGGGAAAACTCCAGAGAAGCAAGGTGGCTGGAAATGAGGTCCAGGGTTCTGGGAATGAGTTGTGACAGATAGTGATTCTGCACCATCTCTATTCATTCTGAATCACAATTCACATTTATTAGATAGCAACTCTGCAATGGACACCAAATGTAGACTGGCCCACTTGACTCCACCTGATAACAAAATTTCATCCAGTACTCCTCCTATTGCTCAGGGGAATAGTGTGGAGGAGTGGCAACAATATAATGAAATAGTAACACCATGTGAGGACAAGAGATGCATGAATATGCTGTATCAAAAATGTGGGTCAATCTGCATCATTTACCTAGCAGACCTAATTGTTTCTTCCAGAACAAGCTTTTTGGCAAGCAAGAGATCATGGTGGATGTAGGCCCATTAGACCTTTCACCCCAGCTGTCATGACCTGCTCCTAGATTGCTAGACCTCTTTCCAAGCTACCCTGCTTTTTCAAAGTCCCCTCCAACACTCCCTTGACTTACCCCAACCTTTGTTCATCCACAGCATCTGCCCCAGCTAACTCTGATGCTTTCCTGGCAAGCCCTAACAGCCCCCTAGGAAGCTCCAACACATTTCCTGTAAGCCCCATCACTTCCCCTTCTCCCCCTTCTCCCCTGGGCCTCTGTAACACTGTTTCTAATTCCTGCATACATCAACAACTTGTCACCACAACTCCTGATCCCCATGTACATTACCAACTTGTCACTACAACTTGGCCAACCAGTCCAGAACCTCATGATGACCCCAGGACAGCCTGTGTTCCCATCAATTCCCATCAGTATATCACCACAGCCCACCAGTTGATAAGAACTGACACCTGTCAACTTTCCACAGCTCCAATGAGCCCTGCTGCAAGACCTGCTATCTCTGGAGTAGGCTCAGTAATCAGTATATAAGTTGTAGTGCAATATCTGCTACAGTAGTCTGGATATTGCTAATACTTCTCTGTTACATTTGTGTTTTGGTTACATTTCCCAGTCCTGTCTCAATTTCCTGTCTCTAGTCTCTAATCTCATCTCAATTCTATTTTGTTCTTGTCTCTGTCTTGCTTTGACTCTGTCTTGTCTTGTCTGCTTCTGTTTTTCTTTTGTGTGTGCCTGAACTCCTTTCACTCCAACTCCATTACAATCTCTGTTCATCTATTTATGACATAACATTCATAATTAACTCTGGACCTCACTACATGCTTGGCCTTAAAACTCATCAACATTAGTTGATTCTCCATCAATCTCCAGCTCTGCTCCCATCACTTACTTGGCCTCCACTTGCTCCACAACCTCTATATTTGCCTTCAGACTTGCGCCTGACACACTTCCAAGCCCAACCCCTATTTGTACCTTGTCTTAGACTTCCACTCTAGACTTGCTTGGACCAATTTCTCAAATCTCTTCTTACAAGTATCTGACATCTGGACCCTCCTGGAGCAATAGGTTATAAGTGCAGGATGTTGCATCTGCCTAGTAAGGACTCACCCAGTTAAGCTGAGCCCCTGTAGTCAGTGGAACTCAACATAATATCAAGACTCTCCCTTACTCTATTCTTGGTGTCTGCAATCAACTCTGCTAGAAATCTAACTAGTGTTTATAGTTGGCCAGTACCTGAACCCTACTATGATCACTTCTGTCTTGCCCTGATCACAAAGGCATATTAAGTCATAGATCAAACACTAATGTCTCCTTTGCTCCAGTCACATCTCCACACAATGGTTCTTTCTCTGAACACCCTCTCAGCTTGTCTTCCATTGCATTCCTCATGCATCCTTCCTGTCATGACCCACTCTCAGACCTCCAGACCTCCTTCTGAGCCACCCCACTCCTCTGGAGCTCTCCCCAACATCCCCTTGACTTACTCCAACTCTTGTTCATCTAGGACACCTGCCCTAGCTATCTTTAATGCTTCTCTGGCAAATTCCAACAATCTTCTGGCAAACTCCAGCACAACTCCAGCAGGCCTCCTCAGCTCTCTCTGTGTCTCATGAGGCTTACAAGCCTTTCTGACCTCTCCTCTGACCCAGACATGCATTGCTAGCCTATTCCCATGACCCACTCAACTCATCCAGAGTTTCCTGATGACTACAGAATGGACCACATTCCTATCAGTTCCCATTAGAACATCAACATGGCCCACCCTCTAATCAGAACTGATACTCATCAATCCCACACAGCTCCAATGAGTCCTGCCATTGCAATTCTAATCCCTGGAGGTGTTCAGTAGTCAGTATATAAGTCATAGAGTAGCATTTGTTACTCTTGTTACATCTCCCAGTCTTCTCTCTGTTTCTATCTTTAGTTTTGAATCTACCTCTCTTCTTATTTCTGCCTCATCTTGACTCCATCTCATATCATCTATCTCTATTTCCTTTATCATTGTCTAAGTTCCTTTCAACTCTGATGTCATTACAAACTCTGCACATATGCTATAACTCAACTCTGGACCTTGCTTCATGCTCAGATCTGGAACTCATCACTCTTGATTGATCACACATCAAATGCTGGCTCCACTCCCATCAACTGCATAGCCTCTGCTTGTTCCACAAACTGTACATTTGCTTATGGACTTGTACTCAATGCCCTTCCAAGCCCAATGCTTAATGTACTTGGTCTTAGACTTCTCCAAACCACCCTGGACTTGCTCAGACCACTTCTCCAAGCTTCTCATTGCAAGTATCTGAAGTCCAAACCTCCTCAGAGCATTAGGTTATAAGTGCAAGACATTGTGTCTGCTTAGTAAGGACTTGCCTAGTTAAGCTGAGCCCCTATGATCAGTGAAACCTGACATGATATCAAGACTCCCCCTTACCCCATTCTTTATGTCTGCATATAACTCCACATACAATTCTGCTAGCTACCTAACCAATATTTATAGTTGGCTGGTCCCTGAAAACCAATATGCTCTATTTTATTCAGGCCCACCCACAGATCATTATGTTCTTTGTCACTGGACCCCAGATCTAAATCAGGCCTTCTATACTCCCTCCATCAGCCAGGAAATACCTCTGGGCTGGCACTGCCACCTGATGTTCTCTGCTAATGGCAATTTCTCCTGCATGTACTCCAGAAAATTTCCTGGAGCACCCCCAGCACCACTCAACCATGCTTACCTCCTACCTACTCACTACTATACTTATTAAATTCCTGCTGTGGCCCCAACTCCTCTAGAACAATCAGATAACTATTTCCTCTCTTGACTGCCATTCTCTGCTTGAGTTCCCTCCTCCCTCAGACAGCAACAAGTTGAAGCATACATCTAGCAGTTACAACAAAGTCCTCTGCTCCCTCCACCTCTCCTCCATGGAATTTGCAAGACACACTTGCACCCTTCTTGTTGGCTTGGGTTACTACAACACCCCAGCAACTCTGGAGGCTTGGGCAGATTGCCTCCTCAACTTTCATGAATGCTATCTACAAGGAACTCTCTCCAAAACTGGGAATTGACACCAATCTCTGGAATAAGCTCTATGCCCTAGTTAAAGAAATCCATACCAGCCTGAACCTCTGTCAGTTTTAAGACTCTTTGAACCCTGCCCACCCCTTCTACATGCAATGAAAAGAACCCACTGGAGTGCAAAGCAAAGCCCTGCCTCCCATTTCCCCATCAGCAGGAGGAGCTCAATGCAGCATCCAACATTCTGAAAACCTTCAACTCTGCTGGAGGAATCTTTGACCAACGCAGTACCCACACTTTGGCCCTCTCTACTTGTCTTAGAGCAAACTCCATCCTCAGTGCCTGCTGTACCTAAGACCAACCACCACTTCCAAGCCCCATACTCAGAGGCCCCCTCTGCACATTGACAATGATAACCAAACCCTCTCATACATTGACAAGCCTGGAAATACTGGCAAAGAACCTGCTCCTTGCAACAGCATCCTAGGCCCTCTCCAGGACAGACCTTCCCATTTTGACCTCTGTGCCCCCCATGGAAACACCTTCCCAAATACACCCCAACCCTGCCAAAACACCCCAGTCTCTCCATGCCAACCCACAGGCCTCAAAGCACCTCAACCACTGTTCCCCAACAACCCCTCTTGACTCCCACCAGTTCCCTTATACAACCCTTCCACCAAAGATAATTACTTTGGACCACTGACCCCCAGAGGACCCCCTCCCTCTTGCTGGGCCTCTAGTCTTCCTCCAGGTAATGCTGGCCAACCCTCAGGTAGTGGGCCTCCCAATGTCAGACTTTCAGGCAGATGGGGCCTAGCCATGAACAACTCCCCCCCTCAATGTGACAATGGACAATCACTATTACTACTACAACACTGGACCCCCACCTCAGACTCAAAACACCTGGGTCAATACTTGCAATGCACTGGCCCAAGAAGAAAAGCTTGACATCCAGAAACCCAAACCCTTCACCAGTTGCAATTCCCAAAAATGGAGAATTTTCCTGACACAATGTCTTATCATGTTCTAAGCTTGAGAGCTTATGAGTGGCCTTTGCCACATCATATTTATAGAGCATTGCCTTTGATCACTACACAGCATTGCTCCTGTTCAACCCAATAACTTCATGCTCTCTAACTGGCTTGCTTTCACACAGGAGTTCTCCAGTAGGTTTGGTGTATTTGACACTATAGTGGAAGCAGAGGAAAATCTCTTCAATCTCCAGATGCACAACAAAGAATGTTTCACAACCTTCATTGTATGATTCAAATGGCTTACAAAATGGGATGGAACTACAATGCACTCCAGTTTGCACTCCATTGTGCCCTTCCCCAACACATCAAGGATGTCCTCCACCTTGTGCCAAAACAAACCACATACAATGGATACAAGGCACTGGTCACACAGGTTGGTCAATGCTACTGGAAAGACCAGAGCAAAAACACCACACCCCACACCATCTGGAACACCTCTGGCAACACCAACTAGCAGGCTGGAGCAACCAACAGCACTTTACCCTCAGTCCTTGCAGCCCCCATCAAATCCACATCCTGCTTTTCCCTAGGATAGGGACTCCCTAGCACCAATTGACCCTTGGGACTCCATCCACCAGCCCAACTTAATGCCACTGACCTACACAAAGCTTCAGAACCCCTAGACATCAACCTTGATAATTTACAGGATTCCAATCATACCCCAGACTCTGCTGAAGACCAAGAGGCCTTATGTGCAAACAAGATTCAAAATAAGCCCTGGATTGACATACCAGACAGGAAAAGTGACAGAAAGAGGGCACATGTCTCTTATGTGGTGAGCAACTCAAAAAGGAGGTATGTAACAGAGCACTCATGACCTGTCTGTAGTTAATACTCTTTAATATTGATTTACTTTTGTTATTATCAAGTAGTGTCACATGACACTACCTTTAAATACTTGTATTGTAATTATATAAGGCAGCACCTTACTTCATACTTCATAAACAAGATCAATCAACTGGTTTTGACTTACAAGGTGTGAACTATAAGCTGTACAACCCATAATGGAAATGTTACAATAGTGTCAATATATATTCTGCTGAACAAAGGTGCAGAAATAGCAACAGTCAGTGGAATAAGCACTTTGGTCATCTGGTGGATTTGGCAGATATGGCAAGTGCAAATGTACCAAACAAGGTCAGCACTAACTTAGAGCCACCAAAAGTGTTCCAGTAATGCTGAGTGAGTAGCAAAAAGGCCTCTATGACTCAGGTTGTCATGCATGGCTCTTAAGACACATAAGCAGCAGTTGGTAGGGATAAAAAGCTTGTGGGCACCATCTCAACTCTGTCACCAAAGTTTACCAGCAGCAAGAAAGAAAATGGATGCATAGCAAATGAAGGTGGCATAGGTGGCATCATTAAGGCTTTCAGGTCTGACAAGATTGTTAAGCCATTTTTGGACCATGAGAATATGAGTATTACTAGCAATGGCCTTAGTGCTATAGGGTACATCATTATAAGTTGTAGTGCTATCATCACATAGAGGTAGGATGTTGTCACTGGTCACTAATTGCAAGGCTGAAGTATTGCTATTGTTGTTAACAAATGTTGCTGCTGGCTGTAGATGCTGAAATTTGTGTAAAGGAGGTAGCAATTGCAAGGCAGAGAATATATGGCAAAGTAGAGGCAATGGGAGCTGAACTTGATGCATAAAGCTATGTAAGCAATTGATCCAATCCTCATAAACAGAGTTGTTGCTATTGTCTGGGGTAGGGTTGGTAGGCTGTAGTGGGCATTGCAAAAGACCATCTGGACTATGGAAGATACCTTTAACATGGACAAGTTCAAAATGGAACATAAGAATCACCATGATCCAGCAATTCATGCCAGTGGAGGGCTGAATGTCAGGGTTCTGTAGCATACCCTTGATGTAGCAAGCATCAACTTCAATGATGAGGTTCCTGACTCCAATGAGGTACATTTGTAAGGCCTGAAGGGTGCAGTAAAGACCATAAAGCTCCAGCTTAGGCTGACTGAATCTAGATTCCCTGTTGATAAGAGTGATGGAGCCAAAGTGGATGTAGCAAAATTCTTTGCAGTTGTTGCTAGAGCACTGACAGAGGTAGTAACCAATGGCAATATAGGACATATCCACTGTTAGGATGACAGGGTTAGGTGATTCATGATCAATGGGGACAAGGAGCTTAGCATCTTGTAAGGCTTTGACAAGGTCTCATTGCACATTAATCTGGTCAGGGCTGAATTCAGAAGGAATGCCAGCACAAATTTTATTAAGTTGTTAGCACAGTAAGCAAAATCCTTGATGAAAATCCTGAGAACTCCAACTGTGCCCAGAAAGGCCTGAACTTCTGATACTGACTTGCAAGGGCATCAGTATATGAGTAGGGCCAAATGGCTTTCATCTGGCACTCAACTGCTAGGCATACAAATGTGACCAAGTATATTGAAGATTAGGGTGCACAAGACTAGTTTGTGACCAGAAAGTGTACTACTATGGTACTTCATTCACTGGAGAATTTGGTTAAGAAGTTCAAAGAACTTCCAGAGTGCTGAACAAATATTGGGGTTAGTGGGATGTTTAGCAGGGACACCATTAATGAGCTTCCGGTCTTTGGTACCTTTAGTCCCAATGTTATAAATAAAGCTTAAGGGTCCTCAGGGTGGTGATCAGGAAGTGTGATTTCAAGACAGTGGACAATTTTGGACCATAGCAACATGGAATACCTTGTTGGAACAAGCAACATTCTTCATTCTAGTAAAATTTGCCATTAGTGAGGAGCCACCTAGCAATACATTGGAAGTCTCAATAATAATCAGAGAACCTTCCTAAAGTTGCAAGTCTGCTGTTGAAAGTCTGGTTGACAAGTTGTTCAAGGTCACTAAGGTTGTAACATGTGCTAGCATCAGCACCAGGGTATAGCCTGAGTACTGCTGCTTTCTGCCTTCCTGATAGGTATAAGGCCTGGGTGAATTATTGCCAATCATTCCATTTTTGCCAAATTTTGATAAGGCCAAGCTAGGTTTCCACCATATCATAAGAGACATAGCAAGCTGCATATTCCTTTTCTGGGTATGATTAGCAATACCACAGTCAGCAAAAAGATACTCCAATTCATTGAAGTACTGGGGTAGCTCCCTGGGGCAACTTTCATCCCACTTGGATGCAGTGGTGTTGTTACAAGGAGGCATTTGTGCACAATGTGCAGCAGGATTGTTATTCATGTTTGTAATTGTTGGTTGTAACTGTGGAATGGGGTTCTGGGTGTCAATAGGCAAAGTGGGAATAGAATGGGCTTCTAGAAAGAAGATTGAAGAGTTGGTTGCAGTTAGTGGTGATAGAGGAGCACTGAGAAAGCTTTCCACAAAGGTCTGGGAAGTCAGCAAGTATTTTGCTAACATCCAAGAGATTCCTAGTGGTTTCTAATTTGTCAGCAAGAGGTCAAGGTTGAGTAGCTGGTGGTGAACTATGGGGAGTCAACAGAAAATGATGCAAGAGTTTGCTAAAAGTTTTCAAGCAACATTTCACTTGAGCTCTGGTTTCCAGGCAGAATGGTTACCTAAATATCCCCTTGTGGTGGGCTCCAAAATGATGTGCTCCTATGTTGCCTAGCTACTGCACAGGAACGCAAAAGAAGCCTAAACACTGGCAACTAAATAGAGTAGTTGGCAATAGGAAGTGATGAGGGTAAGTCAGTAAACATTCCAGACAACTAGAGCACTAAATAGGAATGGGGATGAAGTGAAAGTACAAGTGGGAAAAGGTTGCTATTGCTAGCCTCAGTCTCTAGACAGTAATGGAGAATAGTTAAGTTGCTGAGTAATGGAGGGAAAAGGGGTAGAGACAAATAGTTGCTAGGCTGAGTCACTAAAGAGAGAGAGAGAGAGAGAGATAAATTGCTAAGAAAAGAGGACTAAGCAATAGGGAGTAAAGGTGGCAGTAGGGATGGAAGGGGAGCAAAGTTGCTACAGATAGGAAGGATAGATAAAAGGAGAGGTCAAGGATATTTTGCTAAGGTTGTACAGAGGAAAGATATGGGGAAAAAGGGGATAAGTAATGTTAGTAAAACTGAGAGACAAGTGCAAACTAGTCACTAGCCACAGTTGCTAGCATTGCTAAGTTACAAAACACTAAGAGTACCCACAGTCAGCAATCATACTAGATCAAGTACAAGGTCATCAAGACTTGTTGCTAAGTCATTAACAATGATGAGAGAGAGCAATAAGAGAAATCTGAAGCTGGTAAGCTAAGAGCTAATAGGAGGAACAATACTCTTGGTTGTTCTTTGTCTCTATGTACAGGCAGTATTTATACTGTTTGTAAGTATAGTATTTAGAAAGGAAATATTAGTCACTGCCAGCAATGGTGTCTGCTAAAGTGGCCCTGATACATACTGGATGTCAGTATGGTAACCAAGTATCATATATGATGTCAATAAGATGTATAATAAATGTTAGTAACAATAAAAGCACATACCTAATGTTAATATCTGAAGTGTAAATGCCATACAAGTATATTTGTGAGCAAGACAAGAAAAATGATAAGTAAGAGATCACATGGCCTTTAATATATCCATTTTTGAGAAGTATTGTTGTCACTAGGTGATGTTGCTAGCAACTGTCACTAAGAAAAGGTCTCAATCTTATCATTCTAGATCCAAAGGCTAGATCCCATGTGATGAAGTCATGTGACTTGTACATACTCATACTGTGGCCACATCAGGTATTGCCCAGATAAGATAGTCCACAATGTCAGTAACAGTGCCCAGCAACAGTTGGGTCTTATCAATGCTTCCCTGGCAAACTCTGATGGCCTCCAAGCAAGCCTCATCACCCCCTCATTCCCTTCTGAGCTCCTGGATATCTCTGATGCTTTCCAGGAACCCTGGCACATGTCATGGCCTACACCAATGTGTCAACATGGCTCACTTGATCAGTACCAACACCTGTCAGACCTGCATGGCCCACCAATCCCCACTGTCAGACCTGCAGACCCTGGAGGAGGCCCAGTAGTTAGTATTTAAGTCATAGAGTAATATCTGCTATGGTAGTCATGATATTACCTACTTACAATCATGTCTGTGACATCTTGGTTTCTCTGTTTTGTCTCCACCTCTATTTCCATTCTAGTCTCATCTCATCTCAATTCCTTTTTGTTCTTGTCTCTATCTTGCCTTGACTCTGTCTTGTCTTGTCTGCCTCAGTGCCTTTTACATTGCCTGATTTCCTTTCAACTCCAACTCTGTTCTGATCTCCATGCATATCTCTGTTCATATCATTGTGACTTGTACATTCATAACTAACTCCAGACCTTGTTTGTATGTTTGGCTCTGGAACCCATCAACACCATCTGATCCCCCATCAAACTCTGGTCCCATTCTCATTGCTCACATGACCCTCAATTGCCCCATGCTTCCAGTATCTGCTTCTGGACTTGTGCCTGACAAACCCCCAAGCCTGACTCTTATTCATACCCTGTCTTAGACTTCCCTGGACCTTCCCAGACTTGCTTGGACCACTCCCCCAACCTATCTTCATAAGTATCTGATGTCCAAACTCCTCTGGAATGCAAGATTTTAAGTGCAGGACATTGTATCTATCTAGTAAGGGTTTGCCCAGTTAAGCTGAACCCCCATGGTCAGTGGAACCTGACATTAATAAAACTTTGGACTTCCCTCTGCCAGTTGTGTGATTGAGCCACAGCCTCCAGAGACTGCCCCTACATCAATAGTCTTGAATTAATCTACCTATATAATCTGTATTTGGTGCAATCTAAATGATGGTTTGCTAGTTTAAGAAACATTCTTATCAGGTTCCATATAAGGGAGTGCCTCAAAACTTTGATATAAGTGTGCACAAACCCTGGGATTGAGCCATCAAGAACATCATTGATGACCCAATGATTTCATTGTACATTGTATGGGTCATGCAGAAACATTACAGGTGGACAGGTACCACTTGGGAGAAATTTGTCACTAAGCCCTGGACAGGTGACAATGCCTGGGATGCTCAAGTATGTCAACAATGTCTGCTCTACAATATATATCTTATGCCTTAATATAATTCTAGGTCTGTGATGTCTCTTATTTGTAGCCTTCAAGAGAAATATCCATGCCCAATTTGCCTTGTTCTGCAGAAACAGATGTAGGATTTATCAGTAGAATATCCCTTATAAACCCAATCAAGTTCTGAAAAATTATACATAGAGTCCATTTCCCTGCATACTGCTGCAGCTGTCAGAGAAGCCTTCAAGGAACAAAGTCTCTGTCCTATCAAGATATGTTGTTCCTTTGTGTTCCAATCAGCACACCAATTGATTTGTTTTGCACAGGATGCAATGTGGTCCATCAAATATGGAAATCTCCACCATGCTCTGTCCAACAATGTTCTTCATTTTGATGACAACAGGTTATGGGAGGATCATTTCTTCAAGGTTTTCAAATCTCTCATTACCTTTCACACTGATATTGCTCATGTTGATTTTTGGTATGATTGATCTTTCATATTATTATTCTACATTTGAAATTAGCCTCTAGTTTTCATCATATGCTATGATGACAAGGGCTCAATCATTTTGACTTAGTTATGAATATTACATTCAATGATGGGATCAAAACTCACAACATTTACAAAGTGCAATTTCTATTAGTCTGGTTTCAAATACCATATTGCTTATGAAATATTTTTTGTTCTGGCAGATATTTTTGTTTGCTACACAGAGCATTTTATCTGCTGACCCAGAATCTGATGAATATCTCCTTCTTTGTTGCCTCCAATTGTATCTCAACATCAAAAATGTATGCTGGCTTTCACCTTCACACAAATCAAACAATATCAGCAGGCAAGAAGGAGTCAGAAGAAGTATTCACACCATTGATAATGGTAAGTTCTTTCTATTGAACAGAGCATCATAAGGGAAAGATTTAATGTAATATATCAAGGAGCACATTGAGTGAACTCACAGACAATGTACCTCAACACTGACATTACACCTGATGATATCAATGAGCACAGGTCTGGAGTAACTGATGATACAGAACTAACACCAAAAGGCAAGTGGAATTTCATTAAGTTACATCTGCATAAGCATTTGTTCAGCAATGTCATCAAAAATGGTGTTTTTCAGGACTACAGCACTAAACCAAATGAGAAGATGTATGGCCCAATCAAATATTTGTATTTTTTCTGTTCAAATTTCAAGGATTTTGTAGAGCAACCCCTCATACTTTAGTCTTGATATTGCATTTACTGGTTTCCTATGTCTTGTCTTTCATCTTGTCTCAGTTTCTATTTTTAGTTTTGAATCTATCTCTTTTCTCTGTCTTGACCATAATGCCAGCATTGCTGATTCTGTGCACACACTGCAGAAAACTGTTGAGGTACAAAATGCTGTCAAGAATTTGACAAAACCCATAGACACCCTAGTAAAACACTAAGAAGGGAGACCAATGCAGAGAGGAATGAACAAAGGGAATTCAACAGAGGTCCATGGTGTGAAGACCATCATAGTCTCAGGCCCAATATACAGATCCACAAGAAGCAACAATACTTCTGCCATACAAATGACAAAACACCAACAGACCCCACCTCATTTATGAAAAGACCAATATCACCCAGCACAACTAGTCATAATTCTGTAGGAAGAGAAATTTGATACAAACTTTCTGAACCCATGGAGACTTATTAATCTAATAAACAACCACCTATTTATGTCATGACCCACTCCCTAGACCCCAACATTATCTCCAGTCCTCCCCAATGCTCCACCAAACTCCCCCAACACTCATCCACCCTCCATGCCCACTCCAGGTAACTCCAACACTTCCTTGGCAAATCTCGACAGCTCCCTGATCAATTCCAATGCCTTCTCCGCAGCTGTTGACACATCCCCTAAATTCCCCTGAACTCCCGAGACCTCCCCCACTGCTCCTGACCACATCACACAACCCCAACCCCCCACCCTAATTCCCCTGACCTGCTGGGGAGCACCCCAATAACTCCAGAGCAACCCGCTTTCCAGCTAATCCCATTAGAATGTCACCGCGGCCTGCTCCATGATCACACCCAACACCCGTTGACTCCATGCAGCTCCATCGAGCCCTGCTGCCATATCCTCTGCTCTCCGGAGCCACCCAGTAGTCGGTATATAAGTTGTAAAGCAATTCCTGGTACTTTAGTCTTGATATTGCATTTACTGGTTTCCTATGTCTTGTCTTTTGTCTTGTCTCAGTTTCTATTTTTAGTTTTGAATCTATCTCTTTTCTCTGTCTTGCCTCACCTTGTCTCTGTCTTGTCTCAACTGTGTATATTTCCTTTGTTTCCTTAAGTTCCTTTCTTCTCCAACATCAGCATGAACTCCACACATGCACTACAACCCAAACATTCTTACAACAACTCTGGACCTCACTCCTTGCTCAGCCCCGCGACCTATCAAGCCTTGGTGATCCCCCTTCAAACTCTGGCTCCGCCCCCATCAACCGCAAAGTCTCCACTTACTCCGCAGTCTATTTGTGTGCCTACAAACTTGTTTCTGATGCCCACCCAGGTTTGATATCTAATATACTTGGTCTTAGACTCCTCCAGACCATTCCAGACTTGCTTGGACCACCTCCCCTAGCTCCTCTTTGCAAGTCCCTTCACTCCGCACCAACCCCAGGATGCTAGGTTATAAGCACAGGGCATCGCATCTACCTAGTAAGGATTTGCCAGTGTAGCTGAGCCCCTGTTGTCAGTGGAACCTGACAATTTATATCCTCTACAGCAAAATGCCTGTGTGTAGCATCAGCACAATATAATTATAATGATAACCTGATAATCATGCTATAAAAAGACCAGAGGGGCAAAGAGCTAAAGCAACATGCAAATGAATTCATTGACATATTTGGGGTGCCAGCCCACACCATCAATATGATCACAGATGTCAGGCACTATAAAGTCAGGGTGAATAAAGTATAGATAGGGAGGAATGCCATGGCTATGTCAACATACCAGACAACCTACTAGAGGAAATCAAGGAGTTCAATCCAATCATGATGAAGGTTAACCTGATGAGCAAACCCAGGTGGATGCAAGCCAAATTGGATCTTAAACAGAAGGAGTACTCATTGATGATACTGGAGTCTGTGAAGGAAGATAACACAAGAACCATGCTGGAAGCCTGGTACATAGTGATGTACACAAACTTCTGTGAAGTGGTACACCATGCAGGTAGACCACCAGTATTGCAATGCAGCAAGTGCTGGTCCTTTAGACATCATGCCTTGAAGTGCCAAAATCCCACACAAAGTGCAGGAAATGTGTGGGACCACATAATGAGACAGAACACACAAGACTCAAAATCCAGAGGACAGGAATAGAGGGAGAGAGTATGGAGGAAGACCAACATCACTCAGACAGGACAATGAACACATCAGTATATGCCAACTGCAGAGGAGATCACCTGGCAACAGAAAGGGACTGCCTAGAGAGGAAGAGATACCAAATGATTACTAGGGAAAAGGACACTGTACAGGTGGAAGGAGGGTACAACTGAGGAGAAAGAAAGGGAGAGAAGGGAAGAAAGAAAAGAAAAGGATAGAGAAAGAGGGGAGCAAGGAGGATGGGGAGGATGGGAGGACACAAAGCCAGAACAATGAAGGCAGAGCAAGGAGAAATGAGGCAATTGATGCAAGCAAGGCAGGGGGAAACAAAAGAATGGTGACAAGACAAATAAGACTAACAGATACATGGTGCTCAAGAATCTACTAAATCAGCAAGAGAGTAAAAACTGGGCAGATATAGACATAGAAGAATGAAACAAGATGGAATCATCTAACAATGGTAATGTACATACCTTATGAAAACAAAACCAATATGAATAGCACAGCCAGCTTAACACTGACCAGGGCAACACAGTTTGCCATACCATGCTGAACACTTTTATAGACAGATTTGATATAATACTAGTAATGGAGCCATGGTGGAGAGAGATTGGAGGGTCAAAGTGGACTAGCAAACCTCAGAGCCTGGATGCCCATCCTACCCATTGCAACTGTACCAGTAGATTGGAGGCCAAGGGTTATGACCTATGTTAAGCACAGACACAACTTCACAGTGATGCTAAAGTTGGACCTGGCCAAAAACCTGGACATACAAATAATAGATGTATTGCAAGCAAATTACCCTAAGATAACTATTATCAACATCTACAGCCAACCAAAAGGAGTAGAAAAGGCAAATACATGAAGGGATGCATTGGAAAGGCTGCAGGCAATTGATATTCCAATGGGCAATCCAGTGGTAATAAGTGGAGACTGGTATTAGCACTACATCTTGTGGAGCAAGGTCAACAACCAGCCACTGGAAAAGATACAGATACTGGTCAAATATATGCAAAAACATGAATACAGGCTAATTAATGAAAAGAGAGTATGCATGTACCACAAACACAGGAAGAGAGGTGCCACATTGGTGTTAGACTTGACATGGGCAAATATAGAGGCTAAGAATTTAGATGCAACCAAGGAGTGGATGGTGGTCCCAGAACTAGCATGTGGATTGGATCATTTTGTTCTAAGGTGAATTATAGACCATGGAGAAACTGAGATACAGAACCCCACTAGATGTTGGTTCAACTTCAAGAAGACCAAACCTAGAGATTGGAAAGATGCATTCAAAGATGAGATGGCAAAATGGAGAGAGAGATGGGAACTACTGCATGCCTTGAAACTTACTGCTCCCCAGAGGAACTAGACAGAGATGTTGAGATTATAATGGAGGCCATGTCAACTGCAATGGCTAGAATAGCCAAAGAGAGGAAACTGTCAGTGAGAGCAAGGCTATGGTGGTCTAAAACACTAAGCAAGGTAAACAACAAAATAATGGCATTGTGCAAAGAGCAATGAGCTTACAAGAATAGATGGGGGGGGGAAAAGTGACACCATCAACAGAGGGATATGTAGGATGACTAACTATTTTAGGAGACTGTACAAAAAAGCAAAATCAAAGTGGATAACCAAAACATTGGAGGATTTGACACCAATGACAATGTGGGGAATGAGGGGATGGTCCAAAAAAACTAGATCTATCTGTTGCCTGCAATAAAGAGACCAGACAGTGATCCAGCAGTGACACATAAGGATAAATGTGATGCTTTAAGGGAGACACTATTCAAACCACCCTCCAGGCTGGAGGATAACAACATACCAGACATAAAAAACTGACAACTACAAGACCTCCCACACATCATGGTAACAGAAAATGGAGGTAAGGGAGGCCATACACCAACATAGTACAAGGAAAGCCCCAGAGGTAAGCCAGCAACCATTTCAGACAGTGTGATGGGTGTGGGAAGCTAAAAAAGACACAATCTTTGCACTGATGCACCACTGCATTGGGACAGGATACCACTCAAGGCAATGGCATAAGGCAGTGGCAATAGCACTAAGAAAACCCAACAAACCAGATTATTTGGAATCAAGGGCTTACTGACTTATACAGCTACTAGAATGCTTGAGTAAGGTACTGGAGGGCATAGTGGCAAGATGGATAAGCCACCTGGTAGGAAGCAATGACCTGGTTCCACCAACACAGTTTGGAGGAAGACCAGGAAGCTCAACTAATGATGCATTACTGACACATATAGAAGATATCCAAAGAGCAAGGAACTAAGGCAAAGTAATGTCCATACTTACATTTGACATTTCAGGTTTCTTTGACAATGTAAACCATGCAAGACTGCTAAGGGAGATGCACTGGAAGGATATACTCCTAATGCTTGTGAAGTGGTCAGCTTTGTTCCTCAAAGAGAGGCAGGCAGTGGTATGTCTGGACAGAGTCAGAAGTGACATGTAACTAGTAAAGAATAGCATGCCACAAGATCCACCAGTGTTGCCAATACTGTCTATAATTTATGGCAGCAAAATCTTAGAACTAATGGGATCCAAGCAGAACAAACAGACTACAATGAGATGGAGTGAAAGAAATTCAACTGACATGATGATGAACATGTATATCAATGATGGAACCTTAAGAGTCTCTTTGGGATCTCTGGAAAGTAATGCTACCATACTGAAAGGTGATTTTATTTTTGTAAATAAGTGGCTAACCAAAGTAGGACTGTCTATGGCACCCAAAAAAACTGAACTTATGCACCATTTATGGAGACAAGACAGGGGACAATCACTACCAATCAAACTACTAATGCCAGACAGATCAATGGTAGAGATACAAGCAAAGGAGATGATCAGGATCCTAGGCCTCCACATAGACAGGAAACTCACATTTAACCAACATGTAAAGATGATAGTGCAGAAAGCCAAGACAGCATCAGTGGGCTCATAGATTCTTGCCAATACAATAAAAGGTTTGAGCTAAACACAGCTCCAAACAATGTACAGAGTGTGTGTGATGCCAATAATGACATATGTGAGCTTGGCATGGTGGACAGGAAAGAAGAAACACTTGGATAGTCTAACAAAAATATAGAACAACTCCCTACAATACATAGCAGGAGCATTCAAGACTATGCCAATAAAAGTGCTGGAAGTCAACATGGCTGTTCCACACCACTTGATGTAACAATGGATATGACACTAGGGGGATATGCTAACAGATTGCATTGGCTAAAGGAGACGAATCCAGTCATTGTGAAACTGCCAGAGGATAGGCAACAACCTGAACAAGCTGGCAATGCACCCTCAGTACCATATAAAAAGGTGTCAAGCAGGGAAGCCCAACAGAAACTAAGCCAGCTCAAAAGAGTTGCACAGCTAATGTACAAAGCAAGGATGGAAGAAAAGGTTGACCCATTCATAGCACCTCCATGGCATCAAACAGCAGTGAGATATGGAAACAGACTGACAATTACAGGTGCACCAAGATAACCCAAAAAGAAGGAAGAGGCAAAGAAACACAACAAGAGACTACAAGAATTAGAAAGAGACCATACACATGTCATAGTATACTCCAATGGGTCAATGAAAGAGGATGCACTAAATGAGCCTAGGAGAGATGGCTGGGGCTTGGTGGGCTACCATGGGGGTAAAGAGATATTTGCTGAACAAGGAGGCCTGGGAAGCTGGGCAGAGGTCTATGATGCAGAGCTAACAGGCATAGCAAAGATGGCCAGAGCAACAACAAGATTTGCAAAATGGAAGGACTATGTGAAGCACATCCACATCTTTGCTGACAATATGGCTGCAGTAATGTTGGCATACAAGCCCAAACCAAAACCAGGCCAAGCTAACATGGTAGATATCACTCACACTATAGATAATTTTCTAGACAAGAACAACAGCAGATCATTCAGCATTGAATGGTGCCCAGGATACAAAGATGTCAAAGGCAATGAGCAAGCAGACAAAGAAGCCAAAGAAGGAACAGAACTGTGGATGGCAGACCACACAACACTCACTAATGCCAAGAGAAGAATAAAGGAGAAAGCACTGGACTCATGGACAAAGGACTAGAAGAGATCACCATGAACTGGAAGCTTTGCAATTGCAAACAATATGCCATCTAGATGGAAGCTGAAAGAACATGTGCTGCACACACTGAGGGAGGTATTCAGTAGGCTGACACAATGCAGAACAAAACATGCATTCATAGGCAAGTATTACACTAAGTTTGTACCTAACAAAAGCATAGGTTGCAGATGTGGAGAAAGGTACCAAACTCAGGAACACATAATGCAGACATGTCTGAGGTATGAAGAACATCAGGAAATCTTAAAAGACACAAATGACCAGCTAGAGCTAGGAGTACTCTTGGGCACAAGAAAAGGGATTGAGGCCACAGTAAAATTCCTGGAAAAGATTGGTGCATTCTCAAAAATGGGGCTATTGAAAGGGCACGACAAAGAACCTAAAGCAGATGACAAAGAAAATGAGGAGGACAAAGAAAGATGGTGGGAGAGGATGGAAAGGCAGATGGAGAGAAGGGATGGAGGAGGGATGGAGGGAAGGATTGGAGGGAGAGTAAGGGAGGATAGAGTTGGAGAGAAGAAGGCAGATAGGATGGAAGAAAATAACAGAAGAGCAAAGCACATCAGAAAGGAGTGGAGTGCAGATTCACACACCATGGGAGGTCAAGACACCCTGCATATGCAAAGATTCAGTGGGACTAACCATGAGAAGGCCCAGACACAAGCCACAAACCTGTTTCCCTGAAACAACTTCCAGCACCCAAGGTTCTTACTTAATCATTTGCAATGTGACCATGCAATACACTTGCCACATGAAATTCTGCAATGAGAGTTCTAATACCAAATCAATTACAAGTACCAATACAATACTATGATGACAAGAACTTATCTTAGGAGTAGAGGTAGCACTCTACCCCTGCCTCTTAGCCCTGCATAGTGGCTTGCCAGCAGCATAAACAGAGTCCATTTATTCATTCCAGAGTCCAGACTCCATGTAATATGACTTGTGATTGATGAGTCCCATGCAAAGGCCACATTGTTTCAGACCTTGGGGCTAGGCCTCACATGCTAAGTATTATGACTTGTGTCATGTCAAAAAAATCAGCTGCCTTTCAGTCAGAAATGCCAAAAATGGTGCTCAGCAACAAGTGGGTCTTATCAACATTCCCATCAGTTCCCATCAGAATGTCACTGTGGCCTGCCATCTGATCAGATCTGACACTCATCAGCCCCATGCAGCTCCAAGAAGCACTGCCATCACACTTTCAGTCCCTGGAGGAGGTCCAGTAGTTAGTATATAAGCCATAGAATAGCATCTGTCACCTTAGTCTTAATATTGCTTTACTTGGTTGCCTGTTTCTCATGTTCCTTTTCTATTATGTTTCCAGGTTTTCTCTCTATTTCTATTCTTAGTCTCAAATTTATTCCTTTTCTCAGTTCTGTCTTGTCTTGCCTCATCTGTCTCTGTTTCCTTTATCTTTCTTAAGTTCCTTTCAACTCTAATGTCATTACAAACTCTATGCATATGCTACAACCCTTTAAACATTCATAAGTTAACTCTGGACTTTGCCTTATGCTTGGCCCCAGAAACCATCACTCTTGATTGATCTCCCATCAGACTCCAGCTCCACTCCCATCACTTGCAAAGCCTCTGCTTGCTCCACAGTCTATACATTTGTCTATGGACTTGTACCTGACATCTGCCCAAGCCCAATGCTTAACATACTTAGTCTTAAACTTCCTTGGACCACTCTGGACTTGCTTGGACTGCCCACTCTAGCTTCTCCTTGCAGGTACCTGAAGTCTGACCCACTCCAGAGCACTAGGTTATAAGCACAGGACATTGTGTCTGCACAGGAAGGACTTGCCCAGTTAAGCTGAGCCTCTGTGGTCAGCAGAACCTGACACATGTCAGATAGCACACAGTCTGATAGTTTCAATTCTAGCATTTATAATAAGTTTTGCATGCTAGGATTGCTGACATCATCTATTATGCTGTCATAAATATAGAGAATCACAAGAATGATGAAGCTTTTGAGTGATTTCAAATCAAATTGGGAAAGTTTTTGACTAGATTCCATATTCCTCCTCCTGATGACAAAGCTGTGAGTTCCAGGTTGCTAGGTGGCCTAAAAGGAAGTCATCTGATGGGCTGAGGATCTAGACCACACATGACAAAGTCACATGATCATTGCATCACATAAAAAAAATCTGCAAGTCACAAAAACATAGGAAAAAACAGAGATTGGTACTTAGCAAGACTATGGTGTTATCACAAGGGACTGGAAATGTCCTTGTGGAAATCCTTCAAGGCAAACCACAATAACTTGAACAGATGAGTAGTCATTCCTCCCAAACACCTCCACTCTGCCCTCCTCCTTGACAAAGAGGGACTTTTTGACTGGATCCAAAACACCTTGAAGGATACTTACTTCAAGACCTATAATCCCCAGAACTCTGCAGATGCCTCCTGGGATGCCCCCTAAGACCCCCTCCCTCTAACAAAGCCACCCCCTATCTAACCCCACTCCCAACCCCACTAGCCACCTCCCCAAGCCACTGACTCCTTCTTCTGCCAATGCCCAGAACTTCTATTCCCTCTCCACCAATAACAACCTCCTGCTCAACTGCAGTCTAATCTACATTCCAGACCTCCTGCACCTATGCCCAGACATCCTCCAACACCATGACTACAAAATCTGAGGATACCCCAGGATTCACAAGACACTCCAACTCACCATATGAACATACTTCTGGCATGGTCTGAAAAAGGATGTCACCCAGTATGTCTGCTCTTGTGAAGCCTGCCTTCAGGCCAAGGTCCCCCAGCACCAACCTTTGGCATGCTAAAACTCCTCCCAGATGGCTAGTGCCCATGGTCATCAATCTCAATGACTACATTGTTAAACTACCAGACTCTGACAGTTACAATGCTATCCTGGTCATCATCTGCTGCTTCACAAAACAGACAGTGTTCATCCCCTACCACACTGCCAACAACACCCCAGAGTCTTCTCAGCCATTTGTCATGCATGTATTTGCAAAGCATGGCTCCATATAGCCCACAAAGTCACTCATAACCTCCAGTCTCTCCAAGTATATCTTTGCCAGGATATCAACACCACTAATAGGACCTACAGCAAGTATGCCAACCCCAAGTAAGATCACACTCTGGACTGGCCCAGCCCCCTCATCTGGCTTAATGAACAAAACATCTCAACTACAGCATTTTAGCCCCTTCAAGATCTTCTGGAAGGTTTCCTCACATCTCACATGCCTATGAGCTCTGTCTTTCCCTCAAATTCAAGGGACTTCACCTGATCCTCTATATTTGGTTCCCAGAGTGTCACTATCCAAATTCCACATTACATTCCTAGAAGGCCACTATCCAAACACCTTTGCAGGTCAGAAAATCAAACCCTCCCCCCACTCCCACCAATTGAGATTGATGGAGAAGACCAGCATCAGATGGACAAAGTCCTTCACTCCTGGCTCTACTGGGGTAAGGTTCACTACTTTGTCTGTTAGGCAGAGTATGGACTGGACAACAACATCTGGAAGCCCTTCAACAACCTCAGAGGTGCTCTAGTGCCCCCAAGATCTTCATTGATTCTTTCCCTGCAAGCCCCAGGACCTCCAAACCCTCTAGCTCATGAAAGCAAATCATGAGCCTCCTTGTTTCTTGAATTCATTAGTAATTCAACTCCCACTTGTACACACTTTTTTTCCCTGCCCTTACTTACCAAAACCCTCCCTCCACTCCACTGCTACCCCCAACTCCTCCCCTGCTTATCTTTGATTACCACCACCCACTCCCAACACCCTGGAATGCCCATATCATCTCCAGCATCCCCCACATATTCCTCCCTACATCTTACTGCTAATACCATTACCCATCCCTGACACTTCTTTATCTGCTGATGCCATCATCTATCCACAACATCTCCAACCCATCTTATCTGCTGATACCATCAATTACCCCTGAAATTGGTGACCCATCTTATTTGCTGATGCCATCATTTATCTCTAACATCTCTGACATGCCTTACCTGCCAATGCCATTACTCACCCCCCAGCATCTCCAATGCATTTTATCAACTGATGCTGTCACTTGTCCTGACACCTCTGACACATCTTACCCTGTTCTATTCTTGGCACCAAGGTGAGGTTGCTGCATTACCAAGAAATACTATGGTATATTGCTAAGATATTGCTATCATACTTTTGCTCAGGGTTTGAACTTTCCTGTGCCCGCCAACTATGCACCTCATCCTCACCCTTCATCAAATCAATGACCTGAGCTCTGTCCAGCTGCAACATTGTAATATCAACTGAAGTCAAGAGAGGAGCCTGCCATATAAAACTCCAGCCATTCAGTGACATCTCCTACAATGTATCCACCCATGGTTGCAGGGGCTTAGCAACGTTGGAAGCCTGCAGGTCCAGGGTCCCTATTACACAACACAACAACACACAATAGGTTTCTTGCAGGCAGTCCAGTTAGTCCTGTCATAATCCACTCCTGCACCTCTAGACCTTCCTCTAGGACACCTTACCTCCCCAGAGCCCTCCCTAACATTCCCCCAACTCACTCCAACCTTCATTGACCCATGGTGCCTGCCCCAGCTAACTCCAATGCATCCTTGGCAAACTCTGATAACCTCCTGGCAAACCCCAACACATCCCCTATGGGCCTCCTCAGCTCTCCCTCTTGCTTACAAGGCCCTCAAGCCTCTCCAACACTTCTCCTGGCACAGACATACATCACTCAACCACCCCTGCAACCTACACAACCACTCTAAAGTTCCCCAGTGACTATGGGACAAACACATTTCCATTAGAATATCACCACAGCCCACCCTCCAATCAGAGCTGGCACCTGTTAACCTTACATGGCTCCAACAAGCCCCACCATCATGCTCTCAACCCCTGGAGAAGGTCCAGTAGTTAGTATATAAAGACATAGAGTAGCATTTGTTACCTTAGTCTTGATATTACATTAACTTGGTTACTTGTGTATTGTATTTTTTTCTGTTTTGTCTCTGTTTCTATTCTTAGTCTTAAATCTATCTCTTTTCTCAGTTCCATCTTATCTTGCCTTCATCTCATCTTGACTGTCTCTGTTTCCCTTTCCATTCCTAAGTTCCTTTCATCTCTGATAACATTATGAACTCCATGCACATGCTACAAACCTTTAAACATTCTTATGACAACTCCAGACCTTGCCTCTACACTCAGCTCCAGAACCCATCATTCTTGAGTGATCTCCCATCAAACTCTGGCTCTGCTCCCCTCACTCATGAAGCCTCTGCTTACTCAGCAACCCATATACTTGCTTACAGACTTGTTTCTGATGCCTGCTCAAGCCCAACATTTAATATACTTAGTCTTAGACTTCTCTAGACCATTCTAGACTTGCTCAGACCACTTTCCTTAGCTTCTCCTTGCAGGTCCCTATAGTCTGCACCAACCCTGGAGTGCTAGGTTATAAGTGCAGGACATTGTGTCTGCCTAGTAAGGACTTACTCAGTGTAGCTGAGCCTCTGTAGTCAGTGGAACCTGACATAATATCAAGACTCCACCTTATCCTGTTCTCAATGTCTGCATATAACCCTATATACAACTCTGCTGGCTACCTAACCAAAGTCTATGGTCAGCTGATTTCTGAAAATCAGTATGCTCCATTCTATCTAGGCCCATTCATGGATTGGTATGCTCCTTGTTATTGAACCCAGGATCCCAGGCATTCTATGCTCCCTCCATCAGCCACAGAATACCCCCAGACTAGCACTGCCCTCCAATGCTCCCTGCTGATGGCAACTACTCCTGCATGTACTCCAGAGGATTTTTTGGAGCACTTCCAGTGCCCTTCCAGGTGATGCCCTTTGAAATGACTAACTCCCCCACCACTTTCCAGTACTTCATAAATGACATCTTCCACAACATGAACAACATCTTCATTATTGTGTACTTGGATAACATCCTGATATACTCAAATTCATTGGAGAAACATCTGGAGCACATCTGCCATGTCTTAAAACAACTCTGAGAATACCACCTTCATGCCAAACCCAAGAAATGCTCCTTCTACACAATGGAGGTTGAATACCTTAGTGTCACAACCCGTCCCCTGAACCCCCGCACATCGTCCATCAACCCCCCAAACCCCCAAAGAACCCCCGACACTCCGCCAAACTTCTGCCCATGCCCCGCGCCTATTTTGGCTAACTCCGACGCCTCCCTGGCTAACTCCGATGGCCCCCTGGCCAACTTCAGTGCCTTTCCTGCAGCCACTGACACTTACCCTGGGTCTCCCAAACCCCGAGAACCACCCCCACTGTTCCCGATCTTCGCCACCCATCATCAACTCAACACCCTGGTTCCTCCGACCTATTCCAGAGTATCACGACGACCTCGGGGCGACCCGCATTCCCCAATGATCCCATCAACGTATCAGGGCAGCCCAATACTCAATCGCAACCGACACCCACCCACTCCATCAAGCTCCGCCAAGCCCCGCTGCCGCAGCCAACGTACCCTGAAGTTCTCCGGTAGTCAGTATATAAGCCGTCAAGTAGCTCCTCATACTCTAGTCTTGATATTGCTTAATGTTACCTATGGTCTGATTGTTTCCTTTTTGTGTTTTGTGTTTCGTGTCTTGTTCTCCTTATCTCAGTCTCCCAGTCTTATCTCAGTCTCCCGGTCTTATCTCAGTCTCCCGGTCTTATCTCAGTCTCCTGGTCTTGTCTCATCTCCATTTTGTTATCGTTCTTGTTATCGTTTCATATCTCCACTCGAATCTACTCTTGTTCCATATCAACCCCATTCCATTTTGTCTGACACTGTCTTGGTGACTCCGTCTGGCCATTGTGCCCAAGTCCTCATCAACCCTAATGACCTCACAAACTCCGCAGTCACGATTACAAACCCTGACACTCTTTCACCAGTCCGAACCTCGTTCTTCACTCGGTCCCGGACTCCATCAATTCCCATTGATCTCCCATCAAACCCTGGCTCCACTCCCATTGATCACACCGCTGCCTACTCCTTTGCTTCCGCAAATCTCTCATATGGTCTTCTGCCTAAACCCCGCCAAGACCATCCCATTTCCTCGCAACCCGACTTCTCTGAATCACATCCCACTGACTATCCGCACAAGACATCAGTGCCCGGACATTTCGAGTGTTTGGTTACCAGTGCAAGGGGATCACGCCCGCCTAGTAAGGACTCGCCCAGTGCAGCTGAGCCCCTGAGGTCAGCGGAACCTGACATAATATCAAGACTCTACCTTACCCCATCCGTGATGCCCGCATTATCTCCACACACACAATCAAATAACTCCCATGTCTATGGTCTACCTGTGCCTGGAAACCCTATTGATTTATACAGCCCTGCCCAATTTGCCAAGGCACATTGAGTCGCGGATCTGACACCAAACGTCCCCTCCGCTCCAGTTAATTCCATACAACGGCTCCCCCACGGACACCCTCCCCAACTCCCACCCAACCTCCAACCCCTCACACAAACCGTCAAATCATCTTCCACCCTCACCCTCACCCTCTCCACCAAATCCGTTCCCTCATACAAAGCTGACCCTGATGTCATCCAAAGAGCAGCATCCTAAAACCCGGCAACCATCTGACCAAATGAGCAACAAATGTCTCCAGCACCGCGCCAACCCTCTGACAAACAACAATGCCGACCTGCCACAAAACAGTCACCCATTGCGTGAGGATCGCCAACCCTGATGAGACCACTAAGAACACGCTTCTTCAAAGCCCGCTTGTGGATCTGCCGACCCACTGGCAACTCCGCAGACCGACGAATGCGACTAACCGCTGACAACATCACCAAACCCTACTATTGACCCCCAACCCTCACCCCGACCCCCCCCTTCCCGAGGAACTAAACCCTCCGACAACTAGCCCCAAAACCACCAAAATCAAGCTCAACCCAACAACCCCAGAACAAGAACCTCTGACCTAGGCTACGCTCCAACCCCAGGACCTGCTTCCGGACCTTGGTCAACTTGGCCGTCACCTCCACCCAACAAATGAAGGGGCCCCGACACCTCCGACCCGACCCTGACAACCCCTGGCACAAGACCGAGACATCCCCAAGCTTCCAGACGTTAACGAGGAGAACCACGGTACCCAACTCCCGACAAGGGACAACTCCGGGCCACACCGCTATTTCACCACCCCCTCCCACACAATCTGGAACCCCCGACAACAAGGACCCTGGATGCCAAACCTCCCCGCATGCCACCCCTGAACCCAAACTCCACCACCAGACTCCGCCACCTCCCACGAAGGAACCCCCAGCATAGGAGTCACCCCGAACTAGCTATAGGAAAAAGGACCCTATACGAAGTAGTTCCCCTAAGTACTCTAGATTTGCTGACATGTTCATATAAGGGAGGGAGAAGCCCACCATCACCCAGAGAGTCGTTCACGCGACCTGACAACCCAAAAGGGCACATACTCCAATATCCCTAGAGGACCTCCCCACCTGTCTCAACAACCCAAACAACCCCGCGCCAGCCCAAAACTGCCCAACCCACCCTTCTGACCCCCTCCGAACCCCTCGACACAGCTCCGGACCCTGGCAACACGACTCCAGGGCCTCCACTCCGACCACAACATTTGAGCGAGGGTACTCACAGCGCCAGCCCAACAATGATGCCCTGGTGACCCCAACTCCGCAACATAAATCACCACCCACTCCGAGCTCCGCCCCTATGCCGGAATATGTCTGTCGAATAGGGACCACACCATTGGAGCACCCAGAAGCAGGCCACATGCAAAAAGCAAGCGGTGCCTCTCCCCACTGCCACCCCCACACTTGCAACAATCTCTGGGCCGCTCCGGAACACGAATGAAGAGTTGCCTTGACCCTGCCGTGACTCCTGGGGAGCCCCACCCCAGTGCCTCCCCACAGCCGACCTCCCCGCCGCCCCAACAACCATGAACAACCAACGAACCCCCACCAAGTGACCCTTGTGTCAACTCCGGGACTGTCACGACCCGTTCCCCAAAACACCGCACATCGTCCATCAAACCCCCGAACCCCCAAAAGGACCCCCAACGCTCCGCCGAACTTCCGCCCATGCCCACGCCTACTTCGGCTAACTCCGACACCTCCCCGGCTAACTCCGACGGCCCCCTGGCCAACTTCGGTGCCTGCCCCGCGGCCACTGACACTTACCCTGGGCTTCCCAAACCCCGAGAACCACCCCCGCTATTTCTGATCTTCGCCCACCCATCATTAACTCAACACCCTGCTTCCTCCGACCTATTCCGGAATATCACGACAACCTCGGAACAACCCGCGATCCCATCAACGTATCAGCGCGGCACGATCTTCGATCACAACCGACACCCGCCCACTCCGTCAAGCCCCGCCAAGCCCCGCCGCCACAGCCGACGTACCCCGAAGTCCTCCGGTAGTCAGTATATAAGTCATCGAGTAGCTCTTCGTACTCCAGTCTTGATATTGCTTAACGTTACCTATGGTCTGATTGCTTCCTTTTTGTGTTTCGTGTTCGTTTTTGTGTCTCTTTCTCCTTACTCTCAGTTTCCCGGTCTTATCTCAGTCTCCCGGTCTTATCTCAGTCTCCCGGTCTTGTCTCGTCCCCTTTTCGTTATCGTTCTCGTTATCGTTTCGTACCTCCACTCGAATCTACTCTTGTTCCATATTGTCTCGTCTGACGCCGTCTTGGTGACGTCGTCTGACCCTTGTGCCCAATTCTTCATCAACCCTAACGACCTCACGAACTCCGCGATTATAATTACGAACCCCGACACTCCTTACCAGGTCCGAACCTCACTCTTCGCTCAGTCCCAGACTCCATCAACTCCAAATGATCTCCCATCAAACCCCGGCTCCGCCCCCATTGATCACACAGCCACCTACTCCCTTGCTTCCGCAAATCTCCCGTACGGCCTTCTGCCTGAACCCCGCCAAGACCGTCTCATTTCCCCACAATCCGACTTCTCCGGACCTTCCCGGACCTGTCTGGATCACATCTCCCAATTACCCGCGCAAACCACCAGGACCCAGAACGTCTTCGAGTGTCCGGTCACCAATGCAGGGGAATCACGCCCGCCTAGTAAGGACTCGCCCAGTGCAGCTGCGCCCCCGAGGTCAGCGGACCCTGACAGGGACCACCCAATTCTTCCCTGATGAAGAAACCACCGACCCCCAGACCTCCAAACTCAAGGAAGTATCAGAAATACGTAAGATCCCTCTGTCCGTCTAAGGACTTATCTTTGGTCAGGAAAGCAATGTCATGCAGACAATCCAGAACCTCAAATTTCAGCTCCAGACCCAAAGGAACTGGTCGGGACTGATCACCCCGCATCCTACCCCCTCGGTCATCTACACTCCAGGGCACACCAAAGCACCACTCGAACATGCCCACCCACAGACACAATACTCCGGGACACGATCCCGACCTGGACCAACTATGCCGTGAGGACGAACCTTGCCTCACCGAACCCCGCCAATGAAGAAGGCCCCACTGCCTTTGCCACCAGAACAGGCATAAGGGCCAGATCACGGGAAGACCTCCGCTCCCCCCACCAACTGCACTACCAAGAAAACCAAAGCCCCGGACCCGCTGGGCACCATGAAAGATTCAAAGGTCCGCCCTCCGATACCAATACGGCGCACATCCCTGCCACAGACAAAGAAAACCCCTACACCCCTGGTCAGAAACTCCGAGAATTGAACTCAATAACACCGCCCCAAAATGCCACGGAACTCCACCTGAGAACTCCCACCACCCCCGCCAAACCTCGGGAATCCTCCCTGCGATGCCCCGCCCCGTCCCGACAAACCCCAGGACTAACCAGCACAGATAGGCACTAGTGGGCATAACCCCCGCCTCTGGACTCACTAGGGATTCAACTCCCTCTCACACCCCTGCGTGTTTCGCTTACTTTGCCCTCATACAAACTAAAACCTCACTTCACACGCCCAGGGACCAAGAAACGGACATGTTCGCATACAAAAAATTAGATATACAATAGGCGAGGGAGGCAGCAAGTCTGAGAGCAGCAAGAAACAAGGCCCACACCCATCTCACCCCCTCCCCGGACCCACCGGCAACCCAACCCCCAGGTCGACTTCCATCTGGGCCTGCACCACTGCTAAGATCTCCGCCAACCCCGGCAACGCCTCCCCCGCATCAGCCGCCACCTCCCACCACGACCCCGGGGCCACTGCATTGCATCACTGATGCCCCGCCAACAACCTCTCCAATCGCGCCATTCCCTGCTGCAACTCTGGAGGCTGAACTGTGGACCCCTGCGTCAACCCGTCCTGAATCGACGCAAACGCCGCGGAGGCACCATCCAAGAGGACCCGATGCTCCCACACCCAGCCTAAACCCAGAAAATGAACCGTCAGTAATGAACAGAGGAACAGGAGACAACTCACAAAGGATCCCCGCGTGCCCCGAAGCGGCCTCGTTGGTCAACCAATCCTCCCTCCACCTCGCCGCCTCCAGCTCCGCCCACAATGCATCCCCCTCCGGAACTCGTCCCCGCCCCTCTGCCTCCCCCGCGGGCTGCCCCTCCATCTGCATCAGACGCTCCTGCAAGCCCCGCACCTCTAACGCTCACTCCGTTGCCACGCGCACCAAAGTGTTCCTCTCCCGCTCCATCGCTTCTTTCTCTGTCCGCGCCACGTCACAATCCTCCCTCGCCCGTTGGAGCTCACCCTCCCGTACTGCCAACAACATTGTCAATGCTTCCACCTGCTTGCAAAGAAAGACCTCTGTGATCAAAGGAATAGGCGCGGGAGAACTCGACGACCATTCCGAGGGAATGCCCGGGGTAGGAGAAAAAAGGGAAGACTCCGGAGGCCCCGCTGATGACTCGCGCCCATGCGGCCTCTTGCTGGGTCCCGCCCCCGAGGGCAGGGAGGCTCGATGCTTCCCCTGAACCATTGCCGAGGACGCCCCCTTCCCCTTCGGCAATGCGGGACGAAACTTGGTCCGTTTTGGAACCCCCGGAAAATCCACTACTACTACCACGGACGATTTTATGGAAGCCCCGTCAATCATCCCGAAAAGAAAAGTCGACAACACTTACAACTCCGGTCCCTGACACTACCATGGCGCCAACGCTCGAACTCCTCACCCCCACTGTCGTACACCACCACCTCATCCAAATTGGTGGGAGAGACTACTGGAACGCTGGGGGAAGACATGACAAAATTTGGGAAACCCCGGGGTACGTCCAAAGCTTTTAATTGATTGAGGAGAACCCTGATGAAGTGGCGGCCGCACTTCGACTTTGTCTCCCATGCCGCTATCACTCGCTGTGGATTGATCAATATTGCTCGGCTTCAACTCCCACGCCCCGCCGATCCCTGTCCTGCCCCCACGTCTCGAAGGGTCTTGACGCTGAAGGGGGGGGTGATGTCACGACCCATCCCCTGAACCCCCACACATCGTCCATCAACCCCCTGAACCCCCAAAAAACCCCCGACGCTCCGCCAAACTTCCGCCCATGCCCCGCGCCTATTTTGGCTAACTCCGACGCCTCCCTGGCTAACTCCAATGGCCCCCTGGCCAACTTCGGTGCCTTCCCCGCAGCCACTGACACTTACCCTGGGTCTCCCGAACCCCGAGAACCACCCCCACTGTTTCCGATCTTTGCCACCCATCATCAACTCAACACCCTGGTTCCTCCGACCTATTCTGGAGTATCACGACCACCTTGGGGCAACCCGCGTTCCCCAATGATCCCATCAACGTATCAGCGTGGCCCAATACTCAATCGCAACTGACACCCGCCCACTCCATCAAGCTCCGCCAAGCCCTGCCGCCGCAGCCGACGTACCCCGAAGTTCTCTGGTAGTCAGTATATAAGCCGTCGAGTAGCTCCTCGTACTCTAGTCTTGATATTGCTTAACGTTACCTATGGTCTGATTGTTTCCTTTTTGTGTTTTGTGTTTCGTGTTTCGTGTCTCGTTCTCCTTATCTCAGTCTCCCAGTCTTATCTCAGTCTCCCGATCTTATCTCAGTCTCCTGGTCTTGTCTCATCTCCATTTCGTTATTGTTCTCATTATTGTTTCGTATCTCCACTTGAATCTACTCTTGTTCCATATCAACCCCATTCCATTTCATCTGATGCTGTCTCGGTGACTCCATCTGGCCATTGTGCCCAAGTCCTCATCAACCCTAATGACCTCACAAACTCCGCAGTCACAATTACAAACCCTGACACTCTTTCACCAGTCCGAACCTCGTTCTTCACTCGGTCCCGGACTCCATCAATTCCCATTGATCTCCCATCAAACCCCGGCTCCGCTCCCATTGATCACACCACCGCCTACTCCTTTGCTTCCGCAAATCTCCCATACGGTCTTCTGCCTGAACCCCGCCAAGACCATCCCATTTCCTCGCAACCCAACTTCTCTGGACCTTCCTGGATCTGTCTGAATCACATCCCACTGACTATCCACACAAGACATCAGTGCCCAGACGTTTCGAGTGTTTGGTTACCAGTGCAAGGGGATCACGCCTGCCTAGTAAGGACTCGCCCAGTGCAGCTGAGCCCCCGAGGTCAGCGGAACCTGACACTTAGAGTTATTGTTACTCCTGATGGCATACACATGGACACCACCAAAGTTGAAGCCATCCTCAACTGGACCCTACCATGGAACATCAAGGAGGTACAGTTGTTTCTGGGGTTTGCTAACTTTTATTGCTGATTTATCAACAACTACTTTAGAATCACCAAACCTCTCAATTGACTCATGTGGAAGGACACCCCTTAGGACTGGAACAGCAAGTGCCAAAGCATATTCCTCCTCCTCAAGAAAGCCTTCACCTCCTGATCTTCTATCATTTCAACCCCTCTCTACCAATCATGCTCAAATGTGATGCCTCTGACTATATCATTGCTAGAATCCTCTCCCAGTCAGACTCCAGAGGCAAGGATCTCTACCCTGTTGCCTTCTACACCCACTTGATGATCCCTGCAGAGCTCAACTATGACATCTACAATAAAGAGCTCCTTGCTATTGTCAAAGCCTTCTGCCAGTGGAGGGCCTACCTGGAAGGATCTCCACACTGCATTCAAGTCTACTCCAACCACAATAACCTGCAATACTTCACAACTACAAAACAGCTCAGCCACTGCCAAGCTCAATGGTTTGAAACCCTCTTAGAGTATGACTTTACCATCTACTACCACCCCAGACAACTTAGCATGAAGCCCAATGCCCTCACTTGGAGGCCCAACATGTATCCAAAAAAGTCATTTGAGGCTAAGTGGAACACATTCAATCATTGAGTGGTAATCCCCCCTAAGCATCTGCATGCCATGCTGATTATGAATGAAAAAGGGATCCTCCACCAGATCAGAAACTCACCTCTGGACTCCTTCTTCACCCAGCATGACCTCTGCAACAACTTGACCAATGAGTCCAATGCCAACAACCCCTTCATGCTGTCCCCAGACCACCACCTCCTACTCCAGAGTGGATGAATCTATGCTCTGGACCACAAGTCCATTTGCCTCAACATACTCTGGCAGCATCATAATCACAAACTCTGAGGACATCCAGGGATTTGTAAGACTTTCCAACTTATCTCCAGAACTTACTTTTTGCCAGGAATGAAGAAGGACATTACACAATACATGAGGGTTTACAAACCTTGTCTCCAAGCCAGAGTACCCTGCCACTGTCCTCATGGCCTGCTGAAACCTCTCCCCATTAGTTGATGCCCCTGGTCCTCAATCTTGATGGATCATATTGTTGAACTCCTCAACTCCAAAGGCTTTAATGCAATCCTCATAGTCATCTGCTGCCTTACCAAGCAAGCCCTCTTCATCCCCTGCCACACCACTGACAACACTCCAGAGTTTTCCAAGTTATTTCTTGAATACATCTTCTCCAGGCATGGACACCTGAACAACATCATCTCTGACTGTGGCCCACTGTTTGTCTCCCACTTCTGGTAATTGCTATGCAAGGCACTCAAAATAAAAACCAATTTATTGACTGCCTACCACTCAGAGACCAATGGGCAAACAGAACAAGGAAACCAGATGTTAGAATGGTATCTCTGCCTCTACATTAACTATTTACAGAACAACTTGTGCACAGAACTCCTCCTTGCCAAGTTTACTTACAATAACATGCCTCACTCTGCTACCAGAGTTTCCCCTTTCTATGCCAACAAAGGCTACAACCCCTGGCTCACCCTGTCCCTCAAGGATATCTCCTCCCACATTGCTCACAAAGTCACCAAAGACCTCTGATCCCTCTACCAGTTCCTCCAAGACAAAATTAACACTGCCAATCAAGCCTACTCCAAGCACACCAACACCTGATGCAATCCCACCCCTGACTGGTCCCCCAGCACTTTAGTCTGGCTCAATCAAAAAAACCTCAAGGCCTGGAGGCCCTCCATCAAGCTCAATCACAAATGACTTGGCCCCTTCAAGATTCTCTGGAAGGTCTTGACACATGCCTACAAGCTCAATCTACCTCTGGGCCTGAAGGGGATCCACCCTGTCTTCTACATACAACTCCTCAAAAAGCATGCCCTAGACCCTTTCTCCAGACAATGCCCCAGCCAGCCAACTACTCTCTGTTGAGGTTGAGGATGAATATCACTATAAAGTTGACCAAGTCCTTGACTTCCACTTAGTCTGCAGCCAACCCCACTACCTGGTCCATTGGAAGGACTATGGACCCAAGAACAACACTTGGGAGCCTTGAAAAAACCTTGATGGAGCTCCCACCAAACTCTGAGACTTTCATTGACAACACCCCACCAAGCCCTGGGACCCCCAGGACTAGTAAACAGAGATGGTGTCAGTGGGCATAATCCCTGCTTCTGGATTCATTAGGGATTCAACTCCCACAAGTAACCTCTGTGTGTTTTTACCTTCTTATTTCCTCACATAATCTGAGAACTCAGTCATCCAGCCCAGAAGACAAAACTGAATTATACACATGCTATGAAGTAAACAATGCTATAAGAAAAACAGCCAGTGTGGAAGTACAACATGCATAAGAAAAAGAAGTCCAAGGCCCCCCCCCCTATTCCCCCCCTTCCTCTGAAACAGACTCCACCACTCTCTCCACTAGGGCCACCTCCATTTGCCCTACAACCATGGCCAGAATGTTGGGATACCCCAGAAGAGGTTCTCTCATGTCTATAGCCAACTCCCACTATAACTCAGGCTCCACCATGTTTCTCTGCCTATGGCCCACTAACAGCCTCCCCATTCAACCCACATCCTGTCCCAGCTCTATGGGGTGGTCCCTAGGCATCCACACTAGCCCATTCTGAATCAATGCAAATATGGCTAAGGCCCTATCAAGGAGGATCCTGTGCTTGCAGATCTAGCCTGCTAAGCCATGTCAGTAGAATTGGAGTATAAGAAAGGGGTTAAACTTATGCATAACACTCCTCCACCCTGAAGCCACTTTGTTGGCAAGCCACTCCTCTTGCCTCTGCATAATCTCCAATGCTGCAGAGGACACTCTGACTTTGGAGGCCCCTTGCCTTGCCTCCAACCCCTGCTTCATCTGCATCTCTCTCTGGCTCAGTCACTTCTGCAGCCCCTGCACCTCCAGCAAATGCTCCATAGCTGTCTACAGGGCCACTTCCTGATCTGTCTGTGCCACATTCCTATCCCTCCATGCTCCATCACACTCCCTCTGCATCTTATCCTGGTCCTCCTCAATCCTCCAGACTTCTTCCTTGTGGGCTGCTAGCAACCCCTGCAGCTCCTGTACTTGACACTGCAAGAAAGCCTTGGCAACAGACCATAGTGCCCCCTCAGACTGCCCCACAAGAATACACCTGGGGGCCCAGCAGACCTGCCATCAATCCTTTGCCTTAGACCCTCTTGCTGAGCCCAGCCCCCAGTAGTGGGAATGCCCTCCACTTCCCCTTGTTATATGACACCCAGGCTCCCTTCTGTCACGACCCGTCCCCTGAACCCCTGCACATTGTCCATCAACCCCCCAACCCCCAAAAAAACCCCCGACGCTCCGCCAAACTTCCATCCATGCCCCGTGCCTATTTCAGCTAACTCTGACGCCTCCCCGGCTAACTCCGACGGCCCCCTGGCCAACTTCGATGCCTTCCCCGCAGCCACTGACACTTACCCTGGATCTCCCGAACCCCGAGAAACCACCCCTGCTGTTTCCGATCTTTGCCACCCATCATCAACTCAACACCCTGGTTCCTCTGACCTATTCCGGAGTATCACGACCACCTTGGGGCGACCCGCGTTCCCCAATGATCCCATCAACGTATCAGCGCGGCCCGATCCTCGATCGCAACCGACACCTGCCCACTCCATTGAGCTCTGCCAAGCCCCGCCGCCGCAGCTGACATACCCCAAAGTTCTCCGGTAGTCAGTATATAAGTTGTCGAGTAGCTCTTTGTACTCTAGTCTTGATATTGCTTAATGTTACCTATGGTCTGATTGTTTCCTTTTTGTGTTTCGTGTTTTGTGTCTTGTTCTCCTTACTTTCAGTCTCCCGGTCTTATCTCAGTCTCCCAGTCTCGCCTCATATCCATTTCGTTATTGTTCTCATTATTGTTTCGTATCTCCACTCGAATCTACTCTTGTTCCATATTGACTCCATTCCATTTCATCTGACGCTGTCTCGGTGACTCCGTCCGGCCATTGTGCCCAAGTCCTCATCAACCTAAACGACCTCACAAACTCCGCAATTACAATCACGAACCCTGACACTCTTTCACCAGGTCCAAACCTCGCTCTTTGCTCGGTCCCGGACTCCATCAACTCCAATTGATCCCTCATCAAACCCCAGCTCCGCTCCCATTGATCACACAGCTGTCTACTCCTTTGCTTCCGTGAATCTCCCCTATGGTCTTCTGCCTGAACCCTGCCAAGACTGTCCCATTTCCTCGCAACCCAACTTCTCCGGACCTTCCCGGATCTGTCTGAATCACATCCCACCAACTATCCACACAAGCCATCAGTGCCCGGACGTTTTTGAGTGTTTGGTTACTAGTGCAAGGGGATCACGCCCGCCTAGTAAGGACTCGCCCAGTGCAGCTGAGCCCCCGAGGTCAGTGGAACCTGACACCTTCCTCCACCCACTCTGTGAGGGTCTGATCTTCATCATCAACCACCTCCCACTCTGTCCACTCTCCACTCCAGACTCCCAACCCAACACCTTACTCTTGTGCCTCATGCCCATCTGCTCTGCAATCCACACCAAGTTCCATGCCTGCTCTACCAATACATAGGCTACTTGCCAGCTCAGCAAGATTGGGCACTTTTCATGCTAGGCCCAACAGAGGAGACACACTGATGTGTCACAACAAGAGCCCTGTGCCAGTGCCTCAAACTTACAAGTCTCCCCACATCAAGCATAGAGAGCACACTAGTCAACAAGCAGTTGGAGCATGGAAGTCAACCCACCAACTTATCAGAGCCTCCTCCTGACACTACTTGAGGGTTGGGGGATCCTGCACTCACCCCAATGCCTCTGCAGACTTCTCTGGAGTTATGTCTGCCTGCATGATGCAGAATGCCTCTGGGATGGCCATCACTACCCCTGGCTCAAAACTTGGCTTGGAGGAGTGCACTAAAATTGACTGCATTGAACCCCCACTCTAAGGCAAAGCCCCAGATGGCCCTGCTACCACTACTGACAGTTCTGCAAAGAGGGGTTAGCACTACATAACAATGGAGCAAGAGCACCTACAACTCCAGTACATTGCATCAACCCTGCTGCTCTGCCACTGGTCAGACCCCTCCCCCTCATGCTCAGACCACACCTTGGCACTACTGCCATTGGAGGGAAGAGGAGTCAGAGATACTGAAGACAATGCTAAATAGAAAGCAGAGGATGACATTGGAAAGGTTGGGGAAGCATTGGAGTATGTCCCAACCCTTTCTAATTTCTCAAGAAAGCTTCTTGATGGGTGATAATCCTGCTTCAACTTTGTTATCCACACTGCTGCTGCCACTGCAGTTTGATCAAGATTGCTTACACTTCAATCTCCATGCCCCCACCAATTTCCAACTCATGCTCCACATCTCAAGGGTCTTAACACTAATGGGGGGGGGGGGGGGGGTAGGTGATGTCATGATCCACTCCCACACTTCTGGACCTTCCCTCAGGACACCCTGCTTCCCAGGATCAGTGGCAATTCATGGAGATCTAGAGAGAGCTCTGCCACCCACATTCTGTGCTGTGCCTAGCTCCAGTCACCAGTTTCTGCCACCCCACACCTGCTTGCCCTACACTGGCCCCTGTTTCTGCCATTACTATGACACAACCCCTGCTGCCAAATATCCCCATGGATGTGGATGCAGCTAGACAGCTCCACACTGCACCACTACTGTGCCAGAGCTGCCAGAAGCTCAGGCACTTTGCATGACACTGCCCCTTGGGTCTGGAAGTACATTACCTCTCCACAGCAGAGCAGGAAGAACTCCTCCTGCAGCTGCTGGCTGCAAAGGATGCTGCTAGAGCTCTGTCACCAGATGAGCCAACACTGGAGTTGACTCTAGTAGAGATTAGCATATGCAGGTCATCCTCAAAGCTGGAGGAGGATTTTAAGTTAAGCAACAGATGAGGTGTATGCCTCTGTCACTGAGTGCTAACAGGTTCTCATGTCTGTCAATAAAAAATAAGATTGCCTTTTCCAATGCCCTTCATTCTGAGATAGAAGAACCTCAACATTTCCCTCCAAATGTACAGATACCAACTCTGGAGCCCCAGCCTTGCTCCCCAACACCTCCTAGGGTTTGCTGGCATAGCCCCACTTAGGCATACTGAATGCCCCAACAATACATAATGGCTTCAAGCCTGTCTGCCAACTCCCTGCACCTTGGTGTAGAGATAGAGACCATGAACACACAGCAAACCCATGGAGTCACTGCTCTTGTGGATCCAGAGCAATGGGGCTGTTTCTAGACTTGGAGTTCATCAAATGCCATAGCCTGACCATGTAGCCCCTCTCTAAGCCAATTCTAGTCTACAACATCAATGGAACACCCAACAGCTGCCATCAGCTCTGTAGTTGACCTTGTCCTCTATTATTAGAATCACATAGAGCATGCCATCTTTGCCATTACCAGCTTGAGTATGCAGGATATGATCTTTGGTTTCACATGGCTCCACAAGCACAACCCCAAAGTAGATTGGACCAAGAAAGAGGTAACCATGAGCAGGTGCCCTCAAAAGTGCTTTGCTTGCACTGCCAAGGACAGGGAAGAACACTGGGCTTGAGTTTGAAAGCATGTGGCCATCTGCACATGTCATGCCAGGCCCCTCTCCTTTGCCAATCTGGACCTCCTGGATCCCCCACCTCTATTGTCTCCTTGTAGGGAGGCCCTCTACAAGGACAACTGGAGCAGTGGCAGAGCCCTGGAGAAGGAGCATGGAGAGGAGTTTGGTGGCATATATGAGCTGGAGCTCCCAGACAAAGTGGTAGAAGTGGGGGACTAGATCTATGCTACTACTATATACCCACCACCCTCAGTTGCAGAGATCTGGGCTAGCCAGACCACATTCCAGCAGCTGGCCCAGGTGTTTGCTGCTAATGTCATGCTCCAAGACCTCTGAGATGTTGTACTCCCCTACCTCTATGCATTTAAGGATGTTTTCTCCAAAGCCTAATTCGACTCACTCCTAGAGTGCAAGAGGTGGGACCACACCATTAAACTGCTGCCTGACTTCACACCCTCCAGCTGTAAGGTCTACCTGTTAATGCCCAGGGAGCAAGATGAGCTCAATGCCTTTCTATAAGAGAACCTGGACTCCAGTTGCATTTGCCCTTTCAAGTCTCCAATGGCTTTGCCTGTCTTCTTCATCAAAAAGAAGGATAGCTCACTCTGACTGGTCTAGGATTATCAGGTTCTCAATGCCATGACAGTGAAGAACTGCTATCCCCTCCCTCTCATCTCCAGCTCATCAACAACCTCTAGGGTGCACAATACTTCACTAAACTGGATGTCCAGTGGGGCTACAACAATGTGCATATCTAGGAAGGAGACAAATGGAAGGCTGCCTTCCAGACCAACTAGGGGTTGTTAAAACCTCTTGTTATGTTCTTTGGACTCACTAACAGTCCCACCACCTTCCAGGCAATGATGAACAACATCTTCTGGAACCTCATTACAGAGGGCATAGTGTGTGTATACCTCAATGACATTTTCATCTACACCAAAATGCTGGAAGAACACTGTTGGATCACTCACCCCATCTTGGAACATCTCTGCTAGCACCAGCTCTACCTTAAACCAGAGAAGTGTGAGTTTAAGAAAACCCAGATTGACTATCTGGGCCTGATCATTGCATATGGGGCTGTGGAAATGGACCTGGTGAAGGTAGCAGGCATGACAGAGTGGCTGGAGCCCAAGAACAAGAAGGAGGTGCAGGCATTCCTTGGCTTTGCAAACTTCTACTAGAGATCCATTCAGGACTTCTTGCATCACACCCATCTGCTATTTGACTTCACTAGAAAGGACATTGTGTGGAATTGGGGGCCTCCAGAGCAGACGGCCTTTAACACTCTCAAGTGTGCTGTGACTCCTGGACCTGTCCTCCTGTTTCCAGACAATAACTCCCCCTTCCTAATGGAAGCCAACAGCTCCAACTTTGCTGCTGCAGCCATTCTTTCATAGCAGCCCCCAAAGGATGGAAAGTGGCATCCAGTGGCCTTCTACTCCAAGAGCCCAAACACAGTAGAGCAGAACTATCAGATCCATAACATGGAGATGCTGGCCATCATCTGGTTATTCAAGGAGTGGCAGCACTTCCTGGAAGGCATGCAGCACAAGTTTGAGGTCTGGACAGATCATAAGAACCTCAAATACTTCCAGCCAAGAAGCTCAATTGCTGACAGGCCTGGTGGTCCCTCTACCTTGCCAATGTTGACTTTTCATTGCATCACAAGCCTGGCCAGAGCATGGAGAAATCAAATGCTCTGTCCTGGAAAGCAGATCACAGCATGAGGGCAGAGGATAACAGCAACATTGTGCTCCACCACCCTAAACTGTTTGCAATGCAAGCCATGGAGGGTCTAGCCATCAAGGGAGCAGAAGTAGACATCCTCTGGTATATCTGGCAGGGGAATTGGGACAGTCAGCAGAAGGAACTTGTTGCACAAGCAGCTCAGATGCTGAAGTTGGGGGTGGTAGTTCCCAAACTCTCCCAAATTTGAAACATGTGTAAGAGATCCAGGAACCAGATAAGTTACCGGACTTATTGCCAAACCTTGTGGCGTTTGGCACAAAGTGGCTCGTAGAGTGCAATGGGAGGCTCAAAAACTGTTACATGCTCACACTGGCACCAAATTGGTTCACATGGATGATAGGGCCCTCCAGGATGGGATCCTGACCTTCAGAAATTGTATCTATGTGCCCAATGTTCTAGAGCTCTGCTAGAGGATTGTAGAGCAACACCACAACTCCTGCATTGCAGGGCACCCCAGAAAATGGAAAACATTGAAGCTAGTATTGCAGAACTACTGGTGGCCCCAGATGTCCCAGTACATTGGGTCATACACTAGTACATGCAATCTCTGTCTCCAGACCAAGCCCCAGTGCCACCTCCCCTATGAACAGCTACACCTGCTGCCCATGCCCATGGAACAATGGAGTGTTGCCTCCATGGACTTTGTTGTAGAGCTCCTGGACACCCACAGTTACAATGTGATCATGAAGGTGGTGGACCTATATGGCAAGCAAGTGCACTTTATTCCAACCCACACCACCTGCTCTGCCATAGGTGCTGCAAACCTGTACCAAAGGAACATCTGGAAGTTCCACAGCCTCTATGACACCTATGTCTCTGACTAGGGACCACAATTTGTGGCAGACTTCACCAGGGAGCTCTACCAACTACTCAGCATGAAGCTTCCCACCTCCACTGCCTATTACCCACAGTCCAATGGATGGACCAAACATGTAAACTAGGAGATGGAGCAGTATCTCAACCTCTTCTGCAATGAGCACTAGGATGACTGGGACAAACTCCTCCCCAATGCCAAGTTCCAATACAACAACCATGTTCATGCTTCCACCCAGTTCTCCCCATTCTTCCTTAACACCAGACAACACCCACATAAACCCTGGGCCCAACTCTTGGAGAATGAGGCAGTAAACAAATTTGTAGACCAGATGAAGAGGTCATAGGAGGAGGCCCAAGCAGTGCTAGCAAAAGCAAAAGACAACATGGTGCAATACTATGACCATGGAAGGACTCCAGAGCACAAATACCAGCCTGGAAATCAAGTCTACCTGGATGCTTCTGACATTATGACTACCCAGCCCTCAAAAAAGCTGTCACACCGCCAATTGGGACCTTTCACAGTGGAATGGCAGGTAGGGCCTCTAGCCTACCAACTCCAGCTCCCCATAGGGATGCACCAGCTTCATCCAGTGTTCAATATGGTCAAACTGACTCCAGCCCCAAAGGATTCTATCCCAGGGCAATGTCTGCCACCCCCACCATCCCCAGTGGTGGTTGACAACAATAGGAGTATGAGGTGGAGGAAGTACTGGATAGTTGTTTATTCCAGAGACAACTACAATACAAGGTGAAGTGGAAGGGCTACAGGATTGAGGATATCTCCTGGGAACCACAGGAGAATGTACACACCCCCAACTCATCAAAGAGTTCCACAGGAGACACCCAGATGCTCCATGCACCATACAAGAAATCTACCCTATTTTGCCAGCAGACCAAGCAATCAGGGACTTCTTCTACTCCACACATCAAGACACTGCATGCTAGAGGGAGGGTGATGTCAGGGGACTTCCATTTCTGACCTCCACAACCTATTCCAGCATCTCCGCAGCTTATTTGACATCTCTGAGGCTCATTCCAGAACCCTGGAGATCTCCAGAGAACTGTGGAGTTCTCTGTATTACCTCACTAATCATTGTCCTAGGTTTGGGACTAGCTCCAGCCTTCTGTACAGTAGTTCCCACACCTCTGCCACCCACTAATATGCCATGCCAAGCAGCAGGGATCCTTAGACTTGTTCTCTTTGGATTCCCCTCTGTTAGGTGATTAGTTACTGATTGTATTGTTGTCTACTCTTGCTAATATACTTTGGATTCTCCTCTGCTAGCTGTGTGACTCCAATCTGCTGCCCCAGAGGTTGCCCTTACAGTACTTGTGACAAATCAGCTGGAGCCTGTCTCAGACAAACAAGCTTGCCAATGAAACACTATCCAGCAACCCCAAGTGATGCTGTGTAATCACTCTGCAGAAGTTTAGTGCACCTTGTACATGGGAACAGGCCACCACTCACCAAGAGACTGGACCCAGTGCTCTGTTGATCCTGTATGCCAGATCCTGCCACCACTAGAACAGTAATCATTATCTCAGTGGCCAATGACTAAAATATGTGATTGAGGGTATAGAGAACTGTCAGCTGCTTTTCTCTTTCTGGTCAAAGCATCCCCTGCTTATGGACATGCTGCTACACTTGCTATTGACAGTTAATCTATTGATGCAAAAATGTAAAGTTTGGCTTTGTTGAACAACTCTATTCAACCCCGCGCTACTTTATTTCATAGGTATTCGGGGCTTGATTACACTTTGTTCACTTTACAGAATGTAATAGAAGATACAATTTTTATTGGTTCAGTCAAGAAGCTTGACTGGGTCTTACTTCAAACCAAAGTATAATTCAATGGTAAGCCTGAAACAACCCAAAGCTCGTAGGCCTAAGAAATCCGCTCCCTGGGGACTTCCGAGGTCTCGGCAGCATGGGTGCGTCGGGCCAGCCGTGCGCCTATTTTCGGCATTGGCTATGTTCAATCATGCCGAGGTCTAGGCTGATCTCCATGACTGCCTTTTTCTCTTTCTTTGTCCTCCTTCCTCCCTGCAGGTCCTCATTGAGTGGGCTTCAGAGTTGTTAGTTGGTCGAGGTTTGTTGGTCTGTGGAACGGGAGGGGAAGGTCGTAGTCCGATGACCCGATCTCGGATTGTTATCCGAGATCGGTTTCTCCGGCCTTGCTACACTGCCACTTCTGTGCGCCCTGCCATCAAATTTTGATGGCCTGGCTTCCTGGCCATCGTCGACTGATTTTGGGCTCATTTTTCATTGGTTTCACGGGGGAGTTTCTACTTTTCTGAGATATGCCCTACGTCTACAGTTTTCGGCGTTTTTACCAGCTTACATTTTTCAGCTGTCTTTATTTGTATAGTATATCTTTCTTTTCACAATATACTTGATTTGGGCTTTTTCCCTCTGACGATCTCATTGTCGAGCGGCGTATCGCTATATTCTCCCTTTGATCTCTGCATGTGGTTCGTAGCTCTCGCATTCTTTTCGCGTCAAATTCGTCCCGGGGAAATTCTTCCTATCACAGTGAAGAAATATTTTTTTTCGCATCTCTATCCTGCTTGGCATGACCTGAAACCTCTGTCGCCACTTCCGGGTCTCGTACCTTACACCTTCCGAACACAAAGATGGGCGGGAGAGAAGGCGAGGATGTCGTGATTACTCAACAATCTTCCTCAATCCGATTTGAGCTCTTTAGTTGCATTGTGGACCTCAATGGTTAGCACTTCGACCGATCTGATAGCAAGCTTTCGATCCTCCAACCGAGAGCTGATGATTCTTGCACAACGACCGTTTTCTGGCATGTCTCAATTGAATCTTCAGGCAGAATTCCCTGTCAGTTATTACAAGACACTGTCTCAGGATAGGTGGCACTACGCATTTGCTGTTAGCTGGTTTTTCCCCTTACATCGTGAAAATTCTCGGCCGTTGGACCTCGGACGTCTTTCTACGTTATTGGAGAAGGCTGGAGCTCATTGCAACTCTCTATGTGGAATTTCTTGCTCCTGTATTGGAACGTTCAGGTCTTCTTCGTTTTTCTGCTTCCTGAGGGGGTTATCGGCTACGTCGAGTGGATACGCTGCTTCTCATTTATCCGCCTGCTTCTCCGATTTCGGTCACTTTGTCCGCCGTTCCCTATTGTCTCGCGTCACGAGACACGGTTGGTCTCCCATCATAGACTTAGTGTACCGAGTGTATTGGATGAGCCCTTCTATTATTAGTATCTCGTTATTGTTTATGCGTTTTCTGCTATACTTTATCGATAGGACGGACATCGGAATGAACGTGTTATTGTCCGGACCTCGACATTCTCCCGCTCCCACGCCCTCACTGCATCCACCGCTGTAGCAGTCAGGCACGCCAAAACCCTGAACCCATGCGTTTTAACTCATGCCCGTTATTATGCCTCCAACAAGACAAGCAACGCCATGGTCTGGATGTTCTGCATCGTCAGCTCATTGGATTGCCAAGCGATGATGCTAGCAGGACATGGATTCCCCTGTCAGCCTAGCAACGAGTGGTTGAGTACTCAAGGTGCCGCACTATTGGGGGACGACTGAGTCGCACAATCAATTCAACTCCAGGAGACGAAGTGCGGATGGGAGTGTAGACGAGACATTCAAGAACGAGGCAGAAGACCAAAAGGTATATCGGTATGTATGCATTTGAATTGGAGGACACAGCGGAGGGACAGCGAGGATTAAAGAAGAGTTGCGACCGACAAGCCAGGAAGTGGGGGGGATTGTCCATCGGCCCGTTCTACCATTTTTTGCCTCCTTCTCTGCGGATGTAAAAAATCACGAAGTTCCTCATTCTTGATCTCGCTCATGCATCAGGAAAATTTCCGATAAAGATGTCCAGTTAACCCGTCCGAGGGCGCTGAAAAAAGGATAACTGGAGATACCGTTCAGTGCAATGGGCCGACAATTCATATACTTTGAATGTATGAAAGATATCCTATCCGTGTATGTCGCATTCACATGCCCAGTGCCGTAAGCTACATTGGTGGAGCAAAGTCCTTGAGTGCGTTTCAGTTGCCAGTTCGGGCATTGTCTGATTGGCCGTCTTCTTTAAAAACTCGACAACCCATGAAAGAGTGAGCAAAAGATCTGTCTAGGATGGCAAGTGGCTTGAGTGAATCTGTCCTCTTTCTGCCTGATACTCTTGCAAATTGGCCCTGGACACGTACTATTAGCCCTTTTTACCTCCAGGCTCAAGCAGATTCATCGGCATGGATTCAAAGTTTCAAAATATTCACGGCGGCTGGGGAACAGCGAGCATTTGATTCATGCAATTTCAGTGAGTTCACTGTTTGACTTTGCTGCTCTTCCGGTATATGGTATTGAATATCACTCATTAGACTTGCTCGCTTCCCTCGGATATCCTCTGGAAAATCAAGGTTTACTCTTCCTTATATTCATTCTTCGTGACAGGGATCCTCAATGTATATCTTGGTATACAGACATTATTCGCGCAGGCACTGATCTCATGAGCCTGTTTTCTGTATTTGATCACTACACTGACGTTGCAACACCCCATGAAGTTCAACAAATGGCTGACATGGTCATGGATGCAATACGCAATCCAGACAAAGCAAGGCCAGCTAATGAATGTGTTGTAGGCGAGGTTGCTAGACAGTAAGGTCTCAGAAAGCTCTATCCTTTGACATCTAATTGTCTTTGTGTCTGAACCTAGATTTTGGAAGCTGTCAATGCGATATGCATCCGAAGGAGCAAGTCGTCGGTTTATTGAGTCCATTGATGAATATACTGCCTCAGTTGTTCAAGAAGCTGAAGATCGTGCCCAAAGTTACATCAGAAGCATCGACGAGTATTTCCATGTTCGGAGAAAGACAGTTGGCGTGAAACCATCGCTCGCGCTTTTCCAATTTGGACTCAATCTCCCAGACGATGTCTTGGAGGATCCCATCATCGAACGTCTTACAAATGCCTGTATTGACATGATTATCCTTGATAATGTAAAACTTTCTTTTAGCTTCTATTTCTACTCTTGTGCTGAAAAAGAGACTAGGATTTATATTCTTACAACGTCGAGCAAGCTCGTGGAGATGCTGGTCACAATATTATCACTATTGTGATGCATCAAAAGAAGATTGGTCTGAGTGAAGCAGTGAATTGGATCGGCGATCATCATTCAAAACTCGGGCAGCAGTTTTTGAACGACTTGAAACATGTCCCACATTTTGACAAAATGATCGAGCTAGATGTGAAGCATTATTTGGATGGGCTTGGTAATTGGGTCAGGGCAAATGAATGTTGGAGCTTCGAGAGTCATAGATACTTTGGGATGAGTGGGAGGGAAGTACAGCAGAGCAGAAAAGTTGTCTTGCTTCCACGGTCAGCCCAAATTTGTAGTACAAAGATATGAAGTAGACATACTGAAGTACTGATTGCTTTTGAATAATGTTCATCCGTGACCGAATTTCTCTGGATGATTGGCCGATTGTTCATTAAATAGCATACAAAGGTTGTGTTATCCTTAGGTATTTAAATAAGTAAAGAAATCCTAGGCCTCCTGCACGCATGGATCAGAGGCATACTTTTGGAAGGAAATACATAAGATTGATCTGTCCAAATGCAGAGTCCCTGGATGAGAATATAGAGGTGGGTGATGGGGTGATGGGATCTATGCCACAATCCTTGGCCTCCCTCCTGCCATGGCAGAGATTCGGGCCAGTCAGACAACTTCTCAGCATTTGGCTGAGGCATTTGCAGCAAATTCACAGCCCAAGCCTTTCCATAGCACTGTTCCCAATCACCTCCATGACTTTGAGGATGTATTCTCCAAGGCCTCCTTTGATTCACTTTCAGAGCGTAAGCAGTGGGATCATGCAATTGAGCTGATACCAGATGCAGAGCCCTCCAGTTGCAAGGTCTATCCACTTGCACCCCGTGAACAGGACAAGCTGGATGCTTTCCTGCAAGAGAATCTTAGCTCAGGACAAATAAGACCCTCCAAGTCTCCAATGGCCTCCCCAGTCTTCTTTATTAAGAAGAAGGATGGGTCTCTTTGTCTGGTTCAGGATTATCGTGTCCTGAATGCGATGACAGTGAAGAACTGCTACCCTTTGCCACTCATCTCAGAACTTGTCAACAACCTTCAAGGTGCATGCTATTTCACTAAGTTGGATGTCCGCTGGGGCTACAACAATGTACGCATCAAAGAAGGGGATGAGTGGAAGGCAGCATTCCAAACTAATCATGGACTTTTTGAACCTCTGGTAATGTTCTTTGGTCTCACCAATAGCCCAGCCACCTTTCAGACTATGATGAATGACATTTTCCATGATCTGATTGTGGAAGGTGTCATCTGTGTGTATCTAGACAATATCCTCATCTACACAAGAACTCAGGAGGAGCACTGCCAGGTCACACGCATGGTCTTGGAACACCTCCGCCAACACCAGCTCTATTTAAAGCCTGAGAAGTGCGAGTTTGAACAGACAAAAGTGGAGTACCTGGGTTTGATCATTTCACATGGAACTGCTGAGATGGACCCCATTAAAGTGGCCGGAGTAGCAGAGTGGCCTGAGACAAGGAACAAAAAGGAAGTTCAGGCCTTTCTTGGGTTTGTCAATTTCTATCGGAGGTTCATACAGGATTTCTCCCACCATGCACAACCCCTCTTCGATCTCACAGTTAAGGATACTGCATGGTGGTGGGAGCCCCCACAGCAAGCTGCCTTCAATGCCCTCAAGCAATCTGTGACCTCAAAGCCAGTCCTCCTGTTCCCCAACGATGACTCTCCATTCCGTGTGGAAGCAGATAGCTCAGACTTTGCTACAGGGGCAGTCCTCTCCCAGCAGTCAAAAGAGGATGGTGTCAGGTTCCGCTGACCTTGGAGGCTCAGCTGCACTGGGCGAGTCCTTACTAGGCAGGCGTGATCCCCTTGCACTGGTAACCAAACACTCGAAAACGTCTGGGCACTGATGGCTTGTGCGGATAGTTGGTGGGATGTGATTCAGACAGATCTGGGAAGGTCCGGAGAAGTCAGGTTGTGAGGAAATGGGATGGTCTTGGCGGGGTTCAGGCAGAAGGCCATATGGGAGATTCGTGGAAGCAAAGGAGTGGATGGCTGTGTGATCAATGGGAGTGGATGGAGTCTGGGACCGAGCAAAGAGCGAGGTTTGGACCTGGTGAAAGGGTGTCAGGGTTCGTGATTGTAAATTGCGGAGTTTGTGAGGTCATTTAGGTTGATGAGGACTTGGGCACAATGGCCAGACGGAGTCACCGAGACAGCGTCAGACGAAATGGAATGGGGTTGATATGGAACAAGAGTAGATTTGAGTGGAGATACAAAATGATAACGAGAACGATAACAAAATGGAGACAAGACAAGACCAGGAGACTGAGATAAGACCGGGAGACTGAGATAAGACCAGGAGACTGAGAGTAAGGAGAACAAGACACAAAACACAAAACACAAAACACAAAACACGAAAAGGAAACAATCAGACCATAGGTAACATTAAGCAATATCAAGACTAGAGTACGAAGAGCTACTCGGCGGCTTATATACTGACTACCGGAGAACTTCAGGGTACGTCGGCTGCGGCAGCGGGGCTTGGCGGAGCTCAACGGAGTGGGCGGGTGTCGGTTGCGATCGAGGATCGGGCTGCGCTGATATGTTGATGGGATCATTGGGGAACGCGGGTCGCCCCAAGGTGGTCGTGATACTCCGGAATAGGTCAGAGGAACCAGGGTGTTGAGTTGATGATGGGTGGCAAAGATCGGAAACAGCAGGGGTGGTTTCTCGGGGTTCGGGAGATCCAGGGTAAGTGTCAGTGGCTGCGGGGAAGGCATCGAAGTTGGCCAGGGGGCCGTCGGAGTTAGCCGGGGAGGCGTCAGAGTTAGCCGAAATAGGCGCGGGGCATGGGCAGAAGTTCGGCGGAGCATTGGGGGTTTTTGGGGGTTTGGGGGGTTGATGGACGATGTGCGGGGGTTCAGGGGACGGGTCGTGACAGATGGCAAATGGCACCCAGTAGCCTTCTACTCCAAGAGCCTTAATGCAGTGGAACGGAACTATGAGATCCATGATAAGGAGATGCTGGCAATTATTTGGTCCTTTGAAGAATGGAGGCATTTCCTTGAGGGTGCATGACATAAGTTTGAAGTCTGGACAGACCATAAGAACCTGGAGTACTTCCATTCCGCTAAGAAACTCAATTGACATCAAGCTCAGTGGTCTCTGTATCTGGCCAACTTTGACTTCTCACTGCACCACAGACCAGGACAGAGCATGGGCAAACCAGATGCACTGTCCAGGCAGGCGGATCATGGCACTGGAGCAGAAGATAATGACAATATTGTCCTCCTCAAGCTGGAGCTCTTTGCCATCCATGCACTAGATGGGATTGTGGCTCAGGGAGATGAGGCAAACATCCTTAGGGACATCTGATGAGGGAACCGGGAGGGTGCACAGGAGGATGCAGTTGCCCAGGCTACACAGGCCCTACAAGCTTGACAGGCAAGCGGAGTCAAGTCAGTGCATGCAGATGAGTGGGGTCTTCAGGATGGGCTGCTGACCTTCAGAGGATGCATTTATGTGCCTAACATTCCAGAACTTTGTTAGCACATTGTAGAACAACATCATGACTCTTGAGTGACTGGACATCCTGGAAGGTGAAAGATGCTAGAGCTAGTATCCCAGAACTATTGGTGGCCACAGATCTCCCAATATGTAGGCACCTACACTAGCACCTGTGACCTCTGTCTCCGCACAAAACCTTGCCACCAAGCACCCATGGGCCAGCTCCACCCACTTCCTATTCTAGCTGCTCACTGGAGTGTTGGATCAGTGGATTTCATTGTGGAGCTCCCAGATGCTCATGGGTATGACACCATGATGGTGGTGGTGGACCTCTATGGCAAACAGGCTCACTTCATACCTACTCACACCACATGCTCTGCCTTGGAAGCAGCCAGCCTGTACTGTAAGAATGTCTGGAAACTCCACGGTCTGTCAGATGGATATGTCTCAGACTGGGGCCCCCAGTTTGTGGCAGAATTCACTCAAGAACTGTATTGCCTGCTAGGCATAAAGCTCCATACCACCACGGCCTATCACCCTCAGTCGGATGGGCAGACAGAACGCGTTAACTAGGAACTGGAACAGTATCTCCACCTGTTTTGTAGTGAGAGGCAGGATGACTGGGATGAGCTGCTACCAGATGCAGAATTCCAATACAACAACCACATCCACTCTTCCACACAGATGACTCCATTCTTCCTAGACACTGGCAGGCACCCTCTCATGGGATTTGAACCTCAGGCATGCCCCTTAGAGAATGATTCTGTCAACGAGTTTGTGAACCAGATGAGAAAGGCACAGGAGGAGGCAAAAGCTGCATTGGTGAAGGCCAAGGAAGACATGGCATAGTACTATGATCGCAGACAGACGCCTGTGCCAGTTTACAAGCCTGGGGACTGTGTGTACTTGGACAGCTCAGACATTAAGACAACAAGGCCATCCCTGAAGCTGTCACATTGTCATCTGGGCCCCTTCATGGTGGAGAAGAAGGTAGGGCCTTTGGCATACCAACTTAAACTCCCAGCAGGCCTGCGCCAACTGCATCCAGTCTTCAATGTGGTCAAGTTGTTTCTAGCTCCAGAGGATCCAATCCCAGGCTGTTGCCCTAAGCCACCTCCACCACCAGTCCTGGTCAATGATGAGAAAGAATATGAGGTGGAGGAAATCTTGGACAGCAGGGTATTCCGAGGGAAATTGCAGTTCAAGGTGAAATGGAAGGGATATGGCATTGAGGACATCTCTTGGGAACCACAGGCTAATGTTCATGCACCAGGCTTGGTCCGGGACTTCTACCATAGGCATCCCAATGCCCCCAAAGTGATTCGAGGCATCTACTCTATTTCACCAGCTGACCAGGCAATTTGTGACTTCTTCTACCCAGTGCGTTGAGGCGCCGCATCCTAGAGGGGGTGATGTCAGGGGATGTCTCACTTGTTTCCCCTTCTCCTCCTCCAGTTCTTGTCAGATTTGCTCTGTTATAGTTTTCCTTTATTCTCCTTCCTTTTCCCTATCTATTGGTCCTAGTTTCAGCCCTCAGGCTGCACCGGTTCTCTGTCAATAATTCAGATAAGTGTGCCCTTTGATACTGCCACTGGCTTATGTAACTGCTGACCAATTTCTGACACATCACTTGTGTCTTTTTTTCTCTGTCATACTGTACAGTTGTTTCTCACACTTCTGAAGCCTCTGAAGCATCACACCTGGCCTAGGGAATCCCCAGACTTGTTCTCTTTGGATTTCCCTTTGCCAGGTGAGTAGTTATCTTGGTAGACACTGTACAGTACTGAATAGACTTTGGATTTCCCTTTGCCAGCTGTGCAATTGAGCCACAGCCTCCAGAGGTTGCCCTTACAGTTGAGCCTTGGGACTCCCTCCCATGATACTCTGCCAAGTCCTACAATGACCCCGGGACTAGCCAACACTGTCAGGTTCTGCTGACCATGGGGGCTCAGCTACACTGGGTGAGTCCTTACTAGGTGGACATGATTCCCTGCACTGACAACTGGGCACTCAGAGGGGTTCCAAACACTGGGGACTTGTGAGGATAGTTAGTGGGAATTGATCTAAGCAAGTCCAGGGAAGTCCAGAGAAGTAGAGGATGAGTTGCAGGGAAGGGGGACAGGCTTGGCAGAGTTCAGGCATAAGTCTGTATGTGAGTATTGCAGGTGCGGAGGAGGTAGAGGCTATGCAAATAATGGGAGCAGAGCCAGAGTTCTGATGGAGGAATCAATGGGGATTGATAGGGTTCAGAGCCAAGCATGTAGCGAGGTCCGGAGTTGGTAAAAGAGTGTCGGAGGTTTGTAATCATAATTGCAGAATTTGTGAGGGCATTATGGTTCAGAGGACTTGAACACAATAGACAGAATCAAACAAGATGAGATGGAGTTGAATGAAATAAGATGGAGACAAGACAAGAATGAGAATAGATTGTGCAGAGACACAGAACAATAACAAAATGATAATGGAATGGAGACGAGATAAGACCAGGAGACTGAGGATAAGGAAATGAGACACGGAACACAAAACACAAGAAGGAATGATCAGAAACACATCAGGTAAGGCAGGTAGGTAGATAGGTAATCTCAAGACTAGAGTACAAAGAGTTACTCTACGCCTTATATACTGATTACTGAAGAGCTCTGGAAATGTCAGCTGTGGTGGCAGGGCTTGGCGGAGCTCAATGGAGTTGACGGGTGTTGGTTATGACCAAAGGGCAGGCCGCATTGATATGTTGATGGGATCAATCCGTTCTGAGGTTGTCGTGATACTCCAGGGTAAGTCGGAGGGGCCAGGGTGTCAAGTCAATGATGTGTAATGGAGTCAGGCACAGTGGGGAAGTGGTTCCAGGGGCTTAGGAGATCCAGAGAAAGCACCAGTGGCTGTGGGGAAAATGTTGGAGTTGGCCAAGAGGCCATCAGAGTTAGCCAAGAATGTGTCAGAGTTAGCCAGAGTAGGTGTGGAGTGCTGGGGAAGTTTGACAAAGCGTCAAGGGAGGTTCTGGAGGGACAGGGGTTTGTTGGGCAATGTATGGGGGTCCAGAGAATGGGTCGTAACAAACACCAATAGCAAACAATGGGCTTAATCCCCGCCTCTGGACTTACTAGGAATTCAACTCCCACCTGCACCCCTGCATGTTTTTACTTACCCTCACACAAACTAAAGCTCACCACATGCGCCCAGGAGCATCAACCAAAATTGCATTAACAACAATATGATACAACAAAAAGGAGTACGTGACAGGGCACAGAGCAACAAGAAGACGGAGCCTGACTGCTTCCTCAACCCCTCCCCCTCTTGGAAAACCCCCTCCCTTCCTTCCTGATCCCCAAATCAATCTCCATTTGGGCCCACACCACCGCTAGAACCTCCACCAACCCCGGCAAGGCCTCCTCTACATCCCCCGCATTTACAGCCACCTCCCATCATGACCCCAGGGCCACTGCATTGCACTGCTGATGCCCCACCAGCAACCTCCCCATCCTCACCATCCCCTGCTGAAGCTCTAGAGAGTGATCCATGGACATCTATGTCAACCCATCTTAGATTGACGCCAGTGCCGCAGAGGCACCATCCAGGAGAACTCGGTGCTCCCACACCCAGCCTAACCAAAACAATTTGTTAGCAACAGAACAGAGAACCGGGGAGATACTTATGAAGGACCCCCACACAGCCAAAGGCAACCTCTCTGGCTAACCAATCCTCCCTCCACTCCACTGCCTCCAGCTCCACCCACAACAAACCACCTCCAATGCCACCTGCCACCCCTCCACCACCTCCATGGGTCATACCTCCCACTGTGTCAGATGCTTCTGCAAACTCCACACCTCCAATGCCTGCTCCATTGCCACTTGCACCAAGGTGTCCCACTCCCACTGCAGCACCTCCTTCTCCCTCTGTGCCACATCCAGATCCTCCCTTACCTGTTGGAGCTCCCCCTCTTGCACTGTCAATGCCATTGTCAAAGCCTCCACCTGCCAATGTAGGAAAACCTCTGTGATTGAAGGCAGGGGCTCTGGGGAACTTGAAGCCTGTTCCAATGGTGCACCCAAGGTCAGAGAATAAAAGTGAGGCCCCAGAGGTCCCACCATCAACTTGTGTCCCCACAGCCTCTTGCTGGGCCCTGCCTCCAACAGCAGGGAGGCCCTCCATTTTCCTTTAGCCACTGCTGCCAGCACCCCCTCCCTCTGCCCACCCTGCAGAGGTCCCACCTTCTCTACAGATCACCCCGCACCCCCCTCCTCTGACACTCTGGCCTTCCGTGCCTCACCCAGTTGCCCCTACACCCAACCCTCATCCCACCCCTGCTCTGTGGCAATGCATGCTGCCCACCACTCCAATGAAATTGAGCATTTCTTGTGCCTTATGTAGTATGGAAGGCATACAGAGGTGTCACATTGCAAGCCCACAGAGTGCCCATTGAATTCACACAGCTTGCCCCACCAAGCACAAAGGGTACACTATAACCAAATGGTCAGTAAACATGACCAAAAGGGCTTGAAAACTACCAAGGCTTGGTTCAAACACCACTCCAGCATTGGGGAGCCACGAGCCCATGCCAATGCCCTTGCAAACTCCTCCACCATCACCTCTGCCTGCAGAACTTGCTGCGCCTGTGGAACTCCCTCCCCACCCCCTGCCACCAGACTCAACTGTGCAGGACAAACTCTAGTCTGTCCTGAGCCCCTCTTTTGAGTAGAGCCCCCAGAAGAGCCCAACACCGTCGCAACCCACCCTGCAAAGCTCTGTCAATTACCCCAAAAAAACAAGTAGACACTACTTACGACCCCAGTACATGGCACTGACCCGACGCCGGCACTCAAACTCCTCCCCCTCACTGTCATACACCACCACCTCATCCACATCAAAAGACCATGGAGCTGAGTGATCAGAGGAGGACATGGAAGAAAATTTTGGGGAACCTTAGAGTATGCCCAAATCTTTTAATTGATTGGGAAGAACTCCCTGACAAAGTGGCAACCATGCTTCAACTTTGCCTCCCACGCTGCCATCATCCACTGTGGATTGATCAATATTACTTGGCTTCAACTCCCACACCCCCACCGATCCCCAACCTGTGCCCCACATCTTGAGGGTCTTGATGTTGAGAGGGGGGGTGATGTCACAACCCGTTCACTGGACCCCCACACATTGTCTAATGACCCCCCACCCCCCCAGAACCTCTCCCAATGCCTCACCAAACTTCCACAGTGCTCTGTGCCTACTCTGGCTAATTCCGATGCATCCTCGGCTAACTCCAACGGCCCCCTGGCCAACTCTGATGTCTTTCCCACAGTTGGCAATGCTTTCTCTGAATCTCCTGAGCCCCTGGGACCATTCCCCTGCTGTGCCTGACCCCGTTACACATCATCAACTCAACACCCTAGTTCCTCTGACTTACTTTGAAGTATCACGATGACCTCAGAACAGCCCACATCACCAATTGATCCCATCAACATATCAACACAGCCTGCCCTCCAATTGTAACTGACACCCGTCAACTCCATTGAGCTCCACCAAGCCCCGCCGCCACAGCCGACATTCCCCAGAACTCTCCAGTAGTCAGTATATAAAATGTAGAGTAGCTCTTTGTACTCTAGTCTTGATATTGCTTAACATAACCTATGGTCTGATTGTTTCTCTCTTGTGTTTTGTGTCCCATGTCTCATCTTCTCACTCTAAGTCTCCCAGTCTTGTCTTGTCTCTATTCCGTTATTGTTTTTGTTATTGTTTCATATCTCTGCCTGAATCTATTCTCGTTCTCATCTCCATCTCATCTTGACTCTGTCTCATTTTGTTTGACTCCATCTCATCTTGTTTGATCTATCCTGTCCATTGTGTTCCTATCTTTCCCAACTTTAATGCCTTTGCAAACCCCACAATTACAATTATGAATCCCAGACACTCTTTAACCAACTCCAGACCTTGCTACATACTCAGCTCCAAACTCTATCAACCTCCATTGATCCCCCATCAAACTCTGGCTCTGCTTCCATCACTTGTGTAGCCTCCACCTCCTCTGCACCTGCAATACTCGCACATGAACTTGTGCCTGAACCCTGCCAAGCCCATCCCCCTTCCCACAGCTTGTCCCCTACTCCTCTGGACCTCCCCGAACTTGCTCAGATCAATCTCCACCAACTATCCTCACAAGTCCCCAGTGTTTGGAACACCTCTAAATGCCCAGTTGTCAGTGCAGGGAATCACATCTGCCTAGTAAGGACTCACCCAGTGTAGCTGAGCCCCCATGGTCAGCAGAATCTGACAAGGTCTTCCAGGGGTTGGTGGTCCAAAGCTGTTAGCATCAGCAGTCAGATAGGTAAGGAAATAGGTGGGGGTTGAAGAGGGCTATTGGAAAATGAGGGTCAAGGCACTCTGGGGCCCATGAGTTAATGCAGAAGAGCTGGGGCATTTTTGGCGGGACATGGATGCATTTGGAGGGGTTTTACTATGAGGAGCACAGAGATCAAAGTGGGGAGGCCTGTCCTGGAGAGGCACTGGAGCTTCATTTCCAGGAGCAGGTTCTCCACCAAGGTTTTCCAGCTTATTGATGTAGGAGAGGCTGTGGTTGGAGGCAAGGTCATCATTAAAGGAAAGGGGCTGGGGGGCTCTCTGGATGTGGAGCCTAGGCCCAGTGGGGTTTATCTCAAGTGTGGAAGGCACTGAGGACAGAGTTCACCCTGGAGCAAGCAGAGAGGGCCAGGGTGTGGGCAGCAGATTAGTCAAAGAGCCCTCCAGTGGGATTGAGGGACTTCAGAATGTTGGACATGGCATTGAGCTCCTCCTGCTGATAGGCAATGGGGGCTAGGGGCTTCATTTTGTACTCTGGCAGGTTCCTCTCATTGTACATAAAAGGAGTGGGCTGGGTCCAAAGGGTCCTTGAATCAGCAGTGGTTTGAGCTAGTATATATCTCTTTGACCAGGGCACAGAGTTTGCTCCAGAGGGCTGCATCAATTTCTAGAGCATTTTTTACATTGTCAGGAAGGGTGCCCAGTTGGTAGCATTTGTGGAAGTTGAGAATGTGGTCCACCCAGGTTTCAGGAGTTCTGGAGATGTCATGGTACCCAAGAGTGACAATGGAGTGGACTTGTTTCACAAACTTTGTAGGAAAAAGGTAGAGGGAGCAGAGGACTTTGTTGTATTGCTAAATATAGGCTTTGATTTATTGCTGTCTAGAAGAGGGGGGAATTGAAGTGAGGAATTGGAGTCAAGAAGGGAAATAGTTATCTAGTTGCTCTGGAGGAACTGGAGCTACAGTGGAGGTTGGATAGATGTAGTAGGGCACCAGGGGGAGGTAAGCTGAGTTAGCTGGTGCAGGGGGTGCCCAGGCAGCCATTGGCATTCTAAGTAGTCCTCCAGAGTACATACAGAGGTAGTTTCCTTCAATGGAGTACATTATGAGGCATTGCCAGTCCAGAGGCATTCCCTGACTGACAGAGGGAGCATAGAAAGCCAGGTTTTGATCTAGGGCCCAGTAGCAGGGGGCATAGTAATCTGCAGGTAGGGCTGAATAGAATGGAGCATAGTAGCTTTGAGGTACTGGCTGGCCATAAGCATCAGTTAGGTAGCCAGCAAGGGTGTATATAGAGTTATATGCAGACATCAAGAACAGGGTAAGGTGGAGTCTTAATATTATGTCAGATTCTGCTGACCAGAGGGGCTCAGCTTGACTAGGAAAGTCCTTACTAGGTGGACACAATGTCCTGCACTTATAACCTAGTGCTCTGGGGAGGTTCAGATGTTAGATACTTGCAAGGAAAAGTTTTAGAAGCAGTTCAAGCAAGTCCAGGGTGATCTGGGGAAGTTTAAGACAAGGCACAACAAGGGTTCAACTTGGGAGTGTCAGGCACAAGTCTGGAGGTGAATATTGAGTATGTGGAGTAATTGGAGGTCACACAAGTAATGGGAGCAGAACTGGAGGGTTGATGGGAGATCAGATGTGATTGATGGGTTCTGGGGCTGATTGTAGAACAAGTAAGGCATGAATATAAATATGATTGGAGAGTTAGAATGGAGTTAGAGTTAAGGAAACTTAAGCACATATGAAAGAAAGTAGAGGCAGACAAGACAAGATGGAGTCAAGACAAGACAGAGACAAGAGCAAATAGATTGAGAAAACAATATGAGGCAAGAACAATACAAAGATAGAAATAGAGACAAGACAGGTAAATATAACAAACACAAATATAAGTAGGTAATATCAAGACTACCATAGCAGATATTACTCTACAACTTAAGTACTAACTATGAGAACTCTTCCAGGAATAGTGGGTCTGGCAGCAGGGCTCAGGGCTCACTGGGGCTGCATGGGGTCAATGGGTATCAGTTCTGATTGGTTGGCAGACTGCAGTGATATACTGATGGGAACCAAGGGAACTGATGGGGGCATGGGCCACACTGTAGTTGATGGGATGTTCCAGAGTGGTTGGGCAGGCTATGATAACACATTGGTGGGAGTACATCTCTAGAGCTTGTTCCAGACCCCCAGAGATCTTTGGAGACCTGCAGAACTTTTTGTATTATATCATCAATCACTTTCCTAGGGTTAGAAGTAGCTCTGGTCCTCTATATAGCCATTCTCATGCCTCTGCTGCCCACTGATGCACCATACTAAGCAGTGAGGATCCTTAGACTTGTTCTCTTTGGATTCCCCTCTGCTAGGTGATTAGTTACTGCTGTATTATTGTCTACTTGCTAATATACTTTGGATTTTCCTCTGCTAGCTGCATGACTCTGAGCCACTGCTTCCAGAGGTCACCCTTACAGCAGACAAAGTCTCCAAAAACTGGTCTGGAAGCCCCTCATAGCCACAAATAACCTCTGAGCCTCTATTTATTGCTTCCCCACCAGAATTAAGCATTGTGGAGCTCTATGTCACAGCTCACCAACTCAAACACCTCCTTGGAGGCTCCAGCCCCACAGGACAAAGCCTGGAGCTGCCTGCTACACCTAGAAAACCAGGTGCAACTGACACAATCATCTCTCACCCACTATACAACTGAACTCTCCACCCTCCATCAAACCACAGATTATTTCTTCTAATTGCTCCAGGCATTGCTTGAGTGCCTACCCCCTATCTCTGCACCTCCCCCAGTTGCAGAATCAACTCTGACTGCCCCTGTACTTGCTTCTGCAGTTCTGCTGACCCTATGACCATGGATTCTGCACCCTACTCCCAGACATATACAATGGTGCTTGTTCTGGCAGGGAATGTTTCCTCCAGTCCTGCCTCACCTACATCCACCTCAGCAGGGACACCTTTGACTCTGACACACTGAAGATAGCCTGGGTACTGTCATACATGAAGACTGAAAGTGCCTCCACCTATGCATTGCAAGTTTTCTAGTGCCCTAGAGGTGTCGGAAGTTTTCCAGACAGGGCTGCCTTTGAAAAGGACTTCCAGGCAGAGTTCTTCCCACTCAACCCTGCCAAAACCACCACCTTGATGCTATGTGACAGGGAGCAATATAGGTAAGGGAAGCAAACACTGGACAAGTACATTGACTCCTTCTGGGCACTGGTTGAGCAATCCACCTACCTGGCCTGCACTCCACACTGGTAGAACACATTGACAACCTTGCAGAGGGCTGCCCAGACAACAAGAGAGATCAATGGCAGATCATGGAGATTTGATATAAGCTCTGCTGCATGCATCTCATGCAGCACCCTATACCAGTTACTAGCCTTTGGTACCCTGCCTCTGCTTGCCCAGTGCCTGCTCCTGCTCTAGCCATCCTCATGCTGTGCCCCCTGCCACTGGGCATTCCCATGGATGTAGATGCAGCCCAACAGCTCCACACTGTGCCACTACTGTGCTGGAGATGTCAGAAGCCCAGGCACTTTGCATTACACTGCTCTTTGGATCTGGAAGTATACTACCTCTTTATGGTGGAGCAGGAGGAATTCCTTCTGCAACTGTTGGCTACAAAGCACATTGCCAAATGAGTCAACACCAGAGTTGAGGAGATCAGTGCTTGTGTGTCACCTCCAGAACTGGAGGAGGATTTTTAGTTGAGCAACAGATGAGGTCAGATAAGGTGTACACCTCTGTCACCAGGTACTAACAGGTTTTCATGTCTGTTGCTAGAAAATGAAATTGTCTTTTTCAATGCCCCTCATTCTAAGACAGAAGAACCTCAATGTCCCCCTCCAGACATACAAATATCACCTCTGGAGCCCCAGCCAAGTCCCCCAATGCCAGTTAGGATCTGCCAGTGCTGCTCTGCCTGGGCATGCTGAATGCCTCAACAGTATGTGGTAGCTTCAAGCCCATCTGCCAACTCACTGTGCCTTGATATGGAAATCAAGACCACAGACACTCAGCAAGCTTGCAGAGTCACTGCTCTTCTAGATAGCAGAGTGATGGGACTGTTCTTGGACTCAGAGTTTGTCAAGCACTATGGCCTGACCATGCAGTCACTTCCTAAGCCCATTCTAGTCTTCAACATCAATGGAACAGCCAACAAAGCAGGTGCTATGGTCAACCTTGTCCTTTGCTATCAAAATTATGCAGAGCATGCAGTCTTTGCCATCACTAATTTGAGCAAGCAGGACATGATCCTTGGTTTCACATGGCTTTGAGAGTACAACCCCAAAGTAGATTGGGCTAAGGGTGATGTAACAATGAGCCAGTGCCCTTGGAGGTGCTCCACCTGCACTACAGAAGCCAAGAAAGAATGCCAGACTCAAGTTTGAAAGTGCATGGCCATCCATGCATGCTGCACTAGCCCTTTTTCCTTTGCTGACCTAGACCTCCTGAATCCCCTGCCCCTAGCATTTCCCTGTAGAGAGGCCCTCTACAAGGATGACCAGAGTAATGGCAAAGCTCTAGAGTAGGAATGCAGAAAAGAGTTTGGAAGCATGCTCAACTCAGAGTTCCTGGACAAAGCAGTAGAGGTGGGGGACTGGATTTACACCACCACCTTACATTTGCCACCCCCTATCATAGAGGTTTGGGCTAGCCAGACCACATCCCAGCAACTGGCCCAGGCATTTGCTGCTAACTCTGCACCTCAGAAGTTCCAGGACATTGTACCTCCCTACCTCCATGTGTTTAAGGATGTGTTCTCTAGGGCCTTGTTTGACTTGCTTCCAGAGTGCAAGCAGTGGGACCATGCCATTGAATTACTGCCTGATTCCACACCATCCAGCTGTAAAGTCTACCCACTAGTGCCCAAGAAGCAGGACAAACTTGATGCCTTCCTACAAGAGAACCTAGACTCTGGTTGCATAGACTACTCCAAATCTCCAATGGCTTCTCTGGTCTTCTTCATCAAGAAGAAAGACAGCTTGCTCTAACTAGTTTAGGATTACCAGGTTCTCAACACCATGACCTTGAAAAACTGCTACCCCCTCCTCCTCATCTCTGGCTCATCAACAACCTCCAGGGTGCACAGTACTTTACCAAACTGAATGTCCAGTGGGGTTACAACAACATGTGCATCCAGGAGGGAGACAAGTGGAAGGCCACCTTCCAGACCAACTGGAGACTGTTTAACCTCTTGTTAAATTCTTTGGACTCACCAATAGCCCAGCCACCTTCCAGACAATGATGAAGAACATCTGAGATCTCATTGCCAAAGGCATAATGTGCATGTACCTTGATGACATCCTCATCTACACCAAAACACTGGAAGAGCACCAGCAGATCATGTGTCTTGTTTTGGAACATCTCCATCAGCACTAGCTCTATCTCAAACTAGAGAAGTGCAAATTTGAGCTGACCTGGATTAAGTATCTGGGCCTGATCATCTCACACAGAGCAGCAGAGATGGACCCAGTGAAGGTAGCAGATATTGTGGCATGGCTGGAGCTCAAGAATAAGAAGGAGGTGCAGGCCTTCCTAGGCTTTGCAAACTTCTACCAGAGGTTCATTCAGGACTTATCACATCACACCTGCCCACTATTTGACCTGATGTCACATGGAGCTGAGGGCTTCTGGAGCAGATGGCCTTGAGTGCTCTCAAGCACACAGTTACCTTTGGACTCATTCTCCTCTTCCCAGATGACAACTCTCCTTTCTAAGTCAAAGCTGACAGCTCTGACTTTGCCACTGGGGCAGTTCTCTTGCAACAGTCTCTGGAAGATGGAAAGTGGCATCCAGTGGCCTTTTACTCTAAGAGCCTGAATCCAGTAGAGCATAATTCCAAGATCCATAACAAGGAAATGCTAGCCATCATCTAGTTGTTTGAGGAATGGCAGCATTTCCTGGAAGGGGTGCAGCACAAGTTTGAGGTCTAGACAGATCACAAGAACCTTGAGTACTTTTGGACAGCTAGGAAACTCAACTGCCAACAAGCCCAATAGTCCCTCAATTTAGCCAACTTTAACTTCTTGCTGCACCACAAGCCCAGCCAGAGTATGGGAAAACCAGATGCCCTGTCCTGGAGAGCAGACCATGGCACTAGAGGGGAGGACAATAGCAACATCATGCTCCTCCAGCCTAAATTGTTTGCAATCCAAGCCATGAAAAGTCTAACCATTGAGAGAGTGGAGGTAGACATCCTCTGGAACATCTGAGGAGGCAACCAGGATAGTCAGCAGGAGGAACTTGTTGCTCAGGCAGCTAGGGCACTGAAATCAGAATGTACTACTGGTGCCAAATCAGCCTGCACAGACAAATGGGCCCTCTACAATGGAATCTTAACTTTCTAGGATTGTATCTGTGTGCCCAATGTTCCAGAGCTCTGCCAGAGGATTGTAGAGCAACACCACAACTCCCAGATTGCTGGGCACCCTGGACAATGGAAAACACTGGAGCTAGTCTCATGGAATTACTGGTGACCCCAGATGTCCCTATATATTGGGTCCTATACTAGTACATGCAATCTCTGTCTCCAGACCAAGCCTCAGTGCCACCTCCCCTCTGGACAGCTACACCCTCTACCCATTCCCACAGCACAATAGAGTATCACCTCTGTGGACTTCATTGTAGAACTCCCCAATGCCCATGGTTATAATGCCATCATAGTAGTGGTGGACCTGTATGGCAAGCAAGTGCACTTCATCCTGACTCACACCACCTGCTCTGCCATGGGCACCATGAACCTGTACCAGAAAAATGTCTGGAAGCTCCATAGCCTCTCCAATGCTTACATCTCTGATCAGGGTCCACAGTTTGTAGTGGACTTCACCAGGATACCAACTACTTGGCATAAAGCTCCACACCTCCCCTGCCTACCATTTGCAGTCCAATGGCCAGACCAAATGCATAAACCAGGAGTTAAAGCAGTACCTCCACCTCTTCTGCAACAAGTGCCAGGATGATTGGGACAAACTCCTCTCAACACTGAGTTCCAGTACAACAATCATGTTCATGCATCCACCCAAGTCTCCCTCTTCTTCCTCAACACTGGATAGTACCCACACATGGGCTTTGAACTCCAGGCCCAGCCCTTGGAGAATGAAGCAGTAAATGAGTTCATGGACTGGATAAAGAAGTCACAGGAGGAGGCCCAAGCAGCTCTTGCAAAGGCAAAGGATGATATGGTGCAATACTATGACCATGGAAGGACTCCAGCACCAAAATACCAGCCTGGAGATTGAGTCTACCTGGATGCCTCCAATATTACAACTACCCAACTATTAAAAAAGCTCTTGCACTGCCAATTGAAACCTTTTACAGTGGAACAACAGGTAGGGCCCTAGCCTACCAACTCTAGCTCCCCATGGGAATGTGCTAGCTCCATCCAGTGTTCAATGTGGTCAAGTTGTCTCCAGCCCTGAAGGACCCTATTCCAGGGCAATGTCCACCACCCCTGCCACTTCTGGTGGTGGTCAACAACAGCAAGGAGTATGAGGTGGAGGAGATCCTGGATAGTTGTCTATTCTGGCAATAGTTACAATACAAGGTGAAGTAGAAGGGTACAGAATCAAGGATATTTCCTGAGAACCACAAGAAAATATACATGCCCTAGGGCTTATCACAGAGTTCCATCAGAAGCACCCAGACACACCATGCACCATCCAAGGAATCTACTCTATCTCACTGGTGGACTAAGCAATCCAGAACTTTCTACCCCACATGTCAAGATGCTGCATGCTAGAGGGGGAGTGATGTCAGGGGACTTCCATTTCCAACCTCCACAGCTTGTTCCAGTGCCTCTGCAGCTCACTCAATGTCTTTGGGGCTCATTCCAGATCCCCAGAGATCTCCAGAGACCTACAGGACTTTCTGTATTATCTCATCAATCACTTTTCTAGGGTTAGGAGTAGCTCCAGTCTTCTGTATAGCTGTTCCCATGCCTTTGCCACTCACTGATGCACTGCACCAAGCAGCAGGAATCCTTAGACTTGTTCTCTTTGGATTCCCTTCTGCTAGGTGATTAGTTACTGCTGTATCATCATCTACTTGCTAATATAATTTGGATTCCTCTTTGCTAGCTGCATGACTCTGAGCCACTGCTCCTGGAGGTCACCCTTACAGTGAGGCTAGTGCCTGCTCTGTGTTCCAAGAATCTTTGGGGAACTGGCCTTCCTTTCTTGCTCTGTGCCAGAGCAGTTTTCAATAGAGTGTCCTATGCATTTGCAGTACTGGTTCATGCAGACAAGTCTCAGTTTTTGTGGTTTCATGCTAGCCTGCAGTGCAGTAACAGATGGCATGTTTCCCTTCTGCAAATTTTAGCCTTTTCCAATGAATTAGGAGTCCAGCAACTAGATCTGCCAATGTTTGTGTGGAGTACATGCTAGCAATCATGATGTTCCACAACTCAGGAAGTGACCTCATTATGATGGACCTGATTGTGGCCCCTTTTTCCATGGTGTCCTTCCATTTGATGCAAAGGTCTGTGATGTGAGCTAGTAGGTTAGCACCATTGGTAAAACTGATTGGAGAGCATTTTCAACACCCATAGCAGTGAGTTTGGACACCATGCCATAGGCTTTTGTAAGTGTTCAGCAGCAGTTCCATCCATTTTAATTCCAAGTCCAACCAAGTTTTTACAGTCAGATATAATCAGGGCTAACATCCACACATCTCTCAGATCCCATTTCTTCATGGACAGAGTGTATGAAGACCATGGAGTCTATTCAACCTTATTTTCTGGTTTGTCAGGGGCTATGAACAGTTCTAACACAGTGAACAGTCTTTCATCAGCCCCTTTTTTGGCAGGTGTAGTGTGGGTAGTAGTAGTGGTCTTAATTGTTAATGGTTTGGAGATGGTGCCTTCCAGGTATTCTTTAGCACCACATGCATGGGCTGCTATGAGTACCCTTCCTCTCAAAGTGGATAAAGTTTGTCCCATTGAAGTGTAGGCCTTTGAGGAATATAGAGGGGTTGTTTGTTGTGCTTGAAGACATTTTTCATGGTTTGTCTGAGTTGTTGTTTGTGTTGCAAGGTTAAAATTTTACTGCATAAAGAAAAGGCTTAGCAGGGCCCTATAACCTATAGACAGAAAGACCAGTATAAGTCCTCAGAGGTCATGACACAGTGTGTTATACAACTGATATATTACCTGTAGACAGAAAGACTAGTATAAGTCTACAAGGCATAAGTAAGTAAAAGTGCATAAGTAATGTGTAGATAAGATACACACCCTCAGAGGTCATAACACAGTGCATTAGACAGCTGAGGGAATGTGATGTGTGTATCTAATGTGTTATCTTTTGGAAAAATAAGGTTTTGATATAAAGGCTAATAAATAAAGAGACAAGAGTGCCAGTGGTGGTGTAAATTGTAACATCATGAAATAAATGAAAGAAATATTAAAATAGGAAATGGCACAACTAGCACATACTGTAGTTGCTTTTCAATACAGTGAAGTTGAATGATCACTTCATGTTCTGATTGACAAAAATTCTCTAGTTAATTGAACAACTCAAAGTTTACTAAAATGGTGACTGGAAATGAAACACAAACATCAAACAGACCAAGGCAATGACAGCAGATACTCATTGTCCTCTCTAAATCACCCTCCACAATTCTTGACAATCTTCAACTGCACCTCACATACCAGAAACTACACAAACACTTCATATTGATACAAAAGGACTCAAAATAGAAGTGGCAATGGACTCACTGGCACCACCACATAACAACTCCTATGATCCATCACTTTCCAAATCAATTCCCTTGACCTCTGACATCCAACCAGAATCTCTAAATGCCACTTCCACATCTGCTCCTACTGGCAAGTCTTTGTTCTTCATGATTCTGGGTCAAATGGAAGACCATACAAAAACAGTTGCTGAACTTGCCCACAAATACACTTGAGAAATTCTTCCTGAAAAGCCATCAAAGAAGGCAAGGAAACAATGTACCTGTTGGAAGTGTGCAAATGAGAAGTATCCTGGGAGTAGCATGGTGAAACTTTGCATAAACAAGTGCAGGGATTGTGGAAAGGTAGCATGTCAAGGGCAAAACCCCAACTGTGCAATGAAACCTTGCCATCTTGCTTGGGACTAGCACAGTAGTACTTTTTCTCTTCTTTGATTTTTTTCTTTAATTTTTTTTATTTTTTCAAATCTGTCCACCCCAATTGCTATTGAGCCAAAAATTAGGCTTATATCATTCTGACAATGCACAGATGAAAGTAGATGAAATAGCAAAATGTGCCCATTCCTCACAAGTTCGATTTGTACTACCTTTTTTGGCTTCATATACATGGGATCTGAATTGAGTGATCTATATATGATATGTCTGATTGCTGAAAATAATACCCACTACTCTGTAGTGGGTTTCTGTCTGCTTGAGGAAAATCTTTCTTAGCTCTTGCTATTTTTTTACATCATGTGTGCTTCCCATGCATTGCTCCTCACATCCCTTAAGATCCACTGTGCTTAGCCACACTTCTGGCCTTGGGCTGTCCTCTCTTGGGTATTTAGTTCCTTTTGTTGACCCCTTTTGTCCCTAGGTCTCACTATCTTCTAATTAATTCCTTATAGTTAAACACTCCACTGTTTCCTTTCTTTCTTTCATTGCTTCTATGTCTCCATATACTGTTGCCCACTTCAACAACAATAGTACCCAGGTTCCCGAGTTGTCTACTTGCTCTCCTGTATCTTTTGTGGACAGCAACTTAACTCTCACAGTTAGTAACCGTCATTGGGTAGTTCATTCTGGTTGGGTAGTTCATTCTGGTGTTTTTTCTCTTGACTCCAATGTTTTTCAGGAAATGTGGGCCAACTGTCCTGTACCTTGCTCTACCTCACTAGCTTTTTGTTTTCATTCAGAATCTGCAAATGATCTCATATATCTCATCAATATACTTGATGGATTCATGAGGTATGATGCCATTGATTCTCTGTTGCCGATAATTGACCCAGAATTGACCCATCCAAGCCCTTTCCTGGTGACAAGAAGATGACAACGGCACAGATAGGTTCTCTTCTGCACATGGCCATAAAGTGCAATTGTCTACAGCTTGTGGATGCTGTTTGAAGGCATGTGCGAGCGGCATATCCTGCTGAGCTTCTGGCATTGGATCGTAGTCAGGATGATCCGTTGCTCTGCATTACCGTTTTGTGTGGATGGTTGAAAAAATAAAACAAGCTTTGTGGGAATGAAAAAGACCACATAGACGAAAAACTTGGCAATTAGCGGGCGGCGCGGTTGGGTCAGAACTGCCCTGAGTTGTTATATGAATTTGAGGAGAATACACAACAAGTAGGAGCGCCGTTTCATATCTAGGTCATGTTTCATATCTGGGTCACCCGACAAGTACATTGGTTCGTGAAAACAAAAGTCCAATCAATCATGACGTATCATGATCATTATCTTATCTCAGATCATAGGGCAGTCTACCAACATCCCGACTTATGCCATGCGAAGCAGTGGCTGCTTCCACAAGTAGACCTTTCTCAAGTTGAGTCTCTGAAGCCGCTTTCAAATCATCGTCCCCCGATTTGTACGACCTCAGATTCATAGTCTCACATCCTGTCCAGAGTATCACCCATATATCCTCCGCGCCCAGCTCAGCACTGCTACTAAACACCAACTTATCAACTTAACATCCTCCGGGAAGAACAGCAGATCAGTCAAACGAGACACCCAAGAGAATAGGCCGAGCCTTCGTCAGACCCTTCTTCGCGACCTCTACAAGTCCCCAACCCATATCGAACACGATATCGCCTGACTTGGGATGAGCACCGAGGCGTAACCATGTACCGCCCATAACGTCGAACCCGAATTCACGGGCATAGGGAAAATCGGTTGAGATGTCCCATGGGGTGTGTGCATATCAAACGCGGGGTTTGTAGAGGTTGTGCAAGGGGACCTTGGAAACTTGGTTTTGAATGCGTAGAGCCGACGAGGGCGTTCAGAGGATGCTGGAGTGTGGCTGCAAAACATCGTGCAAGGTATTTGAAGATGCGGACGAAAGTTGTCGACTGCCGTGATGGTTTGTCGTTGGGCTGAAGGTGGGATGTATGATACGCATAGTAGCACAGCGGTTACACCTGTGCTATTGTAGGCGGCCTTGGAGGCCATGCAACTTGCTAAGCTATGGACACCTCCAGCTTCTGTCGCAGTTGTCTTATACTTGATGTAGGAACGCTTTCCGATATCGTAAGTATGCGGCATACATTCATCGAGGGGTTCTACCAGGTTCTATCTAGTCTCCGATAGTTGACCTTATCGCAGATGAACGATTCCCACCTAATGAAAGGATTGAATTCTGAGAATACAAATAGCTGATCATGGTATCAATAGGCAGATCTAATATAGAGATAGTACACAAGTAAATGTCCTCGAGTGCCAATAAGTAGATAGTGGGGTGCCCTCGGCTTGGTCATTCAGAAGCGCTGGCCATCAATCCTCCTTCGACGCCTTGTTGATTTCTTCTTCTTCAGCAGCATCGTTCATTTTACCAAGTTGAGCGGGTTTGCTTCCGATCACGGTCGCGTTGATTCTGTATTCGCACAAGTCAAAAAACACTTCCAAAGTCCTCATAAGACGGCACGCACGACAACATGACCTGAACCTCTTCATTCCCATCTCTGTTTGAGCTTGGCAGCTCAACTGTAAGCCTTTTGCTTCCTTTCCAGCCAAAGCTTCCTGTCGAGAACGTGTTCGGAGCCAGAGAAACGTTCCCGATGAATCCAGGATCAACCCTGACGACCTCAGTCTCCGGGTCGCCATTCGTGGGCGCCGTATGGGTTAAATTTACATGCAGCAGCGAGGCAGCGGAATTAAACGTCTCGGCAGAAATCGAGGGCTGCAGCTTGATTGCAAAGCGAAGAGAAATAGTCAGTACATTGAGACACATGACCAGAAGACGCACTTTTGCCCTCCTCTTCCTTCCCTTCTTGGACTCTTTCTTAGTCAGTTGGGATTGGGGAGCAGCAGCCTTTACAACCTTTGACGGACGCGTGTTGGGATCAGATTCCGGCGACCTTCGCTTGGAGGTGGTTTCTACAGGAGAAATGAGGTGAGATATGAATTAAAGAGTTTGAAACCAGGCCCACCAGTCATTCTGCAGCGATGTATAATGGTCAGAAAAGGTAGTGACCTCCATGAGAGCCGCACATTATTTATCTACCAGTGGCATCACAAAATCTGTGGCCCTCACAATCGCGTGTGACGTCACGCGACGAACAATGGTCTAGACCACCCACGTGCCAGTGATTGTAACTTTAAACAATGACCATCAGGCATTGGCACGACATCCGCGCTCTTTACCACTTCGCGCTTGACATTGTTCACCGTCTGCGTTGACTCTTGAGTTTTGGCCACAACGGGGCCCGAAGACACCGCGTACAATGTCCAAAATCGTTCAAAACTATTTTTTCCCTTCCTTTGTGTGAAGCTAAGTTCTCGTGTTCTCGCCTTCTAAGAAGATTCCGGCTGTCACCGCATAAACGGATTTTCCTCGCGCTTGCCAAGTAGGCAAGATGGATTCAGCTGGGACTCTTGGCTGACTCCGGTATCTTCCATATCAATCGTTCAATCATTTATACTCAAGAATTGATCATAGGTTATCCATAGGCGTCGTCAAATGTAAGTAAAGCGGCTCCTCAGACTTTCTTTGTATTTGAGAGTCCAATGTCCACAAAACTATCACGAGAATCAATATTATCTGACTTGAGTTGTGCTTAATGGTGGGAGCGTGGAGCAAGTTGGAAGCAATAAGGTTTGTCTGGTTTCAACATATGTGGTGGTCTAAGCCCCGATGCCCGGATCTCTATTAAAGTACGTCAAACTTTACACTCACCTTGGATGTACCTGACTCGTGCCATTCGAATTTGCGTTTGAAAGACCGGGAGGAGACGATCCCCCACTCCATGACTACAAATCCCCACATGGCGACCGATACGTATTAAATCCGACACATATCCTCTACAGACACACGTCTTGCGGCGCACGATTAGGCTTCAAAGCTTTATGAGCGGCCAGAAGAAACAGGTGGATATTGGTAGCTTTCCCGATTAAGGCCGGCGATCACAATATAGTACTACAGATCACGCCACCACCAGGCTCAAGACGACGCAATACTGTTAACAGGCCGCCGAAGTATACATCAGTGGTCCCCTGGGCTCCATGAATTCAAAGCATCCACTCTGTGCTACCACCACGCTGTCGCTTTATCGATATCACGGCCCTGGAAGAGGGAAAATAGCTACCTCAATCTGTCGTATGGACTTTCCGGGACATCCATACCTGTCACGTGGCCGCCTCACCTTCATAAAGGAGTTGTCGATGCGGCCCATGGTTGGGCCGTTCGCTCGTATAAAAGGCTCGCCCGTTTTCCCGTCCCTTCCAACTTCTTTCAATGAGCCCATCAAAATACGCAAGGCATACATTAATGCAGGCGACCGTCCGTGATGCGCATCTCGGACACCCCTCCTCAACAGCAATACAGAAGCCCCTACGAGGCCGCCGAGGAAGATTAACGCGGCTTCCCGACCTTCCCTTGGACATTCTATTTGTGGTAAAGTTATTCCAGTCCTTTGGAAATCCATCAACGTTCACTCACGTATCGACACAGATATTTGGATACTTGCATCCTCTCGACCTTTTACGCCTCTCGCGGTCTTGGAAACAGATGCGCGCGTTTCTCATGAGCCGTAATTCGAAATGGATTTGGCGGCATGCTCTTTCGCACGTTGAAGACCTTCCAGACTGCCCACCAAATATGTCGGAGCCCGAGTACGCGAACCTCATGTTCTCCTCTCTATGTCACGTTAGTGTTTTGTCGCATTTCACTTGTTGATCGGCGCTTGAGGATTCTTGCTTGCGCTAGTACTGCTGTATTGAACGGGCCCCGACAATTATATGGATTAGCAGGAGTAGATCATGCTCGAAATGCTTCCCTAATCAGTACGTTAATCTTTCGATTTCACATGTTATTTGACTGAAGGCAAAGACAAGTTTTCAACGCACCCAAAAACTACGCCAATCTAGATCTTTTCCGTCGCTTCCAGATGAATGTTGGGAATTTGCCCGGCTGACCGGGAAGGTCGTTCATAACACCTCCTTCGCGCCAATTACCAGCCGAGACACCTGTCAAAATATCGTAAATCTCGACATCCTTCAACAGCTATCCGAAGAGCACGCGATTGCGAAACGCCAGCCACAAGAGCTGGAAATGTGGCTTAGCAAAACACGACTTGATCACGCGGCATGGGTTGTGATTGCGGTAAATAATATTCATCCCAGTGCAGTGCGCAATGACCTACCTGATTGAACCACGCTCAGGATAACTTAGCTGCTTGGCAGCAAAATCAGGCACAAAAACGTGGCGACGAGTTGGCTGCTGCCCGTCGGAGAAGATTGGACGCGTAGGGTTTCAGTCTATATCGGAACGCGTCTTTGTTTGAACTAATTGGTTTACCTTCAGAGTTGTTCGAAACTTAATCGCCAGTGGTACGGTTCTTACCCCTCGTAACCTGACTCTTCATCTTGACTGACGAATACGATATGTCCCGAAGGTTATGAAGACGTCATCGAGAAAATGGACTTGGACTTGCTTCGTCAGCACAAACTTATAAAGAAGACGGGGGACCTCACAGCACGCGGTGAGCTATCCAATCCTGCCTTTCGTCCGTGCACTATTGTACCTGAGAACTAATTCCATTGGCACAGTTTGGGCGAACATAAAACCTTCGTTGATGGACTTCATGATTCAAGTCGAATCCAAGCTCCGCGAAGAACATCGACTCGACCAGATCACGCGACGTCGACGACTTTTCGCAAAATACATTTCCGACCTCTGCCCCCCACGCTGTTCTACTTCCGTGCCGATTTCGGAGCTATCGCAGGCGTTTCCAATTAAATCCGTTATCGAGTCTTCCCCGGTGGAGCAAGACATCACCTTTAATGACTTCCCACCACCTCATGCTATAATTATGCTTTCTTCGCTGTGGCACCGACAAAAGCGGCAGGACCTTGTGCAGATCATGCGAAAATCTCCACTGATGCCAAGGGCGGTGAGCGTCGCGCATCTGGATCTAGCAACGACTTTCTTTTACTGCGATGGCCCGGGGTACAGGGAGCCTATCGGTCAGAAGGATGTTTTGATACACCCATCAGCCTTTTCTCGACGTCCTGATCGCGATTATAACTCAGTGTCAGTGGCGCGCCTTTTTGATGACTTGCAGCAAGAGTTTTGGAACTTTGGTGGTGACCGTATTTCCTTCCATGAAAGTGCTCACCTCGCCGCACGGTCTATTATCGCTGCTGGTGGATACGATCCGAACACTACAACGGCGGCCACAATGGATGGATTATCGTTCCTTTTTGAATGCAGGTCTTGTAGGTGTTCGACTGATAGCAGGTTGGTCATGTCCTGGAGGCGAGCGGTATTGTTTCTCCTCTTTGATGAGGGGACTATCATGCTAACATGTTCTTGGTATACTATAGATAATGCATGCCATTGACCATATCAGCATTTCCAGACAACTTCCACCACCAAAATGGATCAAACTGGATCTCAGTGATCCATTTTATGCTACTGCTGTAGCTCAGATCGTCGGTGAAGAACCTTTTTTCCGTTGCCACATTTGCAATATGTTTGGTGATGCTGCTTTGATCACAAATCACATCAGGGAGAGGTACGTTTTCATTTTCAGTGAAGCACGAAGCGTACCATTGTAGCTGACAACCTCTTCGCATCTAGGCATACTCTATATCAAACAGTGACAGTTATGCGGCAGCCACATTCACCAGTCAGGGTACCGTGTCCCTTGCCTTTGCTTGGGTCCGGTAACAGTCTCGACGACTCGATAGCCTTTTGAATCGTTCCCTACCATTCATTCTTTTTCCGATGAATTGTCTTTGTCTTTCGTTCATCGATTAGATATCTGGTGGATTAGAAGTATGTAATGTAGACACAAAACACATGTTATAAGTCAAAGTCAAAGTCTGAGTCAGAGTCATCGCTTTTAGATTTTGAACCGCCCCGTATGTTCTTTTGTGGCTTCCCATTCGTTGACGTGGCTTTTGATCGCATACGTGAAGAAGGATCGTCTTCGTCGTCTTCGTCATCGTCACTCTCATTGTCCTTGCGTCGATGTCCGGGTGGTCGCTCAGGCATGTGAAGTGCACCTGTCACCAGAAGAATGGCTTCCAGCTCTAAACATCACATTGAGTTGACGTGCATTCCGGAGGAAACAAAGGAACGTGCGTACCCTCTATTCGTCGCTCCTGGTCAGCGCCCCAAGCAACAATTTGATTGCGAATTTCTCCTTTCTTGTACACAATGATCATGGGCACGCGACTGTCAGGCAGATTGGGTATACATTTGTCGCCTACGATTGAAACAAATTTTGTTCGGGGGTAGCGCTCTGCGAGCAGCCGGATGTGTTGAAAAGCTCGATCTGACCGAGGAATGCTGGATCATGACATACGTAAGATGTAATAAGATTTAGGTTTTGATGGAGAATGACTCGCCCGTCTTTGTAGAGAAAGCAAACCACACCTGTCCCTGCCCCTTCCTCGTCATCATCTTCGCTGATGTTACTAGCTTCCGTAACTTCTCGAGTATAATTATCCCTTCCGATCGGATACACACGACCGAAACGAGCTCTCTTATCTGCCTTGCGATCCTCGGCCAGACGCTGAAGCCTGTATGCAGCGATCGCCCGTTCTGTTTCATCATCTCGAGCATCTTCACTCAACTCTCGCAGTTCAGATGGTGTGAAATCGTTCAGTAAATCATCGAAGGTAGGAGAAGGCGGTGGAGATGGTGACGGAGGGGTAGATTCTCGGGCTGGCAAGATTCCATGCTTTCGAAGTATATCATTACTAGGTACATAAATGAGATGGAACAATTGAAGGTAGGTGCAATCATACAATTCAGTATCTTCGTTGGGGTTAACAGCCATGATAGTAGTTTAGACTTTGAGTAGTCAAAATGGTGATCAAAGGTTTTCGAGAGGCGTCGAAGGACTTCTTTTAATGTAAACCTTCACTTTATGTATGGATACAAGTTATCACTTGCGCTGCGGAACTTGAGATGGCTGCCGCGGCTGGGATAATATCTCACGTGATCCATTTGAGAGGCCGTTGCTCCTTTTGGTTGGGTCGCGGCTTGCTTCCGGACTCGCTCTGCAAAAAATATATACTTATGGTTCGGTTCTATTACCGCTAGTAACCATTGGCATGACTCACCCCAATTTCACACCCGAATTATATATTTTACGACTTTTATCCTCCTGCGATGGAAAGTCCACCAGAAAGCTTGTTACCTCGCCGATACCAAGAAGAAGTATTTGCAAAGGCTCAAACAGGTGAGATCATCTATATCTTGTAATTAAGAATTGGGCCTATAAAGATACTCAGAGAATATCATTGCTGCGCTGGACACTGGATCAGGCAAGACGTTGATCGGCCTTTTGCTCATTCGTTGGATATCCACTTTGGAAACATCAAAAGACAAAGTCATCGTCTTCCTCGTGCCCAAAGTCGCTCTAGTGGAACAACAAGGCAACTTTATTACTCAAAATACTCCTCTACGCGTGATCAAGCTGCATGGAGTGCTTGACATAGACTTGACGGACAGAGTTCGATGGAAGAAGCGGTTTGATCACCACGACGTCTTCGTGATGACTGGTACTGAACCTCTCTTTTACTCAACTCGATGCACTGATCACCCTTCCCAGCCCAGATTTTTCTCAACATCTTGACTCATTCTATCTGGAGCATTGACAGAGTATCCTTGATGATCTTTGATGAATGTCATCATACTCGGAAAAACCACCCTTATAACGGCATTATGCGCGAATACTTTCAGACTCCTGCAACGGCCTGTCGTCCAAAGATTTTTGGGATGACAGCTTCACCTATATGGAACCCAAGGGACCCAATCGGATCTTTAACTACCCTCGAAGCTAATATGGATTCCAAAGTCATCGCTGTCCGTGCCCATCTCGATGAAATTCACAACCACTCTCCAAAGCCAGTCGAAGTAAGTATATCGACATCTGTGAGGCTGTGATTGATCCTGTCAGCAGATAATCAAGGAATACCCGCCTCCGGAGGATTCATATACCGATTACCCTTCTCCGACATTGTGGGACTACCTTCAAGTCTTTGAGAGACGTATCTGGGATGAACTTGAGATACCTTGGAATGCACTAGAGATCAGATATTTCTCGACCTTTTCCAGCATAGGACCATACGCAGCGTCGCTCTTTCTGCATGTTGAGTTAGGACAACATATACTCCGTATCCATGATTCCTATCTGGGCAACGTACAATCAATAGATCATGCCGCTGAGATGGGTTTACCATCGCAGGGACAATTAAAGCCTCCGCCTGTTGATTTTTGGCAGATCCAGCAAATTTATGTTGATTTCGAAGAATTACTTTTCATGGATGCTCCCCTGGCTACCAATGTCCCTCTTCCTGTCTCTCTGACATGGTGTACCCCAAAAGTTCGAATCTTGGTAGAGTTGCTTCTTGCATATCATAGGCCGGGTTTCCAGGGAATCGTCTTTGTGGAGCAGCGCCAGACAGCCACCTGCCTAGCTCAGATTCTACCTATGATCCCAGAACTAAACAGCCTTTTTCGTTGTGGTGCACTAATGGGGCAAGGTGTCAATAGTGATGGAATTGGAAAATCGATTCCTGCTGGACACAAAGATACTCTTGAGTCATTCAGGCGCGGCGATATCAATCTCCGTAAGCTTTGTGTTATCTTGCACAGTAAGGCCGAAAATGTACCCTGATGCTCTTCCCCAGTTATTGCAACTTCAGTGGCTGAAGAGGGACTTGACTTTCCGGTATGATTTCTCCCTATTTCAAAATATCACCCGTTGTGCTTATGACACAGGCATGCGATCTTGTCATACGCTTTGATCCCTTGGCCCACATGGTCGGATACGTCCAGTCTCGCGGCCGGGCTAGAAACAAGACTTCAACCTTCATTGTGATGATACAAAAGGGCGACAATGCACATCTCATTCGATATCAGACGCTAAAAACTGCTGAACCAGAGATCAACAAAATTTACCGGTCTCGTCACATATCAGAAGATGGGTCATCTGAAGACCATTTTTACGATGACGAAGTTGAACCTGCAGACCTTGTGGAGCGTGAGCGATACGTTGTAGAATCGACTGGGGCAGTTCTTACCTACGATAATTCCATATCACTTCTCAATCGTCTCTGTTCTCTCGTTCCAAGAGATCCTTTCACGCCTCAGCATGTTCCCAAATATTCAGGTGACTTCGAAACCACAATTATCTTACCATCCAGTATACCTCTTTCACCTGATGATCTCACGTTCACCGGACCTCTTCGACGTTCGAAGAAAGAAGCTAAACGTGCAGCTGCTTTTATAGCCGTCAAGAAATTGCACGAGCTCAATGTTTTCGACGACTTTCTCTTACCTGTCTCAGGTTCCAAAGGAAGAGAAACCGAAGATGCAGACGGTCGCCCCATTACTGATGTCTCACAAGTGCCTGTTATGCTGGATGTCCTTGTCCATGATCCCTGGACCACAGGGCGTAGCTTGTGGATCCACCCGGTCTACATCGACAATCGACTTGTCGCTGGGCTTGTTACTGGAACCAGGCTCCCACCTGTCAATGTCGTCTGCGGCAAATCTGTATGTACAAGACCAGGCCGACGATTGGTTTTTGAGGATGAAGATGAGCCGCACAAAAGAAGACTGATGCTTGAGTTCACGAGACTAAGTATATGGCTCCGCATCACAGCACGACCATTGTCCCTTCCCACTAGCCTATTTCTCGTGCCTCTCACTGCGTTTTGCGAAATAGACTTTGATGCCATGGAGTTACTTGTCGCTGGTCCCCGTGGGTATTCCGACTGGAGTGTTATCAACGAGGACGACTTTGACAATCTCATCATTATGAATACCAACCAGTTTGGAAGGCCATATCTGCTTCACAATATCCGCAATGACCTGACGCCTATGTCGAAGCCACCAACGGGTTCAACCGAAGACGGCCATGGAAACTACCACGAGTATTTTGTTCAGAAATGGACAAGGAAGAGATGGACTGCCCGTGTTCCAACTGACGGACCACTGGTAGAAGTACATTTACTTCCTCGTTCTTCCGATGGACTCTATAATCTGCATTCCGAGACGACAACTATCCCCACTATGGTGCATACAGCATCCAATGGGCTTGTGCTTCCGCGAGATTCATGTCAGTGGTTTGCTATGTCGCCTAATATCCGCGAGGGCTATGAAGTGCTTCCTGCTCTGTGTCACAGAATCAGCGACGTCTACCGCGCTCATCGCGCTCGCTTTGAACTTGGTCTTCCGCCGATAATAGATAATCTCCTTGTTGAAGCTCTCACTCTGCCCTGTGCCGATATGGGCTATAACAATCAGCGACTCGAGACTTTGGGCGATTCCGTTCTGAAACTATGTACTACTGTCCATCTATATAATAAGTATCCTCATCGCCACGAAGGCCAGCTATCTATCCTCAGGGCCAGTTCCATTTCCAATCGTTTTCTGCTTGCTCGTGCGAAAGATATAGGACTTGAGGCGTATGTGACAAGCGAGCGCCACAACGTTCATACATGGAGGTACGTGGAGAGTGTCGATCAGTCATTGAACCCATCAGCAGATAGGTGTGTGTGTCGACGATATCCTCGTCGAAGTTTACAGGACTGCATGGAGGCAGTAATCGGTGCTAGTTTCCTAACTGGTGGTATCCCCATGACCCTCCATACGGGTACATCGCTTGGTCTTTCTTTCGGGGGGCCCATCCCCTGGGCGATTCGATATAGCCGACCTCCAGTGGCTTGTAATGTCTCGCAGTATTTTATTGACTTAGAAAATTGTCTTGGCTACACTTTTCATCGACATGAGCTCCTTGTCGAAGCTGTTACACATCCTTCGATATGTTCAGGAGGCTCTCCTTATCAACGTTTAGAATTCCTCGGTGACTGTGAGATTCTTTTCCATTTGATAATATCCCCTCGTTCTAACATCACCCCATCCATTCAGCTCTGTTGGATCTGGTTGTCCTCGATTATCTCTTTAAAAAGTTCCCTAATGCAACTTCCCATCAACTATCATTACCAAGAGCAAAGGCGGTCTGCTCCCCATCGTTAGCATCTCTTGCCGTTCGACGTTTGAACCTACATCGCATTCTGCTTGTCAACCGTATGGACTTGATGGAAGCCATTGAATCATACGTTCCCCTTTTGCGATCGACAACGGGCAAAGAAATCGTCGAACGGGGATGGAAGTACGATCCACCGAAAGCTCTCAGTGACGTTTTCGAAAGTGTGATGGGAGCTGTCCTTGTCGACTCTGCCTACAACTACGATAAAACTGCTGCCGTCGTTGAAAATTCTATGGAAGACATTCTATCAGCATTATCTCCATCTATTGCGTTGGATCCGGTGACCACCCTCAGACAATGGATTGCCGAAGCAGGCTGTTCAAAACTTTCCATAGAGTAAGATCCGTCTTGCCATTGAACTATCCGGCTAGGTAATCATGATTGTTTCAGAAAAAGAAAGAGAATCCACAACGGAATAGAGAGCGATGGCGTTGCGGTCCTTGTCCACGGAACGATTGTGACGGGGCCGATTTTGGCGGCAAGCCAATCAGTCTCGAAGTTCATAGCTTCGGAAAGGGCCTTGGCCGTGCTAAAGGATTCTGGTCGTTCCCATTCGCTCCTGCAATTGTGTGATTGCCAGAAGGCCAAGTTTAGAAAAGATGCCGTTTCAACTGACGATGTTGTTAAGAATAACGTCGCGGGTTTGAAAGAAGCGGATTCTATCAAAGAGGAAGACATAGAATATGATTAGGAGTTGTTTCCCCGGAGTTATATTTATTCTCCTCCGTTATTAGGCAGTGGAACAATACTAGTAGTCCGGATGAATAGGTGCTCGCCACGAATATGGAAGGGTTGCCCGCAGACCTAGAAAATGGTCGTTGATCCATATTCTGAATACTCATTTGTCGTAACACATTTGAAACCGACGCTTGGGAACACAACAAAATACACGTGCTGAAGCTGAATGACGAAGCTTATGGACCCGACACTGACGGATATCTCACGTTGATTTCAGGGGTTTGTCACGGCCGCAGAGCCCGCTACTTGACATTTATTGGTCACTGGTCCGCTTCATGCCTATCATCGCAGGGTGATCAGTGATCATTCGTTGAAACACACCGATTGGTAAAAATTTGTCCGTTCGACAAATCCACTACGTTCAATGAAGTAGTGGGAAATGTACCTGGCTCTTGACAGCCAAACTTGGAGCTAGGCCGGCCCGGAATGCCTGGGACATGATCATCTCACCCACATGGATGTCCAAACAATAGCCACAGCCTTAAGCTTAGGCTTTCACTTACACTGTCATCTTAGATTATAATGGAGACGCCACTTCATGTGACAAATCGGGGAACTGAGGTTCAACGTTCAGCGTCGTTTACCCCTCAGTCCAGATTGTCGGTCCTGCAACCTCGGGGGGTCCCAGAGGTATATATATGGTTGTTGGGGGGGAGGAAGCTAACAGTTACATTTATCACAACGCCCGAAGGCAGTCAAGTCCGTAGTGCACCTGGTTCCGCGACCGTAGTATGGGGTCCGGGCTGTTCGTGCGCGGACCGTGGCCGGTAATCTTGTTTTATCCCTACCAACTATAGAAACTATCTATGTAGATATGGATAAAATAATTCGGTATATGCATCCCCAAAAAAGTACATGGCGTTCACGCGTTCACTAGCATGCGCCGCGGCACAATGTCTGGGTTTGGAAGGACTCACATCCAGTATTGGTCACGAAGCTCCTCATTGTCCCCAACGCAGAGAAACCGTTGATTGTATGAAAGAGATTTGTACAGCGTGGAGTCCAGACTATTGGATAACATGGCATAAGATTTCATTTCTAGACGGTCAGGGACAGTCGCGTTGTACTGTACTTAGTGGTGGTCAATGCTAATAGATCTACGAGATAGAAATTTCTATGCGCAAGTTGCAACACTCGTCTTCATACTTGAGAAGATCGATGAGGATAGACGAACGGACAACTGATAACATTCAACTTAGATGAATTGAGAGCTAGCGTGCATACATGAGCGTATCATGAGCGCTGAAAGGAATCCTGGAGAGGATATCAGGTCAGTTCGACACACACAGAGGTAACTGGCTACTCACATGGGGTTATGTGCTCGTGGAAGATGCTCAGACATCGCGAACCATTTCACGGACACTGCGCAGCATCTCCTGTGATTATCCTCGGAAGGTACACCCGTTTCCAGCAAGAGTTATCGTACGTGTGTCTGCCTAAGAGTTAACATGCAGATAACTTAGGTCGAGGGATGATAGCAACTGTGACGGCTCTCAAACGCATGAAGGACAAGGCGTCCATAGCATACCTCACTTGAATACGCGAATTGTGAGTACGTAGTACGGTTGTTCGTGCGCAGATCACGCCGATAATAACCAACAACAACCATGGTTTTTCAATCGAATTTACTAACAATACCCTTCGGAGCCGTTTTTGTCATAGGATTTAGATCTAGCTTGTCAGGATTTGGATCTAGCTTGTCAGGGTATGATCTGGGGTCCTAATAGTAGTAACTCAGCCAGACCACATGATGTACGTTTTGATGATTATGAGAATGAAGTGGAAGAAGATGAGAAATGCTAGAGACGAGCGAACTTCGTGTCGACGCGCGAGCCGGCTGCTGGACGCCGTAACGGCGATGCCCGGCTTTGCTAGGGCACGCTGGTGACGTTTGACGGACTAAGTAGAGTTACAGCCAAGTTTCCCATAACATTGACTCACCTATTCTGAATCCAAATCTGGACGGGGTTTTCAGAACGCTCAATGTATCAAATGCCGTTTGTTGGGGTCTATGACTCTACAATAGTCATGATCTTGGTAATTCCTGTGCTCTGCTGTGCCCCGGCTAGGCACACTCGTGATGTGAAGGTTCACAACCACATGCATGTACTATGTCTATTATGTAGTACTTAACGGGGCTCTAATTGATGTTCACCGGTGTACTTATGTGTAACCATATCGTTGCCCAATGGAGAAACAATATCCCGAAAGTCTGGGATTGTTTCGTAATTGCAAAAGTCATTATATGACACAGGAGACAACTTACAAGTCGATTGAGGGTTTCCGTATTTTCAGTCAATAATGATCCTCATTTGAATCGTTGGCCCAGCCTTGATAATTAATTTCAATAACATCCTGATGTACACAGAAGCAATATTCAACGTACATTTGAACATTTGACCGCAGGTTCTCATGTACGCGATGGACGAGCACCGCTCAATTTCTCGACCCAGACTAAACCATCATTTGATGCTCGGCGTCAATTGAACGGGAGGTCCCATAGTTGGACATATCGATCTAATCCCTCCATTTTGACCACTCTTGTCTCTCTCCATTTGTTCTTCTGTAAATCAGCGTCTAACTGACCCAGAGTTGAGTCATCTCGACCAAACAGTCGACTGATAAAAGCCACTAAACAGGAGCCGACTCAAGTCAGAAAAACCTGGATATGTCTGCCCTTGCATCGCCCTCCTTTCTTCGCCACTTGAAATCACTCTATCCTCGAAAAAATATATCTCGCCGTAAGTCAATGAGGATTGTTTCATACACTTTTGTGTCACAACACAAATCTCATACATTGCTTGCAGTTGGAAATCCATGGTATATCGTTGCCAGCGTGGGCTTTTGCGCGAGTAACAGACCTGATGAAGTTCCTCGTGTCTTTCAACACGCTTTGAAGGATCTCGAGGCAGAGAGCGATGATATCGAAGATTACCGTCTGCTGGCTCGAAAAGTTCGGGATGCCCTATTCAAGGCTGGATTGACAGCTGGATTTGCCAGGGTAGGGATATCAATCCTAAACGTCCAAGACAATAGCCAATGTTAATTAACTGAATCCGTGTGTTTTTCTGACAGAGCATTAACAGTCTTGCTTCTCTGCATGAGGTTATGCCTAAGGAACTTCGTGACACGAGAATGATGCGGTGAGTCCTTCCGACTCCAGCGATTTGAAAAACTTTTGATAGTGGTCATTTTGACAAGGCGTACCGAAACCCCTATCGAAGAGCATGAGAAGATTGGCAAAGCGCTTTTCCGTAGGATTTACGGCGAAACAGCAGATTCGATACAGGATTTAATGAACGACATTTATCCAGACCTGGGTGAGTCCATTGCGAGTCACTTTGGGGCCTACTGCTAACCTTTGCACAGGATGGTTTAATAAAAGTATCATTTATGGTGTGAATTACGGGTTTACCGACATTTTGTCGCCGCTGGAGACATCATATACAATGATCGCAGCTCTTACAGGTAAGGACTGGTCTATTTGATTCTTCGCGTTGCCGCGATTCTATTTGACATTTACATTCTCAGCGACCGATAATCCTCGACAGATACAGTGGCACCTCGATGGCGCTCAAAGGGGAGGGGCAACGCTGGGAGAAGTACAGTCCATTCGTACTATGTCCATGAAAGTCGCTGCACGATCAGGCATTCAATGGAGGAATGAAATTCCGAAAGTCGGGGAATCTCTCGTAGTAGCAGGAGGCATTGGACGTTAATAACGCAAGAGCAGAAGAATGTGTATTGTACTAGAGTGAATTGCAAATAATCCGTGGAGTCATGGAGTCATAAGTGGTCATGGAGTCATCAGTGGAATTAGCAATTGATGGATATCCGGAGCTCTGGCCGCTGGTGCCGACGAGTTCGGCTGATGTCTCCGGCTTGTTCTGCCGCCGTGGTAGTTCTCTCCTCATTGTTCGTGGTTCTGTTTTACCGGTCTAGTTATTCTACCGGTCTAGTAATTTTACCGGTCTAGTATTTTGTCGGTCTACCCGTCAAAGAACAACGGATTATTTACCGCACCTTCTGGCCAGAGAATAGTCAAAGTCCGAATTCGGAATCAGTTTGGAGATGTCACACTGGTGATTCAAGATATCAAGCCTTCTGTTACTAAGTACCTTTATAACAGTCTCCGAGTTTTACCAAGGCATGCTTTAAGGTTGAGAAAAAATCACAAATTGAGAATTTCTCCGAGTCTATCGTTACAACTTGTACCATCGAGTAGCTTATGTCAAGTCGGGACATTTGCTTCCAGCCCTCTGCACCTAGATAAGAAGCTGTCCTGATGAATAATAAATATGGTCTCGTCCTGAAGCTTAGAATCACACGGTTAGCGCGGATCAGGTTTTGAACGCTTCGCAACACGTGTGGTCGGGAAGTTCTTGAAAATAATGATGGGATCTGAGATCTGAGATTCCAAGCGTATGAAACTGAATTTGTTGAGACACTACATGCTGCTTTCTGAAACCAATAACCGCTGATACTCTCACCGAGAATATCGGCATCAGCTGCCAGTGGGATCACGGCAAAACCCCCTCTGTAAGAATCTCAAAATATCTGATACCTAAATGGAGGTTATCCGGTTTGGTATGGATAGGTGTAATTCTTACGTTACGGAAAGTCATCCGATAGATTGTTATGGATTTCAAATATATCACCGACTTTTGGACGGTCGTTCCACAGCCATCCGAATCGCACTTGATTGATGCGGCTTTACCGCACTTCAAGATCAAATATTTGGATTGTCAATTGCAGGTCGTTCATCTGGAGTCTCGAAGGGGAACTCAATGTAAATGCTGAATGCTGTAGAGAATACTATGGTCGTCTGATACTCAATTGATTCATTTCATCGGCTGTAAGTCAATAAGACATACGTCTCAGATACGAATAAGTGGCGCAATCCCGAAAAGTCTAAATCGACCACGCTGCTGATGGCGTAGCATCGTACCCGATGGTACCAGGCTCACAAGGCTCACCATCTACCAAACTCGCCATCCACGGCCCACCAGGCTCGCCATCCATATGTGCAACTTTCATTATCATCAGTGCAAAACTCATTTGATTGACTCTTGTTGGGAATGCCTCTATTATTATGTTACTATATTGATACCTACCGACACTAATTAATAGTTATGGTCTGTTAGTGATAGGGATATATCGATGATTTATTAATTTTAGTCAAGTTTCAAATTTTTTTCTAAAATGCACACACCAATCAACATTGAATCTAAGTAGAGATTAGCTTGACCGTAAGATGTTACTGATTACTTGTCTGACATTGTAGAATAGGCTTTAGCATCTCTATTCCTTTTGAAGCGACCAACCTTCTCCTAAACTGATTTTGCTGATGTAATCCCCAGCCGGAATTCGCTGACAAGTCTCATACCAAGAACGTCCACGTGTGGTTTTGGGATCGTGCCCACGCTGTTTATGTGAGTCTCAACTTGAATATGTTTTCTGTATCTGAGGGCATAGAGTTATTCTTCATATCGTCTTTAGAATCGTCGCACTCCAAGGATAAAGCTTAGCGACCCCTATGACTGTTCTTGCAACTTCCTCCTTTCTCACCCATCTGAAATCACTTTATCCTCGAGGAGACTGCTGTGAGAAGGACTTCTTAGTTCAGTATTCATGACATATTTCTCATACCATGACCGGTAGTAACTAATCCATGGTACATCATCACTAGTGTGGCATTCTGTGCGAGCAATAGGGTAGAGGAGGTTCCTCGGGTATTCAAATATGCTTTGAAAGACCTTCAAGCGGAGAACGACAAACTTGACGATCATCGTCTACTGGCTCGTAAAGTGCGGGATGCCTTATTCAAGGCAGGCATGGTTGCTGGTTATGCTCGAGTGAGTTATGGGCTTTTTATCAATGTAATACAACAAGGAATACAAGGCCCATCCTTCACTGCAGACAATTAATAGCCTTGTTGCCTTGCATGAGGTGATGCCTGAGGAGCTGCGCGACACCAAGACTCTGAGGTAAAGATCTATGATTTGACTTCGCACTTCGTGATTGTTACGAATTTTGCAATCCAGACGCACGGATATTCCAATAGAATTCTACGAAAAGACTGGTGGAGCCCTCTTCCGTAGTATCTACGGCGAAACAACAGAGTCGGTTCAGGGCTTGTTGGATACTATCTATCCAGATATGGGTAATTCTCCGCGTGTGGCTGGTGGTGTATCATTCACTTTCCGACAGGATGGTTCTCAAATACGATTGGTTATGGTATGACCTATGGTTTTACAGATATCTTGTCGCCGCTGGAGACGTCATATATCTTGGTTGCAGCTCTTATCGGTTAGTACATGTCTCGAAATTTGAACGATTGCAATTTTCTAATCCGAATGTGTCCTTAGCGAGCGATAGCCCTCGGCAGATTCAGTGGCACCTTGATGGTGCTCGCAGGAGAGGTGCAACGATTGAGGAAGCACGAACTGTTCGTACTATGTCAATGGAGGTCGCCGCACTTTCTGGGATTCAATGGAGAGACGGGGTTCCAGAAGTGAAGGATTTCATTGAAAACAAACAATAGCAATAATTGTGATAAATGCTTCCATTGAAAGTAGAGAGTATAAATTGGCCTCATCTGTGGTAGACAATCATTGAGTTGCCCTTGTAAACTATGTTCGATTGCCTTCATATCTGTCACCTTATATGAAAACCAATTTTTTTGCCTTCTCCCAGTCGACTGGATGTCTAGAGGAGGCCCATTCGTCGACGGCAGTGATATCTTGAATTGAGTACTGGAGACTGTTTTCCACTTGTACAAAGAAAGTTCATCATTGGATAGGCAACACAATGTCTCAACGAGTGAGCCTACCACCAACTGCCCAGCAAAGGTCTACTTGTCTCAAGATAGTAGTTTTGTGTTGGCTTCAAGTCTTTGAAATTTCCAGAGTAAGATCGACAATTACTTACGACGAGAATATCATAATCGCTGAAGTTTGAATGTGCCCCCTCATTTCACGCAACGACTAGGAAGATGTTGTAAACATGCGAAGAGATTCAAGTCTAAGGGTGGTTGATAGAACTGGTTCAGCCATTGCTAAGGATCAATATTACGAGCCTCAGACACGGTTGTTATCCTCAGGCTGGCATGACTAAACTTCCATGACATACCTATCCTCTTGTAAACAGCCAGAGTAAAAAGGAAAGCTCCTGCGGTACTGGAATTCAACGAAGTGCGGTCGACACGGTCTAAGCTACCTTGGTCCCGATAACGTGTCACGTGTCACTTTTCACCACTGCAAGGAGTTTGTCAACGGCCTCTTGACTTTCTTTCAGTGGTTTGGCCGTCGTCGACGCACTATCGTCCCCTAGCAGGGTCTAAAGCCTCCTGGTAAAATTCAGTGTCTATATGGAGGACTCCAGCGTCTCTGGCGCGCATGACAACAATCTGGGTTCTTCCGTAGCGTCAATATTGGGCATTAAAGGCGGTCTTCGCTTTCGACCCCATGGATCAACTCAAAAGGCCCATATTATCTTGCGACGCGTCACTGTATCCAACGACTCCAACAATGATGGACTTGGCAGCAAAGTCGTGCGTTTCACGCTCATTGCGCACAAACGAATCGAAGTTAAGCCAGGGAAAGAGTTGCTTCTCATGCTGGAGTCGGAAAATGGGCCATTCAAAGACCAAGCTGTCGTCATGGAGGGTGACCTCAAGTCTTCTGGAGATCGTTTAAACAAGGAAGATAATCCACAGGACACTGATAAAGAAAAGTTCTTAGTTCCACCTGTGAAAGAAGCGATTCCACCCAAGATGCGTAGAGCATGGGCTAAGGTTGATGATCTTACTTCGGCCACTTGTGCGTCACTCTAAATTTTCATCATTACTATGACACATCAATCATTTCCTTCCTTAGCACTATCGAAAAAACAACCTCCTCCGCTGACTTCTGTTGGCGTTCAGACAGAACGTTCGCATGTTTCGATATCAACTCAGACTGAATCGCTCTTCAAAGATGAATCATCTCAAACATCTTCATTGTCTACGTCTGTGTCAGTCCAGGTTGATCTACCTTCGCCTATCCGAATATCGAGCGCTGTACAGACTGGGTTGACGCAGTGTGGTGACGTCGGCGTTTTTAATGAGACAGAACTAACTCCTGTCGGTTTAAATTGCAGAGGTATAAACGAGGACCAGGGACCTCACCTCATCGTATGTCCCTGAAATCCTGATGCACCTATTAAATTTTCATGCATACTAGGACGAGGAGAAAGAGCGAAGCCTTTCTCCTATGGAACTCGATTCTCCCTCCGACTCCCCTCAACCTTCTCCTGTGGTACCAGTTTCTACCCTATCCATGTGTATTCCACATCTCTTTCCTCTTTCTGTTCCTTCACCCATATATTCGCCCACCTTATCAATTGCGTCCAGTTCGGGCGCCCAAGACATGCAATTGTCTCCTATTGATATAAAACCAACCTTGCATCTGGAAGATCTTCTGTCGGATGCCAAATCTCTACCACCTCCAATAAATGGTACGCTTGCTGATGACTCCAAAGCGACTGCCTTTCCTTCCCATCAGAACACTCCTGCGATATCTTTAGCCACGTGTATCTCTCCGACCTCGGACATCGCCATGGGGTCTGAACATACAGTTAAACCAGCAGTGAACAACCCTTTTGTATCAGGAGGATTTGTAACAGATTTTGGGGTACCGTTTGAGAAGCCAAGTGGAAGTGGTCATGGTCTCGAGACTAAAATCAATGACTCTAAGGTAAGTCCTCCACATTGTTCGGTGTTCCAGTTCTGTTTCATTTCAGACGTTTTGTCTTCGGGAAAGCCATCCCATTTACTACAGCCTCGCCCGATACCTGTCCCTTCCCCTTCTTCGGCTGTGAAGTCGAGGGTTACCTGTCCTTCTACTGCAATGCAGAACGCCATTGCATCTAGCAGTAAAGTACCGTCTCCAAAGATTCCAACTCGGCCAAGAATCCACACACGTATCCTAAGTGGCCGAGCCCTCGAAAAATCTCCTGTCAGGGATTCGCACAAATCTCTGCCTCCAGATCCCAAATCATTAGTTTACATTCCGTCTGGCCCGACGTCGAATCCATTGGGCATTCGACCTTCTGTATCTGTGGCTGCCTTGAGTAAATTTCCTCGGAGCACTCCAAGAATGCCACCCAACGCACCTAAAACATTATCGACGCCAGCTTCAGCGCCAGTTAAAAGACGTTTGGTCGTCGGAAGTGAGTGGCGGCCATTCGTAAAAGCAACAAATAATAATGGACCTGCGGGTGACCTTCCTCGTTCTGCGCCAGTGACACCGTCCGCTCCACCATCTACACCAACGATGACTTCACATATTGTGTCATATTTAACACCTACTCCCCCATCTGCTGCGCCACCACCTCTTCCCTCCTCCGCTCCAGAAAATAAATGGAAGCTTGTAAGTGCCACTCTACCCGCCTCCCCAGCCACCACATCCGCAAGTGTCCCTACCACTCCATGCCCCCCTCCAAAGAACAATGTCAGCGAACAGGATCAGAATGGTAAGACTCCAAGTCGAATACAACGATCGCCACTTCTTGAGAAGGCACAAGCAAGTAGGTTCTCTCTCATACTCGATCCGTAGGGTTGTATTGATTCTTCCAGATTCATTGAAAGATAGAATAGCACCTTCTTCAACTAGCTTGAATACTTCCACACCGTCAGCACCCGTCAGAAGCAACGGCCGTGACTTACGTAGCCGAATATCTGATGCCCCCGCTCTTTCCAAGACGTCCACACCTGCTTCCAACTCAGTCGCGACATCTCCTACTTCAACTCTCGTCTCCCAATCTCCTGGTGAGTTTTGACATCCCGAGTTGATCTGTTCAAATGACTGAGACATTTGCATCTGCAGCACCACCTCTCTCGTTATCATCATTATTATCACCTGTAGTGCCCAAGAACATATCGCCTGTACTTAATCACCCCCTCCCACCAAAGCCCACCTTCGTAAGCGTCAAGAGAGAAAGACCTAGATCACCTGAACCCGTTTCGCGGAAGAAACAGAGGCGGATATTTAAATGGCCTACGGTTGATAGTAATTATTCAACTAGATTGGTAGGTGATGGCCAGGTTGGTGTGCGGAATATAGCTTTCAGTTCTGATGGAAGTCACTTTGCGTTAAGCTGTAAGTTTCTTTTCACTTTGATATACTGAGCAAACAGATTACACTTGTCTACAGGCAATGATCGGACCATTCGTATATGGAATAGCCGAAATAGGAAAGAAATTGCGAACCTGTCGCATAATTCTCCAGTCCTAGCAGTAGCTTGGATGGAAGGCGATGCAGGTGTTGTCTCTCTCGGAGAAGACGGTCTCGTCAGCAAGTGGACAAAGAGTGTAAGTTTTTTGGTTTTGGGAATGTCAGAACGTCTTTCACAGGTATTGATATCGACAAAGCAGGGCATAAATCATTGGCAGTGGGCTAAGGTGCTCGATGCTGGGAAGAACGACGGAAGAGCTGATGACGACAAGATATGTTTGGCATACGTCCGTGATCGAATAGCGGTGTCATACCCACGGGTTGGTGTCAGAGTGTGGATCTGGTCAAAAGGTGCCACGAATATGTATGATGGGCAATTGTTAGATTGATTGCTGACAGAATCTCACAGGGACTTGGCAGGCTCAAAGATCTATCTTACGACAGAATGTAACTGCGATTACATTTGTCGATGGTGGAGCGGCTATCATTGGCGGAACGCGCGATGGAGTGGTGTGAGTTGTTTACATTAGTTTTCTCATGGTATCTACATCATTCGTTTGGCAGGTGGCATTCCGACATACCCAACGGCACTTTACGCGCATACGCTTTTCTCTCGTCCAGGATGTAAGGCGATGAATCAAGTTATCTTTGCAAATGCTGATGATTATGCTGAAAGCTATACTTTGGATCTGACGCCTTCAGGCACCCATGTCCTCGTGGGTCTAGGATCAAAAGCATATGTCGTTGGGATTCATAAACCAGGCAACAAGGGCGATGTTGAGCGGTCGTTTACGTGCAACGAACACGAAAACAGATCGCAATCCAGTGGTACACCGCCTGATGGCTTTGGTGCGGTGTTTGCAACCGAGGGCCAAGCTGTCTTGTTCGGGAGCGTAGAGGGATGTGTCCTAGTCTGGGATCGAAAGAAGGCAGTCATCGTGTATGGACTTGAGCACGAGGAGGGTACGTACTTTACTTCTTGAATGGCTTGTCGCCTCATGTGATCATTTATGGTATGTATAGGTGACACCATTCAGGCTGTTGCAGTGCGTACACCTTTGTAACGGGAGTCATCGATTCATTCATTCATCTTTGATTCATTCCTCCCAGAGCTTCGATGGACCCACGAATCGTGAGGGATACCTTTTGACGGGGACAAAGTCCGGGAAGCTATCGTGGTGGTCGCAGCCTGTGGCGGCACCATCGTAGGAGAATTTTCGATGTATTTTATTCCTGATAAAATAAAATGGAGCGTGGGAGTATCATGAGACGTGTCGTTGGTTTGACCGTGTTTGGCTTTGCCGGACTTGCGTTCAATCAGGTCGTTGCCACAGAACCTCTCTAGATTGTCAGCGACAGTCAACCGTGCTAGTGAATCGTTTGTCTACTTTCTTTCTGTGCGTAGCCCATTTTTGCTGATGGCCGTCATGTCGCGCAGTCGACTTGTCCGTCTACGTGCTCTTTAGGTTTTCTCCAGGCTCGTAGCATCCCCTGATCGCTTTTGAAAGCGCCTTAATTATCGACTTCTCTCGTGCTCCTAGGTCCGCCACTTGTTCCTTAAGTTTCGACTGCTCAGAAGATCAGTGAGTCCATTTATCTCTCCTTGTCTCTTGTCTCCAAGCATCCGGCCACGAGGCTCTGTGCCACGCCAACCCTGTTGCCCAGGATGCCACTAGGCGATAAGAAACTGTCGATTTGGTCGTGTTGCGTGTGGATCGCTTACTTATATGCCACCTGGTCCTTCTCCGCAGTTATCACCTCCTTCGACGGATAACCTAGACACCGACAATGCAGACGATCAAATGTGTAGTCGTTGGAGATGGTGCGGTCGGAAAGGTCCGTCTGTTCTTGGGATAGTCATTGTCGTTGTGATTCACCGGAACAATGTTGGTCATGACCACCAGACTTGCCTGTTGATATCTTATACCACCAACAAGTTCCCCAGTGAATACGTTCCAACGGTACGCACCCTTCGGGTCTGCTGCTCTGGAAGTTCGTTAGGAAACGACCTACCATGCCTAGGTTTTCGACAATTATGCCGTCACGGTTATGATCGGTGATGACCCCTATACGTTGGGACTGTTCGATACGGCCGGTACGTGTCTTAGCCTGAGCTTTTCGTATCACGGAGATCCTCAAACATGCATACCTAATAGGCCAGGAGGATTACGACCGTCTCCGGCCTCTATCGTATCCTCAAACTGATGTTTTCCTGGTCTGCTTCAGTGTGACCTCTCCCGCCTCCTTCGAAAACGTGAAGGAGAAATGGTTCCCGGAAGTGCATCATCATTGTCCCGGCGTGCCATGTCTCATTGTGGGCACTCAAATCGATTTGCGGGACGATGTTCAAGTGATTGAAAAGCTGGCAAGGCAAAAACAAAGACCAGTCACGAACGAGCAAGGTGAAAAGCTTGCCCGGGAGCTCGGGGCGGTCAAGTATGTAGAATGTTCAGCATTGACGCAGAAGGGTTTGAAGAACGTCTTCGATGAGGTAAGTGAAAAGATGCTCGGCATGTTCTTTCCATGTGTAACTGTGCCTTAAATTGCGCGCCTCATTTAATCTTTCAGGCCATCGTCGCTGCTCTCGAACCTCCCGTGGTGAAGAACAAGAAAAGGGCCTGCCTTATTCTCTAAGCCTAGTCTTGGGGTTTTTACTTCACCATACATGTTACGATCACCTTTACGTCACGATTTGCTTATATATCCTCTTTTTGGTATTTTCTTTTCCTTTCCTTTCCCTGAAGATATTTCTCTCAGGTCATGCCTTATACTAAGATACATTTCCAAGGGTATTATTTGTCCATTGCCATGAGTTAGATACTTCCGCCGGCTTCTCCAAAGAGTAAGATTGTTATCAATAGTGCAAACGCGCAAGTTACAAATGGTAAGTGAGAAAGAACGTCCTCGGAACAGATGTAAAATAGTCTAGTTGTAGTAAGAATATCCACCATTGTCCATGCAAACTGTTCCGATTCCGAGGCTTAGACGGAGGTTTCTGTCCCTTGCCACCACTGCCACGTTGTAGTAGGGTTCCAACTATAGTGAATCAGCGCTATTTCAGGTTCGCTTGAATTTGTCTTACTAGTGAGATGGTTTGGGGTGATGGTGCTGGTAATCATCCTGTCTCTCCTCGCTACTGTAAGAATCCGTGAGATAGGAGAGTGCTTTACACTATTTTAGATACACACCCTTCGTCCGACACGTCTCGCTGGACTGGACGCTTCATTTTGTACTGTTTCAACGCTCGAGGCACAACATCATTCGTGGTGCGAGTTGGGACAGCCACAGAGAACGATGCCAGAATGACGAGCGTAGCCGCAAAAACAGTGAAACTAAACCAGCGCATGGCCCTTGGTCCTGGAGTTTTGGGCGTGCGGGTTTAAAAACTATTTCTTCGCGCGCACAGGTCGCGCTTTTATGTAGCCCGGGTAGAGTGGATGCGCCCGAAAGACCGGATGAAACGACGCATGTGGAAAGGCCACGCTGGCAGCTAGCTGTCGATCAACCTTTCGTATAGAGTCAGGAGAGACGGAGAAGTTGCGGTAGGCACGACCACGCCGAAAGAAGAGCGCGGGTCTTGGCTCGAACAGATAACGAGTGAGCGGCATTGCAAATGCCCGAGTAATCTAACCCTCACTGCCAAGAGGATACGCCAGAGAGACCTTCATTGACGTACTCTGATGAGGTTGAGGCCAAGTTTGATAAAGTTCGCTTGATCAAACAAACCGCTTTCGGTTACGTCTTCCATTTGCTCTCTCACCTAAACTATCATGTCCCGTCCTCAAGATGACCGGAATCAGGAGGCTACCGTCTACTTGGTGCGCATGATGAAGTGAATTCATGAACCTATTCTCAACCATATGTAATTCGCAGGGGAACCTCGACGAGCGGTGCACGGACGCACTCGTGTGGGAGTTGATGCTTCAGGCAGGCCCTGTTGGTAAGGTTACTTTACCGCAATTGATAGTGTCCATGTTATGGACTAATGCCGGCTCCACCGGACAGTGAACGTACACCTCCCAAAAGACCGTATCTCAATGGCGCATCAGGGTTACGGCTTTTGTGAGTTTTTGACAGAGGAAGATGCGGAATACGCCTGTAAGATCATGAACCAGATAAAATTATGGGGAAAACCCATCCGAGTGAACAAGGTTCGTTGACTCCAAAGTGACATTCTATTCGTTGTAGCGGCCTACTCATGTCTAAACACTTTTCCCTTAGGCTTCATCGGATAAAAAACAACTTGACGTCGGTGCCAACCTGTTCATCGGTAATTTAGACGAAAATGTGGACGAGCGACTATTGTATGATACTTTCAGTGCCTTTGGGCTCATGGCAACAACCGCAAAGGTACGTGGTCCTTCTCTCATCACTGGCACCTCGACTCAACGACTGCTTCTAGATTGCCCGTGACACGGGGACGGGTACATCAAAAGGCTATGGTTTCGTCTCCTATACAGATTTCGAATCTTCCGACGCTGCTATCGAATCAATGAATGGACAGTTCCTGATGAACAAGGCCATCACAGTACAGTATGCATTCAAGAAAGACGGCAAAGGAGAGCGCCATGGCACGTCTGCCGAACGTCTCTTAGCAGCTCAAGCACGCAAGAATAACGCCCTGCCTGTCGCTGCACGCCCCCCACCGGCGCCCATCGCTTTTGGTGCGCGCCCGCCCATGCCTGGCTATCCCCAGCCGTACCAAGGGCAGTTCGCAGGCGCCCTCGCTCAACCTCCGCCTCCTCCCGGATTTACACCTCAGCAGACGATTATGCCGCCACCAATGGGGATGCCCATGCCTCCGCCTCCTATGGGTGCTGTTCCTATGCCCCCGCCCCCAGGTATGCCAGTCTATGGTGGGTTCCAGCCTGCCCCGCCGCCTGGATTTGGAGTGCAGTATCCGCCGCCACCTCCACAGCCCCCGCAGTTTTGAGGGTATTCAAAGGGGCATAGTCTTATACTGAGTATATTGAACGTGTAAGCTTAAGCTTTGTATAAAAATACTGATTAATTTAAAAAGACTATCATTTTGACAGTCAAAATACATTGTTTGAGGGGTATCAGAAATTTTCTCGTGGTTCTAGCTTCTCGACCGGCGGTCCGTTGCGCAGTCGAACAACAAGTTTTATTCTCCCGCTACAAGTACACGGATCTTACATTTCAGCGTACCATAATTGCCTCGATTTCAGAGTAAGAGTAGCCTTTCGAACACTTCAGTTCAACGGCTCCCTCGGATGTTTCGCCACCGCAGCATCATATTCCTCTTGCGTTTCCAACGGAAACTCCAGAGGACGGGTAAGCGGCTCAAATGGAATACCACGGCTCTCGAGCTCCTTCAGACGTGCAGCGGTGGCGGAACGTGTTCTATTCACGCTGTAGATCTTGATTCTAGTGAGAGGCAAATGTATGATCTGGGGTTCAAAGAAATAGAGCGTTCTCGAGCACGTACCTGTGGCAGGACGATGTGACATGGAGGTCCCAGCTGAGTAAGAAGGGGGAATAAAAGTTGGGTATTGTAAAGCATTTGCTGATTGGGACCACTCACTTCCAGGTGGAGCGCACGAAGGTTGGCTCCGTGTTATTCGAGGAATCCCATGAGCGCACACAGAACTCTAACCAGCCTTCTGCGTCAACAGGAACGTCTATCTTCCAGAGGCGCCAGGCATGATAGTGCTATACGGGATATTAGTCGAGGGACCGCATGTTTGTTGAATGACACTTACCTTTTCAGTCAAATCCTCTTCTGGCACTGCATACCACACGCTTCCCCTATGACCAAATCTCACGCCTATAACGGAGAAAGGAGAAAGTCAAATAATAACGTACCCATCCGGCGAGACCTCGACACGCTCAACCCAGTTGCCACCGCCACTGTACGACCAGCCCTGAAGTGTAATCTTCCCGTCATGAATGACAGTTTGCTTATCTTCAGGGTAGATTATAGCACTCCTATACCATGGTGTGTGAACTTGCAATCAAAGGGAACAAACGTGAACACGAACGAGACTGGCATCTGCTGAATCGAGAACCCGTTCGAAAACTTTGCGTTGTGCTTCCCGATCTGCGAACATCGGCTTGAAACCGAGGGTCCTGCTCGTAAATAGCTTTTTTACTAACCTGGGAGGTATAGTATAAATATTCTTGCTGTTGCACTGGTCCCTTGCTTGGCTCGGCCAGAGCATTGATTTTGTAGACCCATTTCGTGCTGCGTGCGCCGATGTAGCCAGTAACGATGACACGCAGAGGAGCGCCATGAACCTTCGGGAGTGGCTTCCCGTTCATCTCCCATGCAAGCAATACCTCTTCACTTCGCCGAACCTTACGCCAGGGGACGGAGACAGCGTAGTTGTAAACGTTGTTTTTTCTGGGCATAAGTTAGGTGTTTGGATACGGAAGTATGTGCGGAACGTGCTTAAAGTAAGTGTCAGCTCCGATGAACTCCAGATGCTTGCATTCGGGGAGAACACCTCCACACGCGATCTTGAGGACACTCTTCAGCGGAACGCCACGATACACTGCAGTACCTCTTGAGGAATCAATCCATAGTGAGATAAGAAAATCGACAAGCGCTAGAACAACGTACATGGCTCCCTCACCTGATGAGCAATCCATCAGTACACACGATATCTACATGTTATCAAACGAAAACGCCTGACCCCATGGTGCATTTATCAGCTCGTCGCCGTCACCCGGGTATTGCATAACCTGCTCGATGCGGCGAGTTCCGCTGCATTGCAAGGTGACGGTTACTTGTTCTTGACTACAGATAAAATATGAATCATGAGCCTGAGATTAGCGACTTGGACAGACGTAGTATATGACAGATGGTAACTAACGGGAATTTCAAGGGATCTCGAAGTTCTTGTAAAGTTAATTTGATCTTCTTGCGAACGAGACCGGCGATCTCGAGCTCATACGCTTGTTCTTTAATGTCCGGAATACCCCCATGGTTGCGTACACTAGATGTAAATCACCGATTATCGATCAAGTCATCCACCGGGAAGATGTTTGAGCTCACAAATGATATCTATTGTCTGTCAATTTGCCTCCAAGGAGTTGGTCTCGCCTCGTTTCCCCGTTATAAGGGAAATCGAGTAAATGAATGAGATCAGGTTTCTCCTGCTGCACAATGTCCCAGCTATCCTTAACGATCTCACTGAGGCCGAGACAATCGTGATATTGCTTCCATCGTTCACCAATGAGGACGGGATTTGTCTTTGGAAGCGGCACTAATTGGAACTCTACACCACAAACATGATCGACAAAGCACATAGATACGAGCTAAGAGGCGGTGCACACCAGGTGAATGACTGAATTCTTTGGAATTCAAGATCTTGGCTGCCTCAGCTTTCTTCTCAGGGTAGTCTTCCCACTCGATATATCTGACGTGGATATGAGTTTACCGTCGAATAGCAAGTAAGGATATGTACCCGCGCCAGCCAGATTTCTCTTCTGCGAACATTGAGGGCATGAGCAATGAAAGTATGAGTCAGGTGTCCAGAGGAATACAAGAATCGGGTTATCTATGTTCTGTTACCTGCGGTGACATGAGAGAACATCAAAATTCATTAGGAATCATCGGATGCTTTGAGAATATCCTGCCAGAATAGAACATATCCACAAAAGAATTGTGAGGCAAACTGCAGTGCATTTAGAACGAAGAGACAACAAATAGCACGCATCCCCTCGATCACTACAAGCCCTATCGTCAGGCTTCTAGAGATTGGAACACATTGTGACGCCTGTATTGGATCGGGAGCCCCTGATCTGAGGTTATCTTACACATAGGAGCATCCCAGACCCATATCTTTCTCTGAGTTCATCACTGGAAGCGAGACATGCATTGACTGGTGATCAAAGGTTTGGGTAAGTCTAGGGCACATATGCACAGAGATATCGCTTGGCATGAGACGTAAGTGGTAAAATGAGATACCTTCTAACAGCATGCTCGGCAGAGTGAGATCCGCAATCCATTATCGATATCAGAACAATAACGATTATGGAGGAAGAAAGGGAAGAGATATTCACGTGGCCACGAGACAATTTTGAAGTAGATACATGTATAGTTATGAGAAAGCAAAATTCAATATTGATGTGAAGTGGGCGCCAGATGTCGATGAGCTTTAACATAGTGCAAGCGGACGGTAGGGAGTGATAAAGCGATAACAGAAAATCAGAACATTCATTCGGATGAAAACGTGGGCCGGCGCGAGACTTTGATCAAATAGACGCTGAAGGGGGAAAACAGACCGTCGTAGTGAACCTCTTTGAAGAGGTTTTCTTCCGCCAGTAAGTGTTTTGAGTTACGCGAGGCTCAAGTACCGTGAAATATATCGGAAGCAGTATCACTGCTTAACCAAAGCGTTTCATAGATCAATTTACTCGAGAGGTGGAAAGAATTCGTTACGCCGCAAAATCCTCAATGAGCCGAGGTCACAGTTCAAGAGCTGATGATAAATCTTAAACTTATTCTTCGGCATGATTCGTCCTTCTGTCCTAAGGGTTCGAGCTTTATACCTTACATTTTTCGGTCAATACGTGTAGCTACAAGTTTGGTGTCGTGGCTACGCGACTCCCAAAGACGCTGAGCAAAGTCGCGTTCTGCAAGATGCTCGAAAAATCGTCCTCCATGTATGTACACATGCTCAACGAAGTCATAGTATATCCAAACCGGAACGAGTAGTTGTCCTTTACGGCCCGTGTAAGATATTCCAAAGGGAGACAGAATTGAGTTGGACATAAGGGGAACAATAACATCACATGGGGGTGAGTTAAATCCCGAGAGAGATATTTCCAGCCATGAACGGCAGCAAATAGAACGGCAACAAATAGAGTGGCTGCTGCTCATGTTCTTTCAAGTCCGAATGCGCCCAAGTAGGAAGTTGGAGAGATCAGTGCCTCGTCTCCGGTTCGTACGAAGATAACTGAGGGCTGACGTACCCCTTTCCTCAGAACTTATACTGACCTTTGACATGGATGGGGTGATGTAAACCATATATGACGAAATTTAATGAAGGATTGCCAGTTAAGGTGACCTTGAGCTTAGAAGCAAGGATAACCGTATACTAGTGCACTTTCCTTCTCGTGATCGTTGAAATGAAGAGTTTGAAGATCGAAACTGTTTCTGTACTGGATTCTAAGTGATTGGAACAGGATTATGAGTATTATGAGTCTCATTTCATAGGACCTCGGAGTTAACCGTGAGTTCATCGGGCATGCTTATCCTTGTTTCGCGCGTCAATCAGCCAACTTGGACAGGTGCCCCGCCGTTCCCTCCACAATGAAAAAAAATGATAAGTAGAGCCTATCCGCGATGATCCAGAGCTCTCAGAGCATCCTATTGTTAATAACGGCCAATTTTTTCTTTTGTCCATCCTAGGCAAGGTCGACCTCATACACACAAAAGTAACTCATGATTGGGAAGGCGCTGCCAAATTGAATCCTCGGGGAGATCGTAATTCTTCTGATGCATGCAATCAAATCGGGGGCTTCACAATTCCCTGGCTAAGTTTATAATAGACAATGGAAGCGTCCTCGGAGGTGATAGCTAGATAGACTTCCGCTGGGTTCCCCAAAATCGCAAACGCATCCTGTAGCCTGCGACCAGTTGAGTAAGAACCACATACTGAAATGTAAGTAAACACACACCATCCAAATGAAATGGTCTCCGAGAGCGTGCACGGTACGACGTGGAGATCTTTATTCTATATTGAAAGTGATCAAGCTTTTAGAGTAGAAAGCGGAGAGATGATTATACACGTACAGTATTGGGCTTACGACCCTTGATTGCTGCACGCTTGCATGCTGGGAGCTCGATCATCTCGACATTGGTCCATTGCTGGGCTATTGACGTTCTGTGTATTAGTGAGGGTTTCAAGTATTGGTATGGGAAATTTCACCGAAGACGATGTCGTTGTATGCTTGAAATAGCGAGCCTGCTGCGCGAGGGTACTTTGAGAAGATTGGAGCAAGTGTCTTGTACTATTGGAAGGGTCAAGACGAGTCGTGGCCAAATGCTGGAATCGTCGTACGGAAGGATGAGACTCCATATGTTATTATAAGATCCTCGATATAATCGGGAACGACTTCAATATGATGACGCGCAGTAAATTCAGAAAATAATAAGGAGGAGAAACCAAAAAATATGTCCGATGTCCGACGTGTTTGCTTCCGAGCACGTCACTGCCCTAGTGCTCGGTCATGGACTATGCATCTCTGGAATCTTCATCTAAGTCGGTGTTTTTCTCAACATATAGCGTTCAGCACTTATATTTCGAACAGATGGCGTAATCTTCCACCCCCTCCCGGCTTTTCCAAGTCAAACGCGTCATCTGTATGTTTACATGTAGAGATTTACGATACGAGGTTTTACTGGATTCACTTCATCTAGTCCAAGGCTCCCATGAAGGGTAGCGGCTCTACTGCAACTTATGACGAACTTAAAGTCAAACGTGCGTGGGATGCAGCATTGGCTCCTGTGAAGGCGCTCCCGATGCAGGCGTTCATGTTGTACATGTCCGGCGGCGGTGTGCAGATCTTTAGCATGGGTATTGTCTTTATGCTTCTCCTCACGCCTTTCAAAAACCTTGTTGGGATGAATGAATGTGCGCCTGTTATGTCTCCGTATTACCATGCCTCAATGAATCATTTCATTTGAAACAGCGTTCGCTCAGTTCGCGCCGACAAATTCGAAGAATCCGAAAGCGTTGACCGCAGTCCCGTTGCAGAAACTTGTGTTCATTGCATGCAATCTCTTGACACTTGGCGTTGGTCTATGGAAGTGCAAGTCGATGGGCCTTTTACCCACTGGTTCTGGAGATTGGTTAGCATTTGAGACAAGAGGGATGGTGCGTTTCAAAGCTATTTTTTCCAGTACCGGAACTTATCTTTGTCTTCTGTATTTCCTTAGGTCTCTGAAATATCTCTCTATTGATGCAACAGTTCAGAGACATCGCGATGGGGCCAACAACTGCCGTTTGTCCACGCCCCATTACATTTAATGTTGCTAAATTTGTATTTCGTATATACATATCCATCAAACAGGGTGGCCTAGCGGGTTCGTAGCACTATAGGAATTTTTCAGCGTATTTATGTTGCCCAAAGTGAAGAACCCGGATTAGAGTATTTCTATGTACTTGAGGAACTACATGTAAGGTTGCTGAATAATCAAATATGGGTGTACAGAAACAAATTAGTAGCGGAAGCAGGAAAACTTATCGTGGCAAAGTACAACACTTTGTGATACAGGAGCGTGGAACATGTACCCACAGAGAATAATGATACATATCATGAGCAGCAGAAATGAAATATTCCTATAGTGTTGCCAAATCCAGCAAGGGCATGTGTTGAAGCTACAAGAATAGGGAAGACTCTTGTGAAAGGTAGCCGTGGGATACGATTACCAGAAGTTGATGACGACGACGATGTTGATGAAAACGACGTACGGTCGGTTTGAGATTTTGGCTTAAGAGCGACCAACAAAGAGCTCTGTAGGCGTAAAAAAGCTGGGTCAAACGTCCATAGTTCCCACCGTTCAAGAGTTGCAGATGTCAGTCCTTGGACATGTTTTGCTTTAAGCGACGTTGCCGTCCCTCCCTGCGCATTTCCCTGAGGCCGGGGCTTGCGTCTGACACCGATAACGCGCCCTCCATTGACACCCCAACCTCCCCTCTCACATGTAACGTCAATTTCATGAACGAGCACAGCATCACGCCAGAAAGACTGAGTGCTAACGAAAGGTCTACCATCGGAGTCATATTCCTCCCCAGGGAATGGAACAGTGAGAGTATCCGTTGAACGCCTCCCCGTTTCCTTGTCAGAGGCCCTTCGTGAATGTACCCCATGTCCAGAGACTGGGAATGGTGATGTTTCAAAGGTCGTGGCTAGCCTCGCCCTGGGTATTGAAGGCGATACTGGACCCGGTTGGGAAGTCTGCGAAGTGATACTGTTACTCCGGGACCGCCTTCCTACATTGTCGCGCGAGAGGTTACGTAGCGGATGCCTGGTGCAGGAACATCGCCTTGTCTCATCGTTGATGTAGAGCCTGAAGAATCGCACGATGTGGTCGACAGAGAAGACGACAGAGATGCTTTCAAGAGGGAGCTGGCCACAGAAGTGGCATGTCTCACATTGAACTGGGGTCATACGCAGGTGGCTAATACGCCCGTATAATTCGTCGAAGACCGATATACATTCACCGGTTAGGCCATCCCATAACGTCACAAGGCCGGTTTCCGTTGCAGCTGCGACTATTATTCGACTAGCGCTACCTAATTCCGCTAGGCAAGCATGAACTTTTGTCGGTGTGTTGATAGGATCACCTGCTTGGACACAGAAGTCATGCATAATAAGGAGACCTCCATCTTGTGTCTCAACCACTTCCAAAGTCCCATCGTCAAGACTAAAGGTGAAAAGGTAACGGTCGAGGGGGTAAACACGGGTGAGGGAAGTTTTGACAAGTTGTGCACGTCGGGACGGCGAGAAGAATGTAACAGTCGGATCACTTTCTAACGACCATTTCGCAGCTATACCACTCTCGTAAGTTGCAAGAAGACAGAGACCGGCTCCCGGCAACGACGCGAATTGGATCTCGGTTACGGCTACAGAAATGTTGTCCAGAGACAAGAGAGGTAGGGGGCAAATATCGTCTGTCTTGTAAGCCCAGACTGCGATAACACCAGCCCCAGTTCCTACCGCGCAATAGCACCCATCGTTATCAACAGCTAGGCTGGTCAAAGTGTATGCAGAAGAAGTGCTTGCCGTTCGAAGCAGAATATCGGCCGCATCAATGGAAAGGTGTGTCTCCTTATCCACGCGCCAGATGGTAATCTCGTTGTATAAGCCAACTGAAACAACAACATGACCATCCTTGCTTGCCGCGATGAGCTCTACGTCACTTGCGAACGTTCTTGGAAGTGTTGAAAATGATATCTGGTTCTGAAGAGTTTTTGAATCTTCTCCCAAGTCTTGCGAATCTGGCTCGCCTCTATTCCGTTGGGCTTCTAGTAATTCAGCGTTCTTGAGGAGGTAAAGAAGCAAGCCCCAAAGGGCAGTTGTAGTCGCGAGAATAGGAAATACCATAATCTTGAGCAACCAGAGAACCGACCGGAACGTTCGCATGGAGAAACGAGGCCGAGGTTTCTTTGAGAGCTTCAACGCAGCTGATGACATCTGACCCGACCGGAATGACACGATGTTTGGCATCTCGACGCGGAGATAGAGTAGAGGAGCCTGAGTAGGGTTCAGAGTTCTCCATGTGTACCATGCACTAAGCTCCTTGCTTGAGCTTACGTCGGCTGCCTTGGATGCTGGGCGTGGATGATCGCGCAATGGCGAGAAGATCATCTGGTCATCGGCAGATATTGACGTGTAGGTGGTGTAGTACAGTGTTCCGGTGATCGCAAGGAGCTAGCATAAGGTTGATGAGCGGTTGAATAGGATCAAGCAAGGGCTCACCATAACAAGGCTAAGATTGGTAGCCGCACGGCCTTTGAGAAGGGTCTGAATCGTGAATAAAAGCTTCTGCATCGCTGAACGAGGCTTCTTCAATTGATTTCCTTTGGTCATTCGAGGGACAGAAGGTGTATAAGTGCCGTGTCGTAATAGTTCGTCCAGCTGATAATGTCATCATTAGTTGACAGAACGAGATAACGAATAGGACGTACTGTTAGGCGCTGAAGGTCGATGGACAATACAGCTAGGAAAAATGTATGTGCTAGGAACCAGTGCGCAACTAGGACAACGATCGCAAAAGAGCAAAATTGACGAATTACGCCAACGGAGAACATAGCAATAATTCCCAGTATAGTATTGTAGGAGAGAACCTTGAGTGTGTTGGATGTTCCTGCCCGGCTTAATCCCTCTGCAATCCGCTGTTTCACGGAAAGAGATACCGAAGTCTTGCCGACAGCATCTACCTGCCAATCTCTTAGTCTCATATTCTATCTTGAGAACTTGGGAAAGCCATACCAAGTTGAACATGTTTTCTGCACCAACAAAGACGATAACAATAGGAAGCAATTCCCTTGTAACAAGAATAAACAGGGGAGCAGTTATTCAATGGAATTCTAGACATACCATGGTACCATTGTCACTTTGAAACCTATAAGAGCACATACACTGAGACTGGTAATCGTACTGACTGCGATCTCGACGAGTGCAGTCAACGTAATACCCAGACGTGAGTGCACTGCTGTCATCTTTCCCGCGGACCACGCAACGTAGACGAAGAAGCACATATAAGCCATATATAGAAACGCCGACAATGCAGACCAGCCTTCAGACTTCGGTCTGTTTCTTTCGTACTGCAAAACACGCTTTAGCGACCAATAATGACCACGTGTGGGAGGACTAGATGTACCTCTAGGCCGAACACAGTTGGTTCTAGAACCTCTACAATGGGCTCCTGATGTTCGGCACGAGCTCTATGAACAGTTTGCAGCCAAGATGCATGCTCAGAAGCACCAAGACAGTCCGATGCAGGGAAAAAGTACGTGACAGCAAGAAAAGTTACAAAGTCAAAATCCATTTTCGTAGTATGAGGATCATGCAGTTCTCGACGTGCCAACACCATGTGGGGAGTAATCAAGATGCCACCAAGAGAGATATTTTTAGTTGCACTGAGGGTATCCAAAACGTTGGTATCAGAGAGCAATGCTTTCCTGTCATGGTTCCAAAATAATAGTGGAGAGATTACAAAACACTTTCCGTCTGCGCGCTTCAGGCATGGGGTATCACCGCGAGAGATAAGCTTCTCGAGACGGTTTTCGAGTTCAAGTGTTGACAGAAGAGTTGGCCTATTGAGTGCCCCTTCATCGTCGGTGTCATGTCCTTGTATAAGAAGGCGCTCCACCCGTAGGGCACGGCCGACACTACATTTAGCGCGAGTTACAGCGTCGTCATGTATTCGGAAATGATGGCCTTTGGACCAGAGGTCGTCTAAGTCATTTTGTGCATCAAACGCCGATATGGTCGTGCGGGATATGAAGTTATCAATGATTGATAGCGCTTTATGCTGAGAGGACGTGTATATGGCCAGAGCGGGGTAGAAAAGTGAGGTGATCACGACGCAAGAAACGAGAATTATTCGGATCTGATGCGTTGCGCAGTGGCTGGTGCAATGTCAATGCCATAATCCGGAGACCAGAGGACATGACGTACAGTCCGAACTGGTGAAAAAGTCTTTGACCATGTGTCCTGGACCATTGCACAACGTTGTATACATGGTGAAACATGACCTAGGTTCGTCAACCGACACAGTAGGTTGCCAATGAGCTCGGGAATTGTTTGGGAGGGAAGATAACCTATCCAAGGAAAATAAATAGGGAGTCGGATGACGGCGGGAAAAACTCTGGAAGCTGTAGAAGACTTCCGAGCTCGTTCTACGCTCTCTGGGGTCTCGGGCGGGATCAATTACAAAAATATAGCTGACTAAGCCGATCATCATCCTGGTCTCGTGATCATTCAGGTGTTGACGTCGAATTTGAAATTGAAGACCAAATCAACCCTGACAATTCCAGAATGGCGTCTGCTAAAGCTGTGAGTGGCCTGCTGCGGCGCAAGTTGTGTTCAGCTCGCTGTAGTAGGAGATGTATGTATTTTTGTATTTTGCAATCGTGTATTTGCTGATCAATTCCTCAGCATTGCACAACTCAAGCATTCGTTACGCAATTACGAATCTTGAGATGCCTGCCATGTCGCCGACCATGACTGAGGGTGGAATTTCAAGTTGGAAGAAGCGGGAAGGGGAGGCGTTCTCAGCAGGAGATGTTCTTCTCGAAATCGTACGTGGTTCTGTAGGAGAGAAGTGAACTTTATCAAACACATGGTCACGCTGGTTCTTAACATTTCAGGAAACTGACAAGGCAACAATAGACGTCGAAGCTCAAGACGATGGTATTGTTGGCAAAATTTTTGTGAGCATCCTTTTGCACGTTCGTGATCGACGTCTTACTGAGAAAACCTCAGCTACAAGATGGGTCAAGAGGCATACCCGTTGGAAAAGTCATTGCGTTACTTGCTGAGCAGGGTGATAACATTTCAAACCTCGAAGCACCCAAGCAGGAGAAACTAGTACACGAACCGCAGGGGTCGACTCCACTCCCACCATCTCCTGAGCCCGTCAAGACAACACCTTCGGCACCGTCATCATCAGCTACCCTTCACGCTCACTCATCCCATTCTATATCCCATTCGCGTCCCATATTCCCTTCTGTGCATCGTCTTCTTGCGGAATTCGGCATCGCAAATCCGGAGGATATCAAGGGAACTGGTGTCCGAGGGATGCTCACAAAAGGCGACGTACTAACGTACCTTGGAAAGGCTTCAGGCCCAACTGGAACCTTCACACAACCTACTTCTCATTTTCCGGCTGCAAAGGCACAAGTTATGAAGGAGGAGCCAAAAGTATGTGCAATCGTAACGTTCCAACTCGATACGATTTTCTGACCCACCCTCAGGCCCTTGATGGCGCAGCAATCCGACGTCTCATCGTTTTGACTATGCTTGAGAAATCGATTGCCGCAAGGAACGCGAAGCCTGGTCGGTTTTCCGTCCATTTTACTTCTAGTGGTATTGACGACTGCTGTAACAGCTACTGAAACTGATGTGGACTTTGACTCCATAATCGCAGACTATCTTCCCAATACCGCGGCCTCTTCCAAAGTTCCGACCCCTCCTCAAGCTGCCCTTAAGCCTTCCGTAGACTACCTCGATGGTCTATACTGATTGTACATGATATAGATCTCGTCTTTAGAACCCAGATTTTCTATGATACTTATCTATTAATGTCATCACGTTTGTGACTCAAACTTAAAATCATTGAGAACTCGTAGTTTTGAAACCTTGATGCGAAGCGCTCGTTTCGTGATTTTATTGTGTTAGGAGGGTTGCCTGAGGTCCGGGGCCTAGAGTGATCATCCATTCGCGACTCTACATAAAATCCGCGTCTTTACATAAAGTAACGGTTCGAGGGATGTTATCATTGCCGATGACGCCGAGGTACCAATTCCAAAAATAGGGTCACACGTATTGTCACAGAGTGTCACGTCAGTCCTCGTTCCCTTTTTTGGACCAGCGAACATTGCCTTAATTCTCGTTCGTTGACCAGCCTGAAGTGCATAGATCTCTTCAGCCTTTACCCACATTCTTAATTCAAGGAAAGAGAAGGACTTCTGTCTCGAAATCTCCAGGACCTCGAATCGTTCTTGCTAGACCTGTTCATTCTCGTCATGCGGTTCAGGGCGCCACGATCTGTTTCTCCCTCACCTGTTAGACTGTATGCCATTTTCATTCAAAAATAAACGAGTCAATGTTCAACTTGACTAGTAGGAAGCCGAGGCATAGCTCTACTTTCGGGCTCCAGTCAGATTCGGACGCGTACTCAAGCTCAGATAATGGTTCAGAGTCGGACTATGTCTCTGACTCAGACGAGAGCGTTGTATCTTCATCTTCTGACTCTTTCTGTTATGCGTCTGAATCGGAAGTGCCGAAACCGCAACCGTTAGCCCAACCATATTTCATACTTCTCTCTAATCATGCTGAGCTTCTTTTAGGAGGGCCACTCACGATACGCGAAATCTTGAAGAACAGAGGGAGATAGAAGACACTGTTGCGGCTATACGATTACGTACGCGACATCATGATCCTTACGAAGATTGGGAACGTCAAACGCGTCTTGATGCATTTGTACGTCTACTCTTCTGCCCGACGGGGTAAGCTTTATGACAAACCGACTTTTCAGCACACTGCACGCAAGGACTTGAATTCGGACCAAAAGCGTTTTCATGATGCGCAAGACAGAGGTCGTACAGCAGAGATGGAGCGACGTGCAGCTCGGTATGCACATCAAGTGCAAGAGATTGAAATGCACTTCGAGAGACTTCGTTTGAAGGCTAAGCAAGAGGAGGATCAGCTCATGAAAGATCTGAAAGCACGGCAGACAAAAATATGGGAGGGTATTGAGGGTGTGATCAAGGCTGAGGAGGAGAAGCTCCGAGCAAAGTTGGCGGAAGAGGCAAGACAGAGGGAGGAAGAAGAGAGAAAACGAGACCAGAAAAGAAAAGAAGAAGAGGAAGCACGAAAAGCGAAGGAGGAGAAGGAAGCAGCAGAAAAGAGAGCCAGGGAAGAGGAAGCACGAGAAGCAGAGGAAGAGATTCGGAGACAGAAGGAACAAGAAGAAGAGGCTGCTCGCTTGAGACGTGCCCAGGAGCTAGAGGAAGTGCAGCAGCAGGAGATCCGGCGCATAGTTGGAATGACGACGGCAGAGGCGGATTGGAAACTGTACCATGATCTCCTCGAGGTAACATTATATAGATCTTGCCTTTTCCATACTCAACTCTTGATAGGCAACAAAAAGAGATACCATGAAGACAGTCAAGGCGGATCAAGGCGGGAAGTCCCTGTGGTCTAAAGGGCGTCGGGAGATCACTCCCAAGATCGGACAACTCACGAGCGATCCTGGGGAAATCAATAGAATAGTACGTTTCTTAGACATCGCTTTATTTCTGCTGCCTCACCTCTGAACGATTAGTCTTTGGACATATACTATATCCTCAATCCGCGTAATGGCAACCCTCTTCACCCTGCCATCTACAAAGCTTTGCTCTACTCTCTCTCAAAAGCCATTATCTTGCAAGCCGAAACCGAGGTTACAGCAGAGAAGAATAGTGCCAGACCCCTAGCAACAGTTGCATTCAATTTGTTGGAGACAGTCAAGGACTTTGGCGAGGTCTTTTTCTCGAAATTAGTGCAACGGGCGGGCGGATGGCCAGTGCCGTATCTGGTTGCTTCTGATAATTATTCTGGTCCTGACCAGGCGCGTAAGAAGGCTGCCGAGAGAACACGAAAACTGGCCATGGGGTTCAGGGAGGATGGTGACTCCGAAATGGAGACGTTGGACGTTTATATCACTCGAATCTCCGGGATAATGAGGATCTACTTCAATATCCTTAAGTTCACTCCCAATCAACAACCCCTCCATTCCGCGTTCCAGTTGCCACGCTTTTGGACGTGGCTTACCCGACTCCTTAGGAACAAGCAGTTGTTGGAGCTCCCAGTAACACCAAATCTTATTTATAGTAATGTTCTTCCCATCATTTTTTTTGCGGTGCTGATACCATATTTCGTAGCGGCATTGGACGTCATGGACATTGATGGACGGAAGATATGGGGTCGCCAGTATAACAAGCTGTTAGAGCTTATCTATGAGGGTGTCACTGTAGGCTATGAACCAGGAAAATTGATTGGAGGTACCAGCCCTGAGGCTAACTCAGCTCGCTCGCGGGTTCGGATGACGGTGGAGAGGGTTCTATCGGGATAGATTTGCTTTTCTATTGCATGAAGTATCGACATGTACTTATATGATTTGTTTGCGTATGTACCATCGGGCTTAACATCAGTTGTGGTTGTTTATGGAGCAGCTCGGAATCGGACTCGACGCTCCGAACGCGTCCTGACCAGATTCTCTCACCATCTCCTCATATCGACCGCAATGGCTCGCCAATTCTTTGTCGGTGGAAACTTTAAGATGAATCCTGACTCCCATCAGCAAAGTCTTGCTCTTGTGAAGACTTTGAACACTGCTGAGTTGGACTCGGCGACAGGTGGGTTCGACCAAGACCAGCTTTTGCTGATGGCAATCTTATCTACATTCAGAGGTCGTCATCGCGCCGCCATCACTATATCTTATCCCTTTGAAGGCTGAACTAAGGAATGATATTCAGCTTTCTGCTCAGAATGCCTACTTCAAGCCGTCGGGAGCGTTCACAGGAGAGATTAGGCAAGTAGCTCCCTCCCTTCCATCTCCGCACGATCTGGATTAACAGTGTCGAGCAGCCCCGCGCAACTCGTTGATGCTCAAATTCCTTACGTTATTCTGGGTATGTCAAGATCGGCGACAAACCTGTTCGGGTCTAAGTGACATCTACAGGCCACTCCGAGCGCCGCACCCTCTTCCACGAAACTTCTGAGCTCGTGGCTCAAAAGACGCGTGCTGCTCTTGATGCTCCTCTCAAAGTCATCCTTTGCATAGGGGAGACTCTCAAGGAACGTGAAGATGGTAAGACTGCCGAAGTCTGCCAAGGGCAACTTCAGGCTGTCGTTGCCGTCCTTAAAGAGGCTGATTGGAAGTGGGCCTTTCATTTTCCCGTACAGCTTCAATCGATCTGATCCTTCTATACTAGCAAAATTGTTATCGCCTACGAGCCTGTATGGGCTATTGGTACTGGCAAAGTCGCGACCTCCGCGCAGGCACAGGAGACTCACGCTGACATTCGGTCTTACTTATCCAAGGCTGTCTCATCCAACGCTGCTAGCTCCATTAGGATTATCTACGGAGGGAGTGTCAACGCCGCCAACTGCAAGGAACTTTGTGAGTGGTGGTTAGTACAAGTTATCACAACCCCGATTCATTTTGTCTTTTAGCAACCCAACCCGATATCGATGGTTTCCTTGTTGGTGGCGCATCACTCAAACCTGAGTTCATTGATATCATCAATGCTAAGAAGCAGTAGGTTAAGATAAATTCTGAGTGTACGTCAGAACACTAACCTTGCTCGAAATTGCAGTGATCGTCAACGTCTGTAGAGAATACGTTACGTTAACTTCGAGTGACAAAGTGTGTGTAAGCTCTAATATTTAGGTTCGCTTTTATTGTGGAGCAGGCTAGCGTTCCTTCGATTTTCACTTGTGTATTGAGGCTTCACCACTGTTTTAGTCTGTGCTGAGTCACTGATAGAACGTTTGCAGAAGCATTAATATTGAGGGGGTGATATTGACATTACTGCGAAACTAGCAAAATAGTAGATAGCAAAATAGTAGAATGAGTGGTGAAAGTCAATGAGTCCAACATGAGAAGTTTGATCCTTGCATCTGGAGACGCGTCGCGGTCGTGTGAATGTCGTGTCGCGGGTATTCAAATAATTTTAATTTCAGCTTTTGTCCCGTTGTTCCTCGCCACAAACACTATAAAAACTCCAGTCATACTTTATATCTAATTTGAAGTCTCTCAACTTAGCCTTTCTCAATATTATGACTCGACGCTCAGCTCGTCTCGCTTCAGCCCCATCTAAAGTTCCCATTGGTGGTCCTACTGTTACTGTTGATGATCAGCGTGACTTCACTGAACCAGACCATGAAGACTGCGATGAAGAAATATTGAAGCCCAAGAAAAAGCGCCAGAAACAGTCAAAAAAACCGAGTTCCACTGTCGGTCGAGAGTTCAAAAACGTGCGCGGACGTCGAGGGGCACTGAAAGCTATCGTTGAAATGCCTCTTGACATTCTCCATGAGGTACACGAAACAATACTCTTGTTACGCGACTGAGTCAATTGAAGAAATGTTTCAAAGATCTTCATGCATCTTACTCCTCTCGAAGTCTTGCATCTGTCGCGAATGTGCAAGGCTCTTCGCCGTATCCTAATGGTGAAGTCGGCTGAATTTATCTGGAAGCAGGCGAGATTCAATCTTGACAACTTCCCTCATTGTCCAGAGGACTTGAACGAAGTGCAATTCGCTTGTCTCATGTTCGATAACCACTGTGATGTCTGCTGTCTCACTGCTATCACTCTTTTTTCTTGCTCAATCTTCGTTTTCACCAGTACTGCAGCGAACAGAAAGCACGATATTTCATTTGGTCAATCCGTCGGCGCTGTTGTAAAAAGTGTATTACCGACAGGAACGGCCTCGAGTCGTAAGCCCTTGACTTCTCCCATAGTATCACATTTTCCAATTCATTCAGTCTCGGAAACCTGCCGCAATTCTTTTCAGATACTTTGAGGTCGATCGTGCCTTCATTGGATGCTTCAGGGAGTGAGGTTTCCTCCTTTAATGGTTTACGGCATCCTTACACTGTTCCAGCGGAAGACATCTGGAGCTATTTAGATCGAGATGCTGTGACATGCATAGTGTCTGCCACCAAATTACACGACGAGTTCCTGAATTTAGAGGGTGAAGCGCAGGAAAACTGGAGACGGGATAAGGCTAAGGAAAGACAGCGTCGTATCAATGTGTGGCATACCAATCTTCCAGTGCTTTACCGCTTAGCCTGATATCATATTAGCACGGCCGACTTTGTGAAGATTGGATAGCACGACAAACTAAAATACGTGCCTCTCGCCTCAATGATGCTCGCATGCGCAGATGCGAAGCGTATGTACCGTTTATAATTCGTGTCTCTGACTTAATTATTATCTTCAAATTCTAGCATTAAGCAGAGGTTGATTGATCTTGGTGGGCATGCCAGTTTTGATCCTCTCTTCGACTTTATTGAAGCTAAGGGCTAGGTTGGGGGGAGGAACTCGAATTCATCCGTGATTTCAAGCAATGGCCAGCCGTTAAGCAACCCAAGGACCTTACGGAGCGCAGTGAGCGTCTTGCCTTAGAAAAATGTTTCTAATTATAACATCTACCTTCTAGTTTGGAGAAATATCAAAGATGATTTGATCAAGAGTTTGAAGGAACATAAAGCTTCACGTTTGGAAGAGGAGTACTTGGACGCTCAAGAGGACCGTCGTCTTTGTCTGTCCATATGCTTATCCGAACTGCGATTTTCAATTCCTCTGAGCGAAAGAATATTACCGCCCATTGCCGATTTTAGACAGATGGAGCCATTTTCGACATTGATAATGGCTCCGGCTACAGAAAAAGTTGAATTTTCTGCATCGATGCTACAAGAAGCAACAAAAAAATGGCGATCCTCAAAAGATATAGAACTCCGGCACATGGTAGTCTCCGGGTCATCGCTTACTAGCGGCCCAACTGACGTGGACATTTTGTCCCTGGCTGCGACGTTTTTCAAATGTTGGAGGTCTCATTGTTGTAATATGCAGACCATCAGCTATCCGGAGGTGCTTGTACATGGCTGCTGCATGTCGGCGTATGGGCCTGGGCATCATAACGACAACGCTTGGAATTACGACGGAGAACGAGTATCATTTGACAAAAAGGCGCACTCTCTCGCCAAGACCATTCTGGAGGCATCCGGTCTGGATTATAACATCACTACACAAGAGCAGGTCCATCAACCTAATTTCTACATCGAGTGCCACAAATGCCCTTCGACAGACCACAGTAACGGAAAGCGCATCTTACTAACATGGCATTCATCAGTGAGTTGTTTTCTCCTTCTATATTTCGAACATGGTGGTAATACCGTCTCAAGATAATTCATGCTTTATCACACGCGCAGGGCAAGAAGATACATATGGCACGCGCTAATCTTAGCGACAGTGAAGTGAAGCTTGTAAAGGAACTTGAAATTGAAGAACTTCGCTCAGCTACTGGGTATGCGGACTACACATGTATGAGATGTGACTATATTGGCACATGGTATGGACTGTTAGACCACGTCTCGTGCAAGTATGTTATTCTGACAGAGCGTGATTCTGTTGGTGTTTGCTGATTTTCATCAGGCATGGCCAAAGCGGGAAACTTATTTACTTGACGGACTACGATCTTGCAATAACTCAAACTGGGTTCCGCCGTCAGCCTGGAGGTGCTCTAATATTAAAACTTAGCTAAACAGCCGTTTGGATCCATACTTATATGTTAATGCATTGAAAGAATGAAAGTCAATATTCCAACATCCACACGTGTATTTTCGCTCCTATAGCTGCTACTTACTCTGTAGTGGATTTGTAGAACCGAGCAGTAGGGTCGGGTTGGTCGATCGCATGGTGGACCCGGATTTGACTGCTAGGCATTTGAGGTCTCATTCGCTTCAGCTAAGCTTTCTTCCGGTGCGTTCATTGAAAGCTGATCTCAATGAGTAAGTCATTTCTGAGTCTTGCTCAAAACACTTTGACCAAGCCAGTGAAAATGATTCCCAACTACATCCCCGACTCTCTTACGTAAGTAAGAGAAAGGGTTCTTTGTTGAGGTCGAACGTCCTGAGCTCCTGCAAAATCCAGAACAAGGTCACATGACATTACCGAATTAAGTAGAACATTCTAGAATTCTCTATTTTAACCTTTTGTAGTTCTTTCGTTGTACGCGTCCGCTCGTCATTATTTTCTTTGTCCGTGCTTGCTGCTCCAACGTAAATCTGCACTAACTATCATCTGCTGGCATGAATGATACTTAAACTGAATTGCAGTTTCTGTCTATGATGGACAGAAACCTTTCAAGATGGAGCGATACCAGAGCTTACCAATCATCAACAGAAACAAAGAGCTAGCCTGACTTTTCTGCTGTCGCCGTCACATTCACATTATCTGCATACAAGTCAGAAACTACTCAGGCAACCATGTTTTAATTCAATGCACAGGACATCATTTTGCTTGCGGACACAGATCACATGGAGGCCTTGGGACCCCCCACACACTCTGAGCCTCTCTGGGTAAAATATGACTGATGGTGCAGCTGCAGCTTGTTTGGAAGATAGAGAAAGTGATATAATGAAGAAGATACTGAAATTGGAGACCTGATTTGAATGAAAATTGTATTGATTTACTTAATTTACTTACAAAAAAAGTAGCCTGCATCTGGAGTACCTACTCTATGGATAAATTTCTTTGCCTGGTGCAAATGCAACACCAAGAAAGTGTAATTTCAAAAATACTGCCTCAATCTTTATATTCTGAGTCTGCTTAATTTCTGCAGGCTGAGTTGAGGACTGGCACTTTGTTGCCACTACAGAATTTGATATTATGTAAGAGTCAAATGTCATGACCACATACATAATGAGCATGTCAAAATTGTGTGCCATGCACAACCACAGCCTGTACAACAAAAAGACTTGCAATTGAAGATGTATGGAAGTCACAAACAGAGGTTCTAGTAAGAAAACACATTACTATGTAAAGATCATTTAAAGCCATCAGGTTTGGATTATCTAACCATGATCACTTTGATAAACGGGTGTCATAAATGTCCTTCAGCTTCTGACTGTATCAACAAATGATATTTGCTAGCATGGGTAATAGTAGTCAGTAAATCTTTCATTTTTTTATGATAATTGTGCTCTGAGTCAAATTTAAATTTTACCTGTATGTAAAGCATGTTCTATATAACACAAAATAGGGTGAGAAATTAAAGATGGTGCATGCAGACCTCATCTAGACCCAACTGGAAACTGTCCAGAATATTGAAATTAAAGAACTTTGCCCTCCCCAAGCTTATAAGGGCAACCTCCAAGGTGGTGGATCAGAGTCATGCAGCTAGCAGAGGGGAATCTGAAGTACATTAGCAAAGTAGATGACAATACAATCAGTCACTAATCACTTGGCAGAGGAGAATCCAAAGAGAACAAGTCTAAGGATCCCCACTGCTTGGCACAGCACATCAGTGGATGGTGGAGGCATGGAAACTACTGTACAGCAGGCCAGAGCTAATCCTAACCCTAGGACAATGATTGGTGAAGTAATACAGAGAACTCCATGGTTCTCTCCAGAGTGCTGGAACAAGCCCTGGAGACATCAAACAAGCTGCAGAGTTGCTGGAATGGGTTGCAGCAGTTGGAAGTAGAAGTTCCCTGACATCAACCCCTTCTAGCATGCAGTGCCCCAATGCACAGGATAAAAGAAGTCCCTGATTGCTGGTCTGCTGGTGAAATAGGGTAGATCCCTCGAATGGCACACAGAGCATCTGGATGTCTCCTATGGAACTCCTTGATGAGCCCAGGGGCATGCATGTTCTCCTGTGGTTTCCAGGAGATATCCTCAATCCTGTAGCCTTTCCACTTCACCTTGTATTGTAGCTGCCTCTGGAACAGACAACTATCCAGGATTTCCTCCACCTCATACTCCTCACTGTTGTTGACTACCACTGGAAGTGGTGGGAGTGGTGAACATTGCCCTGGAATAGGATCCTTTGGGGCCAGAGTCAGTTTGACCACATTGAACACTGGATGAAGCTGGCACATCCCTATGGGAAGCTGGAGTCAATAGGCTAGGGTGTCAGGGTCCGCTGACCTCGGGGGCGCAGCTGCACTGGGCGAGTCCTTACTAGGCGGGCGTGATTCCCCTGCATTGGTGATCGGACACTCGAAGACGTTCTGGGTCCTGGTGGTTTGCGCGGGTAATTGGGAGATGTGATCCAGACAGGTCCGGGAAGGTCCGGAGAAGTCGGATTGTGGGGAAATGAGACGGTCTTGGCGGGGTTCAGGCAGAAGGCGTACAGGAGATTTGCGGAAGCAAGGGAGTAGGTGGCTGTGTGATCAATGGGGGCGGAGCCGGGGTTTGATGGGAGATCATTTGGAGTTGATGGAGTCTGGGACCGAGCGAAGAGTGAGGTTCGGACCTGGTAAGGAGTGTCGGGGTTCGTAATTATAATCGCGGAGTTCGTGAGGTCGTTAGGGTTGATGAAGAATTGGGCACAAGGGTCAGACAACGTCACCGAGACGGCGTCGGACGAGACAATATGGAACAAGAGTAGATTCAAGTGGAGGTACGAAACGATAACGAGAACGATAACGAAAAGGGGACGAGACAAGACCGGGAGACTGAGATAAGACCGGGAGACTGAGATAAGACCGGGAAACTGAGAGTAAGGAGAAAGAGACACGAAAACGAACACGAAACACAAAAAGGAAGCAATCAGACCATAGGTAACGTTAAGCAATATCAAGACTGGAGTACGAAGAGCTACTCGATGACTTATATACTGACTACCGGAGGACTTCGGGGTACGTCGGCTGTGGCGGCGGGGCTTGGCGGGGCTTGACGGAGTGGGCGGGTGTCGGTTGTGATCGAAGATTGTGCCGCGCTGATACGTTGATGGGATCGCGGGTTGTTCCGAGGTTGTCGTGATATTCCGGAATAGGTCGGAGGAAGCAGGGTGTGGAGTTAATGATGGGTGGACGAAGATCAGGAATAGCGGGGGTGGTTTTCGGGGTTCGGGAAGCCCAGGGTAAGTGTCAGTGGCTGCGGGGCAGGCACCGAAGTTGGCCAGGGGGCCGTCGGAGTTAGCCGGGGAGGTGTCGGAGTTAGCCGAAGTAGGCGTGGGCATGGGCGGAAGTTCGGCGGAGCGTTGGGGGTCCTTTTGGGGGTTCGGGGGTTTGATGGACGATGTGCGGGGTTTTGGGGAACGGGTCGTGACATAGGGGTCCTATCTGCCATTCCACTGTGAAAGGTCCCAACTGGCAGTGTGACAGCTTTTTCAAGGGCTGGGTAGTCATAATGTTGGAGGCATCCAGGTAGACTCAATTTCCAGGCTGATATTTGTGCCCCAGGGTCCTTCCACAGTCATAGTATTGTGCCATGTCATCCTTTGCCTTCACCAGTGCTGCTTGGACTTTCTCTTGTGACCTCTTCATCCGGTCCACAAACTTGTTTACTGCTTTGTTCTCTGAGGGTTGGGCCTGGGGTTTCAAGCCCATGCACAGGTGCTGTCCAGTGTCAAGGAAGAATGGGGAGAACTGGGTGGACATGTGAATGTGGTTGTTGTATTGGAACTTGGCATTGGGGAGGAGTTCATCTCAGTCATCCTGGCACTCATTGCAGAAAAGGTGGAGGTACTGCTCCAACTCCTGGTTTACACATTCAGTCTGGCTGTTGGACTGCAGGTGCTAGGCAGTCAAGGTGTGAAGCTTCATGGCAAGTAGTCAGTAGAGCTCTCTGGTGAAGTCTGCCATGAATTGTGGTCCTCCTCAGTCAGGGATGTAGGCATTGGAGAGGCTGTGGAGTTTCCAGATGTTCCTTTAGTACAGGTTTGCAGTGCCTATAGCAGAGCAGGTAGTGTGGGTCAGAATGAAGTGCACCTGCTTGTCATACAAGTCCACTACCACCATGATTGCATCATAACCATGGGCATCAGGGAGTTCTACAATGAAGTCCACAAAAGCCACACTCCATCATTCTGCAAGCATGGGCAGCAGATGTAGCTGTCCATAGGGGAGGTGGTATTGGGGCTTGGTCTGGAGATAGAGATTGCATGTACTAGTGTAGGACCCAATATATCAGGACATCTGGGGCCACCAGTAGTTCTGTGATACTAGCTCCAATGTTTTCCAACATCCAGAGTGCTCCACAATGTGGGAGTTGTGGTGTTGCTCCACAATCCTCTGACAGAGCTCTGGGACATTGGGCATGTAGATACAATCCCTAAAGGTCAGGATCCCATCCTGAAGGGCCCATTTGTCTGTGTAGACTGACTTGACACCAGTAGTATGCCCCAACTTCAGCATCTGAGCAGCCTGCACAATGAGTTGCTCCTGGTGACCATCTTAGTTGCTCCACTGTATGTCCCAGAGAATGTCCACCTCTGCTCTGTCAATGGCTAGACCCTCCATGGCTTGGATTGCAAACAGTTTAGGGCAGAGGAGCACAATGTTGCTATTATCCTCTTCCTCCCATGCTATGGTCCACCCTCTGGGACAGGGCATCTGGTTTTCCCATGCTCCAACCAGGCTTGCAGTGCAGTGAGTGTCATGACCTGCTCCCTGGACTCCTGACCTCATTCCTAGCTCGCTCACTTTCCCAGAGTTCCCCCCCCAATGCCCCCTCAATCTCCTCCACCATTGTACACCCTCTGCACCCACTCTGGGTAACTCTGATGCTTCTATGGCAAACCCTGACAACTCCCTGGCCAACTCTGATGTCTTCTTCACAGCTGCCAATGCTTCCCCTGGCTCTCCTGAGCCCCTAGAACTATCTCCCACCATTCCTGACACTATCATACATCACCAACCCATTACTCTGGTTCCTCTAACCCACTCTGGAGTATCATGACAACCTCAGGATGGCCCATGTTCCCAACTGATCCCATCAAGATATCAATGCAGCCTGCCCTCTGATCACAACTGACACTCATCAACTCTGCTGAACTCCACCAAACCCCACTGCCACACCTGCTGCCCTCTGGAGCTCTCCAGTAGTCAGTATATAAGTCATAAAGTAGCTCCTTGTACTCTAGTCTTGATATTGCCTTACCTGATGTGTTCCTGATTGTTTCTATCTCTTGTTTTGTGTTCCATGTTACATTTCCTTTACTCTCAGTCTCCTGGTCTTGTCTTGTCTCTATTTCATTATTATTCTCATTATCATCTTGTATCTCCACCTGAATCTATTTTTGTTCTGTCTCAATCTCACCTTGACTCTGCCTCATTCTATTTAGCTCTGTCTTGTCTTGTTTGATCTGCTTCCTTCATTGTGCTCAAGTCCTTTTCAACCCTTAACACTTTTACAAACTCTGCACTTACAATTATGAACTCCAAACATTCTTTAAACCAACTCCAGATCTTACTACTCACTCAGCCCCAAATTCTATCAACCTCCATTGATCCCCTATCAAGCTCCAGCTCTGCTCACATCACTCACATAGCCTCTGCTTACTATGCACTCATAATATTTGCTTTCAGACTTGTGCCTAATGCTCCATCAAGTTTGCCCCTTCCTCCACAACTTGTCTTAGACTCCTCTGGACTACCCTGGACTTGCTCAGATCACTTCTCCTTGCTTGTCCACCCAAGTCCCCCATGTTTAGAACTCCCCCAAATGCCCAGTTATCAGTGCAGGGAATCATGTCCACCTAGTAAGGATTTGCCCAGTGCAGCTGAGCCCCTGTGGTCAGTGGAACCTGACAGTGAGAAATCAAAGTTGGCAAGGTAGAGGGACCACCAGGCCTGTTGGCAGTTGAGCTTCTTGGCTGTCTGGAAGTATTTGAGGTTCTTGTAATCTGTCCAGACCTCAAACTTGTGCTGCACACCTTTCAGGAAGTACTGCCACTCCTTGAACAACCAGATGATGGCCAGCATCTCCTTGTCATGGATCTTGTAGTTCTGCTCCACTGCATTCAGGCTCTTGGAGTAGAAGGCCACTGAATGTCACTTCCCATCCTCTCGAGATTGCTGTGAAAGGATGGCCTCAGTGGCAAAATTGGAGCTGTCAGCTTCTACCTGAAAGGGGGAGTTGTCATCTGAAAAAAGGAGGATGGGTCTGGAGGTCACAGCACACTTGAGGGCATTGAAGGCCACCTGTTCTGGAGGTCCTCAACTCCATGCAACATTCTTTCCAGTGAGGTCAAATAGTGGGTGGGCATGGTGTGAGAAGTCCTGAATGACTCTCTAGTAGAAGTTTGTGAAGTCAAGGAACACTTGTACCTCCTTCTTGTTCTTGGGCTCTGGCCACTCTGCCATAACTACCACCTTCACTGGGTCCATCTCCACAGCTCTGTGTGAGATGATCAGACCAAGATATTCAATCTGGGTCTGTTCAAACTCACACTTCTTTGGCTTGAGGTAGAGCTAGTGCTGGTGGAGGCATTCCAAGATGAGGCAAGTGATCTGACAGTATTCTTTCAGCATTTTGGTGTAAATGAGGATGTCATTAAGATATATGCACACTATGCCCTCTGCAATGAGGTTCCGGAAGATGTCATTCATCATGGTCTGAAAGGTGGCAAGGCTGTTGGTGAGTCCAAAGAACATCACAAGCAGTTTGAACAATCCTTAGTTGGTCCAGAAGGCAGCCTTTTACTCATCTTCCTCCTGGATATGCACATTATTTTAGCCCCACTGGATGTCCAGTTTAGTGAAGTACCATGCACCTCATAGGTTGTTGATGAGCTTGGAGATGAGGAGGAGGGGGTAGCAGTTCTTCACCATCATGGCATTGAGAACCCAATAATTCTGGACCAATCAGAGCAAGTGATCTTTCTTCTTGATGAAGAAGACTGGAGAAGCTATTAAAGACTTGAAAGGGCAAATGTGACTGGAGTCCAGGTTCTCCTGCAGGAAGGTGTTGAGTTTGTCTTGTTCCTTAGGTGCTAGTAGGTAGACCTTACAGCTGGAGGGCATGGAATCTGGCAGCAGTTCAATGGCATGGTCCCACTTCTTGCATTCTAGAAGTGAGTCAAACAAGGCCTTGGAGAACACATCCTAAAATACATGGAGATAGGGGGGTACAACATCTTAGAACTCCTGGAGCATGGCATTGGCAGCAAACACCTAGGCCAGCCTCTGGGATGTGGTCTGGCTAGCTCAGATCTCTGGAACTGGGGGCAGTGGGTGTACAGTGGTAGCATAGATCCAATCTCCTACTTCTATCACCTCATCCTGGAACTCTGGCTCATGCATGCTACCAAACTCCACTCTGCATATCTTCTTCAGGGCTTTGCCACTACTCTAGCCATCCTCATAAAGGGCCTCCCTACAAGGGAATGCTAGAGGTGAGGGATCCAGGAAGTCCAGATCCACAAAGGGGAGAGGGCTGGCACAACACACATGGATGGCTGCATATTTCTGGACTTGAGCCTGGCATTCTTCTCTGTTCTTGATGGTGCAGGCAGAGCACCTCCAAGGGCACCTGCTCATGGTCCACCTTGGGGTTGTGCTTGCAGAGCCATATGAAACCAAGGATCATGTTCTGCCTACCCAAGCTAGTAAAGGCAAAAATAGTGTGCTCTGCATGATTCTAATAGCAGAGGACCAGGTCAACCACAGAACTGATGGCTCCTGCTTTTTTAGGCATTCCATTGATGTTATAGACCAGAATGGGCTTGGGGAGGGGCTGCATGGTCAGGCTGTGGCATTTAATGAACTCTGAGTCCAAAAACAGTCCTGTCACCCCACTATCCAGCAGAGCCATGACTCCATGGGCTTGCTGGGTGTCCATTGTCTCAATCTCCACATCAAGGCATAGGAAGTTGGTGGATGGGCTGGAAGCCATCACATACTGTTGGAGCATTTGACAGGCCCAGGCAGGGCCATGCCAGCAGACCCTTGGAGGTGTTGGGGAGCTTAGTGGAGGCTCTGGAGTTAGTACTTGTATGTCTGAAGAGGAGCATAGAGGTTCTTCTGTCTTAAGATGAAGAGTATCAGAAAAAGTGATTTCATTTTCTATCAACAGACAGGAGAACCTGTTAGCATCCAATGATGGAGGCATAGCATTGATGCTCAACTAAAAATCCTCCTTCAGCTCTGGGAGTGATGCACATATACTAATCTCCTCTAGAGCCAACTCTGATATGGGCTTGTCTGGTGATGAAACTCTGGCAGCATCCCTTGCAGCTAGTAGCTGCAGGAGGAGTTCCTCCTGTTCTGCTATAGAGAGGTAATGTACCTCCAGGCCCAGGGGACAATGCCATGCAAGGTGCCTAGGCTTTTGGCATCTCTGACACAGTAGTGGCATAGCATGGAGCTGTCTGGCTGCATCCATGTTTATGGGGATGCCCAGTGGCAGAGGGCATATTGTGGGGATAACTGGAGGAAGGGATGGCATTGAGCAAATAGGTACAGGGTTGCAGAGATAGGTGAATAGGGAAGCAGTCTGAGCAAGTCTGGAGTGGTCTGGGGAAGTCTAAGACCCAGTATATTAATGTTGTGCTTGGGTGGGCATCAGAAACAAGTTCAAGGGCATGTAAATAGATTGTGGGGTATGTGAAGGCTTTGCAAGTGATGGGAGTGGAGCTGGAGTTTGATGGGGGATCAATCAAGACTGATGGGTTCTAGAATCAAGTGAAGAGTGGGGTTCAGAGTTGTTGTAAGAATGTTTGAAGGTTGTAGTGCATGTGTGGAGTTCATAATGATGTTGGAAAGGAAAGAGATTTAGGGAAACAAAGGAAACAGAGACAGTTGAGGCAAGACAGAGACAAGACAAGATGGAACTGAGGAAAGAAAATAGATTTGAGACTAAAAAATAAAGATGGAAACAAAAGAAACACAAGACACAAGTAACTAGTTAATGCAACATCAAGACTAGAGTACAAGGAGCTACTTTATGACTTATATACTGATTACTAGAGAGCTCTGGGGAACAGTGGGTGTGGTGGCAGGGATTGACAGAGCCACACAGAGTCGACAGGTGTTGGTTGTGATCAAGAGACAGGCTGTGGTGATATTCTGATGGGATCAATTGAGGATGTGGGCTATTCCAGAGTCGTTGTGATGCTCCAGAGTAGGTTGGGTGAACCAGGGAGATGGTTGGTGACTGTGCGCTTGTCAGAGGATGTCTCACTTGTTTCCCCTTCTCCTCCTCCAGTTCTTGTCAGATTTGCTCCATTATAGTTTTCCTTTATTCTCCTTTCTTTTTCCTATCTATTGGTCCTAGTTTCAGCCCTTAGGCTGCACTGGTTCTCTGTCAATAATTTAGACAAGTGTGGCCCCTTTGATACTGCCACTGGCTTATGTAACTGCTGACCAATTGCTAACACATCACTTGTGTCTTTTTTCTCTGTCATACTGTACAGTTGTTTCTCATGCTTCTGAAGCCTCTGAAGCATCACATCTGGCCTAGGGAATCCCTAGACTTGTTCTCTTTGGATTTCCCTTTGCCAGGTGAGTAGTTATCTCAGTAGACACTGTACAGTACTGAATAGACTTTGGATTTCCCTTTGCCAGCTGTGTGATTGAGCCCCAGCCTCCAGAGGTCACCCTTACAGCAGAACAAGTCTCCAGATTTGGTCTGGGAGCCCCCTTTTTGGTTACTTGAGCTTTTACTTGGTTCCTCAAAAGGTCTCTCCCCCACCAGTGTCTTAGTGCCCCTGTGCTCTTTCTATGACCCAGCCAACCCCTCCAGCACCTCCTCCTGATGCTTCAAGCCCCCAGGATGATGCCTGGAGTTGTTTACTATCCCTGGAAACACAGGTTCAACTTACCCAAGCCTCTCTTACTTCCCACACAGCTGAACTCACTGGACTCTGTCAAACTACTGAAGCAGTGTTCCTTTTTCTACAAGCCCTTCTGGAATGTCTCCCCCTTGCTCCTACCACTCCTTTGATGCCCCCAGCAGATGCAGAATGGTTTGTGTCTGCACCTAGCTCAGGCTTGTTGGCTCTAGCTGCTGCAGAACAGTTTGTATCTGCATCTGGCTTAGGCCTTTCAGCTCCTTATTCCAAACTCCCTCGTCCTGCACTCCCTGATGTATACAATGGAGGTGGTAAGGCTGGAAAACATTTTCTCCAGTCCTGCATTACCTATATCCAGCTGAGTGGTGAAGCCTTTACCTTGGATGCCTTGAAAATTGCCTGGATCCTCTCCTACATGAAGGCTGGTCAAGCCTCAACTTATGCACTGCATATCTTCCAATGCCCAGGAGGAGTGGAGAGTTTCTCTAGCTGGACAGAGTTTGAGAAGGAGTTCCAAGCAGAGTTCTTCCCCCTTGACCAGCCAAAACTGCAGTGCTTTCCCTTCAAGACTAAACTCAGTATGGTCAAGGAAAGCAGTCACTTGATCAGTACATTGACTCCTTTTGTGCCTTAGTTGAACAGGCTGGATATCCAGATGGTCTACAACTCTGCCTAACCTTTTATGACGGACTCCACTCCTCTTTCAGGGATTGTATAGACAGCATGGCAGAAGGGCACCTAGATGATGAGCAGGTCAATACCTGGTACAAGGTGGCATGCGAGCAGTGGCAGCTCATGGAACTGCAACATGAGCTGCAGTGGATGCAACTCCCAACCTTCTCTTTTTCTCATGGAGGTTTCACCTCCGAGCTCTCTCTTCTGCACCTGCACCAGCATCCTCACGACCAGGTGCAGCTCCTTCCTTCATGCCTCATGCTGCTTCTCTGTGCTCCCTACCCCCAGGAGTCCCAATAGATGTTAATGCTTCCCAACAGCAGTCCACCACCCCCTTGCTGTATCGACACTGTGGGAAGGCAGGTCATTTTGCCCATTACTGTTCTCAAGGGCTAGAAGTTCGCTACTTGTCAGCATCAGAGCAAGAAGAGCTGCTCATCCAACTCCTCACAGCCTGGGATGCCACAGGAACTCCCTCTCCGGATGCACCTATAGCTGTCCATTCTGAGGAAGTGGCCAATGGATTAGAGGAGGTTCCTATAGAGTCTGAGGATTTTTAAAAGGGCAATGGATGACCAGTATGCCCCCATTGCCCAGTACTAATTGTTTCACTCCTCTGTCCATAGAATCAAATATATCTGTTGCCATTGTTGATACTATGCTTGAAACAATAAGCCCCTCCTCAGACATACAAACTCCCCCTCCAGCTAAAGTCTCAGCTAGAAATACACTCCCCAGCACATGCCCTCACATCCCTGCATGGGAATGCCACCTCCCCCACCATTATGTTGTTGCTTCCACCCCTTCTACCAACTCCCTGAAGCTATAGGTGGAGATTGAGACAACAGATACCCAGCAGATCCAAAGTGTGGTTGTTCTCCTTGACAGTGGTGCAACAGGCCTCTTCCTTGACACTGACTACGTGCAATGACACCACCTGACCACTCGCCCCCTTTCTTGTCCTATCCCTGTATACAATGTTGATGGCATGCTCAATGAAGCTAGCTCTATTCACTCTGTGGTGGACCTGGTCCTTCGCTACCAAGACCACTCAGAGTGAGCTGCTTTTGCTGTCACTAGTTTGGGAAAGTAAGACATGATCTTGGGGTTCACCTGGCTATGTGAACACAATCCAGAGATTGACTGGACTAAGAGTGAGGTGAAGATGAGTCATTGCCCATGTCACTATGTTACCTGTGCAGAAGAAGCCCATACAGAGCAGAGAGCCAAAGTTCATGAGCATGCTGCTGTGCATGTCTGTCATGCTGGGCATCTCCCTTATGCTGATCTTGACCTCCTGAGTCCCTCCCCTCTGGCATTCCCTTATAGAGAGGCCCTCTATGAGGATGTCCAAGATGTTGGGTGTGAATCTCCAGAGGAAGAGGAAGGAGGAGGAGAATGGACCCCTACTCCAGATGTAGAGTCCCTGGATGAGAATATAGAGGTGGGTGATCACATCTATGCTACAACCCTCGGCCTCCCTCCTGCTGTGGCAGAGATTCGAGCCAGTCAGACAACTTTTCAGCATTTGGCTGAGGCATTTGTGGCAAATTCACAGCCCAAGCTGTTCCATAGCACTGTTTCCAATCACCTCCATGACTTTGAGGATGTATTCTCCAAGGCCTCCTTTGATTCACTTCCAGAGCATAAGCAGTGGGATCATGCGATTGAGCTGATACCAGATGCAGAGCCCTCCAGTTGCAAGGTCTATCCACTTGCACTTTGTGAACAGGATGAGCTGGACACTTTCCTGCAAGAGAATCTTAGCTCAGGACAAATATGACCCTCCAAGTCTCCAATGGCCTCCCCAGTCTTCTTTATTAAGAAGAAGGATGGGTCTCTTTGTCTGGTTCAGGATTATCAGGTCCTGAATGTGATGATAGTGAAGAACCATTATCCTTTGCCACTCATCTCAGAACTTGTCAACAACCTTTGAGGTGCATGCTATTTCACTAATTTGGATGTCTGCTGGGGCTACAACAATGTATGCATCAAAGAAGGAGATGAGTGGAAGGCAGCATTCTGAACTAATCGTGGACTTTTTGAACTTCTAGTAATGTTCTTTAGTCTCACCAATAGCCCAGCCACCTTTCAGACTATGATGAATGACATTTTCTGTGATCTGATTGTGGAAGGTGTTGTCTGTGTGTATCTTGACAATATCCTCATTTACACAAGAACTTGGGAGGAGCACCGCCAGGTCACATGCATGGTCTTGGAATGCCTCTGCCAATATCAGCTCTATTTAAAGCCTAAGAAGTGTGAGTTCGAACAGACAAAAGTGGAGTACCTGGGTTTGATCATTTCATATAGAATAACCAAGATGGACCCCATTAAAGTGGCTGGGGTAGCAGAGTGGCCTGAGCCAAGGAACAAAAAGGAAGTTCAGGCCTTTCTTAGGTTTGTCAATTTCTATTAGAGGTTTATACAGGATTTCTCCCACCATGCATGACCCCTCTTTGATCTCACAATTAAAGATACTATATAGTAGTGGAAGCCCCCACAGCAAGCTGCCCCATGACCTCAAAGCCAGTCCTCCTGTTCTCCAATGATAACTCTCCATTCCATGTGAAAGCAGACAGCTCAGACTTTGCTACAGGAGTGGTCCTCTTCTAGCAGTCAAAAGAGGATAGCAAATGGCACCCAGTAGCCTTCTACTCCAAGAGCCTTAATGTAGTGGAACAGAACTATGAGATCTATGACAAGGAGATGCTGGCAATTATTCAATCCTTTGAAGAATGGAGGCATTTTCTTGAGGATGCACGACATAAGTTTGAAGTCTGGACAGATTATAAGAACCTGGAGTACTTCTGTTCTGCTAAGAAACTCAATTGATGTCAAGCTTGGTGGTCTTTGTATCTGGCCAACTTTGACTTCTTACTGCACTACAAACCAGGATGGAGCATGGGCAAACCAGATGCATTGTCCAGGTGGGTGGACCATGGTACTGGAGCTGGAGATAATGACAATATCATCCTCCTCAAGCCAGAGCTCTTTGCCATCCATGCACTAGAAGGGATTGTGGCTCAGGAAGATGAGGCAAATATCCTTAGGGACATCTGATGAGGGAACTGGGAGGGTGCACAGGAGGATGCAGTTGCCCAGGCTGCACAGGCCCTACAAGCTCAATGGGCAAGCGGAGTCAAGTCAGTATATGCAGATGAGTGGGGTCTTTTAGGATGGGCTGCTGACCTTCAGAGGATGCATTTATGTGCCTAACATTCCAGAACTTCATCAGCACATTGTAGAACAACATCATGACTCTTGGGTGGCTGGACATCCTGGAAGGTGGAAGATGCTAGAGCTGGTATTCTGGAACTATTAGTGGCCATAGATCTCCCAATATGTAGGCACCTACACTAGCACCTGCTACTTCTGTCTCTGCACAAAACCTTGCCACCAAGCACTCATGGGCCAGCTCCACCCACTTCCTATTCCAGCTGCTTGCTAGAGTGTTGCATCAGTGGATTTCATTGTGGAGATCCTAGATGCTCATGGGTACAATGCTGTGATGGTGGTGGTGGACCTCTATGACAAACAGACTCACTTCATACCTACTTACACCACATGCTCTGCCTTAAGAGCAGCCAGCCTGTACCATAAGAATGTCTGGAAACTCCATGGTCTGTTAGATGGATATGTCTCAGACCAGGGCCCCCAGTTTGTGGCAGAATTCACTCGAGAACTGTATCACCTGCTAGGCATAAAGCTCCATACCACCATGGCCTATCACTCTTAGTCAGACGGGCAGACAGAATGTGTTAACCAGGAACTGGAATAGTATCTCCACCTGTTTTGTAATGAGAGGCAGGATGACTAGGATGAGCTGCTGCCAGATGCAGAATTCCAATACAACAACCACGTTTACTCTTCCACACAGATGACTCCATTCTTCCTGGACACTGGCAGGCACTCTCGCATGGGATTTGAACCTTGGGCACACTCCTCAAAGAATGATTCCATCAATGAGTTTGTGAACCAGATGAGAAGGGCATAGGAGGAGGCAAAAGCTGCATTGGTGAAGGCCAAGGAAGACATGGCACAGTACTATGATTGCAGATGGACACCTGCTCCAGTTTACAAGCCCAGGGACCATGTGTACTTGGACAGCTCAGACATTAAGACAACAAGGCCATCCCTGAAGCTGTCACATTGTCATCTGGGCCCCTTCATGGTAGAGAAGAAGGTAGGGCCTTTGGCATACCGACTTAAACTCCCAGCAGGTCTGCGCCAACTGCATCCAGTCTTCAATGTGGTCAAGTTGTTTCCAGCTCCAGAGGATTCAATCCCAGGCCATCGCCCTAAGCCACCCCCACCACCAGTCCTGATCAATGATGAGGAAGAATATGAGGTGGAGGAAATCTTGGACAGCAGGGTATTCTGAGGGAAACTGCAGTTCAAGGTGAAATGGAAGGGATATGGCATTGAGAACATCTCTTGGGAACCACAGGCTAATGTTCATGCACTAGACTTGGTCCGGGACTTCTACCATAGGCATCCCAATTCCCCCAAAGCAATTTGAGGCATCTACTCTATTTTACCAGCTGATTAGGCAATTCGTGACTTTTTCTATCCAGTGTGTCGAGGCGCCACATCCTAGAGGGGGGGTGATGTCAGGGGATGTCTCACTTGTTTCCCCTTCTCCTCCTCCAGTTCTTGTCAGATTTGCTCCATTATAGTTTTTCTTTATTCACCTTCCTTTTCCCTATCTATTGGTTCTAGTTTCAGCTCTCAGGCTGCACTGGTTCTCTGTCAATAATTCAGACAAGTGTGGCCCCTTTGACATTGCCACTGGCTTATGTAACTGCTGACCAATTGCTGACACATCACTTGTGTCTTTTTTCTCTGTCATACTATACAGTTGTTTCTCATGCTTCTGAAGCCTCTGAAGCATCACATCTGGCCTAGGGAATCCCTAGACTTGTTCTCTTTGGATTTCCCTTTGCTAGGTGAGTAGTTATCTCAGTAGACACTGTACAGTACTGAATAGACTTTGGATTTCCCTTTGCCAGCTGTGTAATTGAGCCCCAGCCTCCAGAGGTTGCCCTTACAGTGCTGGAGTCAGGAACAGTGAAGAAGGTCCCAGGGGCTCAGGAGAATCAAGAAAAGCAGTGATAGCTGCAGAGAAGGCATTGGAGTTAGCTAAGGGGGCCATCAGGGTTTGCTGGAGAAGTGTTGGAGTTACTCAGAGTGGGTGTAGAGGGTGGACAATGGTTGGGGAAGTTTGGCAGAGCATTGGAGAGAACTCTGGGGGAGCAAGCAGGTTGGGAACAATGTTTGGGGTTCCAGAGAGTGGGTTATGACATCAACCCCCCTTTAGTGTTGAGACTCTTGAGACATGGAGCATGGGTCAGGAATTGGTGGGATGTGGAAATCAAAGTCAAGTAATATTAATCAAACTGCAGCAAGCAGTGGGGGTGTGGGGATTAAAGTCAAAGCATGGCCACCATTCATCAGAGGGTTTTTCCTAAGTCATTAAAAGAGTCAGATATACTTTAGAGTTCCCAAACTCTTTGTCATGTCTTCCTCTGCTTACTCCCTAGCCACGTTCATATTGCCATCTGCATCCCCAGCCTCCTCCATATTCAGTAGATTTAAGCCATGTATTGCAGTTGTGAGCACAGTTCTATTTCTTGCATTCTGGGGCTGACTAGACTTTGACAGAGTTGTCTGCAGCAGTGGCAAGTCCATTAGGGTTGTCATTGAGTAGGGCCCCAGTGCAGTTGGTATTAGGGGTGCCCTCCCCCCCCTTGCATTTCTGGCCTGTCCTTAGTTTGGGGATGGTCTGATCCATTTCTGCAATTTCAAGGATTGTGCAGGTGGATGTGATGCTGGAGCAGTTTGCAGAGGCTGTGGGGTGGGTGAGGGGTCCTCTGACTCTTGAGTAGTGCCAGGCAGTGGCCCTGGTGAGTAATTAGTATGGTCTTACTCTTTCTAAGCTAACCTACTCCTACAGTGCATGCTCTGCACCTAGCAGAGGGAATAGTGTGAGTTCAAGGAGCCTATACTAGGGTTGCAGCAGGACATGTTGGTATGCCTCCTGTATCATTTGCAGCATGAGAAGTGCTCCATCACTTTGAGTTGGCATGCTGCTTGTGTTGTGGCAGAGCAAGAATGGGATTGAGACTGGGTTGCAGCATAGCTAGAGAAAGGGTGGAGGGGCAGAGTGTTGGGGCAGGGCTCTGGGGTAAAGGGCAGGGATAGTGTGGGGCAGTCCATGATGAAGGTTGGGCCTCTGTGGAGTGGGCACAGGGAGGGGGCCCCCTTGACATATGACAAGAGAAAGCAGAGGGCATCTCCATTGCTAGAGGTGGGGCTGAGCAAGTGAGCATAGAGCAAGCAGGCAATGGTAGAGGGCCCAGGCCCCCAAGTGTATATTCTGGGCTCTGGGGCCCCCATTGAACAATCTATGGAAATGTTGCAGTTGGCTGCTAAGGCCCTTTTGCATCATTAGGTTGAGGGATTGGAACAGCTGCTGGCAACCCATAAAGAGGAGGTCCAATGGGTTAGGGAGGATTGGGATGCAATGCAGAGGGAGTGGGACAAGGCATAGAGGGACAGGGACATAGCCATGGGAATGGCCACAGAGTAGCTGTCCTAACTTCAGAAGGTACAGGCGCAGATGGGGCAGTTGGAAGCATAGGCAAAGATGGCAGCATGGTAGTTGGAGGGGTTGAGCATGCAAAAAGGGGAGGGGGCATCCCATGTAGAGGTGCCCTGGGCTATGGTGGAGGCAGTGAGGAGGCAGGAGGAGTGGCTTACTAACAAGGTGGCCTCAGAATAGCAGGGAATGCTTTATGAGTGTCTTCTTGTTTCTTCTTTTTGCTAGGCTGACTCTGCTCTAGCAGACTGGGCTAGGGAGCACCACATCTTCCTTAACAGGGCATCAGTGGTGCTGGGGTCTATTCATGACAGGCTGGCAAGGATGCCTAAGGACCTTCCACCAGAGCTGGAGTAGGAGGTTGCATAGATAGGGCATTTGCTGGCAGAACATCAACAGAGGATAATGGCAGATCCTGGGGCATGGTGGGAAGTGGTGATGGATATAGGGAAGCCCCTTCCAGGACATCTGGAGGTCCTGGCAATGGTGGTAGCCCAACTGGAGGTAGACATGATGGGGAGGATAATGGGAGTCAAACCAAAGGAGAAGGAGTAGGGGTTTTCTTGGACTTGTTTTCTTATGCTCTGTGCCTGCTCAAACTTTGTAATATTGTGTAATATTGTATATACAGCCCTTTCCAGACATTCCACTTGGATGATTGAACTCTTTTTAGTGTTAAGTGAAGGGGAGTAAATAAAGCATGTAGGGAGTTACTTGTGGGAGTTGAATTCCTAATGAATTCAGAGGTGGGAGTTATGCCTACTAATGCCATCTGTATTGACTAGTTCCAGGGGTCCCAGGGCTTGGTGAGGTGGCATCAATGGAAGTCCCAGAGTTTATCAACGGCTCCATTGAGGTTTTTTCAGGGTTCTCAAGTGTCAATTTCAGGCCCATAGCCCTTCTAGTGGACCAAGTATTGAGGCCAACTGTGGACCAAGCAGGAGTCAAGAATCTGGTCAACCTTGTTGGAGGGATCAAAGGTCTTCAGCAACCTCATGGGCAATGTGGAAGGGAATATTTTTGAGGAATAGCATGAGTTGGGAGTTGTAGCCTTTGTTGGTGTAGAAGGGGGAAACACTGGTGGTGGAGTGAGGCATATTGTTGTAGGTAAACTTGGCAAGGAGGAGTTCTGTATGCCAGTTGTTCTGTAAATCATTAATGTAGAGGTGGAGATACTGTTCCAACATCTGGTTTACTCATTCTATCTGGCTGTCAATCTCTGGATGGTAGGCAGTTGAGAGATTGGTCTTTATTTTGAGTGCTTTGCAAAGTGATTTTCAGAAATGGGAGATAAATAGAGGCCTGCAGTCAGAAATGATGTCATCTGAGAGTCCATGCTTGGAGAATACATGTTTGAGGAACAGTTTGGCAAACTCCAGAGCATTGTTGGTGGTATAGCAGAGGATGAAAAGGGCTTGCTTGGTGAGGCAGCAGACAATGACGAGAATGACAGTGAAACCTTCAGAGTTGGGGAGTTCAACAATGTGGTCTATTGAGATTGAGGACCAGGGGTGCTGACTAATGGGGAGGGGTTTCAGCAGTCTGTGGGGGTGGTGGCAGGGTACCTTGGCTCAGGGACAAGGTTTGTAGGCCCTTACATATCATGTAACATCCTTCTTCATTCTTAGCCAAAAGTGAGTCTGGAAGATGAGCTGAAGGGTCTTACAAATTCCTGGGTGCCTGTGGAGTTTGTGGTCATGGTGTTGCTGGAGTATATTGAGGCAAATGGACTTGTGGTCTGAAGCATAGATTTGTCCACTCCAAAGTAGGAGGCAGTGGTCTAGAGACAGCATGAAGGGGTTCTCAACATTTGACTTATTGGCAGAGTTGTTGTAGGGGTTGTGCTGGGTAAAGAAGGAGTCTGGGGATGAGTTTCTGATTTGGTGGAGGATTCCTTCTTCATTTAAAATCAGCATGGCATGCAGATGCTTAGGGGGGATTACCACTCAATAGTTGAATGCATTCTGCTCAGCTTCAAATGACTTCTTCAGATACATGTCAGACCTCTAAGTGAGTGCATTTGGCTTTGTGCTGAGTCATCTGGAGTGGTAATCGATGGTGAAGTCATACTCTGAGAGGGTTTTGGACCATTGAGCTTGGCAGCAGCTGAGCTGTTTCATGGTCATGAAGTACTGCAAATTATTATGGTCAGAGTAGACTTAAATGCAGTATAGAGATCCTTTGAGGTAGGCCTACCACTGACAGAAAGCTTTGACAATTGTGAGGAGTTCTTTGTCATAGATATCATAGTTGAGCTCTGCAGGGATCATTGAATGAGTGTAGAAGGTGATGGGGCAGAGGTCCTTGCCTTTAGAGTCTGACTAGAAGAGTATTCCAGCAATGGTGTAGTCAGAGGCATCACATTTGAGTATGATTAGCAGGGAGGGGTCAAAGTGGCAGAGGATTGGAGCAGAAGTGAAGGCTTTTTTGAGGAGGAGGAATATGCTTTGGCACTTGCTATCCCAATTCCAAGGAGTGTCTTTTCATATGAGTTGGTTGAGGAGTTTGGTGATCCTGGAGTAGTTGTCAATGAATTGGCAATAAAAGTTAGCAAACCCCAGAAACAACTGTACCTCCTTGATGTTCTGCAGTTGGGGCTAGTTGAGGATGGCTTCAACCTTGGTGGGGTCCATGCATATACCATCAGGAGTGACAATAACTCTGAGGTATTCAACCTCCATTGTATGGAAGGAGCATTTTTTGGGTTTGGTGTGAAGGTGGTATTCTTGGAGTCATTCTAGGATGTAGTGGATGTGCTCTGGATGCTCCTCCAGTGAATTTGAGTAGATCAAGATGTTGTCCAGGTATACAATTACAAAGACGTTGTTCATGTTGTGGAAGATATTGTTCATGAAGTACTGGAATGTGGTGGGGGAGTTAGTCATTCCAAAGGGCATTACTAGATACTCAAAGAGGCCATAGCAGGTGCAAAAGGTGGTCTTCCATTCATGTCCAGGAGCAATCCAGACATTGTTGTAGCCAGAGCAGAGGTCTATTTTTGTGTAAATCTTGGCACTGTGGAGGCAGTTAACAAGGTCTTCAATTAGGTGAAGAGGATACCAGTTCTTTTTAGTGACTTTGTTGAGTCCCTGGTAATCTACACAGAGTAGGAGTGACCTGTCCTTCTTCTTGGCAAACAGGACCAGAGTGCTGGTGGTGGAGATTGATGGACATATGAAATCTTTGCTGAGCATATCATCAAGGTAGTCAGTCCTTCAGGGCCTGGAGTATGGTCTTGGACATGTTGTAGATCTTGCCAGACAGGAGTGAAGTGCCTTTTTTGAGGTTGATATTGCATAGGAGCAATGTGGAGGAAGCTCTTTTGCACTCCCTTCAGAGAACATATCAGCAAATTCATGATATTCTGGGAGAACTACTTTGTATAGGATCTGCTCCTCTGTTTTACATTCTGGCAAGGTAGTTTCTGCATGGAGGTACTCCTCAGGTAGGGCAGGCATGATCTGCAGCTGGAAAGCAGGGGTGCTGTCTTGCAAAATGCATATGAAGAGGATGGTGCCAATGATTTTGATATCAAGGTCTCTGGGGTCAACAGGGGTGGGTGACAAGGCAGTAGTGGCTGAGTCTAGAGTGGTGGCAGAGTTGTTTGGAGAGGTTGAGCATCATTGGTTAGGGTACTGCAAACCTTTGTATTGATTCCAGAGTATATTGGAGGGCAGCTATTGTGATCTGCTCAAAGGTGACCAATGTGGGATTGCATTTTCTTCACTTTCTTAGTTGCTATTGAGAATTGAAGGGTGTTGGGTTGCTCTGGAGGTGCTGGCATCAGGGTCAGAAATGTCAGAGTCTGATGTGGATTGGAGACAGAGAGGGATAGCAGCTGCTAGACTTGCTTTAGGGCCAGAGAATTGCATGGTGGAGGTCCTTTCAATCAATGTCAGAGTTGATGTTTTGCAGCCATGAAAGTTTGAGCATGATCAGAGTTGATGGAGAGAGCTGGGTGATGAGATGCCAAGCCTAGAACCTTAGATTATTGTTAAGAGTGAGAGTGTTGTCATGGTATTGAGTGATTCCTGTCATAGTGGGGTTTTCATCAAAGAGTTGGAGCTCAAGGGGTTTGTCAAGGTTATTGTGTCAGAAGTCAAGTTGACTGCTGATGAAGGTGCCAGAGGTGCCACTGTCGATGAGGGTGGGGAGGGCCATGGGTGAGCTGTTGAGTTGGACATTGATGACAAACAACTGCATGGACTTTGAGTGGAGCTGTAAGGAGGTCCGGGGTTGGTCATTTGTACTCTTGGAGTTCTTGGAGAGGGGTGAGACATCAAAGGGTATTAGTCTGGAGTTGGTCAGGTTGTCTTGGTCAAGGCAAAGAGTGAGGCTGGGCCAGTCAATGCAGGGATTAGTGGAGTGGAGCCATGAGAAGCCTAGAATGACAGAAGCAGAGAAGTGTAGTTTTGTGACAAGTAATCAGAGTTCTTGTTATTGTCCATTGGCAAAGGTCATGGTCATTTCCATGCAGTGTGTGATATTACTGGCAGAGATGGGGTTGCTGTCAAAGAGTTTGAGGAGGATCAGAGTGGGGAGATGTCAGAGGCATTGAGGAGCAAGAGCTGTTAGGGATTTGTTAACAAAGTTATCCATGGCACCACTGTTGATCAGTGTGGGGATGGAGTTGTCAGAGAAGGGGAGGGTGGTTCAGAGGAGGAGGGTGCTGGAGAAGTGGAAAGGGATGTGTGCTAGGAGGTTGTCTGGGGTGAGTACTGTTGTGTAAAGGAGTGTGGCCAGGGCAGAGAAGACATTGGGGTCTGGTCCACAGCCTAGTGTGTAAGGGCAACCTCTGAAGGCTGTGGCTCAATCATACAGCTGGCAAAGAGAAATCCAAAGTCTATTCAGTACTATACAGTGTCTACTGAGATAACTACTCACCTGGCAAAGGGAAATCCAAAGTGAACAAGTCTGGGGATTCCCTAGGCCAGGTGTGATGCTTTAGAGGCTTCAAAAGCACAAGAAACAACTGTACAGTATGACAGAGAAGAAAAGACACAAGTGATGTGTCAGCAATTGGTCAGCAGTTATATAAGCCAGTGGCAGTGTCAAAGAGCCACACTTGTCTGAATTATTGACAGAGAACTGGTGCAGCCTAAGGGCTGAAACTAGGACCAATAGATAGGGAAAAGGAAGGAGAATAAAGGAAAACTATAATGGAGCAAATCTGACAAGAACTGGAGGAGGAGAAGGGGAAACAAGTGAGACATCCCCTGACATAGTGCATCTTTGAAACTTAAACTGCTGACTTGTTCTGTAAACTGGTAGTCACAGTCTTCTCTGTTGATGGTCCATACAGCATATCCCATCACTTGGCATCTATGACAACCACTAATAAAATGTCTCTGCTCACCACATAGAATGCATGCACCCTCCTTCTGTCATTTCTCCTGAGTCTCCTCCAGTACATCAATCCAGGGTCTATTCTGAATCTTGTTCATGCATAGGGCTTTCTGGTTGTTGGCAGAGTCCAGAGCATCTTCAAGGTCATTGAAGGTTATTAGAGTGGGCATCCAGGGGTTCTGGGGTCTTATAGAGGTCAGTGGCATTGAGCTGGGCAGGGGGGCACTGTCCTGGGGGTCAATTGGTGCTGGGAGGTCCTCAGCCTAGAGGGAAATGGGTGCAGGGTTGGTGGAGTTAGTGGGGATTGAAGATCAGTTGCTGTTGGTTGCTCCAGCCTGCCAGTTGGTATTGCTGGAGGTATTCTACGCAGTCTGTGGTGCCATGTTCTTGCTCTAGTCCTCTTAGTAACATTAGTTGACCTGAGTAACAAGTGCCTTGTAGCCATCATATGTAGTTTACTTGGGTGTGAGGCAGAAGATAACCTTAATTTGTTGAAGCAGGGCACAATGGAGGGCAAATTGGAGGGTGTTGTAATTTCATCCTGTTTTGTAGGCCTCCTATTCAAATCATATAATGAAGGCCATCAAGCATTTATTGTCATGCATTCAGAAGTTAAAGAGATTCTCTTCCACTTTCACTATAGTATCAAAGATGCTAAACTTACTAGAGAACTCCTGGATGAAGACGAGCCAATTGGAGAGCATAGAGTTGTTGGGGTCGAACTGGAGTAGTGCTGTGTAGTGGTCAAAGGTGATACCCTGCAAATATAATGCAGCAAAGGCTACTTGTGAGCTCTCAAGCTACAAGGTAATGGGCTTAGCCTGGAATATAGTTAGACACTGTGTTAGGAAGATTCTCCACTTTTAAGGGTCGTAACTAGTAACTGGTTTGGGCTTTTGAATGTCAAGCTTTCCTTCCTAAGCCAATGCATCACAAGTATTGTCCTGGGTGTTTTGAGTTTGGGGCAGAGGTCTGGCATTGTAGTAGTAGTAGTAATTGTTTCCATTTCCATGCTGAGGAGGGAGGTTGTTTATGGCCAGGCCCCATCCTCTAGAAGGTCTGCCATTGAGAGGCCCATTGCAGGGGAGTTGGCCTGCATTGCCTAGGGGAGGCCCTAGGGTCCATCAAGGGGGAAGGGGTCCTCTGGGGTTGGGGGGTCCAAAGTAATTAGTATTGACAGGGGGGTTGGGCATCAGAACAGGCAGGGGACAAGGGGGGTTAATGGAAAAAGGGGGTTGGAGTGCCCTGGGGCCCATAGGTTGCCTTGGGGGAACTGGGACATTCTGGTGGGGTGGAAGGGCATTGACATGGGGGGCACAGAGGTTGAAGTGAGGGGGTCTGTCTCAGAGGGGGCCATTGCATGAGGCAATCTCATTGGCAGGGTTACTAGGCTTGTCAATGTAGGAGAGGGTTTGGTTGTCATTGTTAATGTGCAGGGGGAATTGTTGGGTGTGGGGCTCTGAGATGGTGGGTTGGTCCCATATATAAAAGGCACTGAGAATAGAGTTTGCTCAAGGGCAAGCAGAGAGAGCCAGGGTGTGGGTAGCAGGATGGGTTGGTTAAACAGCCCTCTTGCAGAGTTAAGGCTTTTCAAGATGTTGCATGCCATGTTAAACTCTTTCTGCTGACAGAGAATGGGAGGTGGGGCTTCACTTTGTGTTCTAACAGATTCCTTGCACTGCACATGGAAGGAGCAGGAGAGGTTCCAAAGGTCCTTGAATGATTAGGGATTCAGACTGGTGTGGATTTCTTTGACTAGGGTGCAGAGCTCATTTTGCAGGTTGGCATCAATTCCCAGGGTGCCTTGCATGGTTTTAGAGAGGTTTTCCTGCAGGTGACATTTGTAGAAGTCAAGGAGCCAATCTGCCCAAACCTTCAGAGTTATGGGGATGTTGGAGTAGTCTAGGTTGACAAGGAGGATGCAGGCACACCTTGCAAACTCCATGGGAGAGAGGCAGAGGGAGCAGAGGACTTTGTTGTGCTACTGGACAGCAGAGGACTTTGTTGTGCTGCTGAACATAAGCTTTGACCCATTGCTGTCTGGAGAAAGGAGGGGTTTGAGCAGGAAATGGCAATTAAGGAGTGTAAATCTTTATCTGGGTGCTCCAGAGGGGCTGGGGCTGCAGTGGAAACTGGGTATGCATAGTAGTGAGTGGGTGGGTGGTAGGCAGGATTGGGGGGTGCTGCAGAGAATCCTCCAGGGTACATGTGGGAGTAGTTGCCATTGGCAGAGAATGCTAGAGGATAGTGCTAGCCTGAGGTTATTCCCTGGCTGATGGAGAGAGCATAAAATGCCTGGTTGGGGTCAGGGGTCCAATGGCAGGGAATGTACTAATCTGCAGGTGGGTAGAATGGGGCATATTGATTTTCAGGGACTAGCCAACCATAGACATTGGTTAGATAGCCAGCTGGGTTGTATGCAGGGTTGTACACAGACATCAAGAATGGAGTAAGGGGGAGTCTTGATATTATGTCAGATTCTGCTAACTATGGGGGCTCAGCTACACTGGTGAGTCCTTACTAAGTAGATGTGATGTCCTGTGCTTATAACTTAGTGTTCCAGAGGTGGCATAAACAATAGGGACTTGTAAGAAGAAACTAAGAGAAGCAGTCTGAGCAAGTCCAGAGTGGTCTGAGGAAGTTTAAGACCCAGTATATTAATGTTGTGCTTGGACAGGCATCAGGAACAAGTTTAAGGGTGCATAAATAGATTGTGGGGTATGTGGAGGCTTTGCAAGTGATGGGAGTGGAGCTGGAGTTTGATGGGGGATCAATTAAGACTGATGGGTTCTAGAATCAAGTGAAGAGTGGGGTTTGGAGTTGTTGTAGGAATGTTTGAAGGTTATAGCACATGTGCAGAGTTTATAATGACATCAGAGAGGAAAGAGATTTAGGGAAACAAATGAAACAGAGACAGTCAAGGCAAGACAGAGACAAGACAAGACAGAACTGAGGAAAGGAAATAGATTTGAGACTAAAAAATAGGAATGGAAACAAAAGAAACACAAGATACAAGTAACCAGTTAATGCAACATCAAGACTAGAGTACAAGGAGCTACTTTATGACTTATATACTGACTACTGGAGAGCTCTGGGGGACAGTGGGTGTGGTGGCAGGGCTTGACAGAGCCACACAGAGTCAACAGGTGTTGGTTGTGATCAAGGGACAGGCTGTGGTGATATTCTGATGGGATCAATTGAGAATGTGGGCTGTTCCAGAGTCATTGTGATGCTCTAAAGTAGGTTAGGTAAACCAGGGAGATAGGTTGGTGACTGTGCACTGGAGTCAGGAACAGTGGGGGAGGTCCCAGAGGCTCAGGAGAATTAAGGGAAGCATTGATGGCTGCAGAGAAGGCATCAGAGTTAGCCAGGGGGGCCATCAGAGTTTGCCAGAGAAGTGTTGGAGTTATCTTGAGTGGGCATAGAGAGTGGACAATAGTTGGGGGAGTTTGGTAGGATGTTGGGGGGAACTCTGGGGGAGCAAGTGGGTTGGGAACAATGTTCAGGGTTTCAGAGAGTGGGTCATGACAGGAACCCCATCTGCAATGCTGTGCCCAGCCCCAGCAACTCTGGGACTAGTCAACACAGATGGCAATAGCAGGCATAACCCCTGCCTCTGGATTTACTAGGGATTCAACTCCCCCAAACAACTCCCTGCATGTTTTGCTTTCTCATCCACTCACAAAATCTGAAATTTCATTTGTTCACACCAGCTGAATCAAAAGTAAGCCTGTTATATACAGTCTATAGGATATAAATATGACAATGAACAAGATAACAAGAAGGTTTGAGTCCTAGAACACTTCATCCCCTCTCCCCCTCCAGAGCTCCCCTCCTCAAACCCCTGAACCCCAAGTCCACCTTCATCTGGGCCTGCACAACTGCCAGTATCTCCACCAGCCTAGGCAATTTCTCCCCTGCATCCACTGCCACCTCCTACCATGACCCAGGGACTACTACATTGTGCCACTGGTGCCCTGCCAACAGATGCCCCATCCTCATCACCCCCTGGCCCAATTCTGGAGGATGGTCCATGGGCATTTGCACCAACTCATCCTGGATTGATGCAAATGCAGCAGAAGCTCCATCCATGAGGACTTAGTGCTCCTGGACCCAACCTACTTCAAACTTGTTAACAAGGCCTGGAGAAGAGAGAAGACACTCATACAGCACTCCAGCACATTCTGAGGCAGCCTCATTTGTCAGCCACTCCTCTTGCCACCTAGCTGCCTCTGCCTCTGCTTGAGATAAAGCTCCCTCCTCCAGACCCTGCCATTCCTATGCCTCCTCTGCAGACTGTGCCTCCAACTGTACCAGGTGCTCCTGCAGACCCTGCACCTCCAATGCCCTCACTGAGGCTGTCTGCACTGCCATATTGTAGTCCCACTACAGCATGTCTCTCTTTCTCCATGCCTAGTTGTGATCCTCCTCTGCTCTTTAGAGTTCCCCCTCTCATATTGACAGAATCCTGGACAGACCCTCCACCTGACAATAGAAGAAGGTCTCAGTGATCAAAGGCATGGGCTCTGGCAAGCTTGACGGATGCCCCCTCAGTGCTCCTAAGCCAGAAAAGTATATGTGGGGCCTAGGGGAGCCTGCCATTGCCTCTTGGCCCCACAGTCTCTGGCTGGGCCTCACCTCTGGTGGCAAAGAGGCCCTCTATTTGCCCTTATCACATAGTGCTGTGTTTCCTTCCCTCTGCCCACTCTGCAGAAGTCCCATCTTCCCCACTGGCCACTGTGCACTCCCCTTGCCCTTCAAACCTGAGCCCCAGCCTGACACTCAGGCCTTCCAACTCTCACCCAGCTGCCCCCTCACCCAAGTCTCCTCCTACTCCTGCTCTATGGCAACATGAGCAGTGTGCCACTCCAGCAAAATCAAACACTTTTTGTGTCTTGTATAGCAGGGAAGACAGACAGAGGTATTGTGGCAGGACCCTGCAGTTGGCTCATTGAACTCACACAACTCCTCCCACTAGGCACAGAGGGTGCACTAGAACAATTAATCAGCAAATACTAAAGAAAGAGGTAGGGACTCACTGGAGCCTCATTTTGGCACCACTCCAGGGTCAGAGGACCCCATGCCCATCCTAGCACCCCCACAAATACCTCTGGCATCATCTGTGCCTGTGAAATCCTCTCTGCCTCCAGAATGACATGAATGATCTCTGCCCCCAGACTGGACCTTGCAGAACACCCTGGGGCAATGGGAACTGAATGGCTAGCAGGCCCTGACCCCCTCATACAAGAGGAACCCCCAGAGGAACCCACCACTGCTAAGAACAACTCTGCCAAGCTCAATTAGTGACTCCAGAGCAAGAAAAAAACACCACACTCACAACAATGATTCATTGCAGCCACCTTTCTATGGTCCTGCTGCTGTTCAAACTCCCACTGTCAATGCTCATACTCTGCCCACACAGCCATGTGATTGTCACTAGAGGGGGGTGGGGTTGGCAATGGAGAAAGTGATGATGGCACAGCAGAAGACATGGAAAGAAATGAGGAACACCAGAGTATGTCCCACCTCCCTTTAATTTTCTAGGAAGAGCTTCCTGATGGACAGCAATCACACTTCAACTTCATTCTCCATGCCACTTACTGTGGATTGATCAATATTGCTCAGACTTTGATTTCCACACCCCTGCCCATCCCCAACTCATGCTTGGCATTTGAGAGTCTCAATGCTGAAGGGAGGTGGATGTCATGACCTGTTCCCAGAACTCCAGACCTTATTTCCAGCCACTTCACTTCTATAGAGTTCACCCCCATTTTCCCCTTCAACTTTCCCAACCCTCACCCATCCATGTCACCCACTCCAGGTAACTCTAACACTTCTTCAGCAAACCCTGACAGCCCCCTGGCTAACTCCAACATCTTCTCCACAGCCATCAACACTTCCCCTGACTCTCCTGAGCCTCTGAGACCCTCTCCCACTATTCTTGACTCCAGTATGCATTACCAACTCATTTCTCTAGTTTGCCCAACCAACTCTGGAGCATCATGATGACCCCAGAACAGCCCACATCCTCAATTGATCCCATCAGAATATCACCATGGCCTGTCCCCTGATCATAACTGACACCCATTGACTCAGTGCAGCTCTGATGAGCCCTGCTGCCACACCCACTGTCCCCCAGAGCTCTTCAGTAGTCAGTATATAAGTCATAGAGTAGCACTCTGTACTCTAATCTTGATATTACCTACCTACCTGCTTAATGTTATCTATGGTCTGTTTGTTTCTGTCTTGTGTTTTGTGTTCCATGTTCTGTTTCCCTTTTATCTCAGTCTCCCAGTCTTGTCTCATCTCTATTTCCATTATTGTCTTGTTATTGTCTTGTCTCTCTGCTTGAATCTATTTTTGTTCTTGTCTCAATCTCATCTTGACTCCATCTCATCTTGTTTGACTCTGTCTTCATTATCATGCTCAAGTCCTTTCAACCTTAACACCTTTACAAACTCCATGCTTACAATTACAAAACTTGAACACTCTTTAAACCAACTCCAGACCTCACTATTTGCTTGGCCCCAAAACCCATCAATACCCATTGATCCCCCATTGAGCTCTGGCTCCACTCCCATCACTCACATAGCCTCCACTTACCCCACACCTTCAATACTCACTTCTGGACTTGTACCTGGTGCCTTGTCAAGTCCAACCACTTCCCTGCAACTTGTCCTAGACTTCTCTAGACCCTCCTGGACTTGTTTGGATCACTCCCTATTGCTTACCCTCACAAGTCCCCAACATCTAGACCTTCTCCAAATGCTGAGTTATCAGTGTAGGACATCACATCCACCTAGTAAGGATTTTCCCAGTGTAGCTGAGCCTCCATGGTCAGCAGAACCTGACAGGTGAGGTAATATGGAGAACTCTGCAGTTCTCTGGAGATCTCTGGGGTTCTGTAATGAGCCCCAGAGACATTGAACAAGTTGTGGAGTTGCTGGAATGGGTTGCAGAGGTTGGAAGTGGAAGTCCCCTGACAATTGGGGATGTATAGTGCATCTTCTAACACAATATTTGAGCCTTTTGTGACATGAAGACAAATATTACCAATGCCAATCATGGCAACAGAGGATCCTTCAAGTCCTTTAATAATACATGGTGGTATTGAGCATAGAGTGTGGAAGTCATTGTAGCATGGAAATATATATACCATGGCTCCAGAGTTGACCAGGAATGGCATGGAGCTTGAAGAGGTGAGTGGTGCACATTTTGCCTGAGGGACCAGGGATATATCTGTGGCCAGAATAAGTCCTTCAATTGGCTTAGCATGCTCAACCCAATCAACAGTTGTTCTGCATCTTCAAAGGCTATAAAACCAGCATGTTCCCAGCATTCAGTTGAGAAATCTGATGCTGGAGTGGGCATTTGTGGGGCAGCTATGCCTGTGAATGTTGCAGTCTTGGATGGGGCAGGGAGTTGTCCAAGGTTTGATGGATTGACATACCATAGTTTACCATCTATCCTGGTGATGGTGACATAGGACTTTGCTGAGGTGGTGATGCTGTCCAAGGTGCTGTCTGACTTTTTCTTGGAGGCCTTCTGAGTAGCCTGTGCATCAGCAATGGACTTTCCAGCCATCCCTCCTCCCTTCTGTACACAGAATGGTTTTGAGTGTCCTTGACAGGGTTGTCCACATGAATGGCAATTCTCACAGTAGACTGCACCTGGACCGTGATTGTGTCCAGGCAAATCAGTATCATGAGATCTAGTCCCTCCTTTCATGTTGAAGGCCGTGGCTTGGGCAGTGTTGGCTTTGGAGTTAATCATATTCTGCACGTTCTCCATTAGAAGCCAAATGTCAGTTGGCATGCATGGTGACATTGCCGTGCTCTTGCTGAGGGTGGAAACAGAGTTCTGGAGTGCTTCAAAGGAGGGATTGTTGAGACTGTTTAGTAAGGTGATACATGTGAAGAGGTCAACGTCAATGGTACCGATGTCAAAGGCCCTTTTGACAATGTCAGCGACTTGGATGGCTGTAGCCGGTAGGGGTTCGGACTGAGAGCAGTATGTAGACAGAGCTTCTTGTAGCAGGGGAATCTGCTTGATAGGTCTCTCCCTCTGCATGCAAGTCTTAAGACCTTGGAAGCAGTAGTGTGCACCTTTGTTTGTGACGAGATCACGATGTTTGACATCATCCAGAGCAGATTTCATGAAAGTAATCGCAAGGCAATCATTCATGCTCCAATTGGCATAGGCACGAGGTTCTGTGTCCCTGCTAGGGCATGGGAGGATGGGGCTGAAGATGTATGCGTAAATACCATTGAGGATCATAGTATCTTCCAGTTTCTCAGTCCACTGGGTGAAGTTGCCGTCAGCGCAGCTATATTTGGCACCATCCCATTTATGGCGGATGATACGCTCGGGCACGGATGGGTTCGAGGAATCGCTAAGCAGATTAGCAGAGGGAAGCACTGGAGACATCGTGCTTTATCAGGAGATAGGCAAAGAGATTGAGGATACGAGGTACGCGACGCGACGCGTATAAGATAAGATTAGATGGAGATCCTAGAGTTCCGGATTCAAACGTTCGACACTTTTAGAAAGTCGTCGAGTAATCACCCATAACCTGTTAGAAGTCCAGACTAGGATCCTAGTGAGACCGAATATCAATACCTCAGTCCGGTAGAAACGACTGTATTGAACTGTACCTAGTGAGACCGAATATCCATCTGAGTACAGTCAGTATACATGTAATGTATAATAACAAGTGTTTACTCACCCTCAGTCCGGTAGAAATGACTGAGGGTGCTATATAAGCATAGCGAATATATATACTGATGTGCGAACAATGTCCCATTGTTCGCAGTATGGTGGCAGACAATGCCTAGCCAGTGGTCATACACAATGAATGTCTATGGTGGCACCGTCATTGTTTGATATGGCGGCCGAAGTCCAACAGAGCTTGGCATATATTGAGCGAGAGGTGTACAATAGTATAAGTAATGTAAGTTAAGAGAGCTGGATGTTTCAGGACACGCACTCTACCGTCAAGCAATCACAGACATAATCCTAAAATAAAACCTCGACGGTAGAAATATCTCCCTGACCGCCAGCCTTAAGCTAGCCGGCATGCACCTAGCTCCAGTTGCCGATAATGCTATATCAATGATTTATGTAGATTCCTCATACGTATGTGAATACTGCTGGTAGTTTTCCTCCATATAACCCCATAACTGTTCCCAATCTTTGCACTCGTGGGTGACCCCTAGGCCAGTTACCGCGTTCGTCACCTTGCCCTCGGGAGTCCGTTGTTTATGATTGGCAGGCTCAAGTGTGACATCCGCATTACAGAGAATCATTTGCCGAAGATAGATGAGGCAATGGTCTACGTGGGAGAGGTCCATGGGAGTCAAAGTCATGTCTTTCCGAACGTAGCGGCGCAGGGACCGAAGACAATGTAATTGGTGGAAGTGGGACACAAGATAATGTTGTTCATCCTGTGGATGGTAGATGAAGCCATCACCGGCGGGAAGGATGGTATCCCAATCCGAATCATTGGCGTAAAGTCCAAAACGTGAGGTACGGACTGTGGTTAGCGCCGCGGGTTGGAGAGAGAGCGGCAAAGTTGGTTTGAAATTGATTTCTGCTGCAAAGGTGAGGCTATTGGTTACCGAAAATTTTTACAAAAAAAACTTGCCATTATAGAAGGGAAACAAGAGGGAGATGCTCAGAACATGTGCTATCATGGAGGCCGCCAATGCAATTGCCATGCAAACAACCGTCGTAGAAGAAAAGTGAAGCTGCTTCATACTGGGAAAAGTAGATCGGACAACGGACTAATGATAATCAAGAGACGCAAATTCATACAAGCAGAGGTTCTGACCACACCAGGAAGCTTGTCGTGACGTTCTTGGTAATAAATAGAAGAAGTTCACATGATATGTAAACAAGGTTTCCATTTCAACCCACTGGTTTGCGATTTGAACATGCTCATACGAGGTGACGGCATTGACACCCTAAACATGATTCTATCCGTGGATATGTATGTATAAGGAGCTAGGAAAACCAATCAAGAATGCATCGGAACTCCAAGCTTCAGGGTGACAGGAAAGCATATCACAACGAAGATAGAAGCGACCTTTGTATCGATCTGTCCTACTACATGCTAGTACTGCATCAGTTTTGATACAGCTGCGACAAGTCTTTCTGACAGTGAATCAGATTGATCTTGTCTTCTGGAAAGTTTTAAGTCATCGACCTTACTCGATCCTGTCAAAATTCTTCCAACAGATTTTTGCGGCTATAACTATCTGTGAACCCCATGAACCCCATGAACCCATGTCACATAACGTGACAAAGTAAAAAAGTCCTAATCTCTGTGTACGGCGTGCCCGCGTAGTATGTCGAACTATCGTGTCAGTACTTGCCCGGGACGTGTACGTCGAATATCACACCACTGTACCATAATCAAGCTCTAAAATGATGTTCAAGCAGTCTTAAAATTTTGACATTATGATTCCAACTTCCGAGTGTTCCTCATGATTAGTGAGTTTGCCGTTCCGAACACCCTCCAATATATCAACTGCTGTTCTCTATGCTCATTTTGCTTCAGCTACGAAAGCCACCAATTCTCAATCTGAAGGGGCAACCTCGCAGCCAGCGTCTGACAGGTGCAGGAGAAGGACGGCCACAGGGTGGTGGAGGTCGATACGCTGCTGCTATTACGAAGCGCAGTGGCATGTCCAATCGAGCCTGTGGGGAATGCATAGAACAATGAATGGCACGGATCGTCGAAATTGTCCTTGGCTCCGCTCTCAGAGTCTTGACGTCGACCACATAATAGTATATAATTATGGTTGCAAACAACGATATAGAACTAGTTAGCACACATGGTCTGCTATCCTACCGTCTGCTCGATGTCACCCAGTGTGACACGGGTTCATAGGGTTCATGGGGTTCATGGGGTTCACAAATAGTTTTACCCCGACTTTTGCACCGAGTGCCCTGATCTTGATATTTTCCCATTCAGCTGATGACAAACTACAGCGAACTGCCTGCCAACCATCATCATCAGCTTCTATTGATCAATGGAAAGCCATATGTAGATATGGCCATATGCATCACCCACAAAGCGACCCCTCTGATGAGTCTCTGTGGCCTTTACTATACAAGTTACGCATAAAAACTACATTTGTGTAAGTCCCGTCCTTCCCCCCGGCACCGTAGCCAATCCACATCTGCGCTTCATGAATCCTTACGCCACCCAGGAAGCTCCTGAGCTTCTTTGGTTAGAAAGAATCAACCATGCCTCAGTTTTCATTGGAGCCATAGCCTTCGGTCTGTCATCTAATTAGCCTCTATTTTGACCGACGAAGCTCATAGTAATACATATTCTGACAGGTGTAACCATAATCACATATTGTATGTGTTCATATTACATTTTACAAAGCGGGAAACCAGCTGCTTGGAAATGTAAATGGCTCCTATATGTGACTGCTCTATTCAGCCTGGCTTGTGTCAACGTGGCTCTTAACATTCGATTCAATGAATTGGTCTATATCGACAATCGTGGCTATCCGGGTGGACCTCTTGCATTCCTCCTTCAACAACAGGCTGTCCCTGTCAATATTGCGGGGAACTCTGAAACAATTGTGATCAGTTTCCTTTCCGATGCTCTTTTAGTATGTCTTTGCTGGCGTTGGTCTTCCATAGTTACATCTTATGATGACATAGATTTATAGGTGTTTTATTGTCTATCAAAGATGGTGGGTTATCGTTATCCCAGCCATAATGTGGATTGCTTCTACAGGTAGCTCACTTGACTTCCCTAAGTCTTATGTTGTTGAGCTTGACTCATTTACATTTACTCTCAGTTTTTGCGGTACTTTTCACAATACAGGCAGCTCTTCCCCAATCCAGTCTTTGGGCACAAAAAACCCTTGACTTCGCACTTCCATACTTTTCTATCGTCATGGCTCTCAATGCCCTCCTCACAATCTTGCTGGTTGGGCGATTGTTGTACATGCGTCGCAAGATAGCTTCAGTACTTGGCGGTGAGCATGGGAGGATGTATAGTCATATCGCGACCACTCTTCTCGAGTCAGCTGTGCCATATGGCCTGGTCTCTTTCGTTTTCATCATCTTATACGGTACCAAGAACACGGTTGCAAACTTATTTATACCTTTCCTGGCTCAACTTGCCGTACGTGAAGGGATTACTTATTGCACTGTGTTACTGACCTAAACCAGGCCATATCGCCGACCTTGATTGTCTTACGCGTAGCGAGGGGGTTCGACATGAACAACGAAACATTTGCAAAGCAAGAGCCATTGAAAATCAAGTTTCAGCATAAAACTCCCGAATCTAGCACTGACAATGGAGCAGATGGTTCGCAGGAGGTTTCCATGGCTGTTTTCCGATCTATGTCCGAGTCGATCTCTCGTCTCCGTAGTAATAAAGAACAAGAAACTGACATTTCTAGTGTAGTCTGAATATTTTGGATTCCATATTGGCTATCTTGTGTGTTCGTAGTAGTTACTCTTGTTGTTCAATATTACCGTGTGTGAGGCGACCGTAGATTTGAACATACATTTTTTCATGTTATATATGCCAGCTTAACCCGAGTTCTCCTATGTGTCCACACTACCAGTCCGTTCGCAACTTCTTGTTTGAATGTCACAGCACTGTACATGTATGAGTATGAGAAGCATGTCCACATTGTCCACCCCAAAAAAGCTGAGTCCTTCAATCCCACGTCGTCTGGGATGTTAAATTCCCTTTTGCATACATCAGTATCACCAAACGCTTCCAAGATACCCTCGACCGGAGAGCGCGATTTAAACGATGCAGCCTGCTCATTCTCCGTGTATGCGGAGTGATTTCATGGCTCTTGTAGTGTCAAGGTACCTGTTGGCAGTGCCATGCAAGATAGGCAGGTTGCGCCTTGATGAATGAAGTCTATGTCCTCTGCCAACGCCCAGATAAGCCAACCTGTCAGTGTTCAAGAGTAGTTACAAATGCGTTACAAAAACAAGATTTAGTATTTACTGATTCTTACTACAATGAAAGCAATCTCTTATGGATGCCACTTTCATCAAGAGAGAAAAACAAGCGGTCCCGTCGAATGTAACTAAAGATCCCGACGAGCCAGGTTGGGCCAATAACTTTGTTTGAATATAAGTACATCTGCTCCGTGTACTACGAACATATCAATGGTGAACGACTCTGTTCTGAGATGTTAGTCTGCGATCCCGATCAGGAAAGAATGTAGCAACTCACAGACAGAGTTTCCGTGAGTATGATTGTGGTGGTGATGACTTTCCTTCATTGAAGGAGTCGTTTGGCGATGCTCGGGTAATCCAACGAAGATGTCCGGCCGAGGAAGGGTATCAATCACAAGCGCTTGCTTGATCGAGTCGCGACCACTGACGCCTGCGAATACGTTCACAGAGGTCAACACAACAGCCAGAGCACAAAGCAGGTATATAAGGGTTACAATTCGCTTTGAAGGGACGATGACGTTGGTGCAGTGGTAAATGCCACCCTCTCCATTCTCAGAATCTGCAAGGATCTTTTGACTCAATTCTGAGTCAGACACTTCTTGAGATGGTACAGAGATGTAGATCGCGTCCGTAATACTAGTAGGCATCCTAAAATTCTTGAATTATGGTGAGGTGTACGAGGCATTTGGGTTGAACATACTTATGATACTTCACGTTCGACTCAATTATTGTGTGTAGCATGATAACGGAGGCTTAAGTCACCCGCTGAAACTCGGCAGAAGACCTAATGAAGCCCGATGATCGCGGTCATTGAAATTTTGAATTCTGATACTTCGTTTACGTAGCTAAGATCATATTCTTCTCAACGACCGATCATGACGCCTCGGAAGTGTCAGATACTTCTGATTACTTTTGAAGTTCCAGAAAATCATGACGACTTGGAAGTGTACAGTGTGTAAAATTCTTCTGATTACTTTTGAATGTCCAGAAATCGATTTTATGTCCACTATGGTAGCGTATCGTGGGCACGATTACCCAGAAAATTTACCGATTGGATCATTGCCTCTCGTGCCTATGGTAGCAGAGGAAACCGTTCACTATCCTCTACTCGGGCTCCAATCCGATGCTGAATGGTTCTCACTCACGCCATCCAAGTTCGGATACGTTCAGCTGGGGCCGGAAAATCGTTTATTCTCTGTCTCCATGTTTCATCAACTTCACTGCCTCCGAATGCTGAATCTCGCCTTTGGAAAAGCTCGAATAGCAACTTCGGGCCATGTGCAACACTGCCTCAACTACTTGCGTCAGGCAGCCTTATGCTCTGCAGACCTGACTATCGAAGCTGGCAACTTTGAGGATAGGGATTTCGCCACTGCAAGGACTGGCGCAACATATATGTGCAAGGATTGGAGCTTGGTATATCCCTTCTTGGAGGAGAATGGTGCTAGATGGAAGACAGATGAATCCGAAAGGTTTGCTCCAATCCTCTTATATAGAATTCCATTTCACAGTGTCAATTTCAACAGAGTCTGAAATTCTTGAAAGATTTTTGCTCGGGAGATGAAAAAAATACGTTATCAAATAGAACCGTAGAATTATAAAAGTTTTTTCTCTTTCCCTTCCTTCAAATCCATATAATGTCGATAGTTGCGCTCGGCCGCTTCATAGACCGCCCTCCAATCAGTGCAGGTATGAGTCACGTATGGCACCGTCAGTTGATTCCCGTGCGACGCTCGTAATGATTCCAGACGAAGATCTGCACTACACAGCGTCATTTGTCGAAGATAATTCATGCAATGCTGTGCCAGCTCTGGCCTGTCGATTTGGGCGGAAATGGAAGCATCTGCATAGAATTTGGCGAGTACTTCCTGGAGTATGGTTATGCATCTAAGACGATGGAACATTCCCACTGTAAATGGGCGCCCTGCGGGGCCAAGATAGACTACCGCCCCACCGGTGGGTAAGGTGGCATTCCATTCTGCTGCACCGAGGTCTGTGCCGAACGCATAATGCGCGGTGTTCTCAAGTGATAGGTGCACACTTTCGAGAGGCGGAAGAATCCAAGTCTGTGGGTAGTCGAGTCCTACATATGCTTTGTAGACACAAAAATAAAGCTTCGGTCACAAGTCAAACCCTTCTTGAGAAAAAGAAAATACATACAATAGTGAATTTGATCGTAAGTTCGGGGAAATTGTGAGGAGCGAGCGTACAACCAGGATAGATCTACAGTTGCAAGTCCCAACATCACGACGAGTATTATCAAGCACGCCATCCAGTAGGTCTGAAGGTTGTATACTATTTTGAATATGTGAGCTGTTGTAGCAATCCTGAAGCACGGATGAAACTATTCTTACTACACTTGCTTGTCATTAAGCTGTAAAAAAGCAAAGGTCAAGTCTGACGATGATTGCCACTGGGGAAGATATCTATTTCAGCCTGGCGGATCAATCTTTGATAATTCTGACAACCTAAATGTGACGTATGTACATATATGTATGTACATGGTATGGACCGACCAAGATCCCAAGTATCTGGCCGGTATACAACCAACCGTTTTCCGATGCGAGCGCAGAAATCAATTAGTATTAGTATAATCAACATGCATTTCTCTGTCCGAGAAACGAGTGGATTTGGGCCGGAACTAGCTTAATATATTACACGTACCGAAGGACTACGCAAATCCTGGGATGCAAGAGTGATGGGTACAGGAGGAAAACATCAAGGGATTAAAAGGTCCAGAAAATCATACTTAGTAATTTCCGAGAGTTTGACAAATAAAATGTTCCTCGAACAACGGTATCATAGCAGAATTTTTCATAGGTTGTTCAAGTAAGCAAGTTCATAAAGCACTACATTAATATAATCTTTTATCGGGCCTCCTAGAGGGGAGTGAGCAAATGACAAACGAAACCGATAGACAGATGAGATACCATTTGTACCATGAACTAGAAGCAGAGTGCGAGCGCATCTGTTCCTCGCTTTGCGATATCTTCCGCATCGCAGTCAACGGTGTCGACTACAAAACTTGCGCGATGAGAAAGAGTGATGATGAATGTCCCGTTATCCTCACCTGGAACGGAGCAGACTATGGTGATTGTCAAAGCAACAACAAGAAGGAGCTTATTCAAAGTATGCATCGTAGCTGTCGTCTTGGGGAAACACGTTGTTTGTTATCTGTAACTTTCAGCAGATATATCATGTGGCGAGTTTTAAATCTTAAATGACCGATTACCCTTGGAATTACCCCCGTCGACGACGTGTGAAGATTCTGGCGAAATCTGATGAGAAAGAAGACTATCTATTCCTGAATTCCGGAATTAATTCAATCCCGGTCAAAGAAGTGTGAAAATTCTGGCGAAATCTGATGAGAAGACTCCTGAATTGATAAGTAAGATCCAAGCTAATCTTACAGCAAATTTCATAAATAGGCTTCTTCAAGTTTCCCTTGTTTAGTTGTTTGGTTGATAATTCAGCTTTTTGATGAGTCGTATAGTCGTACTTATGTTTATCATGGAAAGCTTTCTTTGGCACGCATCCAGGTTTGACCAAGTATCACATGCGCTACAATTTTTGATGAATGTTTTAAGGCATAGGCATCACGCGGAACAACAAGCTGTATGGGTTCCAAGTACAATCTCATTCGGGAAGCTACCGGAGATGTAATGATTTGAGGCGACCTTGTTTACTTGTTTGTCTGATGATGTGTGTAACCACGGGAGAGTACAAAAGCTAGATAGGTAGTCGTTGCTTCGTATTTACCGATTAGCTAAGTGAATACCTCCATGGTATAGTGTGTGTTCCAACATGGGACCACGTCAGTATACCTCTGCTAAGTTTGTGCACTTGATCGAAGGCCAAATTACCTTTTTAAAATTGCAATTTGGATTTCAATGTCCGCTGTAAACCATGATGGCGACAAGCGACATTTTCAAATCCTCCACAATCAGAAATGAATGGTGCATCCGAATGTTCTTGTTTTTCGGATCAATCGAGATCCCGACTTTTCCAAGTATCCATACCAGATCTAGACACCCTTCTGGAGGTTGAGATGATGAGTACTGAGTGGTCCGAGTCGAACCACGATGCTATGCGCACCCATCCTCCGTTCCTCCCATTTTGTGCAGGCGGCAGCTCGAGCCTATAGCTCATTTAAAATGACTATAAATCCATTGGTTGTTTCACGCGCATACTCTGATAAAAGAAATTTGGCCCTAGGCCCAAAAATCGAAATTTCGGTTTTTGGTCTGATTTATCATTTTTCATCCGGGGAAATCATATTGGAGGATTGTAGCTGATATTTTGAAATTTCTCTGAGGTTCCAGAAGCCTAATTCTGATGAAGTATGAGCGGAAGATATAGGTTTGTGGGTGACATAGTAGTACTTAGTGTGTCAACAGTAAACTGGTTGTTTCGCGTCGTACCACGCCAGCACAATATGTAGATAGTATATAATCTATAGCACATTGGAATATCTGTTGAGTATCTCTGAAGAAAGAAACACGCTGACTGAAAAAGAAACTAATCCTATACACTTCAGGAGTTGATCTGCGGACAACACTAGTAATTCCATCCGATACTAGTTCAAGAAGTCATTAATCAACCCCATGTACCTCTCCCTCTCCTCGAAGAACGGGCTGTGAGTAGATTTTTCAAATGTTACCCATTTAACCTTCGCGATGCCATCGAAAAACGGCTTCACGACAAAGTCCTGCGAAATATCATTGCGACCGTTGATAACGAAAGTCGGAACTTGAATACGCGGAAGTTCATTAATGATCGTCCAGTTATTGAGCACTCTAATTTAAAGCTCATCCGTGAGTTTCAACGAGACATTGACAATTAAGTACATACGGCGCAGCAGCAACAGTAGGATCGCCGTCGGGCCCAAAAACTTGCTCCAATGTGTGTAGATATTCAGGAGGGAATGGTTTGATAGTGCAGCCGTGAACGGCATGGAACTCCTTCAATGCAGCGAAGAATTTATGAGGATCCTTCATTCCGGATTTCAAACCTTCCTGCACGGCGATAGGGAACGCTTGCATGAGCTGCGCGTTAGACTGGTTCCAAAGCGCAGATGATGCGAGTGAATCTGTCAGAATTAGGTGTTTTAATCCCTGGGGATGACGTCTGATCGCGAATTCTGCGGCAAGAATCCCACCCCACGAATGGCCGGCGAGGGCAAACGAATCCTTTATCCCGAGTGTGTTAATGATGTTGACGAGTTCATCAATAAATAAATCAATCTTCCAGAACCTGGAAGGCATATCCTTGAGATGAGTCGAAAGACCATTGCCTAGTTGATCATAGAGAATGATGGGAGTGCCGAATTTTGTGTAAAGGTCAGAAAATGGAGCGAGATAGTCGTGAACGAGGCCAGGACCACCGTGCAGGACAATGAGAGGAGTACGGGCGCTGTCTTTAGGATCACCGAACTGTTTGACATAGGTAGAGTACTCTCCGGCAAACTCCCCATTTTCATTCCCTAAATATTTGAAGTTGATCGCACCAGCTTTAGTAGGAGGGCTGCTAGCGGACGTCATTTTGGCAGAGGTAGGGCGAGATCTAATGGAAAATTTCAAGATCGGTACAAAGCCACGAAATCCTTTAAGCATACCTGACTGTCAATGGTACGTACTGAGTAAGGCTATAGAATACCTCTGTGAGAGTCGCTGTTAGTTCTGTAAGGAAGGAAGACAGTTTGATTCCGAATCGATGCTTACACGCGCTACTTATAGCGTCTGATAGCTGTACATCAGGAATCCGCGAAGCATGGGTACAAAGCCGACAAGCCGAGAACGCATGGATTTATATTGTGATCAGTGTCAGATTTGCACATGCCTTTTTTCTGGTTAATCGTATATAATACGGATCAGTTCATGCCAGCTATGCGCCGGCAGAAATTCCGACAATAGAACAGACAACGCAGAAATATCATGGGGGGACGATGCTCTAAGTAATGATTTTGTGTTGAAGTCAGCCCAGAACCTACCCTACACCAACCCTGCCTTTTTCGGCACATATTCTCTATTTTTTATTTTTTTTTATCTTTATTTTTATTTTTTTTTAATCCATTTACGTGTCTGAAGCGCTACGCGCCTATGTTACACGGTACATCGGAAGTAGCTACTTGTACAAGAGCCATGGAATGCAACACCCCCCTGCGTACGCAGAGAATGAGTGAGCCGGCATGTCCTAGTGCCGTTTTAGGCCATGCTCCCCTGGTAGGAACCTAAAAGAACGCTGGTGGGGTGTGACGGGGTTTTGGAAGGCGACAAGTGCCCGACTGTAAGCCGGGCAACGGGGGACGAGCAGCTGGGCCGCGTACCCAACCAATGCTGGAATGAAGAAAAGTCAGTAGTCATGGTGGGCTCATGCCGAGTGCCATCTCAACTCGAGGGTATGGGGGCCCTGTCAGGTGGAGTCGGAAGGCAACAGAAGCTTAAAGCGTTGTGTTGAGCGTATAAACCTGAAAAGATATTTTAGGGCATCGGCAGTGGCCAGCAGGTGTTGTAGGGACTCAGCTTTGCAACGAAGTTTGGTTCTAAGATGGACGTGTCGTTCCTGCTGGTAGTGCAGGCATTCAAAGAGGAAGTGATGAATTGTTTCCACCATAAGGCCTAGGCAGTTGGGGCAGACTGGGGTCTCGGACTGTTTGATGTGGAAGAGGTATTGGTTGAGGGCGATGTGGCTGGTACGGAGTTGCGTCAGGATAGCAGACTGCTTGCACCTGAGGTCCCTGACCAGCTGCATGTATCATTGCGACAGGAAGGATTTGTCGATCCTGTTGATGTTCTTGAAATGAGGCGATCTTCTCCATTGGTGCTTCCACTTTGCTATGTATTGGTGAGGAGGTGCTGGCGTGTGGCCGGGACTGTCACAACCCATTCCCTGGACCCCTATACATTGCCCAACAAACCCCTGTCCCCCCAGAACCTCCCCCGATGCTCCGTCAAACTTCCCCAGCACTCTGCACCTACTCCAGCTAACTCTGATGCATCCTCGGCTAACCCCGATGCATTCTCAGCTAACTCCAACAGCCCCCTGGCCAACTCCAACATCTTCCCCACAGCTGCTGGCACTTCCCCTGGATCTCCTGAGCCCCTGGGACCACTCCCCCACCATGCCTGACCCCATTACACATCATCGACTTGACACCCTGGTTCCTCTGACTTACCTTGGAGTATCACGACAACCTCAGAATGGCCCACATCAACAATTGATCCCATCAACATATCAATGCAGCCTGCCCTCTGGTTGTAACCAGCACCCATTGACTCTATCAAGCTCTGCCAAGCCCCGCTGCCATGGCCGATGTTCCCAGAGCTCTCCAGTAGTCAGTATATAAGACATAGAGTAGCTCTTTGTACTCTAGTCTTGAGATTACCTGCCTTACCTGATGTGTTTCTGATTGTTTCTTCTTGTGTCTCATGTTCCATGTCTCATTTTCCTTATTCTCAGTCTCCTGGTCTTGTCTTGTCTCTATTCCGTTATCATTTCATTATCGTTCTGTGTCTCTGCCTGAATCTATTCTTGTTCTTGTCTTGTCTCCGTCTCATTTCATTCAACTCCATCTCATCTCATTTGATTCCATCTATTGTGTTCAAGTCCTCTCAACTATAATGCCCTCACAAACTCCACAATTGCAATTACAAATCTCCAGCACTCCTTCACCAACTCCAGACCTTGCTACACACTCGGCTCCAAACCCTATCAATTCCCATTGATCCCCCATCAGAACTCTGGCTCTGCTCCTGTCATTTATGTAGCCTCCACCTCCTCCACACCCACAATACTCATATATAGACTTATGCCTGAACCCCACCAAGCCCATCCCCCTTCCCCACAACTCATCCTCTACTCCTCTGGACCTCCCCAGACTTGCTTGGATCAATTTCCACTAACTATCTTCACAAGTCCCAAGTGTTTGGAACACCTCTGAGTGTCCAGTTGTCAGTGCAGGGAATCATGTCTGCCTAGTAAGGACTTGCCCAGTGTAGCTGAGCCCCCATAGTCAGCAGAACCTGACAGGGACACTTGCTGACAGGGGCTTGGATCTCAGGTAGACTGGAAGGTGAAGGTGCTTTGATGTGCTGGACATTCTTTGGGCCATGATCTTGGCAAGTTTGTCAGCCCTCTCATTAGGTCCAAAGCTGATGTGGCTGGGGGACCAGTGCACCTGCAGGTCAATTACACCTCTGGTTCTGTCAACCCATCAATGGCCCACACAGAGTGCCACCTGCCTGCGGGATGCTCAAGAGAGCCTGTTGACCTTATGGTGCAGATTCTCTGCTGCTATGTGGACCTGGTCAAGGAGGTAGTGGGCTGGGTGGGGACATTGGTTTAATAGGGCTTTTATAGCAGCTTGGCTGTCACTACCCATGATTACCTGCCTATCAATGCTATGGACCACTGATGTCAGGAGGTGTAGGCCAAGGGTAAAACCCATGGCCTTGCCCTCATAGACCATGTGCTCTGCATCAGAGCCAAGGTAGTAGGTCAGATAGGAGGTTTCCTGGCGATTGACATAGAGAACTGCCAAGGCACCAATGCCCCCTTCGAAGCCAGATCCATCACAGTAAACTGAGATGGATGTGGACACATGGGCATTTGTGATGGCCACCAGTGCTGCATCCTTGACTCAGGTGCTTTTGCCAGTCCCATGCTTTCCCTTCCATTACAGTGATTGGACTATTATTGAGTGTATAGTCTAGTATAGTCCTTGTTCTATCCTGTTCTGTATTTCTTCTGGTGTATTTTAAAGGGATAATGTTGCTGGAACTTATTTTACCAGGAGGCTTACAGTTTTCAGCCTTAATAAATGTTTGTTTTGACTTCTGGTGTTTTATTATGTTCCTGATGGTGTGGCAACATTGTATCAGTCTATGGTACTTTACAATAGCCATACAATTCCTTGCCCCCCTGCATACATGGAGAATGAGTGGGCCAGTCATTTCTTGACTATTTTAGAATATGCTCCTCTGGTACACCCATAGGTTTGTTGTAAGTAATGTAAAGTTTTTGTGGCTATGAGAGGCATCTGCTTAGGCAGGCAGCAAGAGGTCAAGCAGTGCAGATGCTGCCCATCCAGGGAGGAAATAAGGTAGAGTCAAGGTCTGAGAGGGCATTGGTCTGGTGCCAATTTTAAAAGTGAATAGGTTATAAGAGTGAGAGGGTGTGAGTGCTCTAGGGTGCATAGTTGGGCATGGGCATTGGAGCATGGCACTGGGATATGAGGTGTTGTTGCTGGTGGGATCCTGCTGGGGTGGGTTGAGGAGTTGGAATTGTTTAGTGGCATGGGCAAAGATGAAGAGGGGTTTTAAGACATGGAAGTTGCAAGGAGGTAGGATGATGACTCAGCTTTTTGTCAGAGTTTTCTTCTCAGGTGACAATGTTCTTCAAATTGGTAGTGGGGATATACAAGCAGCACATGTCAGACTGTCTCAATGGTCAAATTTCTGTCACGACCCGTTCCCCAAAGCCCCGCACATCGTCCATCAAACCCCCGAACCCCCAAAAGGACCCCCAACGCTCCGCCGAACTTCCGCCCATGCCCACGCCTACTTCGGCTAACCCCGACACATCCCCGGCTAACTCCGACGGCTCCCTGGCCAACTTCGGTGCCTGCCCCGCAGCCACTGACACTTACCCTGGGCTTCCCAAACCCCGAGAACCACCCCCGCTACTCCTGATCTTCGCCCACCCATCATTAACTCAACACCCTGCTTCCTCCGACCTATTCCGGAATATCACGACAACCTCGGAACAACCCGCGATCCCATCAACGTATCAGCGCGGCACGATCTTCGATCACAACCGACACCCGCCCGCTCCGTCAAGCCCCGCCAAGCCCCGCCGCCACAGCCGACGTACCCCGAAGTCCTCCGGTAGTCAGTATATAAGTCATCGAGTAGCTCTTCGTACTCCGGTCTTGATATTGCTTAACGTTACCTATGGTCTGATTGTTTCCTCTTTGTGTTTCGTGTTCGTTTTCGTATCTCTTTCTCCTTACTCTCAGTTTCCCGGTCTTATCTCAGTCTCCCGGTCTTATCTCAGTCTCCCGGTCTTGCCTCGTCCCCTTTTCGTTATCGTTCTCGTTATCGTTTCGTACCTCCACTCGAATCTACTCTTGTTCCATATTGTCTTGTCCGATGCCGTCTCGGTGACGTCGTCTGACCCTTGTGCCCAATTCTTCATCAACCCTAACGACCTCACGAACTCCGCGATTATAATTACGAACCCCGACACTCCTTACCAGGTCCGAACCTCACTCTTCGCTCGGTCCCGGACTCCCTCAACTCCAAATGATCTCCCATCAAACCCCGGCTCCGCCCCCATTGATCACACAGCCACCTACTCCCTTGCTTCCGCAAATCTCCCGTACGGCCTTCTGCCTGAACCCCGCCAAGACCGTCTCATTTCCCCACAATCCGACTTCTCCGGACCTTCCCGGACCTGTCTGGATCACATCTCCCCAATTACCCGTGCAAACCCCCAGGACCCAGAATGTCTTTGAGTGTCCGGTCACCAATGCAGGGGGATCACGCCCGCCTAGTAAGGACTCGCCCAGTGCAGCTGCGCCCCCGAGGTCAGCGGACCCTGACATAATATCAAGACCCGACCTTACCCCGTCCGTGATGCCCGCATTATCTCCGCACACACAATCAAATAACTCCGATGTCTATGGTCTACCCGTGCCGGGGAACCCTTATGATTCATACGGCCCTGCCCAATTTGCCGAGGCACATTGAGTTGTGGATCCGACACCAAACGTCCCCTCTGCTCCAGTTACTTTCATACAACGGCTCCCCCCACGGACACCTTCCCCAACTCACACCCAACTCCCAACCCCTCGCGCAAACCGTCAAATCATCTTCCACCCCGCCCCTACACTCCCCGCCAACTCCGCTCTCTCGCACAAAGTTGACCCCGACATCACCCAAAGAATAACATCCTAAAGCCTGGCGACCACCCGATCGAATGAGTAACAAGGTCTCCGGCACCGCGCCAGCCCTCCGACCCACAATAATGCCAACCTGCCATGGAACAGTCACCCACAGCGCGAGGATCGCCAGCTACAAAGAAACCACTGAGAACGCGCTTCCCCGAAGCCCGCCTGTGGATCCACCGGCCCCCCAGCAACCCCGCAGACCGACGAACGCGACTAATCACCAACAACATCACCAAACCCTATTATCGACCCCCTCCAAGGAAATAAACCCTCCGACAGCTAACCCCGAAACCATCGAAATCAAGCTCGAATCCACCACAGGACAAGAACCTCAGACCTAGGCTATGCTCCAACCCCGTGACCTGCTTCCGGACCTCGATCGATCGGCCGTCACCTCCGCCCAACAAATGAAGGGGCCCCGACTTCCCCGATCCGACCCTGACAACCCCGGAACAGGACCAAGACATCCCCGAGCTTACACTCCGCCACCAGACTACGCCACCTCCCACGAAGGAAATCCCCAGCATAGGGGCCACCCCGAACTAACTATAGGGAAAAAGGACCCTATACGAAGTAGTTCCCTAAGTGCTCTAAATTCGCTGACATGTTCATATAAGGGAGGGAGAAGCCCCACCATCATCCAGAAAACAACGATCGGCCATTTAAGCGACCCGACAACCCCAAGGGCACGCGCTCCCATATCCTCAAAAGACCTCCCCCATCTGGCTCGACGACCCAAAACGACCCCGCGCCAGCCCGAAACAGTCCCACCCAGACCCCTCCTAACCCATCAATCCAGCTCCGGACCCTGGCGACACGACTCCAGGGCCTCCGCTCCGACCCCGACATCTGACCAAGAGGACTCACAGCGCCGGCTTGACAGCGATGCCCTGGTAGCCCCAACTCCGCAACAGAAATCACCACCCCCTCCGAACCCCGCCCCTACACCGGAATATGTCCGCCCAAACAGGGACCACATCACCGGGGCCTCCAGACAAGCTGGCAGTGCCTCCCCCCACTATCACCCCTGCACTTGCACAATCTCCGGACCGCTCCGGAACACGAACGAAGAGTAAATCCGACCCTGCCGCATCTCCCGGGGAGCCCCACTCCAGTGCCCTCCCGCGGCCGACCTTCCGCCGCCCCAACAACCATGAACAACCAACAAACCCCCACCAAGTGACCCTTGAGTCGACTCCGGGACCACCCACTTCTTCCCGATGAAGGAACCACCGACCCCCGAACCTCCGAACTCGAGGAAGTATCAGAAACACGTAAGACCCCCTTTGTCCGCCGCGGGCTTACCTTTGGTCAGGAGAGCAATATCACGTAGATGACCCGGAACCCCAAATTGGGCCCCGGACCCGAAGGAACTGGTTGGGACTGATCACCCCGCATCCTACCCCCTCGGTCATCGACACTCCGGAGCACACCAAAGCGCCACCCGAAGCAGGCCCGCCCACAGACGCAGCACTCCAAAACACAACCCCGACCCGGACCGACTATACTGCGAAGACGAACCCCGCCTCACCCAACCCCGCCAATAAAAAAGGGCCCGCCCGCCTTCACCACCAATACCGACGTAAGGGCTAGACCATGGGAAGACCCCCATTACCCCCCGCCCACCACACCGCCAAGACAACCAAAGCCCCGAACCCGTTGGGCGCCGTACAAAATTCAAAGGTCACCCTCTACTACCAAAACGGCGCACGTCCCCTACACCCCCAGTCGAAAATTTCCGAGAAACGAATTCAACGACACCGCCCGAAATGCCGGGGACCCCACCGGAGAACTCCCACCAACCCCGACAGACCCCGGGAGCCCTCCTGCGATGCCCCGCCCCGTCCCGACCGACCCCGGGACTAGCCAGCGCAGACGGCACTAGCGGGCGTAACCCCCGCCTCTGGACTCACTAGGGATTCAACTCCCTCTCACATCCCTGCGTGTTTCGCTTACTTTGCCCTCAAACAAAACTAAAAATCTCACTTCACACGCCCAGGGACCAAGAAGTGACATGTTCGCGTACAAAAAATCATATATACAATAGGCGGGAAGGCAGCAAGTCCAAGAGCGACAAGAAACGAGGCCCACACCCACCTCACTCCCTCCCCGAACCTCCCGGAAACCCAACCCCTAGGTCGACCTCCATCTGGGCCCGCACCACCGCTAGGATCTCCGCCAACCCCGGCAATGCCTCCCCCGCGTCGGCCGCCACCTCCCACCACGACCCCGGGGCCACCGCATTGCGTCGCCGATGCCCCGCCAGCAACCTCTCCAACCGCGCCATTCCCTGCTGCAACTCCGGAGGCTGGACCGCGGACCCCTGCGTCAACCCGTCCTGAATCGACGCGAACGCCGCGGAGGCACCGTCCAAGAGGACCCGATGCTCCCGCACCCAGCCTAAACTCCGAAAATGAACCGTCAATAACGAACGAAGGAACGGGAGACAACTCACGAAGAATCCCCGCGCGACCCGAGGCGGCCTCGTTGGCCAACCAATCCTCCCTCCGCCTCGCCGCCTCCAGCTCCGCCCACAACGCATCCCCCTCCGGAACTCGTCCCCGCCCCTCCGCTTCCCCCGCGGGTTGCCCCTCCACCTGCGCCAGACGCTCCCGCAGACCCCGCACCTCTAGCGCCCGCTCCGTCGCCACGCGCACCGAAGTATTCCTCTCCCGCTCCATCGCTTCCTTCTCCGTCCGCGCCGCGTCACGATCCTCCCTCGCCCGGCGGAGCTCCCCCTCCCGTACTGCCAACGACGTCGTCAGGGCCTCCACCTGCTTACGAAGGAAGACCTCCGTGATTGAAGGAATCGGCGCGGAGGGACTCGACGACCGCTCCGAGGGAACGCCAGGGACAGGGGAAAAGAGGGAAGACTCGGGTGGCCCCGCCGACAACTCGCGCCCACGCGGCCTCTTGCTGGGTCCCGCCCCCGAGGGTGGTGAAGCTCGACGCTTTCCCCGAACCACCACCGAAGACGCCCCCTTCCCCTTTGGCACCGCGGGACGAAACTTGGTCCGCTTCGGAACCCCCGGAAAGTCCACCACTACTACTACGGACGACTCTACCGGAACCCCGTTAACCATCCCGAAAGGAAAATTCGACAACACTTACGACTCCGGTCCCTAACGCTACCCCGGCGCCGACGCTCGAACTCCTCACCCCCACTGTCATACACCACCACCTCGTCTAAATCGGCGGGAGAAACCACTGGAACGCTGGGAGAAGACATGACGAAATTTGGGAAACCCCGGGGCACGCCCAAAGCTTTAAATTGAGTGAGGAGGACCCTGACGAAACGGCGGCCGCGCTTCGACTTCGCCTCCCACGCCGCTATCACTCGCTGCGGATTGATCAATATTGCTCGGCTTCGACTCCCACGCCCCGCCGATCCCCGTCCTGCCCCGCGTCTCGAAGGGTCTCGACGCTGAAAGGGGGGTGATGTCACGACCCGTTCCCCAAAGCCCCGCACATCGTCCATCAAACCCCCGAACCCCCAAAAGGACCCCCAACGCTCCGCCGAACTTCCGCCCATGCCCACGCCTACTTCGGCTAACCCCGACACATCCCCGGCTAACTCCGACGGCTCCCTGGCCAACTTCGGTGCCTGCCCCGCAGCCACTGACACTTACCCTGGGCTTCCCAAACCCCGAGAACCACCCCCGCTACTCCTGATCTTCGCCCACCCATCATTAACTCAACACCCTGCTTCCTCCGACCTATTCCGGAATATCACGACAACCTCGGAACAACCCGCGATCCCATCAACGTATCAGCGCGGCACGATCTTCGATCACAACCGACACCCGCCCGCTCCGTCAAGCCCCGCCAAGCCCCGCCGCCACAGCCGACGTACCCCGAAGTCCTCCGGTAGTCAGTATATAAGTCATCGAGTAGCTCTTCGTACTCCGGTCTTGATATTGCTTAACGTTACCTATGGTCTGATTGTTTCCTCTTTGTGTTTCGTGTTCGTTTTCGTATCTCTTTCTCCTTACTCTCAGTTTCCCGGTCTTATCTCAGTCTCCCGGTCTTATCTCAGTCTCCCGGTCTTGCCTCGTCCCCTTTTCGTTATCGTTCTCGTTATCGTTTCGTACCTCCACTCGAATCTACTCTTGTTCCATATTGTCTTGTCCGATGCCGTCTCGGTGACGTCGTCTGACCCTTGTGCCCAATTCTTCATCAACCCTAACGACCTCACGAACTCCGCGATTATAATTACGAACCCCGACACTCCTTACCAGGTCCGAACCTCACTCTTCGCTCGGTCCCGGACTCCCTCAACTCCAAATGATCTCCCATCAAACCCCGGCTCCGCCCCCATTGATCACACAGCCACCTACTCCCTTGCTTCCGCAAATCTCCCGTACGGCCTTCTGCCTGAACCCCGCCAAGACCGTCTCATTTCCCCACAATCCGACTTCTCCGGACCTTCCCGGACCTGTCTGGATCACATCTCCCCAATTACCCGTGCAAACCCCCAGGACCCAGAATGTCTTTGAGTGTCCGGTCACCAATGCAGGGGGATCACGCCCGCCTAGTAAGGACTCGCCCAGTGCAGCTGCGCCCCCGAGGTCAGCGGACCCTGACAATTTCCATAGTGAGGGCATACAGGGGTTTTTAAATGGCAGATCCAAAACAGGTGGTGGTTGAGGGCAATGTGGTTTGTGTAAAGCTGGGTCAGGAGAGCTGAGTAGTGATAGTCAAGGAATTCTACAAAGTGCATGTAATTCTTGGACAGGAAGGACTGGTCAATGATGTGTAGGGCCACATAGTGTGGACACTTCTTTCAGCAAGTTTTCCATGTGGTGTGTATGTTCTTGGTGCAGTGACATGGGGAGGAGCTTGGGGTTGCTGGAGAGGCCCTGTGCTGCTTCCTTGGGCCCTGTGCTGCTTCCTTGGCAAGTTTGTTGGCTTGGTCATTCATTTCAAAGTCCAAATGGCCTGAAGTGCAATGAATCTGGAGGTCAATAACATTGTGAGTATGATCAGTCCACTTCTTGCCCTTTCTCTGTGCAAGCTGTCTTTCCTGCTTCCAGATAATACAGTCCTACTTTGTGTAGAGGGTTTCCACTGCCATGTGGGCCTTGTCCAAAAGATAATGGTCAGAGTCAAGGCATTGGTTGAGTAGTGCTTTGATTGAGGCTTGACTGTCACTGCTGATCACAGCCACTGAGGGGAGGTGCCAGCTTAGGCTGGTCAGTAGGTGCAGGCCCAATACAAGTCCCACAACCTCAGCCCCATAGACTGTGTGCTGGGTCTTGGGGCCAAAGTGCAGTCACAATGAGGCCTTCTCCTGGCCCTAAATAACAAGGACTGCAGAGGCACCTATGCCATCCTCATAGCCTAAGCCATCACTATAAACTGACACTGGAGCAGAGTGAATGTAGCCCAGGCTGCCTCCAGGACCAAGTCCTTGGATTTTTTAATGTGTGTCAAGAATACTGGGAAGTAGTTAAGATGATGCTGTACCAGTTCAACTGTTTTAATGGTACTTGGATTGACACTCATGATGTAGAACAGATGATGCAGGGGGGAGCAGTGCCTGGCAACAAAGTCTCTGGCAGCTCTGCAAATGTGGGAGTAGAGGGGGTGAGAGGCAGGGAGGGACAAGAAATGCACTGCAGCCCAAAAGAGCACTTTGTGAAAAAGCAACTCAACTGGTAGGATGCTAGCATGCAAGTCCATCACATTGCCTGCCATAGTGCTGAGTGCTCCTGTGGTGAGCTTGGCCACTCAGCACTGTGAGGGGAGAAGTTTGTTAGTGACCCTGACAGAACTGAGTCTCTTCTTCCCTGAGGGAGAGTCATGAGCACAGGTATACCAAACATCAGCTACATGGGTTATTGCAGGCACTGCCACTATGTTATACAGCTGGTGGATGTGGTGGGAGGGCATACCCCCAGATGTCCATGAGAGGTGCATGACTTGTAGGGTCCACCAGGCAGCCTTCATTGTCACCTTCTAACAGTGAGTATTCCAACATAGCTTAGGGTCAAACACAACTCCCAGGTACCTGTAAGTGGAAATGGTTTCAACTGTTTGGTGGTGGCCAAGCCATCTGGGTTTGTTCTAGTCAGTACAAGGTCCTTGGAAATGTTCTTGTGGTGGAGCAGGAGAAGTTCATCAATACAAGCTTGGAGAGTAAAAAAGAGGAGTTATGGGAAATCAACCACTCAAAACCACCTTCTGTGTGTTGCATCATGTTCATGAGGTTCCTGTAGGCAACACAGAGTGTGTTAGCTGTGGCAAGAAGCATAGAATTATCCACAAAGCCAAACAAAGATTCTGCCTTGGAATGCATTAGAGCAACAAGTATAAGGGGGGTATTATAGAACATATAAAAAATCATGGACAGGGGGCAACCCTGGGTGGTTCTATTGAGGATATCAATGGCTTCAGACAAAAAGTCATTGAACTTGAGCCTTGTGCACTGGCCTGTGAGCAACCTCTGAGTGAGCCAAACAAAACACTCAGGAACACTCCTTTTGCACATGTTGTGAATCAGCCTGTCATGAATAGTATTGAGGAAGGCACCCTGGACATCCAGGAAAAGCATGGCAGCAACTTTACCCCCTCTCCAGGCATTCTTGACTTTGGAGACAAAAAAAAGAAAAGCACATGCATAGCATCCATTGTGTTGTGGCCAGGCTGCCCTCCAAACTGACCAGGAGGAAGCATGTTGTGCTTCTCAGCTAAAAAGGAGAGATCAGCAGCTACAATGGTGAAGAGAAGTTTTCCAATAGTGTCAAGCAGGCTGATTGGTCTGTAGGCCTTCATGACATTATAGGCTGGCTTGCCAGGCTTGCACAGGACTAGCATTGTGGACATGAGCCAGCTGTCATGGTAGACATTGCACTCAAAGACTGCTTTGTATATATAAAACAGGTGGTTGACTAGGGTCTCTGCACAGTATTCTAAGACCACATTTGGAATCCCATCAGGGCCCAGTGCATTGTAGGGTTTGAGCTAGGCAATTGTGCTCAGTATGCACTTGCAGTTGAAAAACCATCTGCCTGGGAGCAGGCAATAGGCAGTGGAGGGCAGCTCCAGGGAGGTGGGAGAGGGAGGAAAGAGGGACTCAGCTTGGACCTTGGCCTTCTCTTCATTTGATGTTGCCCACTCTAGTGCCTGATCAACTGTTGTTTTCAGCTCAGGTATCCTGTTGCTGGGGAAGGCTGTGGGCTCCTGGACTAGATATTTGTTAGCAGTGTGAATCTGTCTAGCATCAATGTTTTCAAGCCAATCCACCCAGTGCTGATTCTTAGCTTCCTTGATAAGATCAGCCATTAGGTTAGAGAGGCATGTGGCCCTAGCCTTAGCCAGGTGTTCTTTAGTGTCTTGAAGTTTGTAAGCCAAATTGTTTGCCCTGTTATGCTCCTGCTTCAGAGCCATGAGCTCTTTGGTCCACCATTGTTCAGTAAATAGGCATGGGCAGTGGATGGGAACTATGTCCTTATCAGCAACAATCTTCTATATCAGTGCCATCAGCACCAAGACTTTGGAGTGAGACTCCTCCTGCATGGTGATGTGCTGTGCTGGGGAGCAGGTCAGCTTCTCCTTCAGAGAATTGTTAGAGGCATTCCAGTTAGCAGACTTGAAGTCTTTGGAGGGAGTGTAGTGTGTGTGAGCAATAGGCATCTCAACTATGATGATAAATGGGAGGTGGTCAGTATTTGGTGGGCAAAGAGAAGGTTCAACATAGCAAGAGATAATAAGGTTGGTGCTGTTGTTGCAGTGCCAGACATTATTAGGGTGAGTCCATCAGCCTTGAGACAAGAGCAGAGTAGGGAGGCCCAGTGGGAGCACCAGGTCCATATGGTATGTGCCCAAGAGGTGCATTAGTGGGTGCAAAGCCTCCTCAGAGGAGTTGAGGTGGCAGTTTTCAACCATTGCCCAAAGCAGGTGGTGCTTGTTGAAGTCACCCATCCAAAGCATATGGTCTTCATTAGAGGGGCACACTTTGGGAAAGCAGGCCAAGAGGAAGGAGGAAAGAGTGTGGAGACTGCTGTTGTTTAGACACTCATTATAGATATTGAAAAGAGAGAGGTACCTGCTGTCCCCATTGAAGTAGATAGTGGTAATGTTAGGAGACAGAACATCTAGAAAGGTGTAGATATCTCAAGAAATGTTAGTGTTGATCAGGAGGATTGAGTGTGAATGTGCACTGCCATCATCATGGTGGCCTAGTGGATAGTGTGTGACCAACCCATCTTGGGGTTGCTCTTGTGTTGCTCACCTCATTAAGGTAAGGTTCCTGGAGAGTGATTACATCCCAGTCATCTGGGTCAGCCATATTGAGCCATGCCATCTGGGCTGTGAACAACCTGTGTACATTCTGCTGCCAAATGCATGAACACAACAGGGTCTGCCTGATTTGCCTCATTGCAACATGATGAAGTTGGCATTGCTCAGTGGAGAGGTGGACTGGGAGCTATGTGAGACTGGTTGAATAAATTCAAGGAACAAAGCTTGGCAGTGTGGGGTAGGCACAGGCACCAAGGGTGTGTCAAGGTCAACCCACAGACTAGGAAGTGGGGGAGAAAGAGAGAGCTTCTCTGGGTTCAGGACCCAGGTTGAAGGGTTGCCTGTCAGAAAATAAGGCATGCTGTTCTTTGGATAACAAGCATCCAGATCACCACAGCATTTCTTGAAAGCAGAACAGCTGTCAGAGGAGCTTGCATAGTCAGAGTCCTCACTGCAGGTAATGCACTGTTGACTGGTGCTGACAGGGCAGGCATCAACAATGTTGTCACAGCTTGCACAATGGGTGCAGTGGCTTTTGATTTTGCATCTAGCTTGGATGTGGCTAAACCCCTAGCAATTGTTGCACTGGAAGGGCTCCTTGATATACTTGCAAACTAGAACATGGTGGCCAGCCACAAAGATGTGTTTGTAGATGAGATGGTTTGCAGTGGCAGCCAAGTTGCAGACCAGCTTAATGGAGGCAAGCTTCTGAGTTGGGGATCTGTTTTTAACTCTTTTCAACTATGAGGCAGATGTGATTGAGCCCACAGGAGGCTGTTTTCTTTTGCTTTGAAGGCCCAGATGTAATCAACACTGGCAGGGTCTAAGATCCCAGTACAGGGTACAAAGCATGTGATGAGGTTGTGAGCCTTATCAAGGACCTGCACAGAATTGCCAAGACATGACTTGAGCATTTTTCATTTGGAGTCCTGTGCATAGCTTTGGAACCTTGCTGCTGACTCAGCAGAGTCAAGCTCAAAGAGGTATGCCCCTCATTCAAGTGCCCTGATGCTACAAACTAGTGTCTTTACTAGTGGGGAAGCTACACCATCTATAGCCACTATCATAGCCATGGCTTTGTCAATCTCTGCAAGATGGGTATTAACCTTCTTACAGAGCTCAAAGTCACCAGGTGGTGAGCAGTTCCAAGGAGCATCAGCACACAAGGTGTCAACCTCCACCAGTATAGTCTTAGCTTTGTAGAGTAGGTGCTGCTGCATCCTAGTCTAGTGATTAGAGAAGTTTGGGTTGAACTGAGCTAGGACCTGGCAGAATCCTGGTTGCAAGTTTGAGGATATAACTTCAGCCCAGGTGGGACCAGAGGTCAAGTCAAGAGGTCTGGTGGGCAGGGCAGGTTGGGCTAGGAGTTTGTTGACAACTTTGCTGAGTGAGGCTAAAGCAGACTTGAGTTGGGCAGTGTCAGGTTCTGCTGACCACAGGGGCTCAGTTTGACTGGGCAAGTCCTGACTGGGTGGATGCAATGTCCTGCACTTATAACCTAGTGCTCCAGGGTAGTCTGAACTTCAGATACTTGCAAGGATAAGTCAAGGAGAGCAGTCTGAGCAAGTCTGTAGTGGCCTGAGAAAGTCTAAGACTAGGTATAATAAGTGTTGGGCTTGGAGGGGCATCAGGCACAAGTCTATAGGCAAAGGTATAGACAGTGGAGCAAGTAGAGGCTTTGTGAGTGATGTGAGCAGGGCCAGAGTTTGATGGGTGATTAATTAATGGTGATGGGTTCTGGGGCCAAGTGTAGAGTAAGGTCTGGAGTTAACTTAGGAATGTTTGAGGGTTGTAATAGGCACACAGGTTTGTAATGACATCAGAGTTGAAAGGAACTTAGGAATGATAAAAGCAATAGAGATAGACAAGTCAAGATGGAGTCAAGACAAGACAGAGATAAGAATGAAATAGAATTGAGGGAGATAGACAAGACTAAAGATGGAAATAAAAAAAAGGCCAGGAGATGTAATGAACACAGAATGAAACAAGAAACAGTAACCAAGGTAATGCAATATCAAGACTAAGGTAATGGATGCTACTCTACAACTTATATACTGACTACTAGACTCCAGGGATTGGGGGGTGTGATGGCAGGACTTGTCAGAGCTGTGCAGGGTTGACAGGTGCTAGTTCTGATCAGATAGCAGGCTGCATTGATGTTCTGATGGGAACTGATGGGAATGTGGCCTGCTCTATAGTTGTCAGGAAGTTTTAGAGGGGTTGAGTGAGTTGTGGGAGCAAGCTAGCACTGTGTGCCTGGGTCAGAGGAGATATCAGAGAGACTTGGGGGCCTTGTGGAGGAGAGGAGGAGCTGAGGAGGCCCACAGGAGTTGTGCTGAGGTTTGTCAGAAGGTTGTTGGAGTTTGCCAGGGAAGCATTGGAGATAGCTGTGGTGGGCACCATGAGTGAAAAAGAGTTGGGGTGAGTCAAGGAGGGAGCTCCAGGGAAGTGGGGTGGCTTGGAAAGAGGTTTGAAGGTCTGGGAGTGGGTTGTGACAGGCAAAGACATTCTTGAGGGCAATGGTTGTTTTGGCTTGGGCTGTGCTGGCTGCAGCACCAAACTTTGACAAAGAAGAGAGGTGGTCAATAGCACCCCCTATGCAATTGAGTACTTTGGAGGCAACAGCCTCAGCTAGGGACTCAGATGTGCAGTCAGTGATATTGTTCTCAAAGAGGTATGCTACTGCCAGAGTTGTGTTCTTTGTGTTGTTTCTGAGTTTGTTACCTTTGGTCACCAGGGCCATGGTCATCAGCATGCACACAAGCTTTGAGTGGCTGTATGGTTCCTTGGCAAGGATCCAACCCATAGATTCCATTCAGCAGCAAGCATCTGCAGCCAATTTGACTGGACCTGTGTCTCCTATCAGCAAGGCACTAATTTGGCCTGAGTCAGGAGCTGTTATAGTGAGCTCAGGGTGTCCAAGGTATTAGGACTGCCAGTGGGAGGATTTGAGGACTTCCTACTGGGGTGGGACATGTCCTCTGAGCACAGGTGAGAGCAGAAGGGAGGGGTAGGAGTAAGTATGTTGAGCTTGTTAGGCTAAAGATGTAAAAAGAAAGTTTAAATGTATTGCTAACTTAAAAACTAGTAACCAACCAGGACCCCAAAAAGTGAGGTGGTGATACCAGATCAAAAAGTGTCCCACTGGGATTTCTTATTTTGCCTGTGTGGCTTTTCTGTCTGTGTGACTATCTTCCTTGTGTGGCCTAGCTTGTGTGGTACCCCAAGCAGCTGTGTGCTCATCCAGAAAACCCCCAAAAATTTGTACCTTGTACACTGTGTCCCAGCTCCATTGCTGTATACAAATATATTTTATTCATTTGGCATTTTCCTAACTTGAAGCAAAGCATGGTATTTCTAAATACCCTTTCTCCAAACTCAGAATCACTAGTTGCCTTGTGCAAGCTCAGAGTGACAGAAGGAGCCTGTTGCGTTTAGATTGATATTAGAGTTGTAATGACTCTAGTACATATTGTCTACTACTCTTTGTATTTGCATATGGAAACTAGCAGGTTCATTAATGTGGTCAGTAAACCTTCCAGAGGGACCACTCTCCACAATAGATCTGATAGCATTCTGAGTACAAGCACTGGCAAAGCACTGCCAACACATAGAAGAAATGAGACACTGAGTAACCAAAAAAAAGATAGACAGAGGCAGAAAAGCAGAGTGGGACTGTCAGGACTCATACCATTTCCCCCTTTCCTTCACCATTATCCAACCTTAGATTCTACACAGTCCCTCTCTGGATCTCAGCCACACCCCCAGATCTCAGCCACAGTCCTGTTTTAGCCACATACAGGTTTTAGCCACCCTTGGGACCACTTTTCCTGTTCCAGATCATTTCCTCAGGCCCAGATCACTTCCACCTATCCCAGATCACTTCCACAGGTTCTAGATCACTTTTACCTGTCCCAGATTGCTTCCAGGATTGCTTCCCTTGTTCCAGATCACTTTCTCATGACTTAGATCATTTCCTGCTATGACTTAGATCACTTCCACCTGACTTAGATCACTTCCATATGACTCAGATCACTTCCAGCTTCCCCTTTTGGTAGTGTTCTACAGCTATATAAGGTCCCCTAGTCTGTAGCTACACTCTAGTCTTGAGATTACCTACTTTTACTTGTGTTCATCCTCCTGTCTCTTTCTCTTCAATCTATCAGTTTCCAGATTTATCTTTCCCAGTTCTCTTATTTCTCAACCCAACCACATACTTGTTAGCTATCAAGTCTGCCCAGGTGGTTCTTTTGCTCTGTAGGAGCCCCCCCACCAGGGTCAAGGGATCCTGACAGGGACCATGCCCACTTGATTGAAAATTATGATTTTAAACCATTAGACCTGGACTTGATTTATAATATAGTAGTCAAGAAGTCAGTTTCATCACTTAGAAAGGTGAGTCTGAGATACCTGGGACCAATGGTAGTAATTGCCCATAATAAAAGTGGGTCTTACATTGTTTTACAAATGGACAGATCACTATGGCAGGAGAAGGTTGGCACTTTCCATATCATCCCTTACCATTCACATCACAGAATAGATACCAACTAGCATTGACAAGTTTATTGATGTCACCAATTGGACATTGCAAGAAATGATTAACTCTTGGGATAGTTCTGAGGAGGATGGAGACTTCATGCTACCAGCAGAAGAAACAGGACAGCCTAGAAAGAGAATGCAGGATTGAGACTATTTGTTTGATGGGGTTAGGCTGGTTCCAGGAAGAGGAGCTGAGCTGGTAAACCAGGAAGACTTAGTGAATCACTTAGGAGTGATTGTAGGCTCAGACTGAGCATGATAAAGACAGTGACAGATATGTGATTGAATGACTACCCTAAGACTGACTAAGAAGTCACCTATGGGATTAAGCACTAAAGGTACCCTAGTTGGGAGAGCTCTTAGTACAAGTGAGCTTGTCAGCAACAACAGCAGAGTCTACCTCATCAGCCTTGATGGTGTTGTCAGTGGTGTGAGTGGCTTTATTGGGAGTATTAGCAGTGACAGTAGCCTTATGCTTTTGACCATGCATAAAGGTAATGTTGTTGTAGGTAAAGTAGAGATGGATACACACAGCAAGTTGCTGGGCTTCAAAATGGAACAAGGCATCCATGCTGGAGCTGTTGGTAGGGGCAATGTTGAGGATGGGGTCATCACAACAAAGCTCAACATCCTTGAAACACTTAGAGGCTAGAAGTAGAAATGATCAGGAAGGATTGGCAGAAGCAGAGATGTCCAGTGGCTAAAAAAACTGTCCCAATGTTTTGTACTTTTTGAAAGATGACATTGGCATGAAGGATTGGAAGTATTTGAAATTCTGGTTAAATCATGTACAATACTATGGCATCATGGCTACAAATTGCATTTTAGTTTATGTAATTTGAATCAAAATTGATGGAGTAATGGCCATTTTAAAAATTCACTCATTGGGACAGTTTTTTGAGCATCTTCAACTTTGCAGGTTTATCCCTATTTCAGTCAGAAATAGAGAGTAAGTTGCATGTGGGAATATTAACAGAGTCATGTGACCATGTTTGGTTATATTTGGGAGTGGTTCAAGTTAGTTGAACCACATCTTGACCTTCAACCACCATCATGAAAGCTACTTCTCCTGCACAATGCTTTACTGTTGCTTCTCTCCTTGCTCAAGAGTATTCTCTGGGTCAGATTGGGGCTAAAACTGGTTTAGGGAAGTCTACTATTGGGAGGATTGGTAGAGAGTTGGAGGTGGACAAGGAAAACCATCCTGGAGGCTGTCCAGCTAAGCTTACTCCATGTGATAAGCAGGCTATTGTTTAGCAAATCTCAACTGGGAGACTTGATACAGCTGTTCAGGCCATCAATTTTATCAACAACATCATTTCCAACCCTGTCTCTCCTCAGACTGTCCAGAATGTGCTGAAGGAGGAGGGGTATTGGTCTGCTACAAAGAGGAAAGTTCCTATGCTCAAAGCTAGACATTGGCAACTATGACTTAAATGGGCTCAAGAGCATCAGAACTGAACTGTGGGGGACTAGAAAAGAGTGTTGTGGACAGATAAGACAAAGATTAACAGGGTTGGGTCAGATGGAAAGCAGTATGTTTGGAAGCTATGAGGAGAAGGCATTTCAAACCAAACCACTACACCTACTGTGAAATATGGAGGAGGGAATAATTTCATGGTATGGGGCTGTATGGGTTGTAATGGAGTAGAAAAGCTGGTAGAGGTGGTGGGGATCATGATAGCAGAGCAGTACTGTGAAATTTTGTATGATGGAGCAAAGGAGAGCTTTGAAAAGTTGGATATAGAGAAGGGTGACCACTACTTTCAACTGGTCAATGACCCTGAACACCACTCCAAGAGGGCTAACAAGTAGTTTGAAGATTACAATTTTGATGTCCTCTGGTGCCAGCACAATCAACACCTCCTCATGGTGTGCATGAATCATGGAAGAGGGTTGCAAAGGAGTGGGATGGAAGGCTTCTTGATCTCTTACTACCATCACTCTTTCTGGGGTCCTGGTAAGTTTTAGACTGTAGGCAGCGAGTACACATACAGAATGTACCTTCCCAACCCCATCTTCAAGACCATCTCCCTCACCCTCACCTACACCATCTTTCCTCATCCTCTCACTCACCCGCACCATGTCATCCACAAGGAGGGCATCATCAGTCAGCATTCCTGGTAGTGCCAACTTCTCTAGGACCCCGGATTGCCCCAGATTGCTTCCGACCCACTCTGACCTCAAATCCCTCCTAGCCATTGACTCTGGCCCGGTCAGGTTGCTGGGAGATGCCTGCAAATGGCTCAAAACCAAGGGCTGGATCCTAGCAGCTGATTCATATGACTGCACAAAGTTAACCAGTATTCTGGTCACCACCTCGCTGACCTCAAAACTCTCTGAGCTGAAATCAGCTGCCTTAGCTGTTGCCTTCCTCCTAGAGGCCAATGTGACAGACAACGTGTCAGATATCCTAGCAGAGGCAGTAGCAGCTAAGGCTTCCAAACACCTTGAGATTATTGCAGACAAACTAAGCTCTTCAGCAGAATTTATTATGGCAGGTGATGCGAGCTGCACTGAGTCCACGCTGACCCTAAGGAACACCATGGAGTCCCTCAAAGGGGTTGTGCAATCGCTAGACAACACGGCCTCCAAGCTGGTGATGGCCCCCTCTCCAGCAACCCAGAATGCCCAACCTGGCCCTCAGTCCTGGGCCTCACTAGTCAAGAACAGCTCCACCACATCATGCATCAGCACTCAATTTCCCACCCTCCGACCATCACTGCAATTCAGCATGCCTACCAAGCTAACAAACAGAGAACAGGACAGGGTCAGACAAAGGGCCATTCAGAATGCAAAGACAGTGTTGGTCCTATTTGACAAAAATAATGGTGATGCCCCGAAAGACTACTCGCCAGAGGGGACAGCACAACTCTGGGAACACCTGAACAGACTCCTGGCGAAGCTCAATGCCAAAAGGTCCCTGCAGGCTGGAATCGAGGAAGGGGAGGTGATCCCCCCCTCTGTTGCAACAAGAGTAATTGGAATGTGGATGACAAAGCACAGTGCATACCTCCTAGAGTTCGATACCGCTGATTCCACACAAAGGTTTTGTGAGCACGCAGATAGGGAATGGACTGCCTTGGAGGACATCTTCAGATACTCCATGACAGTGCGCCCAAAATTGTACCCTCTCATTGCCAGATTCATCCCCTGCCTGGGTCACTTTGACCCCAGCAACAAGGCAGACCTTGAGATGATTGAAGATGAGAACTGCCTCCCCAGGGACTCCATAGTGGAAGCATCCTGGCTCAAGCACCTGGAATTATGGTCTCCGCGACAATCTGTCGCCACCCTCAGAATAATCTGCAGTAATCCAGAGGTTGCAAACAATCTGATTAGGGAGTGTATCTTTGTTGGAGGCAGACAGGTAACTATCCAAAAGGACCTGAAAGAACCAATCAGATGCAACAACTGTCAAAAGTATGGTCACACGCACAACAAATGCAAAGATGAGAGCCGATGTGCAAACTGCTCAGAGACAAGCCACCTGACTGTAGATTGCAGATCCTCATGCCCTAGGTGTATCGCCTGCGGCCCAAACTCAACTCACAGCAGCACAGACCACATGTGCCCAATGTTCAAAAGATTGTATGAAGAACTAGACAACCACCTCCCTGAGAACCGAATGCCCTACTTCCCCACAGATGACCCCTCATCATGGACAGCATCCCCCCCTAAGTGCTCACAGTCAACCCAGCCACCCCAGCCCCCCCCCCTCCAGAGAGCCCCAGTAATGGGTCCTCTGGTTCCCTCCAATGACTGGGCAATGAGGCGTCAGATAGCCAACACCTCTCGACTCCAAGCATGCCTAGGAGCAGGGCCCCCAGTCATATTGGAAACCTGGACAAATTCAGCTTCACAGCTCAGACCACCCAAAAAGCTTGGACAATGGCTGGAGTCTCAATCAATTGCAAATAATTAGAGACACATCCGTATCCCTGAAGATAATACACATATAGCAACAAAACATCCACAAGTCAGATGTGGCCCAAGCAGCAATGCTCAATGCTGCCCGCCCAATGGAATGGGACATGCTTGCAATCCAAGAGCCATACCTTGACCGACTGGGCAACACAAAGGCCTCTCATCACTGGAGAGCCGTCTACCTCACAGATCATCACAGAGGCAGAAGCTCCCACTCCTGCTCAGTGTTACTGATCAGCTCTAACATTCCAACAGATGCTTACACAGTTCTACTGATCTCCTCAACAGACATAACCGCAGTCTGCTTCACCAGGGAGCATGGAGTGGTCTTGATCATCAATATCTACAATGCGTGCGAACACAACAATTCGCTCACAGCCCTCAATCTCTATCTCACTCACTCCCTCCCCCTAACCTGACCCTCACCATCAGACTACATGCTCTGAATAGGTGACTTCAACTGCCACCATCCGATGTGGGAATCTGCTGACAATTGCCACCTCAACAGCTCACCCGAACACATCCAACCCCTGCTGGACCTGCTGGAAGACTATGATATGGGAATGGCACTGCCACTGGAACTTCTGACCCTGGAGACCACTGCGGGCAGGTGGACCTGCCCCGACAATGTGTGGTGCTCACACGCCAAGGCCTCCCCTATCATCTTATGTGGGGTTGAAGCCTCCCTCTGCCCCCTCATTACTGACCACCTCCCCATCATCATAGAAATTGAATTTCCAATGCCACATTCTCAGCCCCCTCCCTCGAAGAACTTCAGGGAGGTGGATTGGGAGGCATTCAGAAATGCTCTCAAGGAGCACACTGACAGCCGCCTCCCCACACAACCCATTCTTTCTGAAGAAGTTTTTCACTGCACAGTGGCTAACCTTACAGGGATCATCCAAGAGGTGATTGCAATCGAGGACATAGTCCCAACTAAGAAACCCTGCCTCTTTACAAAGAGATGGTGGAGCAAGGACCTCAGAAGGCTCAAGGCCCAGAGGAGCCAAGTGTCCAATGAGGCATACAAGTTTTGTGACTTACCCGGCCACCTGGCCAAGGAGGAGGCATCTAGGCTATCATAAGAGATGGCAAAGGCCATCCATAGCGCTCGAGAAGACCATTGGAAGGAATGGCTCAAGAATATCAGTGCGAGGCAGATTTACACCATGAACAAGTACATAGTCTCTGAACCGACTGACTTTGCATGCGAGAGGGTGCCAGATCTGAAGGATCCAAATGCCCCTGGCTCTGCCATGGCCTTGTCCAATGTGGACAAGGCGTCCATTCTGGCAGGCTCCTTCTTTCCCCCCCCACCACCCTCTCCTCAGATCCTCCTAACTGCCTACCCAGAGCCTCTCCCGGACCCTTCCCACTTCTCTTGTAGTCAGATTGAGGAGGCCATAAGGGGTCTCCACCTGTTCAAAGCCCTGGGGCCTGATGGCATCCTGAACATTGTACTGAAACAGTGCGCCCCAATCCTAACTAACCATCTATACTACATTTTTAAAGCAGTCTTTGTCCTGGACATGTACCATGCTGAGTGGTTGAAGTTGATGATGTTGGTGCTCCGCAAACCTGGCAAGCCCTCATACAAGGTCACAAACACCTACTGCCCTATAGGCCTGCTCAATACAATAGGGAAGCTGCTGTCGACTCTGGTTGTGGCAGACATCTCCTTCATCACAGAGAAGCACAGACTCCTGCCTCCAGGACAGTTCGGTGGGCAACCAGGCAGAAACACAATGGATGCAATGCATCTGGTAACTCACAAGATCAAGAATGCATGGAGATTAGGTAAAGTTGCTGCGGCATTGTCTCTGGACATCCAAGGGGCTTTCCCCAACACAGTCCCAGACAGACTGATCCATAACATGAGGGAGAGGGGACTATCCTCACACTACACAAGCCTAGCATGGCGTATGCTCTTGAGCAGGCAAACTTGCCTTTGCTTCAATGACTTTCAATTGGACTAGCTGCCAGTCAGCAACAGGACGACTCAAGGTTGTCCGCTGTCCATGATTTTCTATGCTATCTACAATGCACCATTATTACTAACAGCCCACCCAAGCAGCACCACCGAGATGTCAATTGGCTTTGTGGACAATGTGATGTTCTTGGCCATGGCACGGTCTCTCAAGGAGGCACACAAAGTCCTAGCTGACATGATGGAGCGCACTCAAGGCAGCTTTGATTGGTCACAACAGCATAATTTTCCTTTCAAACTAACCAAACTAGTCCTGATGAACTTCCCCCATTCATTAGCAGTTGATGATCCCTCTTCTCTCACTCTATTGCACACTAACAGTGACAGGCCCCAGACCATCCAGAGTGTCGCGGCCGTCCCTACTTACAGATACCTAGGGGTCTATTTTGACTCCAAACTCTGTTGGTCTGCACATGCCCAGAAGGTAGCCACCAAGGCAACATGGTGGTCCTTATAGGTTGCAAGGTTATCACACATCTCAGGTGGTATGCCTGTACACTGGGTCAGGCAACTCTACAACATGGTGGCCATCCCAGCCTTCATGTATGCCACAGACATCTGGTTCACGGGGGTAAGCGAGCCCATAAATGGCCGCCGCAGGACAGGTTCAGTTGCTGCAGCAAAGAAGCTGAGCCCCATGCAATGACTAGTGGCGAAGCAAGTAATGGGAGCACTATGCACCTCCATGAGTGATGTGCTTGAGGTCCATGCTAACTTACTGCCTATAGACCTTCTCTTTTGCAAGGTGTTGACTAGGGCAGCAGTACACTTAGCCTCCCTGCCAGTTACTCACCCCCTCCACAGCCCTGTCAGGAGTGTGGCAAAAAGACTGGTCTGGTGCCACTGCTCTCTGCTGCACAACCTGTTCCACTTCTTTGGGATTGTCCCAGAACAAATCAAGGAAATCAAACCAGTCCGACGCAATCTCAGCTACAGACCTTCATTTTTAACACACATACTGATGTCGAAGGAGGAAGCGCTTGAGGCGATTAAGGAGGCCTTCAACAAATCCAACACAGCCATATTCTGTGATGGATCTGGCTTTGAGGGAGGAGTCAGAGCCTCCACTGTCCTGTACATAAATGGAGATGAGGTATCGCACCTAAAGTACCATCTTGGCTCAGGTGCTGAGCACATGGTTTATGAGGTGGAGATCATTGGCTTGAGCCTTGGCCTCCACATCCTGCAAGGGCTCAACAGGAAACTGCTTGGGCTTACAATGTGTGGGAGTGACAGTCAAGCGACCTTAAGGGCCCTCAACAACCAGAGGCCCCACCCTGCCCACTACCTGCTTGACAGAGTACACACAGCAGTGGAGAACCTCCACAAAAAACAAGACAGGCTAATCAATTCATAGCGCAGACATGCAGCAGTGGCCACGGTGATGGCAAGGCCTCCCCGCTCAAGGGGGGTAGTCCGCCTCCAGCTCCACTGGTCCCCAGGCCACAAGGGCTTCTCCCCAAATGAGAGAGCCGACACCCTAGCCAAGGAAGCAGCAACAGGCTTGTTGAGCCCCTGGAACCTCCTCCCAGCCTCCCTCCACTTGAAGCCCCTCCCGATCAGCATTCCGGCACTTAGGCAAGCTGACCAAGTCACAACCCAGGTCCTCTAGAAGCACAGGTGGAAGAAATTGCCGAGATACAGGGCTATCATGCGATTTGACAGAATGCTCCCATCAAAAAGCTACTTGCACCTGATCTCAACACTTGACAGGAACCAATCAGCCATACTGACACAGCTCTGGACAGGCCATGCCCCTCTTAATGCCCATCTCTTCAGAATTAAGCACTTAGAGTCCCCGGCCTGCCCGCACTGCTGAGGCCTGATAGTAGAGACCGTACAACACTTCCTCCTCGAATGCCCACACTACAACTGCAAACGATTCACACACCTCACCCAAGCACTCAAAAGAAAAGCTGAGTCAATACCCCACTTACTCTCTGCTCCTGATGCTCTGAAACACCTAACCAGATACATCAAAGTGACCAAAAGATTCCATGCACCCAAAGGCACCCCCTCAACCCACACCACTGGACCAACCCACCACCAACCCACACATACACAGGCCGCCCCTAATAGAGTGCCTGCCAACCCCCAAATCTAAACTCCTTTAATTATGGTGCAAGGCCATATCTCAACTACTAGACACACCCCCTAGACTAGCCTGGGACCCTGGCCCTGCTGCTCATCCCCCCCCAGCCCACTCTGCAGGCTCTTGTAGCTTCACTGCCCATGCCAATCAGCATTACTACTTTTCTCAGGAACTAACAGAGGAGTGTGGTCTAAATGGCATAGGGAATTTCCGACCTGCTCTTTCTCTGCGTAGGCAGGGGGGCAGGGATTCCATAGCTCTCATAACTTAGATTACCTGTCATATGTAACGTGCAAGATGAGCACCAAGCACTCAGGGCACAATAATTGAAAAAAAAAAAAAAAAAAAAAGGAGTGGGATGGAATACCAGCAGAGGTATGCCAAAGACTGATGGAAAGCATGCAGTTATGAAGGCAAATGGATGAGATACAAAGTACTAAATACCAAAATTAGAGATGCTCAAAAAACTGTCCCAATGAGATGAGTGAATATTTTAAAATGACCATTGCTCCATCAGTTTTGATTCAAATTACATAAACTAAAATGCAATTTGTAGCCATGATGCCATAGTATTTTACACAATTTAACCAGAATTTTAAATACTTCCAATCTATCATGCCAATGTCATCTTTCAAAAAGTATAAAACATTGGGACAGTTTTTTGAGCCACTGTAAAATTATAGTCATAGCCAGAACAGAAGCCACAGCTAGCCTTTTTAGTGCAATTGGGGGACACTTCTTCTATTTGAGGTAGAGCTTGTTCCTGCATAGTCTTTCAAAGACTACTCTGAGGTGCTCTTCATGCTTCTAAATAGAGTCCAAGGAGACAAAAATATTGTCCAGATATACATGCATTCACTTTCCAATGACATCCCAAAAGATGGACATCATTAGCCATTGAAATGTTGCTGGTGCATTACACTCACCAATCTGCATGATATTACTGCAGTATGTACCAGTGATGGTAATAAATGTTATTTTTGGTATGTCAGTAGTACATATTCTCACCTGCTCATATGCATTAGTAAGGTCAATTTTTGACCTTATGGGTGCATGAGCCCTATCTTCCCAAATGACTTCCTGATTGGGTAAGGGCATAACATCCTTGACCATGTTATCATTACATTGACAAGCATCTAATGCCATCCACAGGGAGCCATCTTTCTTAGGAATGCACAATAATGGTGCAGCCTGATTGACTGCACATAGTTCCCACCACTTCACATACACATAGTGGTCAATTTTCTCCCACAATTGCTGCTGAAGTGACTTCAGGCAGCTCAGGATGAAATCCAAATAGCATTTGGTTTCATCTATGGTGTCAGGTTCCACTGACTATGGGGGCTCAGCTACACTGGGTGAGTCCTTACTAGGTGGATGCAATGTCCTGTGCTTATAACCTAGTGCTCTGGGGTTGGTGCAGACCAGAGGGACTTGTGAAGGAAAGCCAAGGGAAGCAGTCTGAGTAAGTCTGGAGTGGTCCAGGGGAGTCTAAGACCAAGTATGTCAAATGTTAAGCTTGAGCAGGCATCAGGAACAAGTCTGTAGGCATGCAAATAGACTGCGGGGCAAGTGGAGGCTTCACAGATGATTAGAGTGGAGCCAGAGTTTGATGGGGGATTAATCAAGACCTGATGAGTTCTGGGGCCAAGCAAAGAGTGAGGTCCAGAGTGGTCGTAGGAATGTTTGGGGGTCATAGTGCATGCATGGAGTTTGTGCTGATGTCAGAGGTGAAAAGAACTTAGAGAAACAAAGAAAATAGAGACAATTGAGACAAGACAGAGGTGGGATGGGATGAGACTGAGAAATGAGATAGATTCAAGACTAAAAGTAGAAATAGAGACAGAAGGAGACATGGGACATGAGTAACCAGTTAATGTAATATCAAGACTGGAGTATGAGGTGCTACTCTACAGATTATATACTGACTACTGGAGAGCTCTGGGGGCAGTGGGTGTGGTGGCGGGGTTTGATGGAGCCATGCAGAGTCAACAGGTGTTGGTTGCAATTGAGGGGGGGGCCACAGCAATATTCTGATGGGATCAGGTGGGGATGAAGGTCACCCAGGGTCATCATGATGCTCCAGAGTAGGTCCTGTGAGTTAGGGTGGTGAGCTGGAGATGCACAACAGGGTCAGGAATGGTGGGGGAAAGTTCCAGAGGCTCAGGAGAGTTGAGGGAAGTGTCAATGGCTGTGGAGAAGGTGTCAGAGTTAGTCAGGGGGCCATCAGGGTTTGCCAGAGAAGCATCAGAGTTACCCAGGGTGGTTGTGGAGGGTGTTCAATGGTTGGGGGTTTTGACAAGGCATTGGGGAGGGACTCCAGGGAAGTGAGCAGGCTGGGAACAATGTTGGGGGTCCAGGAAGCAGGTCATGACATATGGGATTCATCTCATGGTTGACCTCACACCATGGAGGAAGTTCCTCCTTCATACCATTGACAATATCTTGGAATTTGTCATACTGCTGTTGCCAAAGACATGGGATATCATTATCTGTCAGATTGGGAGGCTGTTCCTCCTCCTTGTCTGCTTAGGCCAAGGGCATTGCTTGTCTGTGGCTAGCTTGGAAGGTGGTACTAACTTGCATACTTGTTCTGCAAGACCATTAAACAAATTTCTGATTCATCTGGGATATTTAACTGTGTAGAATGACATTCTGTCCTACACCTATTTTCACTCCATGAGTATTCAAACTTGCTATGCTCAGATATCTCATGCTCCATAGCCATTTGATATATCTTGGCAGCAGGGGTTGCTCATCTTACCCCTTCTTGCCATGTCAGGTCAGCAATGACCTGATTCCATTCCAGTGGCATACATGGATTGTATGCCCATTCAAGGGTTAGCTTTGGGATTGGTTTGTTCCAAATCCCAACTCATGGCAGTGAACTTCTTTTCAGAAGTTCAGTGCCACTTTGCAAACAAGTCAATAATCATTTGACTTGAAAAAATGTAATGTTTCTGTTAGGGTTTGCACAGCTTATGATTCACACTTTGTAAGTCAAAACCAGTTGTGATTCTGTCTATGAAGGATGAAGTAAGGCACTGCCTTGTGTAAGTACAGTAAATACAGTTTTAAGGGCAGCATCATGTGATGCTGCCAATTTAATAGACATATAATAAATAAATATATATCTATACCTTTACTGGAGAGGGTAACGGGAGGTCTGCGGGACACTCCGTTACAACCCGCCTATCACGCGAGAATATAACATCCAGAATACTTCAAACTGATTCTATGTGCCACGTACAAAGACTAACCCTCTGGTACACATACGTCTTCACTAACATGTCGTTTGCAACTCAAAAGGGTTGCAAACAGTTCCTTAAACACCTACTTACTAATACTGTATGACGCTTGATAGCTCACTGAACAAAATCTCGGCCAGCTTTGAGCACAACAGAGTCTTTGGACCCGTTGTCGTTCAGAGTGACCATAGAAACTTCATGTCCTGCAGTTTCGATTCCTGATCGTCCCATGCGATTCCGCAACGTCGCTGGAGAAGCTGGCAATGCAGCCCGAATAATGTCCATGCTCCATGCACGCTTCTGTGCAATACGCAACACAATGAGCTCAGGTATGATACCCTGTGTCGTCGTCAATCATGACGAATACGGATAAAGAACGAAATGAAAAATAAAAGATGTGCTGACCATTATCTGAACGAGAAGAGGAAAGACAAGAACGGCTCCGGAATTGTGAACGCTATATAACACGACAAAGACGAAAGAAAAAATGCCAGCCGGAAAGGCGGATTCGATGATCAATGCAGGGATACTCGCATAAGTTTCACGCGTCGTGGCATCCATAGTTAGGGACAACCGACGACGCAAGTCAATAAGACGCGAAAAGAGAATCAATGTGATAAGCATGTTGAGCGATGCAGCGAGAGAAGCATATGGAAGGGAGAAGCTCAAAGAGTCTTCAAAGATTCGAGCTGGATGTGCAACCTGAATGGAGTGCAAAATAGATATCACTGGACAAGGCTTAGTATGAGTTCATGCTCATGACTGAGAAATAACGAACATACCTGTAGAGGCAAGCAAGACTACGAAAAGGAAAACCGTGATATAGATTTTTTTCCAGAGTAAGTGACATCTGAGAATCTGATTGGAAATAACTTAGTAAATAGGATGCAAAGGAGGGTCAATTTACCAAAAATGAATCGGCAAGTATCAACATGATGACTGACGTCACAATGGCAGTGAGGTTGGAAACTCGGTTTTGTTGTTCCAGTAGAAAGGCAGCGGGACCATTCGGGTAGTTGCGTTCGTCAATCCAAGCGAGCTGATTGAAATTGATACTGCAGGCAATGTTGACGGTACCAAGTGCGAAGAGTGAGCTGGCAAAAGGAAGCCACACCCACCCACGCCGTTCTTTGTCGCGAAGAATGATCGTAGTTACACTATAGAAAACTGCAATGTGAAGGCCTACAAAGTATTCATTTGAGATCTTCGAACTTTTGGGAAAACTTTACCATATCCCATAGCACCGAGGTAGGCAGCAGCGTTCACGGCTCGTTCATACCAGAGGAGTTTCCATGATTCGACAGTGGCGTATGAGGACTCAGACATGGTTCACAAGTACAAGCAACAGTGGAAAGTACAGCAACAGTGGAAATCCCTGAATTGATGAGTTCTATTTAAATCTATTTAATACAGCAGAAGACTTCTCTTCCACTCGGTTTGTTTTTCGGCGAGTTCGGTTCATTTTGCAAAATTTTGTAAATGGGGCCGCTCGGAGTTCCCATCCAGGAGTGATCTCTCAAGCAAGTACCCTGGTCTCGATCAGAATATCGATGACATACATAAATGATTTCAGCTGTATCAGTTGCTTTTGGGTTTGTCTCTTCTTTCCCCATTAACTACTTATTATCGATTATCGGTAATCTCGCACAAATATGGGCAAAGTTCGACGGGAAACAATCAATTCTTTCATTGTGGATCTTGTTAGAAGCAGTTTAGCCAAAGGTTCAGCCCAATCTCCATTCTCTGACAGTTGTCATTTCTGATTTTATTCCATAGTATCGCCGTCAAAGTATTCAGGGCCTATGACAGCTTTCAAGGGATTCTGGCTGGCGCTTACAAGATTCCCTTCCTATTTCCGAATTACAGCTATAAGTGATTACATATTGCTACTCTGCTACGCTGATCTCGCTAGTCACAAAATCAGTTGCCTCGTCTTCCCACAGTCCGTAGTTTCCCTCTGCATATTCGCGAACTTGTACCCAGTCCCGGCATTGATGTGTAACTCCCGACCCATATGCAGCTTGCGTCTTTCTTCCATCCGTGTCCTGCGCCGCAAAAGCGGGCTCAAGGGTAGTGTCAGCACTGCACAGAACCATTTGACGGAGATATGCTAAGCAATGCATCGCATGTTTGGTTTTGTGCTCTGAGTTCGATCGCGAGACATTCCGAGGGTGAACACTATTGAAAAGCCTCCTGAAGCTATTCAAGCAGTGCATTTGGTGGTACATTGATATTGCGTAAAACTGCTGGTCTTCTCCGCCTTTCACGAATCCATGACCGCGAGGGAAGACGGATGCCCAGTCATTGCTATCGTGCAAACCATAATGATCGGAGTCGACAACTTCAAGAGCTACGGGGCGAACATCGATTGGAAGACTATTCGCGTCATTGTGAGACCAGGTGTACTGATCTGGGTGGTCTTTGCACGACTGTAGTTAGTAAGATTTTCATACAGCTACAGTTAACATGGCTTACCGGGCATGCGCACTTTGTGCCGAAGCTGCACAACTGACCCGATGCTATTGAGCACAATCGAAGTAACGAGAGCGAATACTCCAACTTTCACAAGGTGGCTTGGCAAAGCATAATAACTTTGGTTGTGCATCTTGGTTGGACACGAGTGAGAAGGCGCGCTTGAGTGTCTTTTTTTGATTTCCCTTTTGATCTTCATATATTTTCAATATAAGCCGAATTTATCAACACGCGGCTTCCGCGAAGTCGAGAATTACCCCCACTCAAGTTTAGTAATACTATTGCTCCCCTGTCGCTCGGAGTACGTCACAAATTTGTCACACTCACCCTCAAGCTTTCCTTCCCGGAAATTAAAACCCCGCGTTGCCGTGAAATCGGCAAGCATGGACAATTGCATCGAACATCCTCACAATGCCTTGAACATCCTCACAATGCCTTGAACAGCCTACATGTTCGCCTCGGGCCTATGTCCATCCTGCACGGCGGGCGGGACCCTTTTATTAATGGACTGACCACCTGACACTGATCACAATAAATCCAAATCGTTCTCGGTTTGTCGGCTTGATACGCATGCTTCACGGATCAGACACTATAAGTAGCGCGTGTAAGCATCGATTCGGAATCAAACTGTCTTCCTTCCTTACAGAACTAACAGCGACTCTCACAGAGGTATTCTATAGCCTTACTCAGTACGTACCATTGACAGTCAGGTATGCTTAAAGGATTTCGTGGCTTTGTACCGATCTTGAAATTTTCCATTAGATCTCGCCCTACCTCTGCCAAAATGACGTCCGCTAGCAGCCCTCCTACTAAAGCTGGTGCGATCAACTTCAAATATTTAGGGAATGAAAATGGGGAGTTTGCCGGAGAGTACTCTACCTATGTCAAACAGTTCGGTGATCCTAAAGACAGCGCCCGTACTCCTCTCATTGTCCTGCACGGTGGTCCTGGCCTCGTTCACGACTATCTCGCTCCATTTTCTGACCTTTACACAAAATTCGGCACTCCCATCATTCTCTATGATCAACTAGGCAATGGTCTTTCGACTCATCTCAAGGATATGCCTTCCAGGTTCTGGAAGATTGATTTATTTATTGATGAACTCGTCAACATCATTAACACACTCGGGATAAAGGATTCGTTTGCCCTCGCCGGCCATTCGTGGGGTGGGATTCTTGCCGCAGAATTCGCGATCAGACGTCATCCCCAGGGATTAAAACACCTAATTCTGACAGATTCACTCGCATCATCTGCGCTTTGGAACCAGTCTAACGCGCAGCTCATGCAAGCGTTCCCTATCGCCGTGCAGGAAGGTTTGAAATCCGGAATGAAGGATCCTCATAAATTCTTCGCTGCATTGAAGGAGTTCCATGCCGTTCACGGCTGCACTATCAAACCATTCCCTCCTGAATATCTACACACATTGGAGCAAGTTTTTGGGCCCGACGGCGATCCTACTGTTGCTGCTGCGCCGTATGTACTTAATTGTCAATGTCTCGTTGAAACTCACGGATGAGCTTTAAATTAGAGTGCTCAATAACTGGACGATCATTAATGAACTTTCGCGTATTCAAGTTCCGACTTTCGTTATCAACGGTCGCAATGATATTTCGCAGGACTTTGTCGTGAAGCCGTTTTTCGATGGCATCGCGAAGGTTAAATGGGTAACATTTGAAAAATCTACTCACAGCCCGTTCTTCGAGGAGAGGGAGAGGTACATGGGGTTGATTAATGACTTCTTGAACTAGTATCGGATGGAATTACTAGTGTTGTCCGCAGATCAACTCCTGAAGTGTATAGGATTAGTTTCTTTTTCAGTCAGCGTGTTTCTTTCTTCAGAGATACTCAACAGATATTCCAATGTGCTATAGATTATATACTATCTACATATTGTGCTGGCGTGGTACGACGCGAAACAACCAGTTTACTGTTGACACACTAAGTACTACTATGTCACCCACAAACCTATATCTTCCGCTCATACTTCATCAGAATTAGGCTTCTGGAACCTCAGAGAAATTTCAAAATATCAGCTACAATCCTCCAATATGATTTCCCCGGATGAAAAATGATAAATCAGACCAAAAACCGAAATTTCGATTTTTGGGCCTAGGGCCAAATTTCTTTTATCAGAGTATGCGCGTGAAACAACCAATGGATTTATAGTCATTTTAAATGAGCTATAGGCTCGAGCTGCCGCCTGCACAAAATGGGAGGAACGGAGGATGGGTGCGCATAGCATCGTGGTTCGACTCGGACCACTCAGTACTCATCATCTCAACCTCCAGAAGGGTGTCTAGATCTGGTATGGATACTTGGAAAAGTCGGGATCTCGATTGATCCGAAAAACAAGAACATTCGGATGCACCATTCATTTCTGATTGTGAAGGATTTGAAAATGTCGCTTGTCGCCATCATGGTTTACAGCGGACATTGAAATCCAAATTGCAATTTTAAAAAGGTAATTTGGCCTTCGATCAAGTGCACAAACTTAGCAGAGGTATACTGACGTGGTCCCATGTTGGAACACACACTATACCATGGAGGTATTCACTTAGCTAATCGGTAAATACGAAGCAACGACTACCTATCTAGCTTTTGTACTCTCCCGTGGTTACACACATCATCAGACAAACAAGTAAACAAGGTCGCCTCAAATCATTACATCTCCGGTAGCTTCCCGAATGAGATTGTACTTGGAACCCATACAGCTTGTTGTTCCGCGTGATGCCTATGCCTTAAAACATTCATCAAAAATTGTAGCGCATGTGATACTTGGTCAAACCTGGATGCGTGCCAAAGAAAGCTTTCCATGATAAACATAAGTACGACTATACGACTCATCAAAAAGCTGAATTATCAACCAAACAACTAAACAAGGGAAACTTGAAGAAGCCTATTTATGAAATTTGCTGTAAGATTAGCTTGGATCTTACTTATCAATTCAGGAGTCTTCTCATCAGATTTCGCCAGAATTTTCACACTTCTTTGACCGGGATTGAATTAATTCCGGAATTCAGGAATAGATAGTCTTCTTTCTCATCAGATTTCGCCAGAATCTTCACACGTCGTCGACGGGGGTAATTCCAAGGGTAATCGGTCATTTAAGATTTAAAACTCGCCACATGATATATCTGCTGAAAGTTACAGATAACAAACAACGTGTTTCCCCAAGACGACAGCTACGATGCATACTTTGAATAAGCTCCTTCTTGTTGTTGCTTTGACAATCACCATAGTCTGCTCCGTTCCAGGTGAGGATAACGGGACATTCATCATCACTCTTTCTCATCGCGCAAGTTTTGTAGTCGACACCGTTGACTGCGATGCGGAAGATATCGCAAAGCGAGGAACAGATGCGCTCGCACTCTGCTTCTAGTTCATGGTACAAATGGTATCTCATCTGTCTATCGGTTTCGTTTGTCATTTGCTCACTCCCCTCTAGGAGGCCCGATAAAAGATTATATTAATGTAGTGCTTTATGAACTTGCTTACTTGAACAACCTATGAAAAATTCTGCTATGATACCGTTGTTCGAGGAACATTTTATTTGTCAAACTCTCGGAAATTACTAAGTATGATTTTCTGGACCTTTTAATCCCTTGATGTTTTCCTCCTGTACCCATCACTCTTGCATCCCAGGATTTGCGTAGTCCTTCGGTACGTGTAATATATTAAGCTAGTTCCGGCCCAAATCCACTCGTTTCTCGGACAGAGAAATGCATGTTGATTATACTAATACTAATTGATTTCTGCGCTCGCATCGGAAAACGGTTGGTTGTATACCGGCCAGATACTTGGGATCTTGGTCGGTCCATACCATGTACATACATATATGTACATACGTCACATTTAGGTTGTCAGAATTATCAAAGATTGATCCGCCAGGCTGAAATAGATATCTTCCCCAGTGGCAATCATCGTCAGACTTGACCTTTGCTTTTTTACAGCTTAATGACAAGCAAGTGTAGTAAGAATAGTTTCATCCGTGCTTCAGGATTGCTACAACAGCTCACATATTCAAAATAGTATACAACCTTCAGACCTACTGGATGGCGTGCTTGATAATACTCGTCGTGATGTTGGGACTTGCAACTGTAGATCTATCCTGGTTGTACGCTCGCTCCTCACAATTTCCCCGAACTTACGATCAAATTCACTATTGTATGTATTTTCTTTTTCTCAAGAAGGGTTTGACTTGTGACCGAAGCTTTATTTTTGTGTCTACAAAGCATATGTAGGACTCGACTACCCACAGACTTGGATTCTTCCGCCTCTCGAAAGTGTGCACCTATCACTTGAGAACACCGCGCATTATGCGTTCGGCACAGACCTCGGTGCAGCAGAATGGAATGCCACCTTACCCACCGGTGGGGCGGTAGTCTATCTTGGCCCCGCAGGGCGCCCATTTACAGTGGGAATGTTCCATCGTCTTAGATGCATAACCATACTCCAGGAAGTACTCGCCAAATTCTATGCAGATGCTTCCATTTCCGCCCAAATCGACAGGCCAGAGCTGGCACAGCATTGCATGAATTATCTTCGACAAATGACGCTGTGTAGTGCAGATCTTCGTCTGGAATCATTACGAGCGTCGCACGGGAATCAACTGACGGTGCCATACGTGACTCATACCTGCACTGATTGGAGGGCGGTCTATGAAGCGGCCGAGCGCAACTATCGACATTATATGGATTTGAAGGAAGGGAAAGAGAAAAAACTTTTATAATTCTACGGTTTTATTTGATAACGTATTTTTTTCATCTCCCGAGCAAAAATCTTTCAAGAATTTCAGACTCTGTTGAAATTGACACTGTGAAATGGAATTCTATATAAGAGGATTGGAGCAAACCTTTCGGATTCATCTGTCTTCCATCTAGCACCATTCTCCTCCAAGAAGGGATATACCAAGCTCCAATCCTTGCACATATATGTTGCGCCAGTCCTTGCAGTGGCGAAATCCCTATCCTCAAAGTTGCCAGCTTCGATAGTCAGGTCTGCAGAGCATAAGGCTGCCTGACGCAAGTAGTTGAGGCAGTGTTGCACATGGCCCGAAGTTGCTATTCGAGCTTTTCCAAAGGCGAGATTCAGCATTCGGAGGCAGTGAAGTTGATGAAACATGGAGACAGAGAATAAACGATTTTCCGGCCCCAGCTGAACGTATCCGAACTTGGATGGCGTGAGTGAGAACCATTCAGCATCGGATTGGAGCCCGAGTAGAGGATAGTGAACGGTTTCCTCTGCTACCATAGGCACGAGAGGCAATGATCCAATCGGTAAATTTTCTGGGTAATCGTGCCCACGATACGCTACCATAGTGGACATAAAATCGATTTCTGGACATTCAAAAGTAATCAAAAGAATTTTACACACTGTACACTTCCAAGTCGTCATGATCGGGCGTTGAGAAGAACATGATTTTAGCCACGTAAATGAAGTTCATAGTGGCCATGATGAATAGGAGAATGGATAGTACAGTGTAGCAGGAAATTTGACGTAAACAGGGCAACATCAGATATCGCAGCACTAACTTGCAGAGTTTCAAGATATTCTTCTAGCACAGAACATCAGTTGGATCATGGGAAATAACGGATCGAGGTCATTATGTATACTTACAACATTTCTCCGGGCTTCCATCTATCAGATATTTTCACTCGGCTAACTTCTGATGGAACTGGGAATTGCCAAAAACCCCCTTGCAAATACTCTCTAATGACCGCGATCATCGGGCTTCATTAAGCGGGTGACCCGAGTGACCTTACAGAATGTCGATCAATCATGCAAAACAGGGCGCCGGGCCGAAAGGCCACCAGCCTCGATAAAGCATGCCTCCAAATGTCATTTGATTTTGCTCCACACAATAATCGAGTCGAACGTGAAGTATCGTAAGTATGTTGCTCAAACGTCTCGTACCCCTCACCACAATTCAAGAATTCTAGGATGCCTACTAGTATTACGGACGCGATCTACATCTCTGTACCATCTCAAGAAGTATTTGACTCAGAATTGGGTCAAAAGATCCTTGCAGATTCTGAGAATGGAGAGGGTGGCATTTACCACTGCACCAACGTCATCGTCCCTTCAAAGCGAATTGTAACCCTTATATACCTGCTTTGTGCTCTGGCTGTTGTGTTGGCCTCTGTGAACGTATTCGCAGCAGTCAGTAGTCGCGACTCGATCAAGCAAGCGCTTGCGATTGATACCCTCCCTCGGCCGGACATTTTCGTTGGATTACCCAAGCATCGCGAAGCGACTCCTTCAATGAAGGAAAGTCATCACAACCACAACCATACTCACGGAAACTCTGTCTGTGAGTTGCTACATTCTTTCCTGATCAGGATCGCAGACCAACATCTTGGAATAGAGTCGTTCACCACTGATATGTTCGAAGTACACGAAGCAGATGTATATATATGATATATGAAAACAAAGTTATTGGCTCACCTTGGCTCGTCGGGATCTTTAGTTACATTCCTTTAGTTACATTCGACGGGATCGCCTCTTTTTCTATCTTGATAAAAGTGGCATCCATAAGAGATTGCTTTCATTGTAGTAAGAATCTGTAAATACTAGATCCTATTGTTGTAACGCATTTGTAACTACTCTTGCATCACTGACAGTTTGACTTATCTGAGCGTTGGCAGAGGACTTTATTCATCAAGGTGCAACCCGCTTATCTTGCATGGCACTACCAACAGGTACTTTGACACTACAAGAGCCATGAAATCACTCCGCATACGCAGAGAATGAGCGGGCTGTATTGTCTAAATTGCATTCCCTGGTGAAGGGTATCTTGGAAGCATTTGGTTCCGAGGTCTACGAAGTAGCCGAGGCTTCACTCCATCTTCAACCCGCCAAATTTTGTGCTCGATTTTTGCTCCCACGTGATAAGATTATTAGGCACATGATCTGATCTAACTGGGTATCCTTTTCTTGTCCTTGATTTTTGCTCCCTTCCGGCTATTACCACCGACTATATAGTGAAAATGAACATCATGTGACGACTTTGACCTATGACCTACTCTGACCAGGTATTCTTGTCCTTGAATTTTGCTTCCTGAGGCACATGATCTGGTATGACCAGGTATCCTGTTTCTTGTCCTCAATTTTGCTCCCTTCCAGCTATTACCAACAGCTATATAATGAAAATGAACATCATGTGACTTTGACCTACTCTGACCAGGTATCCTTGTCCTTGAATTTTGCTCCCTGAGGCATGTGATCTGGTCTGACTGGGTATCCTGCTATTACCACTGGCTATAGAATGAAAATGAACATCACATGACTTTGACTGGGTATCCTTGTCCTTTCTCCCTGAGGCACATGATCTGGTCTGACTAGGTATCCTTTTCTTGTCCTCAATTTTGCTCCCTTCCAGTTATTACCACCAACTATATAATATAATGAAAATGAACATCATGTGACTTTGACCTACTCTAACCAGATATCTCTTAAGCACATGATCTGGTCTGACTGGGTATTCTTTCCTTGTCTGCTCCCTTTCAGCCACTACCACTGGCTAATATTGTAAAAATAAGCACCATGTGTGTCCTCAAGTTTTGCTCTCTTCCAGCTATCACAACCAGCTAATATTGTAAAAATGAACACCATGTGACTTTGACCTACTCTGTCTTTAAAATTTGCTCCCTCCCAGCTATGTTCTTTGGCTATTACCACCAGCTAATTAATGGAATTGCTTTTTTTTCATTATTTTTTTCCTTCTTGTTCTGTTATTCTGTAATATTCTTTGATATTTCTGTTTTTGTTTTTGTTTTTTAATTGTGGTGTTCTATTTGGACTAGAGAACACTACAGATAATATATATTTTGTATTTTGTTCAGGACAGCTTTGCAATATGTCTGTGTTCATGACAACCAGTCAAATTTATGAAGGTAATTTCACAACATGTTAACTTTCCATTATTTGAGATGAATTATTTAACAAAAACACTGGGCTGGCTGATTAGTCAGCTGCTGCTACAGCTGTGGATTGTGCAGTCTGCTTGACCAAAACACTGGGTTGGTTGATTAGTCAGCTGCTGCTACAGCAATGGATTGGGTCATCTGCTTGATGAAAACACTGGGTTGGTTGATTAGTCAGCTGCTGCTACAGCAATGGATTGTGTAATACTATCCCACCCCCATAGTTCAGAGTACCCCTTGAGTCAGACAAAAAAAGTTTTGTGGGAAATAGCCATGTTGAGCATCAACCCTTCCATTGGGATGTCTCTGGCATCCTTCCTCAAATGAGAAAAAATACAAAACTTGGCATACTCATACTTTGTATACTAGAGATATAACTTTCTTATTTTCTGAGGAATATGTAGGATATTGATGGAAGCTGAAGTCATCCAAAATTGCATTTCATATCTGATCACTGACAGTAATCTGCTTAATGAAAACAATGGGTTAGTTGATTAATCAGCTGCCACTACAGTGATGGATTGTGTAATCTGGGCCAGCTGAAATTGTGTGGTTAACCTCCATTCCTTTGGCCAGTCAATTGACAATTGTTGCCTGGCAGTGTTGTTTTTTTCTGATTAATTCAGTTATGTGCCTTTGCACTATTACCTGTAGTCTTCTGACAAATTTACACAACATTAGTCATTTTTTGGATGTCTTATTTTGTGAAAACATGTAAATATAACAGTTTATTACAAGGAAGTCTGTATACAACTGTATTATGTATTATTTGTAGTCACATTATAACATATATACATTGAATCTACTACAAACAGATTGATGAGTTCTAGTAGACCTTGGACTTGCCATGTGCTGCAATGGCCCATTCTTGATGGTGATAACTAATGTATGCAAAAAGGTATTTTAACACCTCGGATGATGTGGGATTGAAAGGACTGAGCTTTTTTGGAGTGGACCATATGGACATGCTTCTTGTACTCATACATGCACAGGTGCTGTATGTCACAACCCATCTCCAGACCTCTGGACCTCCCTCCTGCACACTAAAAATGCCCAGACTACCCACCAACACCCCCTTGACCCACCCCAACTGTTGTTCACCCCCAGCACCTGCCCTGGCTAACTCCAATGCCTCCCTGGCAAGCCCCGATGGCCTCCTGGCAAGCCTTGTCACTTCCCCATATCCTTCCAAGCTCCCAGATATCCCCAATGCTTCCCCTGAACCCTGGCATACATCACAGACTCACACCAAGGTGTCACCATGGCCTGCCAACTAATCAGAACCAACACCTGTAAACCCTGCACAGTTCTGATGAGCCCTGCTGCCAGACCTGCAAACCCCACAGGAGTTCTCATAGTTAGTACTTAAGTCATAGAGTAATATCTGCTATGGTGGTCTTGATATTACCTACTTAAGTCTGTATCTGTTATGTTTTGTTTCTGGTTTTGTCTCTGTTTCTGTCTTTTGACTTGTTCTCAGTCTTATTTTCTTTCAATTCCATTTTGCTCTCATCTCTGTCTCATCTTGACTCCATCTCATCTTGTTTGCCTCAGTTTCCTTTCATGTGTGCCTGAATTCCTCTCAATTCTATCTCTGTTCTGATTCCTGTTCATATTGTTATGACTTGTACATTCCTAACTAACTCTGGACCTTGCCCTATGCTCAGCCCCAGAACCCATCAATTCCATCTGATTGCCCCTCAAACTCCAGTCTTGCTCCCATTGCTTGTGTGACCCTCAATTGCCCTGTGCTTCCAGTATCTGCCCCTGGACTTGTGCCTGACAAATCCCCAAGCCCAACCCTTACTCACACTCTGTCTTAGACCTCCCTGGACTTCCCTGGAGTGCAAGGTTACAAGTACAGGATGTCACATCTGCCTAGTAAGGATTGCTCAGTTAAGCTGAGCCCCTGTGGTCAGCAGAACCTGACACTGTAGACATTCAAACAGGAAGTTGTGAATGGACTGATAGTGGGAACACATCAGATGTACCAACTTTAGCCTCAGTCAAAGCCTTGACTAGGCATTTCACACACCAACCAAAGATATCAATGGCTATTTTCATTTCATTTGTCAAATAGTATCTTCTAATCTTGTTCAAATTCATTACATTCTGACTTTTCATATGACCACTGATATTTTTACCAAGTCCCTTGCTCAAGTCAAGTTCAAAAAAAATTGTGGAACTTCTTGGTAATCCATATTCATCTCAAGAAGGAGGGTTAGGGATAAATACCTACAGTCACTATAGTAAATTTTCTTCCATTGTCATTGTCACACCTCAGTCTTCTTCTGTCCCTTCTTCTGTCCACTGAAGTGCAAGCACCATTTACTGTTGTTGTTCATGTTCATTCTATTTATAGTGTTCTTCTATTTACTGAGGTTTTACCTCATACACTGCAGTCCCTTAGCTCACTCATAATCCCGACTTATGCTAGCCAGCCCTGCCTTAACAGTCCTCTTCATACATTATGCTGCAATGGATTGCTTGAGCTTGTAAGGGAGAAAAAAAGACCATGAGAATTTTAGTCTGATCCATTTCACTAAGGAGTTGAAGAGACAAGTTTGTAGGGCGTCGATGGTCCGTGCAAGAGGCTCACATCTTTGTGAATTGTTTTCTCGAGATGTACGGAGGCGTGCTTCAAGCCTGGGCGTGATTGACGAGGTCGTGTTTTTGTACAGTCACAGTCACATGATACAGTTCCTTTCTGGTGACAACCGCCAACTTGCCATCAACCTTGAACAGTGAACGGACCACTAGTGACCATGTCCCAAGTTTCAGAGGAAGCACCACATCCGCCAGTTGGTGTACCATCTTATGTAACCAAGTTAATCTAATTACTAGGATCAAGGTCCTCAGAGCCTCCGTACATGATGTTCGGTACTTCGCAGCACTGCTACGTGCAATCAATTTGGCTAATGTAAGCTGCCTGAAGCTTGCTCCACGACAAACCAAACTTAACTTACAAGCGCGCAACCTTTACAGTTACAGCTAGAGGTCTTACGATTACCGTAGAAGAAGCGCGAACTCTCCTGGGTAAGCTTTTCCTGATCTTGGAGGAATCTAGGATCATTCAATCAACTATGCAGGCACCGCATTCGTATTCTCTGATATATTTGATGAATACTCATACCAGTCAGATGCGATCCAATCCTCGCAAGAATCTGAAGGTGCCGAGATCAATGTTGGATTTGAAATACCACTCAACACTTTGATCGAATGTCTAAACATATTTGGTACTGCTGGTGCTCCACCCACAAATGCGAGTATAAAATACAAGAAGTGGAAGAAAGCCGGGAATGATTCAGATCACGACGACGATGACGACCGTAGAGGGCGAGGGAGAAGTGAGGCTCGAGGACTGGACGCGTATTTCTCTGGTCCGGATAAGAGGACAGGGATGCGGCTGACCTATGTTGGTCCGGGAAATCCTCTCACATTGGTACTGTGAGCTTGTTCTTTCATGACTGACTGACATGCTGCTTTACGAGTTACATCAAGCGCAGAGGACGCAGCAGGACCAACAACTACATGTGAGATAGCCACATTCGAATTTGAGCCCCATCTCGAGCTTCCTTTCGATGCTAGTCACACGTGAGTGTCAATCAGTCAATCTGAATACACTAGCTCATCTTATATAGGGTTTTGAAAGTGATATTAAAAGTACGAGGTGGCCTCTGTCGGCAACCCGTTTTGTTTTTAGCTAATGATAATCAGTCATCGTGGCTTCGCGATGCACTTTCAGAACTTGATCCTTCATTCGACAAACTGACTTTCATTGGAAGTCCCCCTCCAGAGGCGGAGGATTTGACTTCACGCGGAGGTCAAATGTCACGCGCAGTTGAAAAACCAATGCTTCGCATTCAAGCGGCAGGAACGTTTGGTAGTACTGAGGTATGCTTTCTTCTCTCCGTATAAGTTTCGCAACCAAGACATCCTAGATGGACTACCCAAATGACAGAGAAGTACTAGAAACCTTTGAATGTAAAGAAATCGTTCGTGTCAGGTACGCTGCTTCTACGTTACGTTACCCTGTCTAATGTTCCTTGAAATCCAGCTATAGATTTGGGCATATAACAAAGACACTTCGGGCATTGCAAAGTTCCACCAAGACTTCGTTGCGGATTGACGAAGACGGATTACTGAGCCTTCAGTTTCTAATGCCATCACCAAGAGGTGGTGCTTCAGATGCGTTTATTGAATTCCGAGTGAGTTGTGTTTCCTTGTGTCCGCTCCACACTTACTTTGGACAAGTGTCTGGCATTGGACGATGAGATTTGACTTATTGTTGATCTATCCTGCAATTGTGGTGTGTATGATACATTAATGTTCTTTGAGATATAAGCATGAGTATTGTACAGTGTAATTCAGCCCGAGTTCATGCATTGTGTTTATGAGTGGATTTCAGGGTGCATTGAGGCTATTCTATGAGAAAACTGTCATGACTGTCATACATGTGTGCTTGAAAGTGTTAGGTCCAGCTGACCTTGATCAACTTCCAGACTTAGAACTTTCACCAGTGTTGAACTCCCAGATCATCTGTTCGATCCCTGTCAAACTCCAATACTCTGTAAGTTCCTTTAGTCATTGCAGTCCTACAACTAATGGGTTGCTTGTTCTATAGTGAGAGAGCCCCCAGGTCAGAGGACTTAGGAATTGAGCTGGAGTTTTGTTGGACATAGGATTGATTGATGAGATTATAATTCAGAGTAATAGAGTTAGTATGGAATAAGTGCCAGGAAACAGATAATGCTAGGACACTGATAGTGCTGGGAAACTAAGGTTGGGAAATGTATGTAGATGATAGGCAATACTGAGACTATAGTACTGACTATGGTAGTACAATACTTATAATAGGGTGTTCAGGTTTTCAGAGTGATTTGGAGGTTTGGATGAGAGTATGAAACGTGGCACTAAGGTCTAGGTTGGGTTCCAAGACTGGGAGCTGAGCAGCAGTGCCAAAACAAGGGTGGCAGCACTGCTGGGGGTCTTGGATTAGTGTGGAATGAATCTGGGGGTTCTGCAGAGTGAGTCTAGAGGTTCTGCCTAAATGGGGAAGGTCATTGATGTGGACTTGATGGTTTGATGGTGGAGTTTGATGGCAGAGTTTGATGGTAGCTTTGGATGGTGGGGTCAGGTCATCAGGCTGGTCATTTGGGGAGAGCAGTTGGGGAATTGGGAGTGAGGGGGACAAGGGTCATGGAGGGTCATGACAGGAAGGATGCTTTATAAAGTTTAAATATTACATGATCCCATCAAAGTCATCCTTGGTATTGTGGCTGACTGCTGGTTAGTAAAGAGCTATATGGCACTATTGAAGTAGCTGCAGTATTCATCTAACCTAGCCACCAAACTTACAGAAAAAAAGTCACTAGCCACTGACAGATGAGGAGTCTGTACCAAGTTCAACATTTATCAAACACTAATAGCTGTGCCATGAATGGTTTTGTTTTGCCATGAAACAATAGTTATCAGGTGTTCACAAGGAAGTGTACTTGACTTGTCATCCTCATCCTTTTTGTTGTCTGAGTCATTGAATGATAAAGAGAATCTTAGAGAGAGAGAGGCCAAAGTTCAGCTAAGGTCACCTTGGTCTCTCTCTTGGCTGCCTCTACCTCTCTCTAAGCTTCTGCTGACTGCTCCTGCAGACCAGGGACTAAAGAAGCTTTGCACTCAAGAGCCTGTAGTCAAAATTCTCATCAAAATCTATGATTTGTTGAAAGAGCAAACTTGAAGTACACATATAATAGAGAGAGTAGATAGAGAAGCAGATTGTCAGGTTCCACTGACCATGAGGGCTCAGCTTAACTGGGCAAGAACACAAGACTAGAGACAGAAATGGAGAAGAAACATAACAAGTAACTACAAGTAATGCAATATCAAGACTAAAGTAATGGATGCTACTCTATGACTCATATACTGACTACTGGACTCCTCTGGGGATTGGGGGTGCAATGACAGTATTCATTGGAGCCACATGGGGTTGACAGGTGTTGGTTCTGATCAGATGGCAGGCTGCATTGATGTTCTGATAGCAACTTATGGGAATGTGGTCTGCTCCATAGTCATTGAGAAGCTCTGGAGGGGTTGAGTGGATCACAGGGACAACTAGTGACATATGCCTGGGTCAGGGGAGATTTCAGAGAGGCCTGGGAGCCTCATGGGGGAGAGGGGGAACTGAGGAGACTCACAGGGGACATGCCAGGGTTTTCCAGGAGGCCATTGAGGTTTGCCAAGGAAGCATTGGAGTTAGCTGGGACAGGTGCCATGAGTGAACAAAGGCTGGGGTGAGTTGGGGGGGGGGGGGTATTGAGGGAACTCCAGGGAAGCAGGGTGGCTTGGGAGAGGTCCAGAGGTCTGGGAGTGGGTCATGACACAGATACTCTTGACTTAATGTACTTGTGATTTTATCAATCTCAGAGCTCATCAGTTTCTTGCCTTGCTCCCTTTGAGGTACTCACTCATGTTGAGCACTATGAGGCTGTTTGATCAAATATATGACAAGAATTTTGAGGTCATTGATCTTCCTTCTACATCCCCTGCACTTGCAGAAAAGTATTCCCCTGCACCTTGGAGCATTGTATCAGCAGCCTCCTGTGCTAAAATTCCTTGCCTGCTCTCCCATAACTTATATTCAGCTAATTGGTAAAGCCTTTGCTTCAGATGTCCTGAAAATTGCCTGGGTCCTCTCCTACATGAAGACCAGCCAAGTCTCAATGGACACCTTGAGGGATTTCTGTTGTCCAGGAGGGGTGAACAATTTTATGAATTGGGATAAATTCAAGAGGGATTTCAGAGCTGAGTAAGAACTACTATCCCCTTCCACTCATTTGTGAACTTGTCAATAACTTCTGAAGTACCTGCTACTTCACCAAGTTGGATGTCTGTTGGTGTAAGGAGATGATCACTCCATGGGTAAACCCAGCAAGAGCAGGCAAGGCATAGGCAATGAGCAGGAGTTGAGGGAGCACAAGGCAACCAGGAGTCAGGCAGAGGGCAAGTGCAGCAAGCTGAGCATGGAGACAATACTAGATCTTACAGTTGGATCAATGGATAGACCTGGTGAACTCTGCTGTCATGACCCATTTACAAGCCCCCTGGACCTCACTCTGAGCCATCCTGACTGCTCCAACTGCTCCCCAATGCCTCTTTGACCACTCTGACCTTCCTCCACCCCCCAGTGGCCATCACAGCAAACTCTGACACTTCTCCAGCAAACCCCAATGCCTCCCTAGCAAGCCCTATCAATTGTTGCTGGCATTGTCCAGTTACTTGCCAAGTAATAAATTGCTTGTCCATCTCTCCTTACTGTTTGAGAGCAGAGGTATTGCTCATAGCCTCCTGCAGGCCAGTAAACTATGCACATATTGCAGATATTATCAGAATCAAGTTGGCATTGAGTGTCAACATATCAGATTGTGCTCACCTTTATTTGTGGTCACAATAGCTTTTTGCCTCAAAGTCCAGAATCTCAACATAAAATGCAATATATATCCATTGGTCTCTTTCAGAGGAACTGTTCCACCTTATAACCACAGAAGCTGAATATGCTTTTTCATGTATAACTCCAGTCTTGCTTTGGTACTATCCTTCACAATCTCTGGATACTTTCTCTAGATGACCTTGATCTATATATCCATAATATGGATATACCTTCTGTCCTCTTCCTTGTCTGACATCTTTTCAGCCACAGTAGGTTGCTGTGGTCTTCATGCTGGCTGATTTTCCCATCTCCCCCTCTGGGATGATCCATGTTGTATCAATGGAGTTGATTCCATTGGCAGTCTCTATGACTCATCCATCAACCACCCTGCAGGTTTCCCCCATGTAACACCAGATGTTCCAGGCACTCCTGCCTTGAAAAGTGATGGGTTCACAAGCTGTTTCATCTCCACTATCTGAACTTGCTCATCTCCACTATCTTGACTTTCTTTCCCTTGTCCAGCCCCAGTGGCTGGATTATTGGCAGGGACTCTCCAGGGTACTGCAACTCTACTTGCTGCAGCCACTTCAGTGCCACTGGCACCACCTTGGAGCTGCCTTGGGCATTCCCCCAGGCATATCTTGACTAGTGGAGGTTGTGCTCTCAGTTCTACCTACCACTGTCATCCATTGGGTATTCTTGGAGGTTGGCTCAGTTGCTGATGATGATTGCTGTCCACTGCCTAGGATGACATGATTGTTCTGTACAAGTTGTGTGGGTTTGGAGTGTGATCCCATGCTAATGTGGCCACTGTAGATTCTTGGATCAAAGTCTTGAAGAAGCTGATGTCGAAGCTAATTAGCTTTGAATGACAAACTCAGGTTGCTGGGTACTTCAAAAAATGTAACTAGGTTACAGCTTGAAGATCTTATGTTCATACAGGACAGAAGTATCCCAATTGATAGGATTCCTGTACATAGTGTAAAAACAAAAAGATTAACCTTACATAATGTGTAAAGTGTTGATATTAGACTGAGTGTATGTAATAATAAATAAACTATTATGGGGATAAGTCCATAGTCCATTACAGATTGTGAGGATCAAGAGGAGATATAAGCAGTGCAGGTGTTTGGAGCAGGGGCCAGTGGATATAGTGGTGTGACTGGAGTGGAGAAGATATTGGAGTTGATTTTGCAATTTAGCATGTATTTGGTTATGTCAGGTTCTGCTGACCATGGAGGCTCAGCTACACTGGGCAAATCCTTACTAGGTGGATGCAATGTCCTGCACTGATAACTCAGTGTTTGGAGAAGGTCTAGACATTGGGGACTTGTGAGGATAAGTGATGGGGAGTGATCCAAACAAGTCCTGGGGAGTCTGGAGAAGTCTAAGACAAGTTGCACAGAAATGGTTGGACTTGATGGGGTGCCAGGTACAAGTCCAGAAGCGAGTATTGAAGGTGTGGGATAAGTGGAGGCTATGCAAGTGATGGGAGTGGAGCCAGAGCTTGATGGGGGATCAATGGATGTTGATGGGTTTCAGGGCTGGGTGAGGTAGTGAGGTCCAGAGTTGGTTCAAAGAATGTTTGAGTTTGTAATCATGAGCATGGAGTTTGTAAAGGTGTTCAGGTTGAAAGGATTTGAACACAATAATGGAAATGAAGTTGAATAAGACAAGATGGAGTTGAGACAAGATTGAGGCAAGAACAAAAGTAGATTCAAGCAGAGATATGAAATGATAATGAGGCAACAATGGAAATAGAGACAAGACAAGACTAGGAGACTGAGATAAGAGGAAACATAACACAGAACACAAAACACAAGACAGAAACAATCAAAAACACATCAGGTAAGGCAATATCAAGACTAGAGTATGAGGTGCTACTCTATGACTTATATACTGACTACTGGAGAGCTCTGGGGGACAGCAGGTGTGGTGGTGGGGCTTGACAGAGCCATGCAGAGTGCACAGGTGTTGATTGTAATCATGGGATGGGCTGCAGTGATATTCTGATGGGATCAACTGAGGATGTGGCCATTCTGGGGTTGTTGTGATGCTCTGGGGCTGGTCAGGCAAACCAGGGAGGCAAGTTGGTGATGTATGCTGGAGTTAGGAACAGTGGGGGAGGCTCAGAAGATTCAGGGGGAGAGTTAGGGGAAGCATCAACAGCTGTGGAGAAGGTGTCAGAGTTAGCCAGGAGGCCATCAGGGTTTGCCAGAGAAGTGTTGGAGTTACCCAGAGTGGGTGCAGAGGGTGGACAAAGGTTGGGGGAGTTTGATGGGGCATTGGGGGAAGCTCTGGGGAAGCAAGCAGGTTGGGAGCAAGGTTGGAGGTCCAGGGAGCAGGTCATAACATCACCCCCCTTCAGCATTGATACCCTTGAGACATGGAGATTGGTGGGGGCATGGGAATCAAAGCTGAGTAACATTGATCAATTTGTAGTGAGTGGCAGCAGTGTGGGGAACAAAGTCAAAGCATGGCTGCCATTTGTCAGGGGGTTCTTCCCAAGTCATTAAAAAGGGTCAGATGTACCCCAGGGTTCCCAAACTCTTTACCATATCTTTCCCCACTCAATTCCCAGTGTTATCAGCATCATCCATGGCATCTCCTGCCCCTTCTTCCTCAGAGGAGTCTGAATCCCATCATGGCTGCAGATGGGTGGAGGCCATGTACCATAGCCATGAGTGTGGGTCTGTGTTATCTGTATTCTGGAGTTGCTGATCGAGCTTGACATTTAAGGAGCCAATGCAGGGCTCTTGTCAGGACACCTTAGTGTGTATTCCCTATTGTTCAAGGCATGAGAAGTGCCCAATTTTGCTGAGTTGGCATGTGGCCTGCATGGTAGAGAAGCAGGAGTGGGATGTAGCATGAGTGGTGGAGCAGCTGCTCAAGGGGCACAAGGGCAAGGTGTCAAGTTGGAGGTCCAGAGTGGAGGGTGGAGGAAGTGCAGGGTGGTCTGTGGTGAAGGTGGGACCCCTGCAAAGTGGGTGGTGGGAGGGGGCTCTGATGGTGCATGACAAGGAGAAATGGAGGGCATCCCCCTCACTGGAGGTGGGACCCAGCAAGCAGCTGCAGGGAGGGGAGTTAATGGTGGGCCCCCCAGAGCCACATGTATAGTCCCCTAGGTTGGGAACTTTGGTGAGGGGGGCTAGTGGGGACTCCAGTCCTTTCTCCACACTCCCTGAGACATTTTGGCAGCAATAAGTGGAGGCCTTGTCCTGACTGCTGGCATCACATGAGGACAAGGTCCAGAAGATTGAAGGGGATTGTGATGTGGTCTAGCAAGAGCATGACAAGGTGTGGAGGGACCAAGACATAGCACAGTAGGAGTTGGGAGTGATTACACAGATGATCACAGAGGGTTTGCTGGAGGTGCAGGCACTGCAGGAATGGCTGGGGCAGTTGGAGGCATAGGCAGAGCAGAGGGCAGTAGTGCAACAAGGGGCTGCTGAGGCAGAAGGGGCTAGGGCAGGGGCAGGGAGATGGTGTGAGGAATGGCTGGCCAACAAGGCAGCCTTGGGGCAGAGGGGGGTGATGCATGAGTCCCTTTATTTCTTGCTCTTCTGATCTGATTGACATAAGCTAAGCATTGTATGAAACAACATCATGATTATCATAATGATGACCATTCTTTTCAAAGAAGCATCCATTGTCAGGTCTGGCATATTGAAGATAGCCATTATCTCCATACTGAGTAGCCTCTTGGAATTCCTTTGGGTATTTCTTGGAACATTTGCCATCTACCATGCACTTAGCATTGGGTTTGGCAGCTCCACATGGACGATGGACCATGTAGGCAGTAACAACCTGACAACAAAGATAAGTAACTGAATTCAGGATTCAAACAAAGCCAATACCTGATACAATTGAGGCTAAGTGACTGGATCTGGAATCTGAGCAGAGACAATGGAATCCATATCAGGTGCATCCTTGATCCTGTGATGGTGATGGAAAAATATCAAGATGTGCATATGTGGAAGTCCTCTCTTTTGGAATTCAATGGTATGAACATAAGCTACACAGCTGCCAAAGAGACCTTCCTTGATCTCCTTTACTACAGCATTTTTCTTGAGTTCAAAAACTCTGGCAACAATATCAGGTTGATCAGCAGCTGTTTGCTTCTTCACATTGACTGCAGGTTCCTTCAAGAGAGCTTCTTCAATTTCTGACCACTTTGGATTGGCAGTCATAGTCAAGAAGAGGTCAAGTTTTCCAAAATTCCTGCAGATAGCCATAGAGTCCTGGAATAATTGCTGCATCTGTCAATCACTTCCAGTATGTGAGGATGGGAGGATAACACGTCGGCTTTGTGGGGTGACTTGTTCATCTCCAGCAGCAGCATCCACTACTCCCTGATAAACTTCAGCTCTGATCTTTTTCTGATTGTGTTGAATCCAATTCAACTTGTTTTGTTCAGTGGAAGCCCATGCATCCACAACATATTGTTGAAATAGCCTCCCACTCCATAGTAATGGTGCATTGAATTCCAAAGTCCTTTGTTGCAGCCTGTATGCATAATATGCTGTTTGGGTGACCTTTGCTGATCTTTGTTGATTCTGTGGTCCAAAATGAGAGTGAATGTTGGTGTGAAATCTAGGCTGTCCAGTGGGAAAGATGATGGTATAATGCAATGGAGTGTAATATAGGTGCAAGTGACTGATCTGCTTCAATTGACCTCCATGCAAGTGCAAGACTATATCATGATCATTTGATTGCTCTTCTGAGCCATCTCCTGGAATTACAGCTGCAACCTCCTCCTATTTATTAGGGTCATTATAGCATTGAGGATCTCCAAAATCAGCTGTAAGCTTGACAGAAAGTCTTTGTGGTTGGCCTTCTGGAACTTATCCCATAATTTGCCTGGCCTGCTTGTATAATTCAATGAAGGGATTGACTCTAGCAAGCATATCCTGCAAAGAGGCCATTATCTGAGGATCAAGCCTGGGATTGTTCTGTTGATGAAAAGCCAATTGCTGATTGTGATCATAAAAGTAGAGCTGTGCATATACAGGAAGATTGCCTTCAATAGGAAGCAAGGCACCTGTCAAATGATGTAGTTCTCCATTGACCTAAAGCTGTATGGTCCAGGTGCATTGGTAATAGCATGGTCAATTTTGACTCCCAGAGATGTGAATGCAAAGGCTGCATTGTATTGATGGATTGATGTTTTAAAGGTGTTAGAGAGAGGATGATGCCCATGGAGCAAGTTCAGTAAATCTGCTGGAGCATCTCAAAGCCTGTGCAAATTTACTTGGCCTTGTAAGCAGCACATGCCAAACTTTGGGCTGTTTCTAGTACACTTGGTGAGCTTTTCAGCATCAAAATGTAAAGCTTGGCAGTGTGGACATATGACAGTCATAGGACCAAGATAGTGTGGAGGGTATTCAATCAAGTAAGGTTGCCTTCCTCTTGGAACAGGCTGAATAGGACCAAGCTGTGGTGGAATAGGAAGCTCAAGGGGAGGCTGTTCAGCAGGATTTTGTAGTCCTGCTGGATGGTTGGGTGGAGCAGGGTCCAAGTCTTCTGCAGGTCTCTGTTGAACAGGATCAACATAATCCAAGTCATCATCAGAAGGGATGTCATCCTGAGGACCCAATGGATTATCAAGGGGAGGATCCAATTGCTCTGGTGCTTGATGTCTAGCAGGATCAACATATTCCAAGTCATCCTCAGAAGGTATATCATTCTGAGGACCTATATCATTGAAATCCTCCTCCAGATCAGCTTTATGTTGCTGTTGCCAGCCTTGAAAGATCCTTTGAGCCATAGCTGCATTCAAAGGCCTGTGTTCAGGATCCAGATCAATATGCTATTGAACTTTGTTAATTAAAGTAGCATCTTGAAGTAGTCTTGAACTGACCTCTGCTCTGAATAGCTCTTCTTCCTGTCTTGCTCTTTCCTGTCTTTCCTGGCTCAAAATAGCTAATGCCTGCTGCCTGTCCTGCTCTTGTCTCAGCCTTTGTTGCTCTTCTAATACAGCCAATGCTTGTCCATGTCTGATCTGGTAGTTTTCCATCTCCTGAGCAACATTAGGAGCAGGGGGAGGTGGAGCAGGTCTGATTCTTCTAAGTGCAGGAGCAGGTAGAAGAGGCACCATTCTGGGTATAGGATGCTGTAAAGGAGCATTCCATCCTTCAGGCAAAATAGTTTGAGGAATGATCACTGTAGGTTGAGCAATAGTGGGCTGATTGAGCCTATTGTCCCTTCCATGTACAACAGATAGAGATGGCATCATGATGGGCATAGAATTCTCCATAGGAACTTTTCTCACTCTTCTAAGTGGAGGAGCAGGTGGAGGAGGCACCATTCTAGGAATGGGATTCTGTAAAGGAGCATCCCATCCTTCAGGCAAAACAGTTTCAGGGATCACTATGGAAAATGGATCAGCAGCAGCAACTGGCTGCCTAATAGGTCTTCCTGAAGAGCTAGAAGTGGTGGCTATAGCTTGGTGATTAAGCCTCAAACCCTCAGATCCCATACCCCCAGATCCCATAGATTGATTAATACCCCCAGTTCCCATACCCCCAGGCCCAAATTGAAGTGGTGGAACAACCACAGTATTGATCTGTTCCAAAGATCTATTGTTTCTATTTGCTCGACGATTGTCAGTATCTGTCATTTGTAACTGTTCAAATCTCCTTTGATTCCTAGCTTGTTGCCTTTGGCTTTCAGGAGTAGTAGGTGGTTGCCTATAACATCCATTGTTAAGCAATTTAACAGTCAAAAACCATTAAGATTAACTTGCATGATGAGATATTTGATGTATCAATAGCTCAATGTGGTTAAGGAGTTACTAATAAGCTTGTTAGTCAACATCAATCAATCAATAGATGTGACAAAACATACTTTGTTATGTGGCCTCCTTTCCACAACTTCGGAAATGCCCATTGTTTGGTCATGTTGTGTCAAAAAACACGCGAGGTGTGAAAAACAGTGTCCACTAAATTGTGTTTGGCCTGTTTCACACATGCAGGCTATTTGGCATGTTTTACACATGGCCAAAAGATAGTGTATATTCAGTAAAGTTGTATACTATAATTTTTTTTGGAAAAAATCTGTTCCAAGTGCAAAAAATAGCCAAGCTGCCCAAAAAGGAAGGTTCTTGGTCAGCAGCTGACAAATTTTAGTCAGCACAATCCAAAGTTGTTGCATATATTGAGCGCACAGCCACTTTCCCAGGAGTTGTCCCATATATTATAGATTTGCAGCCTTACTTATGTGAAATGTACTGTCTTTTAATGCACCTCCTCAAGGAACACTTCTGGCTGTCCTTTGGGAAAGGAACATGTCCCATGCATGTATTTCTTATTAAAAAAAAGTTCAGAACAATGACTATATGAAAATGGCCAAAGAAGTGGCATAAGATGTTTCTTTGACTCTTAAAAACTTCTACTTATTTTTTAGAAAGGAGAATGGTTGCCTTGTGTATATCCCTAGGCAACTATGGTTCCTGAAGGACTTTGAGAGGTTTATGACATACAGTATGTTTTGACTATAAATCTGACTTGAATTTGATTGCTGATAGCCTCCAACTTGGAAGGTGTATTCTGTAATGTTAGGTGTGACCAATGTTTGAATTCCACTGTGCTCCTACCACTCCAGAGATTCTATGGGACAAATTCAAGCACTCCATTTGTAATGGTCTTCAGCACAGATTGGAGAATATCCAGCAGTACAGGGACAGAGTCTTTACTGATGAAGATGTCTATGACTATGGCCTTCATCTGATCAATGACAACTTGAAGAATTTTGGCAAAACTCTTCAAGACTTTCCCAACATGCCAGAACTCCAACCAGTTTGGAATTTGGTTCCAGGTATGTTGACCATTGCATAAAGATTTGACATTGATGTGGATAAAGTGATTTTAGGGAATAGACTCTTGCAAGAAGAAACAAATTATGATGTTGAGGAGTTGAAGAGAAGAGTGGATGAAAACAAGGCCAGGTTTAATGGTGAACAACTGAAGACCTTCAATGAAGTTATGGACTCTGTGGATAACAACTTGGACAAGACAATATTCATTCACAGTGCAGGTAGATGTGGCAAAACATGTGTCTGCAACACTTTGGCTTCTGCTGTTTGGTCCAATGGAGATGTGGCATTATGTGTAACATCTGGGATTGCTGTCTTATTGCTGGAGGGTGGTAGAACTGCATATTCAAGGTTCAAAATCCCCATTTCTGCTCTGAATACATCCATTGCCAATATCAAAGGAGGAACTCAATTGTCTCAACTCTTACTCTGGAGCAAAGTTGTCATTTGGGATGAAGTCCCAATGCAACACAAAAATGCCATTGACTCTGTGGATTGAGGGTTCTGTCACAACCCGTTCCCCAAAACCCCGCACATCGTCCATCAACCCCCCGAACCCCCAACGCTCCGCCGAACTTCTGCCCATGCCCCACGCCTACTTCAGCTAACTCCGACGCCTCCCCGGCTAACTCCGACGGCCCCCTGGCCAACTTCGGTGCCTGCCCCGCAGCCACTGACACTTACCCTAGGCCTCCCGAACCCTGAGAACCACCCCCACTGTTCCCGATCTTTGCCACCCATCGTCAACTCAACACCCTGGTTCCTCCGACCTATTCCAGAGTATCATGACAACCTCAGGGCAACCTGTGTTCTCCAATGATCCCATCAACGTATCAGCGCGGCACAATCCTTGATCACAACTGACACCTGCCCCCTCCGTCAAGCTCCGCCAAGCCCCGCCGCCACAGCCGATGTACCCCGAAGTCCTCCAGTAGTCAGTATATAAGTCATTGAGTAGCTCTTTGTACTCAGGTCCTGATATTGCTTAACCTTACCTATGATCTGATTGTTTCCTTTTCGTGTTTCGTGTTTCGTTCTCTTATCTCAGTCTCCTGGTCTTATCTCAGTCTCCTGGTCCTATCTCAGTCTCCCAGTCTTGTCCTGTCTCCATTTCACTATCATTCTTGTTATCGTCTCGTATCTCCACTTGAATCTATTCTTGTTCCATATCGTCTCATCCGACACTGTCTCGGTGCCTTCGTCCGACCCTTGTGCCCAAGTCTTCATCAACCCTAACAACCTCATGAACTCCACGATTACGATTATGAACCCCGACACTCCTTTACCAGGTCCGAACCTCACTCTTCGCTTGGTCCCGGACTCCATCAGCTCCCAATGATCTCCCGTCAAACCCCGGCTCCATTCCCATTGATCACACAGCCACCTACTCCCTTGCTTCCGCAAATCTCCCATATGGCCTTCTGCCTGAACCCCACCAAGACCGCCTCGCTTCCTCACAATCTGACTTCTCCAGACCTTCCCGAATCTGTCTGGATCACATTCCCCCAACTACCCGCACAAGCCACCAGGGCCCGGAACGTCTTCAAGTGTTCGGTTACCAGTGCAAGGGGATCATGCCTGCCTAGTAAGGACTCGCCCAGTGCAGCTGAGCCCCTGGGGTCAGTGGAACCTGACATAATATCAGGACTCTACCTTACCCCGTCCGTGATGCCCGCATTATCTCCGCACACACGATCAAATAACTCCGATGTCTATGGTCTACCCGTGCCGGGGAACCCTTATGATTCGTACGGCCCTGCCCAATTTGCCGAGGCACATTGAGTCGCGGATCCGACACCAAACGTCCCCTCTGCTCCAGTTACATTCATACAATGGCTCCCCCCACGGACACCCTCCCCAACTCACACCCAACTCCCAACCCCTCGCACAAACCGTCAAATCATCTTCCACCCCACTCTTACACTCTCCGCCAACTCCGCTCTCTCGCACAAAGTTGACCCGACGTCACCCAAAGAATGACATCCTAAAGCCTGGCGACCATCTGATCAAACGAGCAACAATGTCTCCGGCACCGCGCCAACCCTCCGACCAACAATAATGCCAACCTGCCGCAGAACAGTCACCCACTGCGCAAGGATCGCCAGCTACAAAGAGACCACTGAGAATGCGCTTCCCCGAAGCCTGCCTGTGGATCCACCGACCCACCAGCAACCCTGCAGACCAATGAACGCGACTAATTACCAACAACATCACCGAACCCACCAAAATCAAGCTCGACCCAACAACCCCAAACACAGGGCAAGAACCTCAGACCTAGGCTACGCTCCAACTCCAGGACCTGCTTCCGGACCTTGATTGATTCAGCCGTCACCTCTGCCCAACAAATGAAAGGGCCCCGACACCCCCGACCCAACCCCGACAATGAGGACCCTGGATGCCAAAACCCCCCCGCATGCCACTCCGGCCTAAAACTCCACCACCAGACTACGCCACCTCCCACAAAGGAATCCCCAGCATAGGAGCCACCCCGAACTAACTATAGGAAAAAGGACCCTATACGAAGTAGTTCCCTAAGTACTCTAAATTCACTGACATGTTCATATAAGGGAGGGAGAAGCCCCACCATCATCCAGAAAACAACGACTGGCCATTTAGGCAACCCGACGACCCCAAGGGCACATGCTCCAATATCCTCAAAGGACCTTCCCCATCTGGCTCGACGACCCAAATGACCCCACGCCAGCCCAAAACTGTCCCACCCAGACCCCTCCAAACCCTTCAACACAGCTCTGGACCCTGGCAACACGACTCCAGGGCCTCCACTCCAACCACGACATTTGACCAAGAGAACTCATGGTGCCAGCTCGACAATGATGCCCTGGTAGCCCCAACTCCATGACAGAAATCACCACCCACTCCGAATCCTGCCCCTACACTGGAATATGTCCGCCCGAACAGGGACCACATCACCGGAGCCTCCAGAAAAGCGGGCAGTGCCTCTCCCCACTACCGCCCCCACACTTGCAACAATCTCTGGGCCACTCTGGAACACAAATGAGAAGTAACCTCGACCCTGCCGCATCTCCCAGAGAGCCCCACTCCAGTGCCTCCCCGCAGCTGACCTCCCCGCTGCCCCAACAACCATGAACAACCAACAAACCCCCACCAAGTGACCCTTGAGTCAACTCTGGGACCACCCACTTCTTCCCAATGAAGGAACCACTGACCCCCGAACCTCCAAACCCAAGGAAGTATCAGAAATACGTAAGACTCCCTTTGTCCGCCTCGGGCTTATCTTTGGTCAGGAGAGCAATATCACGTAGATGATCCGGAACCCCAAATTTTGGCCCCGGACCTGAAGGAACTGGTTGGGACTGATCACCCCGCATCCTGCCCCCTTGGTCATCGACACTCCGGAGCACACCAAAGCGCCGCTCAAGCATGCCCGCCCACAGATGCAACACTCCGGAACACGACCCCGACCCGGGCCGACTGTACCGTGAGGACGAACCTCGCCTCACCGAACCCTGCCAATGAAGAAGGCCCCGCCGCCTTCGCCACCAGTGCTGACATAAGGGCTAGACCATGGGAAGACCCCCATTACCTCCCGCCAACCGCACTGCCAAGACAACTAAAGCCCCGAACCCGTTGGGCACCGTGAAAGATTCGAAGGCCCACCCTCCCATACCAATACGGCGCCCATCCCCGCCACAGACAAAAAGAAAACCCCTACACCCCCAGTTGGAATTTCCAAGAATCAAACTCAATGACACCACCCAAAATGCCGGGGACCCCACCGGAGAACTCCCACCATCCCCGCCGGACCTCGGGAGCCCTCCTGCGATGCCCCACCCCATCCCGACAAACCCTGGGACTAGCTAGCACAGACGGCACTAGCGGGCGTAACCCCCGCCTCTGGACTCACTAGGGATGCAACTCCCTCTCACACCCCTGCATGTTTCGCTTACTTCGCCCTCATACAAAACTAAAGTCTCACCTCACACACCCAGGGACCAAGAAAGGACATGTTCGCATACAAAAAATTATATATACAATAGGCAGGGGAGGCAGCAAGTCCGAGAGCGACAAGAAACGAGGCCCACACCCATCTCACTCCCTCCCCAGACCCCCCGGCAACCCAACCCCCAGGTCGACCTCCATCTGGGCCCGCACCACCGCTAAGATCTCCGCCAACCCCGGCAATGCCTCCCCCGCGTCGGCCGCCACCTCCCACCACGACCCCGGGGCTACCGCATTGCACCGCCGATGCCCTGCCAACAACCTCTCCAATCACGCCATCCCCTGCTGCAACTCCGGAGGCTGGACTGCGGACCCCTGCGTCAACCCGTCCTGAATCGACACCAACGCCGCAGAGGCACCATCCAAGAGGACCCGATGCTCCCGCACCCAGCCTAAACCCAGAAAATGAACCGTCAATAACGAATGGAGGAACGGGAGACAACTCACAAAGGATTCCCATGCAACCCAAGGCAGCCTCGTTGGCCAACCAATCCTCCCTCCACCTCGCCGCCTCCAGCTCCACCCACAACACATCCCCCTCCGGAACTCGTCCCCGCCCCTCCCCTTCCCCCGCAGGCTGCCCCTCCATCTGCACCAGACGCTCCCGCAAACCCTGCACCTCTAGCGCTCGCTCTGTCGCCACGCGCACTGAAGTATTCCTCTCCCACTCCATCACTTCCTTCTCCATCCGCGCCGCATCACGATCCTCCCTCACCCGTCGGAGCTCACCCTCCCATACCGCCAACGACGTCGTCAAGGCCTCCACCTGCTTGTGAAGGAAGACCTCCGTGATCAAAGATATCGGTGCAGGGGGACTTGATGACCATTCCGAGGGGACACCCGGGACAGGAGAAAAGAGGGAGGACTCCGGAGGCCCCGCCGACAACTTGCGCCCATGCGGCCTCTTGCTGGGTCCTGCCCCCAAGGGTGGGGAGGCTCGACGCTTCCCCCGAACCATCGCCAAGGACACCCCCTTCCCCTTTGGCAACATGGGACGAAACTTGGTCCGTTTCGGAACCCCCGGAAAATCCACTACTACTACCACAGACAACTCTAGGGGAGCCCCGTCAATCATCCCGAAAAGAAGGGTCGACAACACTTACGACTCCGGTCCCTGACGCTACCCCGGTGCCAATGCTCGAACTCCTCACCCCCACTGTCATACACCACCACCTCGTCCAAATTGGCGGGAGAGACTACTGGAATGCTGGGGGAAGACATGATGAAATTTGGGAAACCCCGGGGCATGCCCAAAGCTCTTAATTGATTGAGGAGAACCCTGACGAAACGGCGGCTGCGCTTCGACTTCGTCTCCCATGCCACTATCACTCGCTGTGGATTGATCGATATTGCTCGGCTTTGACTCCCACACCCCACCGATCCCTGTCCTGCCCCCGCGTCTCGAAGGGTCTCGACGCTGAAAGGGGGGTGATGTCACAACCCATTCCCCGAAACCCCGCACATCGTCCATCAACCCCCCGAACCCCCAACACTCTGCCGAACTTCCGCCCATGCCCCGCGCCTACTTCGGCTAACTCTGACGCCTCCCCGGCTAACTCCGACAGCCCCCTGGCCAACTTCAGTGCCTGCCCTGCAGCCACTGACACTTACCCTGGGCCTCCCAAACCCCAAGAACCACCCCTGCTGTTCCCGATCTTCGCCACCCATTGTCAACTCAACACCCTGGTTCCTCCGACCTATTCCGGAGTATCACGACAACCTCAGGGCAACCTGTGTTCTCCAATGATCCCATCAACGTATCAGCGCGGCACAATCCTTGATCACAACTGACACCTGCCCCCTCCGTCAAGCTCCGCCAAGCCCTGCCGCCACAGCCGACGTACCCCAAAGTCCTCCGGTAGTCAGTATATAAGTCATCGAGTAGCTCTTTGTACTCAGGTCCTGATATTGCTTAACCTTACCTATGATCTGATTGTTTCCTTTTCGTGTTTCGTGTTTCGTTCTCTTATCTCAGTCTCCTGGTCTTATCTCAGTCTCCTGGTCCTATCTCAGTCTCCCGGTCTTGTCCTGTCTCCATTTCACTATCATTCTCATTATCATCTCGTATCTCCACTTGAATCTATTCTTGTTCCATATCGTCTCATCCGACACTGTCTCGGTGCCTTCGTCCGACCCTTGTGCCCAAGTCTTCATCAACCCTAACGACCTCATGAACTCCACGATTACGATTATGAACCCTGACACTCCTTTACCAGGTCCGAACCTCACTCTTCGCTTGGTCCCGGACTCCATCAGCTCCCAATGATCTCCCGTCAAACCCCGGCTCCGTTCCCATCAATCACACAGCCACCTACTCCCTTGCTTCCGCAAATCTCCCGTACGGCCTTCTGCCTGAACCCCGCCAAGACCGCCTTGCTTCCTCACAATCTGACTTCTCTGGACCTTCCCAAATCTGTCTGGATCACATTCCCCCAACTACCCGCACAAGCCACCAGGGCCTGGAATGTCTTCGAGTGTTCGGTTACCAGTGCAAGGGGATCACGCCCGCCTAGTAAGGACTCGCCCAGTGCAGCTGAGCCCCCGGGGTCAGCGGAACCTGACAGGTTCAGAGACATCCTGGAAAAAGATGTTCCTTTTGGTGGTGTGACTGTGGTGTTTGGAGGAGATTTTTGGCAAATTCTTCCAGTTATCCAACAAGGACTTAGGCAGCAGATGATTGCTGCTTCACTCAAAAGAGGAAGACTTTGGGATCAGATTCACATCCACTACTTGGTTCAAAACATGAGATTGGATCAGACTCCTGATAACATTGCTTATGCAGCTTGGCTATTGGATGTTGGTGCTGGAAAAAATCTTGGGCCTGGAGAAACAGTACAACTTCCAGAAACCATGATCTGTGATGACAATGACAATTCTGTCACTGAATTGATCTCTTCCACTTATCCTCATAATGATCACCATTAAGATGATCAATATGACCTGAACCATACCATTCTTTCTGGCAAGAATTCTGATGTAGAGGATATCAACTCAGAAGTTCTGCAGAAATGTCCAGAAGAAGAGAAAATCCTGCAGAGTGCAGACTCTATTATATCTGATGATAAGAATCCTGATGGCCTTGATTTGTATCCAATGGAATACCTTAACTCTCTCAGAGCCAGCAATTTACCTTTACCTCAATTGGCTCCAAAGATTGGTGTTCCTGTCATGCTGCTCAGGAATCTGAATACAACTATAGGACTTTGCAATGGGACAAGAATGATTGTCACCCACATCAGCACCAGAGTTCTCAAATGTCAGATCATCAGTAGGGATGCCAAGTTTGCAGGATCAATTGTTTTGATTCCAAGAATCAACATGGATGTCTCTGAAGAGGATTTGTGTCAGGTTCTGCTGACTACAGGGGCTTAGCTACACTGGGCAAGTCCTTACTAGGCAGATGCAATGCCCTGTGCTTATAACCTAGTGCTTTGGGGTTGGCATGGAGTGGAGGGACTTGCAAGGGGAAGCCAATGGGAGCAGTCCAAGCAAGTCTGGGGTGGTCTGGGGAAGTCTAAGACCAGTTATATTAGGTGTTGGGCCTGGGCAGGTGTCAGGAACAAGTTTGTAGGCACACAAGTAGATTGCAGGGCAAGTGGAGGCTTTGCAAGTGATGGGAGCAGAGCCAGAGTTTGACAGGGGATCAGTTAAGACTTGATGGGTTCTGGGGCTGAGTGAGGAGTGAGGTCCAGAGTTGTTGTAAGAATGTTCGGGGGTCATAGTGTGTGTACAGAGTTTGTACTGATGTTGGAGTTGGAAAGAACTTAGAGAAACAAAGGAAATAGAGTCAATTGAGATGAGATGGAGGCAAGATGAGGTGAGACTGAGAAAAGAGATAGATTTGAGACTAAAATTAGAAACAGAGACAGAAAGAAACACAAGACACAAGCAACCAGTTAATGCAATATCAAGAGTAGAGTATGAGGTGCTACTCTACAGATTATATACTGACTACTGGAGAGCACTGGGGGGCAGTGGGTGTGGTGGCAGGGCTCAATGGAGCCATGCTGAGTTGATGGGTATCAGTTGTGATCAAAGGGTGGGCTGTGGCAATATTCTGATGGGATCAGTTGGGGATGCAGGTCACTCCAGGGTTGTCATGATGCTCCAGAGGAGGTCAGGTGAGTCAGGGTGGTGAGCCAGAGACACATGACGGAGTCAGGAATAGTGGGAGAGGGTTCCAGGGGCTCAGGAAAGTCAAGAGAAGCTTTGACAGCTGTGGAGGAGGTCATCAGAGTTAGCCAAGGGGCCATCAGGTTTTGCTGGAGAAGCATCAGAGTTACCCAGAGTGGCCACAGAAGGTGTTCAACAGTTGGGGGTTTTGATGAGGCATTGGGGGAGGGACTCCAGGGCAGCAAGTGGCCTGGAAACAATGTCAGGGGTCCAGTGAGTGGGTCATGACAATTTGCCAATTCTATTGCACAGGAGACAATTCCCAGTTTGATTGGCCTTTGCTATGACAATCAACAAGTCTCAAGGTCAATCAGTCAAGCATGTTGGATTGGACCTTTGATCAGGAGTTTTTGCACATGGCCAACTTTATGTTGCACTTTCTTGGTGCACATCAGGAGATTGTATCAAAGTCATCTTCAACCCAGAAAACACATCAAGAAAGGTTGCAAATGTTGTCTATCAAGAAATTCTCAATGGTTTACAAATGTAAGTGTGACTTTTGATAGATTCAAGCAACATATTGCTAACTTCTATGAACTTCAGCACCTAATGTATATAGCCTGACAGTGTGATATAAATATTCTTAATAGTTTACAAACATAAGTGCAATAGTCTAGATAATTGCTTGGTGAGTACTAACTTTTATAATTTTCAGTATCTCTAATTATATACCAGTGGACATTGTAGTATTTTGTTGATAATGTAATATAGATACATGAAATCTCAGTATATTAAATTGTAAGGGAAAAGCAACACTAAGTCAACAAAATACAAAGACCTAACCAAACAAAGTGAGGTTAGGTCTGGGACTTAGCAAGAGCTACAGGCCCATGCTAAAGGCATGGACCATAGCTCATCTTTCTATATTATGCAACAATAGACATGGGAAAGTGGCTGCACCTATGCAATAACTCCTGGGAAGAATTCTGCTGAATAAGATTTGTCAGCACTGACAAATTTGACAAATTTACACCCTTTTATGGTAATAAAATCTGACTTGGCTGTTTTGCTGCTCTTCAGATGCATTTTTAATAAAAAGAAAAATACAGTAGACAACTTTGATAGATATGAACCATCCTTTAACTATGTGTGAATAGTGTCAGACTTGATATTTTAGGAAACATTTAACTATTTTCAGCCTTTTTCAGGCATTACTTATGTGAAATGTACCATCTTTTAATGCACCTTCTCAAGGAACACTGCTGGCTGTTCTTTGGGAAAAAAACATATCTCATACATGTATTTCTTATCAAAAAAAGTTTGGAACAATGAATTTATGATCAAAAATGGCCAAAGAAGTGGTATAAGATGTTTCTTTGACTCTTAAAAGCTTCTACTTATTCTTTAGAAAGGAGAATGGTTGCCTTGTGTATATCCCTAGGCAACTATGGTTCCTGAAGGACTTTGAGAGGTTTATGACATACAGTATGTTTTGAGAGTTTTACAGTAATCAGTTCTTATACCTTAGAGTCATCTTATTCCTGATCATCTCCAACTTCTCTTGCTCTCTATTGATGTTCAACTGCATTAGCCTCTGAAAAAAGATGGTGGGTTTAATTTATTATGCTGATGGAACCATTAGTAAAGAGAGCATTGAAAATTGCTTTTAGCAGTATTGATATTTTGTTGATGGTCCTCTATTAAGGGACTGGAACAGGAGGGTTTGGATAGACTGGATTGCTGATAGCTGTAGGCTAGGTTCTATTTCTGAGGATCCAGAGGGTTCTAATTTGAAGGTGAATAGTTTGTGATTAGATGATTGTATGTCAGATATATTCAGTTGAAGAAAACAGATGTGTGATGTGTAATAAATCTTGATTAGATAGAGTATTGGAAAGGGATTTTAAGAAAGAATCAAGTAAAATGTGTGATTGCTAACTATTAGTACCACTTAGTGATACCATAAATGAGATAGATATCTCATTACTCAGGCTACTTTCTCTAAGTTCTTTCTCTTTAGTATATTTTGGTGTCAAAAAATTGTCAAACATGCTCTTCAAAGTGTATGAGTAAAAAGGGGACAGAAGATGGAGGAAACTTGAATTCATCAATGATTCTAAATCTTCAAATATATCAAAGATGATCTATTGAATGATTGTCACTTGGAAGGGTTGTTGGAATACTGAAAACCTCACCAAGTGAAGTGAGGTTTGGTCTGTATTTCAGTATTATGTTAAAAATAATGGAATACTCCGGAGGAAGGTTTATTTGATTGAGTGAAATATAATTGAGATCATAGTAAAGACTTACATTTACTGACATTGACAATGACAGGACTATCAATACATTGATTAAGAGGAGAAAGGAGTTGACAAAATACAAAGATGTAACCAAATGTAGTGAGGTTGATCTGGATCTCAGCATTGAGTTGATGAAATACAAAGACCTAACTGAACATACTGAGTTTGGGTCTGGATCTCAGCATTGAGTTAGAATATCACAGACCTAACCAAACAAAGTGAGGTTGGCTCTGGGACTTAGCAAGAGCTACAGGCCCATGCCGAAGGCACGAGAAATGTCCGAACAATCACGTGACTGAATATCAGTCGGGGATTCCAGCTTCAGTTGCCTTCCCCGTGTTTTGACCACGGACACTGAAGCTGTAAGAACCCTTCTCGTGTCTTTTCATACAACCTTAGACCTTTACTCACATTTGTATCGAAGCTTCGCTTCATCTTTGCAACAGTTGTCTCCCTCTCTGACCCGACACTGAGGCTCCTCATCTTCTTCTCGTATCTTTTAGGTCCAGATTTCCAACGGCCATAAATTCTGTGGGCTCCCAGTTATGTCTTTGCGACCACCTTACGAGTTGCTGGAAACAGAGTCATTTATACCACGTGAACCCAATGGACCTCAGCATACACAATTTCGACATGGTTTGTTTTTACTAGTACATTATCTTGATGACTTATTTCGCCTTGGCCCTAGATGACGATCAGACATACAACTTTCGTCTTTTTCGCTGGGCATGTATTGGTGCCATTTGCTCCAGTGCATTGTCCGTCATAATCTTTGCCAGCCAGGTCTTTGTAACATCTCATGTTAAAGTACCTTTGCACGAATCAGTCCTCCACCGCCCCAGCCATTATATGAACTTGGAGAATATTTTGCGGAATACCAATCATAGCTTCCCACCTATCACGAACTTTCCTCAAGTCGTTCTTCAAATCAGCAACAATGATTCTTTGCGTAGAATGGCTGAAGACGACAGAGGACACCCAACGTCCATTGGAGCGGTATACCCTGATGATCGACATGTTCTTGTCACTTCGCAAGTATGCATTAACTATTGTTCGAGTCAATATGGTGTCTTGAACATGTTTTCGTTAACTAGACCTCGACTATCCTACATTTCCGCCATCAGGATTTTGCCTTTGAAAGCTGTATGCTCAATTTTGAACCCCTAGCACGAACCGACTCTTTCGATCCCCAAGTGAAACTCGGGAGCTCAAATCATGTGGATATATGGGTACTCGACTCGTCAACGGAGATATCCCGACATATCGGTAACAGCTGGAAGTTTGCACCTCGCCGTCGACATAAGCTTGTGACAATGGAAATATCACAACAAGACTCGATTGCCTCAGGTCATTTCCATTGCCCTACGAACCAATTTACAACGCTCGAACTTGCTTGTTCGCCTTCACCTTCCATCTCATCCTGTGATGTTGATTTCTGGCAGGACCAACGTGTGAATCCGCGGGGAGGTTTGTACAAACCACAATAATTCGTGAATTGAAAACTTACAATATGAAATTGCAGGTATTTTTCTGATTCAATCATTCACAGGAATCGATTAAGATTCAAAAAATAAAGCTTTCTTCGCACTACCCCGGTGTGTGTCATGCCATGGTCATTCTAGCGAATTTGTTACCGATCCTCTCGTAATACAATAGTGTAGTATTTATTCAGAAGATTTGTAAACCCATTTGTTCGAAGTGCATGCGGTCGCAGCCCACTGTAGCAATTGTAACATGGAAAAATTCGAGTCTTCTGATGAATTACTGCAAGGAAATATATTGCTCCAAAATACTGACCATTCTCCCATCTATTATGGTTTTGGTTTGTCGGCGGAAAGAACAGACTCCATCATCATCTGGATGCAGTGTCGCCTAATCTCTGTTGTGTGCCGGCCATTTCCAATCAGAAGTCCCGGGCGTGCGCACTGAAGGGGATGTTCCATTGAATTATCGATCATCGCGGGAAAGATACTTTTATTTTCAGTAAGGCTGGCGTTTCATAGCCGTTCGATCTTTCGAGTTGCCCTTGTTTAGTTGTTTGTGTATAATCTATCTGATTAACGAGAAAATGACGTAGCCCTGTCTCCTATCATGAGACGGCATATGTACAGAACTAAAAAGAATGTTCTTGGATCTTCTTGTAGCTTGCAATGTCAAAAAATATCCGTACAAGAAGATCAGTGAAATCATCGGTGTCAGCATTCAAATTGGTAAAACGAATCCGGACACGTTCTTTTCAACACTGCTGACGACGAGCATAACGAGAAGCAGAGCTAAGTACACTTCCATACATAAACTGTTGTTCGTGAATGATTGATCGAATATACACGTCCCGGCAAGCACGTACTAATCAAAGCGGTCTAGTAAACTTATGAAACATGCTGTGAGTAATAGTTTTGAAAAACTTCTTAGGGTCTGCAAAGTTCAATCAAACTCAAAGTAAGTGTCCTACACCATATCATGTGTGCTCAACAGCTGATATTTGTCCTCAGATCAGCTTGCGCTGCACGTACCATGCTCCACACTACCGTTTGTGGATGGGTATGCACCCTTTATTCAGAAAGGGCATACATTGCAGACTTCCTGGAAAATCTTTGGTGACATGAAGTCTGGATGCTCGCCCCTCGTCGTCCTGGATGGGGCCAGGGTTATCACACGATTACCTTCTCCCGTTCGCGGATCTCATAGCTTAAAACGACACTCCCCATCATCCTATATGATCAGCTTGGAAACGCGAAATCTACGCATCTTGATGACAAACCATCATCATCGAAGTATTCAAGCAGATGCTGTACGAAAGGAAAACCATCCAACTACTTGCAAAATTTTTTCATGGAAGTGCTCAACCTGACATCCAATATATATTCCACAACACTAGCAAGTAATGATGCAGCCATAGGATAAGATAGATGGTGTTTCAAAACTATGCCTGTGGACATTGAGTACTAGTACTGGTGGCCAGCCCGTTAATAAAGGGCCCCGCCCGCCGTGCAGGATGGACATAGGCCCGAGGCGAACATGTAGGCCAAGATAGCGTAGCCTGGTTGTATTCAGTGATCTTACATCCTGATGATTTTGGGACCCCCGGTGTTCAGCAGCGAGTGTATTTGTAAACCGGTAATATGTGTAATATACTAATACTACGACTATCACTCCCCTGTAGCTCGGAGTACCCTTCGGTCGGACAAAAAAGGTTTCCTCAAGAACAGCCCATTTATAGCTAGCATTGTTTCAATAAGTTAATATACACTACCTGAGGATTCGGGCTGACCGTGAGTAAGATGTGTTCTCATTGTCGAGTCCCCTCGTTGAGGATGTTCAAGGCATTGTGAGGATGTTCAATGCATTGTGAGGATGTTCGATGCAATTGTCCACGCTTGCCAATTCCACAGCAAAGCGGGGTTTTAATTTCCGGGAAGGGTGAGTGTGACAAATTTGTGACGTACTCCGAGCGACAGGGGAGCAATAGTATTACTAAACTTGAGTGGGGGTAATTCTCGACTTCGCGGAAGCCGCGTGTTGATAAATTCGGCTTATATTGAAAATATATGAAGATCAAAAGGGAAATCAAAAAAAGACACTCAAGCGCGCCTTCTCACTCGTGTCCAACCAAGATGCACAACCAAAGTTATTATGCTTTGCCAAGCCACCTTGTGAAAGTTGGAGTATTCGCTCTCGTTACTTCGATTGTGCTCAATAGCATCGGGTCAGTTGTGCAGCTTCGGCACAAAGTGCGCATGCCCGGTAAGCCATGTTAACTGTAGCTGTATGAAAATCTTACTAACTACAGTCGTGCAAAGACCACCCAGATCAGTACACCTGGTCTCACAATGACGCGAATAGTCTTCCAATCGATGTTCGCCCCGTAGCTCTTGAAGTTGTCGACTCCGATCATTATGGTTTGCACGATAGCAATGACTGGGCATCCGTCTTCCCTCGCGGTCATGGATTCGTGAAAGGCGGAGAAGACCAGCAGTTTTACGCAATATCAATGTACCACCAAATGCACTGCTTGAATAGCTTCAGGAGGCTTTTCAATAGTGTTCACCCTCGGAATGTCTCGCGATCGAACTCAGAGCACAAAACCAAACATGCGATGCATTGCTTAGCATATCTCCGTCAAATGGTTCTGTGCAGTGCTGACACTACCCTTGAGCCCGCTTTTGCGGCGCAGGACACGGATGGAAGAAAGACGCAAGCTGCATATGGGTCGGGAGTTACACATCAATGCCGGGACTGGGTACAAGTTCGCGAATATGCAGAGGGAAACTACGGACTGTGGGAAGACGAGGCAACTGATTTTGTGACTAGCGAGATCAGCGTAGCAGAGTAGCAATATGTAATCACTTATAGCTGTAATTCGGAAATAGGAAGGGAATCTTGTAAGCGCCAGCCAGAATCCCTTGAAAGCTGTCATAGGCCCTGAATACTTTGACGGCGATACTATGGAATAAAATCAGAAATGACAACTGTCAGAGAATGGAGATTGGGCTGAACCTTTGGCTAAACTGCTTCTAACAAGATCCACAATGAAAGAATTGATTGTTTCCCGTCGAACTTTGCCCATATTTGTGCGAGATTACCGATAATCGATAATAAGTAGTTAATGGGGAAAGAAGAGACAAACCCAAAAGCAACTGATGCAGCTGAAATCATTTATGTATGTCATCGATATTCTGATCGAAACCAGGGTACTTGCTTGAGAGATCACTCCTGGATGGGAACTCCGAGCGGCCCCATTTACAAAATTTTGCAAAATGAACCGAACTCGCCGAAAAACAAACCGAGTGGAAGAGAAGTCTTCTGCTGTATTAAATAGATTTAAATAGAACTCATCAGTTCAATAGATTTAAATACAACTCATCAGTTTAGGGATTCCACTGTTGCTGTACCAAGACAGCCCATTATAGAGGAGGCAGAGAATGAGGATGGAGTCTGGGCAGCTAAAAGCCTATCCAATGATTACTCATCCCTGCTGGTTCTGGAGGAGGAGTATTAAAAGTACTCTTCAAGAGGGAGAGCAGAGGGTGCTGTTAGAATCCAGGTGTCTAACTGAGTGTGATCTATTAGATCAATGTAAGTCCAATACCTCAGTCCAGTGGAAGTGACTATATTAGATTGTACCTCTTAGATCAATGTAAGTCTGATACTATGGTACAGTCAGTAATCTTATGAGTACAGTAAATGTAGACTACTCACCCTCAGTCCAGTGGAAGTGACTGAGGGTGCCATCTAAGAGAGTCTGAATATATATGTGTGGTAGACAATGGTTCTTTGTCCTTAATCTGATAATAGCAGTGCCTGGGCCTGACATATTGTGAAGAGTGTGCCTGGTCCAAAAAAGTGATTGTTGTGTTGTGTTTGTGGTGTATCATCACTGTCCAACACTCCTCCTCACTGCAGACAGCCACAACACAACAACTACAGACTCCTCCTCATGTGTGGAATTGTCATTGTAGGCCAAGGCAGGGTTATAGGTGTAGAAATGCAGGACCCAGGAGTGCTTTGGTAAATATGTCAGCTGTATTTTCTTTAGATAGGACTTGGTGTAAAATCAATTCATTTGTTTGGACCCATTCACAAAGGAAGTGATATTTAATATCAACATGCTTGACCCATGCATGGAGAAGGGGGTCTTCTGTCAGGGGACTTCTATTTCTGGTCTTCTGCAGCTTGCTCTAGACCTCTGCAGCTTGTTCCTGACTCCTGGAGATCTTTGGAGTCTCCCAGAACTTCCTGCATTACCTCATCAATCACTTCTCTAGGGTTAGGGCTAGCTCCAGCCTTCTGTATAGTTGTTCCCATGCCTCTGCCACATGCTGATGCACCACACTGAGCAGCAGGGATCCTTAGACTTGTTCTCTTCAGATTCCCCTCTGCTAGGTGATTAGTTACTATTGTATTGTTGTCTACCACTTGCTAATATACTTTGAATTCCCCTCTGTTAGCTGCATGATTGAGCCACCACTCCTGGAGGTTGCCCTTACAGCAGAACAAGTCTCTTTCTCTGATCTGAAAGCCCCATGTAGCCTGCTAGGAACCTCTGAGCCCCTATCTGTTGCTTCCCCACCAGACTTAAGCACCCATGGAATTCTATGTCTCAGCTCACCAATCCAGACACTTCCCCAGAGGCTCCAGCCCCTCAGGATGAAGCCTGGACTTGCCTGCTACACTTAGAGAACCAGGTGCAACTGATGCAATCATCCCTCACCCATCACACTACCAAACTCTTTACCCTCTATCAAACTACTGATTATATTTCCCAGTCCCTCCAGGCACTGCTAGAATGCCTACCCCCTATCTCTGCACCTCCCCTGGTGGCAGAACCACCCACAGCAGCTCTGGTAGTTGCCCTCATAGCTGTCAGGTTCCACTGATGATAGGGGCTCAGCTACACTAGCAAATCCTTACTAGGTGGACATGATGTCCTGCACTTATAACCTAGCACTCCAGAGTTGGTGTGGAGTGGAGAGACTTGTGAGGGGAAGCTAGAGGGAGTGGTCCAAGCAAGTCCAGAGTGGTCCAGGGAAGTCTAAGACCAAGTGTATTAACATTGGGCTTGGGTGGGCATCAGGAACAAGTTCTTAAGCATATAAATAGATTGCGGGGCAGATGGAGGCTTCACTAGGGATGAGGGCAGAGCTGGAGTTTGTTGGGGAATCAAGTAAGACTTGTTGGGTTCAGGGCTGAGTGAAGAGTGAGGTCCAGAGTTGTTATAAGAATGTTCAGGGATCATAGCACATGCATGGGGTTCATACTGACATTGGGGATGGAAGGGACTTAGAGAAACAAAGGGAATATAGACAGTCGAGACAAGATGGAGACAGGGCAAGACAAGACAGAGAAAGAGATAGATTCAAGATTAAAAATAGAAACAGAGACAGAACAAAACACAAGACATGAGAAACTAGTAAATGCAAGTAATATCAAGTCTGGAGCATGAGGAGTTACTCTATAACTTATATACTGACTACTGGATAGCTCCAGAGGACAGCAGGCATGGTGGTGGGACTTGACAGGGCTGTGCAGAGTCGATAGGTGTTGGATACAATCAAGGGGCAGGCTGCAGTGGTATTCTGATGGAATCAGCTGGGGATGTGGGCTGCTCCAGAGTCATCATGATGCTTCAGAGCAGGTCAGGAAGTCAGGGTAGGGGGGTTGGAGGCATATGACAGGGTTGGAAACAGTGGAGGAGGGTTCCAGGGACTTGGGGGGATTGTTGATGACTGCAGAGAAGGCATTGGAGTTGGCCAGGGGATTGTTAGGGTTTGCCGGGGAGCATTGGAGTTATCTGGAGTGGATGTGGAGGGTGGGCAAGGGTTGGGGAAGTTTGGTGGGGCATTGGGAAGGACTCCAGGGGAACAAAGAGCTGGGAGTGATAGTGGGGGTCTGGGGAGCAGGTTGTGACATTACCCCCTCCTCAGTGTTGAGACCCTCAAGACATGGGGTGCAGTTCAGGGATTGGCAGGGCATGGGAATTGAAGTTGAGCAATATTGATCAGACCACAGCAAGCAGCAGCAGCATGGGGAACAAAGTCAAAGCACAGCCACCATTTATTAGAGGGTTCCTCCCAGGTCATTAAAAGGGTCAGACATACTCCAGGATTCCCTAACCTTCTACTATGTTGTCCTCTGCCTATTCTCCTGTGCTATCAGCATCATTCTTGGCCTCCCCCAACCTTTTGACCTCAGGGGAGTCTGAGTCCTCCCACAGTTGTGAATGGGTTGCAGTGATGTACCATAGTCATAAGTGCACATCCATTTCCTCTATACTTCAGAGTCACTGATTTAGTTGGACAGAATTGTTGGCAGCTGTGACCAGCCCATCAGGGATCCCATCTCCAGGCAGAGTGCCCATGGAGTCAGTTTTGGTGTTGGCAGGGTGGTCTTCAAAGCCCAACTTCAATCTGGGAAAGATACAGGTTGTTCCTGAGGTGTTGCAGGTTTCTTAGGTGAAGGTGACCCCAGAGCATTTTGTGGAGGCCATGGGGTGGGCACAGGGTCCCCCAACCCTGGAGTGGTGTCAGGTGGAGGCTCCGGTGAGTTTTCAGTGTTTTTTTTGCCAAGTTTTGACCTGACCTAACTTCACAGTGTGCTCTTTGTGCTTGCTGTGGGGACTACTACAGTTTCAAAAAGCCAGCACTGGGGTCCCAGTAGGACACTTTGGTGTGCATCCCCTGTTGTTCAAGGCACAAGAAGTGCCCTATTTTGTTGAGTTGGCAAGCAGTGTGCATGTTAGAGGAGCAGGGATGGGGTGTGGAGTGGGTGGCTGTGCAGATGCTTGAGGGATGCAAGGGGAGGGTGTCAGGTCAGGGGTCCAGGGTGGAGTGTGGGGGCAGCATGGAGCAGTTGATGAAAGTGGGACCCCTGCAGGGCAGGTGGAGGGAAGGGGCCCCCACAACCTGTGACAAGGGAAAGTGGTGGGTGTCTCCCTCTCTGGAGGTGGAGCCCAGCAAGTGGCTGCAAGGGGAGGGGTTGATGGTGGGTCCCTCAGAGCCACATGTTTACTCCCCCACATCAGGGGCCTTGATGGAGGGGTCTGGCAGGGGCTCTGTTCTCTCTCCCATTGTCCCTGAGATGTTTTGGCAGTGGCAAGCAGAGGCACTGTCTTGGCTGTTGGCATCATGTGAGGAGGAGGTTCAGAGGATCATGGAGGACTGTGATGGGGTTCAGTAGGAGTGCAATGAGGTGCAGAGGAGTCAGGATCTGGCATGAGGGGAGCTGGAGAGGGCCATGCAGATGATTGCAGAGGGGTTGCTGGAGGTGCAGGGCCTGTGGGAACAGCTGGAGCAATTAGAGGCATGGGTGGAGTGGAGAGCAGCAGCAGGGCAAGGGGCTGCAGAGGTGGAGAGGGCTTGGGTGGAGGTAGGAAGGCAGTGGGAGGAATGGTTGGCCAATGAAGCAGCCTCAGAGTGGAGGGGGGTAATGCATGAGTCTTTTGCCCTCTGTTCCCTATGATCTTGCTGACCTGGAGCCATCTAGACTGGGTCCAACAGCACTGCATCCTCCTCAATGGAGCATTGGCCACTTATGCTTTAATGCAGGATGGACTGGTGCAGATGCCTGGGGAGCTCCCACTGGAGTTGGAGCAGGGGTCTTGTCAAATGGGGTGATTGCTGGCAGAGCATTGGCAGAGGAGTGCAGTGGACCCCAGAGCATGGTGGGAAGTAATAACCAATATAGAGGAGCTGTTGCCTAGGCAGCTGGAGGTCCTCACCATTGTGGTTGCTCAGATAGAGGTGGATTTGGTCAGAGGTGTAGTGCAGGGAGTCCTAGAGAAGGGGGGGGAGTGAGGGGGTGGTTGGGCCCCATTTTCTTGCTACCTTGCCAATCCTTCTATATCATTTGTACTTTGTAGCCCTGTATATTGTTCCTTCTTGCTGTTCTGCTGGTTGAGTGAGGTTTGAGATTAGATGGGGAGAGAGTAAGTGAAAACACATAGAGGGTTACTCGTGGGAGTTGAATCCCTGATGAATCCAGAGATAGGGATTACACCCACTGATGCCATCTGTATTTGCTAGTCCCAGAGGTCCCAGGGCTTGGTGGGATGCCATTAATGTACTCCTATGCCACCTAATGCCATGCAGAACACCTAAAAAAGAGAACCTAGCACTAATCACTAGATAGAGTAGCTGGCAGTAGGAAGTTAATAGTAAAGGGCAAGTCAGTAACCATCCCAGAGAATGAGAGTGATAGTTGTGTTGTAAGGTGAAGTTGAAAGGATCACTATCGCTAGCCTAAGTCACTAGTGACAGAAAAGAGAGTAGGTGAAGATAAGAAGCATCACTAAGACAAAGCAAACTCTTAATGGTGGTGGTAGAGTTAGGGAGTAAAGTAAAAGAAAAAGAAGATGGTAATAGAGATACTGAATCAAGGGGACAAATATAAACTGGTTGCTAGCTGCAGTCACTAACATCACTAAGTTGAAATAATGCAAAAGGGCACCTGCAGTTGGTACCATACTAAGTCAAGGTCAAAGTTGATAGGACTTGTCATGAAGTCAAAGTCAATAGTGAGGAAGGAATAGAGTGATGAGAGAAGCAAAGTGGAATTCCAAGCTGGTAAGCTTAGACCATACAGCTTGAGGGGGGATCTATCCAAGTTGATTCTCCTGCTTCCTAGTGTCTATATACAGGCAGTATTTATATGGTTCCAAAGTATAGTATGGGAAAGTAAGCAAATAGTCGCCACTAGCAACATCATCTATCAATATGTTTATGGTCCATACAAGGTGTCAGTCTGTAACTAAGTGAAAAAAAAACTATAAGCAAAGTCTCTGATGTGTAGATGCCATTCAAGTATGTTGGTCAGCTTGACAAAAGGGAATGATAGGAAAAAGGTACACATCTGGCAATATATCCATATATAGAGACAACATCATTTTGTTGCCAGAGTTGCTAGGATTGCTAAAGTTGCTAGGAAGGGTCTAGGCCTTGCTGATCTAAGCCCAAGTTCCAGGCTCTATGTGCTAAAGTCCCATGCTAAAGCTACCTCAGTCCAGACCTTGGGCTAAGCCCTGCATGCTGAGTGTTGTGACTTGTGCCAAATTTAAAATAGTCAGCTGCCACTCAGTCTGAAATGCCAAAAATGGTGCTCAGTGACAACTGGGACTCATCATCCTCCCTTATACTGAAATCTTGACTGCCCTCAGTCAACCCCTAGTCACATGTTTGATCACCTGGTCCATGCACCAAAAAGATTTGAATTAAAGTGGCTGGTGGTTTCACTTGAACTTCATCACCCTACTTTCCTCCCATCTAATCTTCTTCTATCTCAATCTTATCGCTATGGCTGACCTCACCTCTCAACTTGAGAAAATCACTATGGCCCACACCTTCCTTGATCGAGTTGATTGTTTGCTCTTTATGGCCCATGCATCTTTGGTGAAGGATCCTCACTTGGCAATTACTGCCATTTTCCAAATGTGGCTTCAGTGGTTCAAGACCACAGGGAGTGGGGTTGAGTGGCCAGAGCTGGTGAACATTGAGAAGGAGTGTTGCCAGCTCTATGAGCAGTACAAGAGTGAAGAATGGGTTTGCCCATATGATGTGCACTTCATAAGTTCCTTTCTTTTCTTCTTCTTCTTTTAGCAACAGTTCTAACAAGATTGCTAGGCTCTAGTTGATCCCTCCTTGGAGTTTTTGCTGGACAATTTAACAGTAGGAATGATGGTAAGTGCCCCAGCAGTCACTAGCACTAACAACACCACTAAAGTATGTTAGCTTTTTGAAGATTTGTTGCCCAATGACCAGTTCTTCTTCCAGCACCCAGTAGGTGCATTAGCGGTGGTGAGGGGGAAGAAACAGAGCAAGGGCTGTGGTGGGAAGGAGAAGGCGGATTGTGGGGACATTTAAGAGGGTCCCTCTACTCCTAAGGCTGCAACTGGCAGCATCACTAGGGGTTTGGTGATGTTGCCAAGATTGGTGACAATCCTGAGGAGCAGAGGAAAGGGAAAGGCTCAAGAAGAGGATGACAAAGACATAGAAGTCTTTTATTTTCACTAACTCTTGGTGATGATTGCTAAGTTTTCTTTGTAGGAACAAATTAAAGACATTTTTTCCAACAAGTGATTGGTAATACTTCTTTGCTGGTGAAAGGCCTTGACTGTGGTAGATACTGGGTTAGAGGCTGGGGTGGTGTTGAAGAAGGCTAAAGAGAAGGTGACCATGTTGCTAGAGAAGCAACAAGAGTTCAAGTAATGCAAGGAGTGGTAAGTCACTTAGCAGTTGTTTCTTACTTAGTCACTAACTTTTTCTTAGTGCAATAACTGCTGGGCCAACAATGACCCAGAGGGCTGCTGGTACCCAATGAGGGCCCAGCCCTGCTATCATTGCAACAGCACAAGGAAGAGCTATTTGCACAGTGAATGGTCATCAAGGAGCACTGGCGGCAAGTTTGCCAAGAAGATTGCAGTGAAGGCAGCATTGGTAAGCAATGTGAGGGCTTTTGTAGAGTGACAGAGGGAGTTGAAGAGGAGAGGGGAGCCCGTCGAGGTCAAGCCCTCTAGCTTGCACCTGCCAACATTGCAGAGGGAGGCAGCCATTAGAGGTAGTGGAGTTGTTAAGGGGAAGAGTAGGGAGCTGGTGGAGAGCAACAAGGGCAATGGCAATGATGGCAGCAACAATGACAGTGACAACAACATGCCCCTGGCATAGAAACAACCTGCAAGTCCCTCTTTGGTTGCTAGTGCTAAGCAACCACAGACAGTTGCTAGTGTGGAGGGTGAGAGAGATGTAGAGATGAGGGAGATAACTCCCTTAGTGATAGTCGCTGAGGTTGAGTGAGAAGCAAGCAACATGGAGGTTGAGGGTGAGGAGGAGTTCAAGGCTGCCCTGATCACCATTGAGGAGGACAAGGAGAAGGATGAAGGGGCAGAGGAGACCAGAGTTCAACAACAGGTAAGTTCTTATTTGCTAATCTTTTTGATTGCTAACTGCTTTGCTAGAGGACCTGGAGCAAAACACTATTGTGCCAGGTTGGCAACAATGAACTGAAGTGGCTAGGTGAGGACTTGATGTGGCCAATGCCACTAATGCCAGCAGCGTTGCTAGAGGATTTCAATGAGAGGGTGGCAGGGGTAGAACAGCAGTTCCAGAGGGAACTGGCAGTGGCAAAAGAGGAGTTGGTGGTGGTGAGGGCATGGTATGCTGTTGCCAAGAGAACATTGGTGATGCTAGTGGGATATTGGCATGACTGTCAGGCCTTCCTGGCCTGGCAGGAGAAAAACAATGTTGGAGAGGGAGATTGGAAGGAGAAGGATCTGGGGGAGGTGCCTGATGACAATGCTGACCTCAATGCTTAGCAACCATTGTCTCCTGTATATAGACATTTCAGCTTTTTTTTTTTTAGTAGTACAGACACAGACTAGCCCCCTTAAGAGGCTCCAAAATGTATAGTACTTCCAATGGTTTGTAAATTGAGAGCTAGCAAAGACAATCAAGATAAATGGGGGTGGTATGCACTAGCAACTGGTGCTTGATGCTAGTGATGCTTGAAGGCAAACACTCAGTAAATCATCATAGCAAATTGCCTCTAGAGGCATGCCAAGTGTTGGCAACAGAATGGCCAAGTGCAGCATTGAAAACAGGAGAATATTAGAGTAGAGTGTCTGTGAAAGTCTTCTTAACTAAAATAATAACAAGGTAAGAGTAGCAAGAACAAAGGGACTTAATGTTTTTGATGATTTTTCTGGATAGTAGGAATGAGGGTAGTGAGAAATTTAGGCAGAATCAAGAAACATTGCTAGGGCTTAGCAAAATGTATATTTGTAATTTTCTTCTTCACTGGAGATGCCACTAGTATCATCATTGTCTACAAGGTCAGTTTGCTCTAGTTCTCTAAGGCACAAGGTATCAATGTCAAAGGTGTTGCTAGGCACTGTTATGTGTTCTCTCATGAAATAAAGGACCAAACAAAAGGCTGCTATGGGGTGATGCAGTACTAAACCATCTAGTTCACAAAGAATGTAAGCCCCTCCATAGTTACAAGAGATTACCACCAGTGGGCCTAGGTAATGAGGCTTCATTTTATTGTTATGCATCACCTCAATTCTAGTGTTCCTCATCAGTATGAGATCACCAGTTTTGAAATTGTAATTATGGATCATAGCAGCATGTTCTGCTTCAAAGCAAATGGTGGCTAGGTGATGAGTGCTAAGGACATTACTGTGAAGGCAATCAAGGTCCTCTGGGTGATGTTGAAGATTTATCACTCTGTGGGCTATGAGGTCAGTTGTCAATAACAGCAAGTTTGGTGGCAGCTGCAAATATGTCACTTCCACTATGTTGGCCAGCAGGAGAGGGTGAGTACCAGTTGTCACATAGTAAGGGGAGCAACCCATTTGCTTACAAACTGTAACACATTCTGACCAAAAGACAGAGTAAGTAGCAGTACTCCATCTAGACTGATCACTATCGACCACTTTGAAGAGGGCTTGGCAGACATCAAAATGGGGTCACTCAACTATTCCTTTGGTGCACTTATTGTAGCCAGAAATCTGAATATGGTGCAAGTTGTACTTCTTTGCCAAGTAAGTGACCACCTTCAGAATTGGAGGTCCATTGTCAGTAACAATTTTGCTAAGCACTCCCCAGTGACAGATAATGTCTTCATATAGCCATTTAGTGATAGCTTCAGTGTTCTCCCTGGCAAGCATATGAAACTCAGAGTAATGAGTTAGTGAACAATGTCCTTGGAAATATATTTAAACTTATTGGAGGGTGGCATGAACATGGTGTCCACATATATCTTGCTGAATAAGGGCATGGGTGTAGCAACAGTCAGTGGGACAAGAACTTTAGCTGTCTGGTGTACCTGACAGAGGTGGCAAGTCCAGATGTACCATACAATATCAGCACTAACTTGAGGCCACCAAAATTGTTCTAGGAGGGCTGAGCAGCTAGCAAAGAGGCCTCTATGTCCCAGCTCATCATGCATGACCTTCAAGACTCATAGGCAACTAGCAGTAGAAACAAATAACTTGTGAGCACCATCCCAGTTCCTTTGCCAAAGTTTTCTTTCCATGACAAAGAACATGGAAGCATAGCAGACAAAAGTGGCAAACTCATTGTTGCTAAGGCCTTTGGATCTGGCAAGGTCTTTAAGACACTTCTTGACTAGGAGTACATGGGCATCACTGGTGATAGCTTTAGCACTACAGGGTACGTCACTATAGGTGGTAGTACTATCATCTTGGAGATGTTGAATATCATTGCCAATTGCTAAGCATAATGCAGTGTCTGTATCACTGGCAAAAGTCGCTAAAGGTTGTGAGTAAGGGTACTTGACCAGAGGAGGTAGGCAATGGGAAGCCGTGGAGACTTGGCAAAGGAGTGGTAGTGGTAGCTGAACTTGGTGAATGAACCCATGCATGCAATAGTAATGATAGAAAGGGGTGGGATATGGCATCCCACCCAAGAGTGTGCACTGGAATTTGATCACAAATTCCTATATTATGACTTTGGTAGGACTATACAATCCTACCTGGACACAATATATATCTCAGTGTGCTGTCCATCTGCACTAAGTGCAAAATGTAGGCTCCTAGTGCCTGCATGTATTTATCTTCTTCTATGAGCTCTAATAGTAGCTCACCTGGCTCATTCATCCATCTTTAAGGATGCTGCTTCCTCATTGCTCATAATGTCCACCCAGTGCACCAATACAGCATTAGCTGTATCACTGGAGCCACTGGATCCAGCCTCAGGGGCAGTAGGAGTAGCAATGTTAGTCACTACCACTGCTTCTGTGGGGCTGGGGACAACTTGTGGAGTCATTGCTGGTTGAGCAATCATGATCAATATAGAATTGTTGACAACATAGTCCAATTCCATGGATTCCTTTGAAGGTGCATCCTCCTCCTGAATTTGGAGGAGCACTTGGAAGTGCTCCTGGTCATCAGCAGTGGGGGCATACCACCCATTGTACCCCTCTACTGCAGGGAATACTCCAATGGTTTGGAGTCAATGAAGGTGTTCATTGTCAACTCACATGAATAAGTCTGTATGAATCGCACTCTCAGACCAATGGTGATTGAGAAAGCATATGCTATAGGTATATGCATGATTCACCCAGGAGGGAGGCATGCAGTTGGCCAGGAGGTGACATATCACCTCCATTTCACTCAAATTGTTAATCTGCATAGGCAGCACTTGCAGCCTATGCAGAATGAAAGTGTAGAATGTAATTGGAGAAAACTCCCCTACACTGGACTAGTAATTGTTGACCACCTCTTGGTAGAGATGTGGCTGGGCAACCACCATAGCAAACAGCCTCATATAGGCTGTTTGTGCATGTGGCCTAGTTAGGCCCAGTGCCCAACCTACAATATAGCCAAAGACCAAGTGTCAGTCTATGCATAATGAAGCATCAATAGCAATGCCTGAATACAGGTTCTGTGAACCTGAGTGGCCATGGTGCAGAATGTACTGTGCCCATGCATCAATGTTAAAATGATGGCTGATTGGGACTTGAGTAAGTCTCCCTGCATATTGTTATCTGTACAGCCAAGCATGGCCAACAAATGTGATGCTAAGGGGACCAGTATCCAATCATGGTCCTGTTATGACCTGCTCCCAAACCTCCAGACCTTCCCCCAGAGCTCCCCACCTCCCCAGAGCCTTCTCCAACACTTCTTCCAACTCACACCAGCCTTTGTTAACCCATGGTGCCCATCCCAGCTAACTCTAACACTTCTTCAGCAAACCCCAATGACCTCCTGGCAAACCCCAGCACATTCCTTATGGGCCTCTTCAGCTCCCCCCTCTTGCCTATGAGGCCCCCAAGCCTCCCCAACACTTCCCCTGACTTAGGCATATGTCATTGAACTACTCCTGTGATCCTTCCAGAATTCTCTGGTGACTGTGGGACAGATCACATTCCCATCAGATCCTATCAGAATGTCACTGCAGCCTGCTCTCTGATCAGAGCCAACACCCATCAACCCTGCATAGCTCCAACAAACTCCACTGTCATGCCCTCAGTCCCCAGAGGAAGTCCAGTAGTTAGTATATAAGATGTAGAGTAGCATCCATTACCTTAGTCTTGATATTACCTGCATTACTTGTTTCCCTATCTTGTCTCTATTTCTATTTTTAGTCTCAAATCTATTTCCCTTCTCAGTTCCATCTTGTCTTGCCTTTGTCTCATCTCAACTGTCTCTGTTCCCTTTGTTATTTCTAAGTTCCTATCATCTCTGACATCATTATGAACTCCATGCACATACTACAAACCTTCAAACATTCTTATGACAACTCCAGACCTCACCCTATGCTTGGCCTGGGAACTCATTGCTTTTGATTTATTCCCCATCAAACTCCAGCTCCACTCCCATCACTTGCAAAGCCTCTGCTTACCCTGCAGTCCATACACTTGCTCACAGACTTGTACCTGATGCCTGCTCAAGCCCAAGGTTCAATATACTTGGCCTTAGACTTCCCTGGACCACCCCAGACTTGCTTGGACCATGAGCTTTCTCTTGCAAGTACCTGAAGTCCACACCATCCCTGGAGTGCTAAGTTATAATGCAGGACATCACATCCACCTAGTAAGGACTTGCCCAGTATAGCTGAACCCAATGGTCAGTGGAACCTGACATAATATCAAGACTCTACCTTACTCTGTTCTCAATGTCTGCATATAACCCCATGTACAACCCCACTAGCAACCTAACTGACATATATAGTTGGCTGGTCCCTGAAAATCAGTATGCCCTGTTCTATTCAGGACCATCTGTGAATCAGTACATTCCTTGTCATTGGATCCTGGATCTAAACCAGGCATTTTACACTCCTACCATCAGCCAGGGAATACCCCTGGGCTGGTGCCACTCCCCAATGTTCCCTGCTGATGACAACTTCCCCTCATGTACCCAGAGGATTTTCTAGAGCACCCCCAGTGCCCCCCAACCCCACCTACCTCCCACCTGCTCACTACTATGCATACCCTGTCCCCACTGTGGGTCCCAAGTCCTCCAGAGCAACCAGATAATTATCCCCCCTTTCAACTGCCATTTCTCACTCAAATTCCTCCTTCCCCCAGACAGCAACAAGTTGAAGCCTACATACAACAGTGTGACAAAGTCCTCCACTCCCTCCACCTCTCCTCTACAGAGTTTGCAAGACATGCTTGTGCCTTCCTTGTCAGCTTAGGTTACCCCAACACCTCAACAACTCTGGAGGTTTGGGCAGATTGCTTCCTCAACTTCCATGAATGCTATCTGCAAGGAAACCTCCTCAAGACTACACAAGACACCTTGGAAATTGACACCAATCTCCAGAACAAACTCTGTGCCCTAGTCAAAGAAATTCACACCAGCACAAACTCCTGTCAGTTTGAAGATCCTCTGGATCCTGCCCACTCCTTCCACATGCAATGAGAGGAACCCACCAGAGCATGAAGCAAAGCTCTGCCCCCCATTCTCTGTCAGCAAGACAGAGCTCAACACTGCATCCAACATCCTGAGAAACCTCAACCCCATGGGAGGATCTTTTGACCAATCCACTGCTCACACTCTGGCCCTCTCTGCTTGTCCTTGGACAAACTCCATCCCCAGCACCTTCTGTACCTAGAACCAACCTGCTGCCCCCAAGCCCTATACTCAGAGGCCACCCCCACACAATGACAATGACAACCAAACTCTATCCTTCATTGATGAGCCTGGCAATCCCAGCAAAGAACCCACTCCTCACAACAGTCCTCTCCAAGACAGACCCTCTAACTTCAACCTCCATGCCCCCCATGAAAATGCCCCACCAAACACCTCTCAGCTCCACCAAAATGCCCCAGCTCCTCCACATCAATCCACAGGCCCCAGAGCACCTTGACCCCCCTTTCTCAACAACTCTCCTTGTCCCCTGCCAGTTCCTCTGCCCAAACCCCCCACTAACAACAACTACTTTGGACCACTGACACTCAGAGGACCCCCTCTCCCTCACTGGGCCCTGGGCTCTTCTCCAGGCAATGCTAACCAACTCCCAGGCAGTGGACCTCCCAACAGCAGACTTCCAGGCAAATGGGGCCCAGCCATGGACAACTTTCCCCCTCAGCACAGCAATGAGAACAATTACTATTATTACTACAATACTGGACCTCCACCTCAGACTCAGAATGCTCAGGACAACACTTGCAATGCACTGGCCCAAGAAGGCAAACTCAACATTCAGAAACTAGAATCCTTTACTAGTTGTGACCCCTGGAAATGGAGGATCTTCCTGATGCAATACCTCACAATGTTCCAAGCTAAGCCCATTACTTTCCAGCTTGAGAGCTCACAAGTAGCCTTCACCATGTCAGATTTACAGGGCATTGCCTTTGACCACTACATTGCACTGCTCCAGTTCAACTCCAATGACCCCATGCTCTTCAATTGGCTCACTTTCACCCAGGAGTTCTTTAGTAAGTTGGGCATATTTGACACTGTAGCAGAGGCAGAGGAGAATCTATTCAACCTCTGGATGCATGACAATGAGTGTTTCACAACCTTCATCATACAGTTCAAATGAGAGACCTACCAAACAAGATGGAACTACAGCACCCTCCAGTTTGCCCTCCACTGCACTCTTCCCCAATGCATCAAGGATGTCCTCTGCCTCACACCCAAGCAAACTACATACAATGGATACAAAGTGCTTGTTACACAGGTCAATCAATCTTACTGGGAAGATCAGAGTGAAAACACAGCACTGTGGACCACCTGGAACACCCCCAGCAACACCAACTGGCAGACCAGAGCAAGCAATGGCAATCAACCCTTGGCCCCTGCTAACCCTGCCAACCCTGCCAACCCCACACCCCATTTCCCTCAAGGCCAAGGACCTCCTAGCACCAACTGACCCCTGGAACTCTGCCCACCTGCTCAACTTAATGCCACTTTGATGACTCTCAGGACCTCAACAACACTCCAGACTCTGCCAACAATCAAGAGGCCCTATGCACAAACAAGATTTAGAACAGGCCTTGGATCAACATACTGGAGGAAATTCAGAAGAAGCAATAGAAGGAGGGCACATGCATTCTATGTGGTTTTCATTGGTAGTTGCCCTAAATGCCAGATGATGGGATGCACTGTATGGACTATTGACAGAGAAGACTGTGACTACCAGTTTATAGAAAACAAGTTAGTGGTTCAGGTCTTGAAGACACACTAGACCATGAATTAGACACCAATGTCTTCTCTGCTCCAGCTGCACTCCTCCATGTAACAGTACTCTCTCCAAACAACCTCCCAGCACATGTCCCCTCCCACTCCTCTCATACCCCCTTCCTCCACACCACCCTCCCCTTCTCCACCAACTCCATCCCCACTCTAGCCAACAGCAGCACCACCAACAACTTCATCAACAAATTCTTGGCAGCACTTGCTCCCCAACACCTCTGACATCTCCCCACTCTGATGCTCCTCAAGCTCTTCAATGGCAATCCCACCTCCACTGGAGACATCATGCACTGCATGGAGATGACCATGACCTTTGCTAACAGACAACACCAGGACCTCCAATTACTAGTCACCAAACTTCAGATCTTCACCCCCATTGTCCTAGGTTTCTCATGGCTCTACTCTACCAATCCCTACATTGACTGGCCCAGTCTCACCCTCTGCCTTGACTGGAATAGCCTGACCGACTCTGGACCAGTCCCCTTTGATGTCTCATCCCCCTCCAAAAACCCTGAAGGTACAACTGAAGCCCCCCAGACTCCCCAGACTCCCCCACAGCTCTGCTTGAAGTCCATGGAATTGTTCATCATCAATGTCTGGCTTGATGGCTCTCCAATGGTCCTCCCTGCCCTTGTTGAAAGCAGAGCCTCTAGCACCTTCATCAGCAACTAGCTCAATCTCTGCCATAATAACCTCAACAAACTCCTCAAGCTCCAGCTCTTCAATGAAAGCCCTGCCTCAACTAGAATCACCCAATACCATGACAATGCCCTCATCCTTGATGACAATTCAAGGTTCCAGGTCCAGCTTCTTATCACCCAACTCCTCCCATCAACTCCAATTGTGGTTGGACTCCTGTGGTTGCAGGATGTCAACCCTGACATCAACTGGAAGGACCTCACCATGCAATTCCCTGGCCCCCAAGCAAGCTTAGCAGCCACCATCCCCCTCCACATCTAGTCCCCAACCTCAATGCCAGCACCTCTGGAGCAACCCAAAGCCCCTCGATCCTCAAGGATGACCAAGGAAGGGAAGAAAACACACTTCTGCCCCAATCCTCCTTGAACAAAACCCAACAGCTCCCCCCCCAACATCCCCTGAAATTAATACAAAGGCCCATGGTACCCCAACCAACAATGCCAGACCCCTCCAGACAACCCTGCCACAACTTGCTGCTGCTCCATCACCTATCCCCATCAATCCCAAAGCCCTTGACATCAAAATCATTGGCACCATCCCCTTCACATGCATTCTACAAGATGGTACCCCTGCCTTCCAACTACAAATCATGCCAGTCCTACCAGAAAAATACCTCCACACAGAAACCACCCCACTGGAACAAAAAACAGAGGAACAAATCCTAAATGAAGTAGTTCCCCTGGAATATCATGAATTTGCTGATGTATTCTCTGAAGGGAGTGCAAAAGAACTTCCCCCCCACACCACTTCTATGATCACAAAATCAACCTTGAAGAAGGCACCTCACCCCCATTTGGCAAAATTTACAACATGTCTGAGATCAAACTCTGGGCTCTGAAGGATTACCTCAATGATATGCTCAGCAAAGGTTTCATATGCCCATCAATCTCTGGCCACCAGTGCTCTGGTCCTGTTAGCCAAGAAGGATGGGTCTCTCCAACTCTGTGTTGATTATCAGGGACTCAACAAAGTCACCAAAAAGAACCAGTATCCCCTCCCCTTGATTGGAGACCTTGTTGACTGCCTCTGCAGTGCTAAGGTCTACACAAAAATAGACCTCCACTCTGGCTACAACAACATCCAGGTTGCCCTGGGGCATGAATGAAAGACCACCTTTTACACCCACTATGGCCTCTTTGAGTATCTAGTGATGCTCTTTGGAATGACTAACTCCTCCACCACTTTCCAGTACTTCATGAACAATATCTTCCATGACATAAATGACATCTTTGTTATTGTGTACTTGGACAACATTCTGATCTACTCAAATTCATTGAAGGAACATCTGGAGCATGTCCACCATGTCCTAGAATGACTCCAAGAATACTACCTTCTCACTAAACCTGAGAAATGCTCCTTCCACATGATGGAAGTCAAATATTTCAGAGTTATTGTTACTCCCAATGGAATATGCATGGACCCAGCCAAGGCCAAAGCCATCCTCAGCTGGCCTCTGCCCTGAAATGTCAATGAAGTACAGTCCTTTTTGGGGTTTGCTAACTTTTATCACCAATTCATTGACAACTACTCCAAAATCACCAAACCTCTCAATCAACTTATGTGAAAGGACACCTCTTGGGACTGGGACAGCAAGTGCCAAAGTGTGTTCACCCTCCTCAAAAAGGCCTCCACCTCTGCTCTGATCCTCCACCATTTTGACCCCTTCCTACCAATCATGCTTGAATGCAATGCCTCCAACTATACCATTGCCAGAATACTCTTCCAATTGGACTCCAGAGGAAAGGATCTCTGCCCCATCACCTTCTACACCTGCTCAATAATCTCCACAGAGCTCAACTATGACATCTACAACAAAGAACTCCTCACCATTGTTGAAGCCTTCCACTAGTGGATGGCCTACCTTGAGAGATCTCCACACCACATCCAAGTCCACTCTGACCACAACAACTTACAATACTTCATGACCATGAAGCAGCTCAGCTGCCACCAAGCTTGTTGGTCCAAAACCCTCTTGGAGTATGACTTCACCATCCACTATTGCCCCAGATGACTTGGTGCAAAGCCCAATGCCCTCATCTGGAGGCCTAATGCATACCCAAAGAAGTCATTTAAGGCTGAGTAGAATGTGTTCAACCATTGAGTGATAATCCCCCCTGAGCATTTGCATGCCATGCTGATTATGAATGAAGAAGGGATCCTCCACCAAATTAGAAATGCACCTCTGGACTCCTTTTTCACTCAGCATGACCCCCACAACAACTCTGTCAACAAGTCAGCTACTAACAACTCCTTCATGCTATCTCCAGACCACCACCTCCTACTCTGGAGTGGATGTATCTATGCTCTAGACCACAAGTCCATTTGCCTCAACATAATCTGGCAGCATCATGACCACAAATTCCAAGGATACCCTGCAATTTGTAAGACTCTCCAATGGCCAGGAATGAAGAAGGACATCACACAATATGTAAGGGCCTGTGAACCATGTCTCCAGGCCAAAGTATCCTGCCACCATCCTTACAGCCTGCTGAAATCCCTCCCTGTTGGCCAATGCCCTTGGTATTCAATATCAATGGACCACATTGTTAAACTCCCCCACTCCAAAGGCTTTGATGCAATACTCATAGTTGTCTGCCACCTCACCAAAAAAGCCCCTTTCATCCCCTGCCACACCACTGACAATGCCCCATAGTTTGCCAAGCTATTCCTCAAACATGTCTTCTCCAAACATAGACTTCCAGACAATATTGTCTCTGACTACAGCCCTCTCTTTGTCCCCTGCTTTTGGCAGTCACTGTGCAAAGCCCTCAAGATTAAGACCAACCTATCAATTGCCTATCATCTGGAGACTGACAGACAAACAGAATGAGTAAACCAGACCTTGGAACAGTATCTCCACCTCTACATTAACTATTTACAGAACAACTGGCATGCAGAACTTCCCCTCACTGAGTTTACTTATAACAACACACCTCACTCCACCATCAGAGTTTCCCCTTTCTATGCCAACAAAGGCTATAACCCCCAACTCACTTTATCTCTCAAGGATATTCCCTCCCATGTGGCCCACAAAGTTGCAGAGGACCTCCACTCCCTCCACCAGTTCCTCCAGGATGAAATCAACACTGCCAATTGAGCCTACTCCAAACACACCAATGCTTGACACAACTCCACTCCCAACTTGTCCCCCAGCACTCTGGCCTGGCTTGATTGACAAAATCTCAAGACTCAGAGGCCCTCCATCAAGCTCAATCACAAGCAACTTAGCCTCTTCAAGATCCTCTGGAAGGTCTTGATACATGCCTACAAACTCAACCTACCCCTAGGCCTGAGGCTCCTCCACTCCATCTTCCATGTCTGCCTCCTTGAGAAACATGCCCCAGACCCTTTCCCTAGACAGTGCCCCAGTTGACTGCCCTCCATCAAGGTCAAAGATGAATATCACTATGAGGTCAATTAAATCCTTGACTCCTGCTTGGTCCACAGTAGACCCCACTACCTGGTCTATTGGAAGGGCTATAGACCCAAGGACAACACTTGGAAGCTCTGCAAGAACCTCACTAGAGCCCCTGCCAAGCTCCAGCACTTCCATCAATGGCACCTCAACAAGCCCTGGGACCCCTGAGATTAGTGAATACAGATAGCATTAGTGGGCGTAACCTCTGCCTCTGGATTGATTAGGGATTCAACTCCTGCAAGTAATCCCCTGTGTGTTTTCATTTTCTCATTCCCCTCACACAAATCTGAAAAGTTAATTAATCAGGACAGAGGTTCAAGAAAATTGTATGGACAAACTACAGACTATATAATGTTACAAAAAGAAGAAATATGAGTGGCACTGACATAGGAAGGACAAGAAAACAAGGTCCAGGGTCCCTCCCTACTCTCCCCCTTCCTCTGGAGCAGGCCCCACTACCTTCTCCACCAAGTCCACCTCCATCTGAGTCACAACCATGGCCAGGGTTTCTAGGTACTCTGGGAGAGGCTCCCCCATGTCCATGGCCAACTCCCACTGTAGCCCAGGCTCCACCATGTTCCTCTGCCTATGGCCCACCAGCAACCTCCCCATTCAACCCATGCCCTGCTCCAACTCAACAGAGTGATCCCTTGGCATCTGTGCCAGCCCATCCTAAATTGATGTGAATGTGGCTGAGGCCCCATCAAGTGGAATTCTGTGCTCACAAATCCAGTCTGTGGGAATATATTAGTAGGGCCAGAGCAGAGATGGAGGGGGGGGAACTCACACATAACTCCTCTTTGCTCTGAGACTGCCTTGTTAGCAAGTCACTCCTCTTGTCTCTGTGCAACCTCCAATGCTATGGGGGACACCCTGGCCTCTGGAGCACCCTGCCTTGCCCTTGACTCCTGCCCTGCCCACACCCCCTGGTCCAGTCACTCCCACAGCTCTTGTACCTCCAGCAACTGCTCTGTAGCCATCCACAGGGTGATCACTTGATCTTTCTGTGCCACATCTCAATCTCTCCACACCCCATCTTGCTCCCTCTGCATCTTGTCCCAGTCCTCCTCCTTGCAGGTTGCTAGCAACCCCTGCTATCCCTCTACCTGACAATGCAGAAGCACCTCAGAGACTGACTAGGATGTCTCCACAGACTATCCCACTGGGATCTTCAACTCAAGGAAGTATACCTGGAGGCCAGGCAGCCTCACCATCTAACTCTCACCTCAGACCCTCTTGCTGGGCCCCACTTTTAGTGACAGGGACACTCTCCACTTCCCTTTGTTGTGCAATGCCTGAACCCCCTCTCTCTGCCCACCCTGCAGAGGCCCACCTTCATTATGGACTGCCCCCCACTTCCCCCACCCTCCACTCCAGACCCCCAGCCTGACACTCTACCCTTGTACCTCTTGCCCATCTGCTCTGAAATCCACACCAAGTCCAACCCTTGCTCTGCCAACATGCAGGCTGCATGCCAGCTCAACAAGATCAGGCACTTCTCATGCCATGCTCAACAGAGGAGATATACTGACATGTCATAACAGGAGCCTAGCACTGGTGCCTCACACTCACACCTCTCCCCATGATGAGCACAGAGGGTGCACTACACAAACAATCAGCTGGAACATAGAAAAGAGCCCACCAACCTAATGGAGCTTCCTCCTGACACCACTCAAGGGTCAGGGAACCCCACACTTGCCCCATCACCTCTGTGAACTTCTCCAGAGTCACATCCACCTGCACAATACACAGTGACTGTAGAATGACCATCACTACCCCCAGCTCAAAATTTGGCTTGGAAGAATGTACTGGGGCCAACCATGTCAAACCTCCACCTTGAACAGACAGACCCACCACTGCCACAGACAGCTCTGCCAAAGCTTGATCAGCAACTCTGGAACTCAATAAAACCAGACTCATGACTCTGATACATTAACTGCACCTTCTTGTAGTCCTGCTGATGATTGTACTCAGCATGGCAGGCCTCATACTCTGCCTACATGTCAACATGGTTCTTGTCAGAGAGTAGGGGGCTCAGGAAATCAATAGACCACAAGGCTGGTTCAGACACTGAGAAAGATATTGGAAGAATGGGGAAAGCACTGGGGTATGTCTGAACCTTTAAATTAATTGAAGAGAGCTCCCTGATAAACAGTGGCCATGCTTCAACTTCATTCCCCATGCTGCTGCCACTTGCTGCAGTTTGATCAATATTACTTGGCTTTGGTTCCCATGCCCTGCTGATCTCCATCCCCAACCCATGCCCCACACTTCAAGGGTCTTGACACTGAAGGGGGGGTGATGTCATGACCCACTTTGAACCTCTGGACCTTCCTCCAGAGCTCCCCACCTCTCTGGAGCCTTCCCCAACACTTCCCCCAACTCACTCCAGCCTTTGTTAACCCATGGTGCCCATCCCAGCTAACTCTGACACTTCTTTGGCAAACTCCAATGACCTCCTGGAAAACTCTAGCACATTCCCTGTGGGCCTCCTCAGCTCCCCCCAACTCCCCCCTCTCACCTATGAGGCCCCCAAGCCTCCCCAACACTTTCCCTGACCCAGGTGTATGTCATTAAACTACCCTTGCAACCCCTCTGGAGTTCTCTGATGACTGTGAGATGGATCACATTCCCATCAAATCCTATCAGAATGTCACTGTGGCCTGCCCCCTAATCAGAGCCAACACCTGTCAACCCTGCATGGCTCCAACAAAACCCACTGTCATGCCCTCAGTCCCCAGAGGAAGTCCAGTAGTTAGTATATAAGATGTAGAGTAGCATCCATTACCTTAGTCTCAATATTACCTGTGTTACTTGGTTTCCTGTGTCTCATGTTTCTTTCTGTTACATTCTCTGTCTTGTCTCTATTTCTATTTTTAGTCTCAAATCTATTTCCCCTCTCAGTTCCATCTTGTCTTGCCTTTGTCTCATCTTGACTGTCTCTGTTCCCTTTGTTGTTTCTAAGTTCCTATCATCTCTGACATCATTATGAACTCTGCACACACACTATGAACCTTCAAACTTTCTTACAACAACTCTGGACCTTGCCCTATGCTTGGCCCAGGAACCCATCACTCTTGATTGATCCCCTGTCAAACTCCAGCTCTGCTCCCATCACTTGAAAAGCCTCCACTTACTCTGCAGCCTATACACTTGCTCACAGACTTGTACCTGATACCCACCTAAGCCCAACACTTAATATACTTGGTCTTAGACTTCCTCAGACCACTCTGGACTTGCTTGGACCACTCCTCCAAGCTTCCCCTTGCAAGTACCTGAGGTCCACACCATCCCTAGAGCACTAGGTTATAAGTGCAGGACATTGTGTCTGCCTAGTAAGGACTTGCCCAGTGTAGCTGAGCCCCTGTGGTCAGTGGCACCTGACAGGTCCCCTCTGGGTAGAGATGTTTACAACTCTGCTAGAGTCAGCTCCATGACCAGCCACATAGTGCAGTCTCTCAAGTCTGAAGCCATATAGAAGGAGGTCCAATGGAACTCCTGAAGGAGGAGAGTGGCATGAATCTGCTCCTTCATCATAACCTTTGATTTGCCTTTCCAAATGAGCTTCAGGATCAGCTGGATCTGCTCAGGATTCATGGGCATTCTTTGGGGAGCCCATCAGTATAGTAATTCATAGTGCATGGATATGTGAAATATCCTTACCATCTCAGTGGAGCAGGCAAAGACCACTTTGTTGCCAACAAAGACTGCATTGGTTGTTGGCAACCAGTAGAAGTTGGGGTGGAAAATACCCTGAAGTCATTCTGGCACTCAAAGCACCCATAAACCAATGTGGTCTCTCAGCTGTCTGGTAGGCAGCTAGGCACTGTATTGTTCAGATGCTTGAGGTCCAGCTTAGACTTCTGTAACAGAGTGCCTGTGACTTGTGTTACCTTTCTATATTAGTTCTATTATTATGTAATTATATGGATAGCATCATGTGATGCTATCCCTAAAAGTACTATACATCTACTTATGTAAGGCAGCACCTTACTTCATACTTTATAGACAGAACTAACAACTGGTTTTGACTTATGGAGTGTGAACTGTAAGCTGCATGAACTGAAATGGAAACATTACATTTTTTTAAGTCAAACAAGTGTTAACTTGTTTGCAAAGTGGGAACCTGAACTTCTGTGAAAGAAGTTCACTGCCACTAGTTACAATCAGCATGTTAAAATTCTCAATGTGCACCTTTCACAATGGGCACCATAGTGACCATGGAAGGTCAGGTGCTCAGGCCTAGGTCCAATACAGAGTTTGATGGAGCATTGAAGAGTGCTCCATATGAGATATTGGAATTTGCAATGTCACACCATGATGGGAACAGGAAGAGTGCTGTGATGCCAGGAGAACTGCTAGCAGTTACTCTGGTATGACCACCTGCAGGTGGTTGGGAGGATGTTACAGCAGAGGGCTCTCAAGGGCTCTCTACTTGACTGTATCCAACAGCAGAGCCAGGAGGCACCATGGTGTCACGACCCACTCCCTGAAGCCCTGTACACCACCTAACAAACTCCTGCTCCCCCGGAACCCCCCCCCATGCTTTGTCAAACTTCCCCAGCACTCCATGCCTACTCCGGCTAACTCTGGCACCTTCTCGGCTAACTCTGGCACCTTCTTGGCTAACTCTGACGGCTCCCTGGCCAACTCCGACATCTTCCCTGCAGCCACCGGCACTTCCCCTGGACTTCCTGAGCCCCTAAGACCACTCCCCTGCCATGCCTGACCCTATTACACATCATCAACTTGACACCCTGGCTTCCCTGACTTACCCTGAAGTATCACAACAACCTCGGGATGGCCTGCGTTCCCAAGTGATCCCATCAACATATCAATGCAGCCTGCCCCTTGATCACAACCAACACCCATCAACTCTGACAAGCTCTGCCAAGCCCCGCTGCCACAGCTGACATCTCCCAGAGCTCCCCTGTAGTCAGTATATAAGTCGTAGAATAGCTCTTCATACTCTAGTCTGGAGATTGCTTAATGTTACCTATGGTCTGATTGGTTCCTTCTTGTATTTCATGTTTCGTGTCCTGTGTCTTGTTTTCCTCACTCTCAGTCTCCCAGTCTTATCTCATCTCTGTTCCATTATCTTTTTGTTATTATTCCATGTCTCTGCCTGAATCTATTCTCATTTTCATCTTGTCTTCATCCTATTTTGTTCGACTCTGTCTCATCCTGTTTGATTCTGTCTATTGTGTTCAAGTCCTCAACTGTAACATCCTCATGAACTCCACAATTACAATTACAAACCTCCAATGCTCATTACTACCTCTGGACCCTGCTATACACTTGGCTCCAAACCCCATCAATCCCTGTTGATCCCCCATCAGAACTCCAGCTCCACTCCTGTCATCCACATAGCCTCTGCCTCCTCTGCACCCACAACACCCACACACGGACTTATGCCTGTCATGACCCGCTCCCTAGATCCCTAAACACTGCCCCCAACCCCTCCCAATTTCCCGCCTAACTCCCCGGAACCCCGCCCACACTTTCGACGCCCACGCTGGGCAACTCTGACGCTTCTCCGGCAAACTCCGACGGCAACTCCCTATCTGTAGCCATCAACACTCCCTTGAGACCTTCCCCCACCGTTCCTGGCCACGTCATATGTCCCTGACCCCCTACCCTAGTTCACCCGACCCGTCCTGGAGTGCCACGATGTCCCCGGAGCAGCCACGCCCCCAACTGATCCCATCAGAATACCGCCGCGGCCCGACCTTGGATTGTACCTGACACCCGTCGACTCAGCACAGCTCCATCAACCCCCGCCATCATATCCGCCGCCCTCAGAGGCACCCAGTAGTCGGTATATAAGTCATAGAATAACTCCTCGAACCTTAGTCTTGATATTACATTTTACTGGTTTCCTATGTTTCGTCTCTTGTATCATCTCTATTTCTGTTTCTAGGCCTCGAATCTATCTTTTCTCAGTCTCGTCTCGTCTCCGTCTCGTCTCGACTGTACATATTTCCTTTGTTCCTCTGAAAGTTCCCTTGCTTCCTACGTCAGTACGAACTCCGCGCACGCGCTACGACCTGAACATTCTTAACGACAACCCCGGACCTCGCTACCCACTCAGCCCCGGAACCCACCAAGCCCTGGTAATCCCCTGTCCAAACCAACCCCGCCCCCCAACAGCCGAGAAGCCTCCGCCTACTCCGCAATCTACTTGTGCGCCCACTAACTAGCTCTGACACCCGCCCTGGGTCAACGACCAGTACCTCCGGTCTTAGACCCCTCTGAATTACTCAGGACTTATTCGGGCCGCTATCCCTAGGGACCCCTCGCAAGCTTTCCCCACCTCTGCTTCAACTCCGGCGCCTGGTTATAAGCGCAGGACATCGCGTCCGCCTAGTAAGGACTCGCCAGTGTACTGAGCCCCCGTTGTCAGCGGAACCTGACATAATATCAAGACTCCCCCTTACCCCGTTCTCAATGTCTGCGTTTAACCCCGCGTACAACCCAGTCGGTTACCCAACCGACGCCTACGGCTGGCCCATATTGGAAAATTCCTACGCCCCATTCTACCCGGGCCCCTTCGCGGACCAATACATGCCCCGTCACTGGACCCCTGACCCCAACCAGGTGTTCTACGCCCCCTCCATCAGCCAGGGAATACCCCCGGGCTGGCGCCACCCTCCCGCATTCCACGCTGATGGCAACAACCCCCGTATCAACCCCGGAGGATACTCTGCAGCACCCCCCAACCCCGCCTACCTTCCCCCCGCCCATTACTATGCATACCCAATCCCCGCTGCAGCCCCAGTCCCTCCGGAAGCCATGAATAACTATTCCCCACTCCGCCCACCATTCGCCGTTCAAACCCCTCCTTCTCCTAGGCAGCAAAGGATCGAAGCCTACGCCCAGCAACATGACAAAGTCCTCCGCTTCCTCTGCCTGTCCCCTGCGGAATTCGCAAGGCGTACCCGCACCCTCCTTACCAGCCTAGGCTACCCCGATGCCTCCACAACCCCGGAGGTCTGGGCGGACTGACTCCTCGACTTCCACAAACGCTACCTGCAAGGGAACCTCCCGGAGAATACGCAAGGCACCCTGGGCCTCGACAAGAACTTACGGAACGAGCTCCACGCCTTGGTTGAAGAAATCCACACTAGCCCGAACCCCCGCCCCTTCAAAGATCCCCTGGATCCCTCCTGCTCCTTCCACGTGCAACGCGAGGAACCCGTTGGGACATGAAACGAAGCCCCATCTTCTGTTCCCTGCCAGCAGGAAGAACTCAACACGGCCTCCAGCATCTTGAGGAATCTCAACCCCGCGGGGGGGTTGTTCGACCAACCCGCCGCCCACACCCTGGCCCTCTCCGCCTGGCCCCGGGCCAGCTCGGTGCCCAGCACCTTCCGAACCTGGGATCAACCCGCCATCCCCAAAATCCGCTCCTAATGACTGTCCCTACGCGTCGACGACGACAACTGGACCCTCTCCTATATTGACGAGCCGGGCAACCCCACCGACAAACACCCCCCGCACAACGGGCCCCAACAAGACCGACCCCCCCATTTCGACCTCCGCGCCCCTCGTAGCAATGCCCCTCCACCCCGTCCCAATGCCCCAGTCCCCCCACGACAGCCCCTGGGCCCTGGGGCGCCCCGACCTCCTCTTTCTGTCAACCCCTCTCGTCCCCTGCCTGCCCCGATGCCTAACCCCCCCAACGACATCAACTATTTTGGACCCCCGAATTCCGGAGGACCCTCTCCCCCTCGATGGGCCCCGGGACCCGCCCCGGGTAGTGTAGGTCAAAACCCCGGTGGGGGACCACCCAATGGTGGACCCCCAGGAGGATGGGGCCCAGCAATGGACAACTTTCCCCCCCAGCGCAGAAATGGAAACAACTACTACTACTACTACAACGCTGGACCCCCACCTCGAACTCAAAATTCGCAGGATGACACCCGCGACGCACTGGCCCGGGAAGGAAAGCTTGACATCCAGAAGCCCGAACCCTTCACCGGCCGCGACCCCCGGAAGTGGCAAATCTTCCTGACCCAGTGTTTAACTATGTTTCAAGCTAAGCCCATCACTTTTCAGCTTGAGAGCTCACGAGTAGCCTTCGCCGCATCATACTTACAGGGCATCGCCTTCGACCACTACACCGTGCTACTCCGGTTTGACCCAAACAATCCCGTACTCTCCCATTGGCTCGCTTTCACTCAAGAGTTCTTGAGTAAGTTTGGCGTCTTTGACACCGTAGCAGAGGCGGAGGAAAATCTCTTCAACCTCCAAATGCGCGACAATGAACGCTTCACGACCTTCATCGTACAATTCGAACGAGAGGCCTATGAGACCGGCTGGAATTACAACGCCCTCCGGTTCGCCCTCCGTCATGCCCTGCCCCAACGGATCAAGGACGTCCTTCGCCTCGCGCCCAAACAAACCACCTACGACGGGTACAAGGCGCTCGTTACCCAGGTCGACCAACGTTATTGGGAAGATCGCAGCAAAAACACAGCGCCCCGGACCTTGTGGAATACCTCCGGTAACACCAACTGGCAGGCCGGAGCAACCAATGGCATCCGACCCTCCATCCCCGCTAACCCTGCTAACCCTGCACCCCACTTCCCCCCGGGCCGAGGAGTCCCCAACGCTAATCGGCCCCCGGGGCAGCGACCACCCGCCCAGCTCAACGCCGCCGACCTCCACGACACCCCAGTACCTCCGGATACCAATCCCGACGATCGCGACGACATCCCGGACCCCGCCGATGATCAGGAAGCCCTATGCGCAAACAGGATCCAGGACAGTCAGTGGATCGACGTGCCGGAAGAAACGCAGGAGAAACGACGGAAGGAGGGCGCGTGCATCCTATGTGGTGAGCAGGGACATTTTATTTGCAGTTGCCCTAAACAACAGGTGATGGGACGCGCCATGTGGACGATCGACGGAGAAGACTGTAACTACCAGTTCACGGAAAACGAGTTGGCGGTTTAGGTCTGGAAGACGCACTAGACCGCGGACCACCTCCCGACGTCTTCTCTGCCCCAGCCACACTTCTCCGCGCAATGATGCTCGCCCTGGACAACCCCCCAGCACACCTCCCCTCCCACTCCTCCACAAACCTCCTCCTCCGCACCACTCTCCCCTTCACCGACAAACCCGTCCCCACACTGGTCGACAGCAGTGCCACCGATAACTTTGTTGACGAATCCCTGGCAGCGCTCGCCCCACAACCCCTCCACCGTCTCCCCGCCCCGATCCCCCTCAAACTCTTTGATGGAGACTCTACCCCAGCGGGAGACATCACTCATTGCCTAGAAACAACCCTGACCTTCGCCGACGGACAACAGCAAGAACTCCGGCTACTCGTCACAAAATTACACCCCTCCGCCCCCGTTGTCTTAGGGTTCTCATGGCTCCGCTCCACCAATCCCCGCGTCGATTGGCCCAGTCTCACCCTACACCTCGACCAGGACAACCCCGCCAATTCCGGACTGGTACCCTTCCATGTCCCACCCCCCTCCAAGAGCTCCGAGGCCATGATCAACCAACCCCGGACCCCGCCGCAACTTCGCTCTAGGTCTGCGCGATCGTTCGTCATCTATGTCCGACTTGGCGGCTCGCTCAAGGAACTTCCTGCCCTCGTAGACAGCGGCGCCTCCAGTGTCTTCGTCAGCAACCAACTCGACCTCTGATGCAACGACCTCAACAAACCCCTCGAGCTCCAACTCTTCGATGGGAGCCCCGCCACGACAAGAATCACGCAGTACCACAACAACACCCTCACCCTCGATAACGACCTGCAGTTCCAGGCCCAACTCCTCATTACTCAACTACCCCCGTCGACCCCGATTGTGCTCGGACTCCCGTGGCTGCGAGACGTCAACCCCAACATCAACTGGAAGAACCTTACCATGCAATTCCCCGGCCCCGAAGCAAGCTTAGCAGCCGCCATCCACCTCCGCTTCCAGCCTATCCCGGACCCCGACGCCACCCCGGATCCGACTGCTACTTCTACGGGACCCAACCCCGTCGACTCCAGAAGCCTCAACATTAAAATCATCGGCGCCGTCCCCTTTGCGCGCCTCCTATGAGAAGGCACCCCCGCCTTCCAGTTGCAAGTCACACCGGCCCTACCGGAGAAATACCTCCGCGCAGGGACTATCACGCCAGAAAGGAAGACGGAGGAACAGATCCTATCCGAAGTAGTTCCCCCGGAGTATCATGAATTCGCTGACGTGTTCTCCGAAGGAAGTGCCAAGGAACTCCCTCCGCACCGCTCCTACGACCACCAGATCGACCTCGAAGAAGGCACCTCACCCCCGTTTGGCAAGATCGACAACATGTCCGAAATCGAGCTCCGGGCCCTGAAGGAATACCTCGACAACATGCTCGGCAAAGGTTTCATACGTCCCTCGATCTCTGCGGCTGGCACCCCGGTTCTGTTCGCCAAGAAAAAAGACGGATCCCTCCAACTCTGTGTGGATTATCGGGGACTCAACAAAGTCACCAAGAAGAACCGGTACCCCCTCCCCTTAATCGGAGACCTTGTTGATCGCCTTCGCAGCGCCAAGATTTACATGAAAATCGACCTTCGTTCCGGCTACAACAACGTCCGGATCGCCCCGGGGCATGAATGGAAGACCGCCTTTCGCACCCGCTACGGCTTCTTTGAGTATCTCGTAATGCCCTTTGGAATGACTAACTCCCCCGCCACCTTCCAGTACTTCATGAACGACATCTTCCACGACATGAACGACGTCTTTGTCATTGTGTATTTGGACGATATCCTGATCTACTCGAATTCGCCGGCGGAACATTCGGAGCACGTCCGCCATGTCCTGGAACGGCTCCGAGAGTATCACCTTCATGCTAAACCCGAAAAGTGCTCATTTCACACAGCGGAAGTCGAATATCTCGGGGTCATCATCACCCCCGACGGTGTGTGCATGGATCCCGCCAAGGTCGACGCGATACTCAACTGGCCCTCCTCGCGGAACGTCAAGGAGGTACAGTCATTCTTGGGGTTTGCTAACTTCTATCGCCGCTTCATCGACAACTACTCCGGAATTACCAAGCCCCTCAAGCGGCTCACAAGGAAGGACACCCCTTGGGATTGGGACAGCAAGTGCCAGAGCGTATTCCTCCTCCTGAAGAAGGCCTTCACCTCCGCTCCGGTCCTCCGCCATTTCGATCCCTCCCTACCGATCGTGCTCAAATGTGACGCCTCCGACTATGCTATCGCCGGGATACTCTCCCAGTCTAACTCGGAGGGCAAGGATCTCTGCCCCGTCGCCTTCTACACCCGATCAATGATCCCAGCAGAGCTCAACTACGACATTTACGACAAGGAACTCCTCGTGATCGTTGAAGCCTTCCGTCAGTGGCGGGCCTACCTCGAGGGGTCCCCGCACCGCATCCAAGTCTACTCCGATCACAACAACCTGCAATATTTCACGACCACGAAACAGCTCAGCCGCCGCCAGGCTCGATGGTCCGAAACCCTTTCGGAGTACAATTTTACCATTCACTACCGCCCCGGGCGACTCGGCGCAAAGCCCGATGCCCTCACTCGAAGACCTGACGTGTATCCGAAGAAATCGTTCGAAACCGAACGAAATGCATTCAACCATTGAGTGGTAATCCCACCTGAACATCTACATGCCATGCTGATTTTAAACGAAGAAGGAATCCTCCAGCAAATCAGGAATTCACCCCCGGACCCCTTCTTCAACCAGCATGACCCCCGCAACAACCCCGACGAGTCGAGCGTAGACAACCCCTTTTTGCTATCCCCGGACCACCGCCTGCTGCTCCGAAGTGGACGAATCTACGCCCCGGACCACAAGTCCATTCGCCTCGACATACTCTGGCAGCACCACGATCACAAACTCCGGGGGCACCCAGGAATTCGTAAGACCCTTCAACTCATCTCCCGGACTTATTTTTGGCCAGGAATGAAGAAGGACGTCACACGATATGTGAGGGCCTGCGAGCCCTGCCTACAGGCCAAAGTCCCCTGCCATCGCCCCCACGGATTGCTGAAACCCCTCCCCATTGGTCGCTGCCCCTGGTCTTCGATATCGATGGATCATATTGTCGAGCTCCCCGATTCTGAAGGTTTCGACGCAATCCTCGTTGTCGTCTGCCGCCTTACCAAGCAAGCCCTCTTTATTCCCTGCCACACCACTGACACCGCCCCGGATTTCGCCAAACTATTTCTAGAACACGTATTCTCCAAACACGGACTTCCCGACAACATCGTCTCCGACCGTGGACCCCTATTCGTATCTCATTTCTGGCAATTGCTGTGCAAGGCGCTTGAGATCAAAACCAGCCTCTCTACCGCCTACCACCCGGAAACCGACGGGCAAACCGAGCGCGTAAACCAGACATTAGAACAGTATCTTCGCCTCTACGTTAACTATTTACAGAACGACTGGCGCGCGGAGCTCCCCCTCGCCGAATTCACCTACAACAACACGCCTCATTCTGCCACTGGAGTTTCCCCCTTTTACGCCAACAAGGGCTACAATCCCCGACTCACGCTGTCCCTCAAGGACATCCCCTCCCACGTTGCCCACGAAGTTGCCGAGGACCTCCGATCCCTCCACCAATTCCTCCGGGACGAGATCGACACCACCAACCAAGCCTACTCCAAGCACGCCGATGCCCACCGCCAGCCGACCCCCGACTGGCCCCCCGGCACCTTGGTCTGGCTCGACCGACGAAATCTTAAGACCCGGAGGCCCTCTATCAAACTCGACCACAAACGCCTCAGCCCATTCAAGATCCTCCGGAAGGTCTCCACCCACGCTTACAAGCTCAACCTGCCTCTGGGTCTGAAGGGCCTCCACCCTGTGTTCCACGTTCGACTCCTTGAAAGGCACGCTCCAGACCCCTTCCCCGGCCAACGCCCCAGCCGACCGCCCCCCATTGAAGTCGAGGACGAGTACCACTACAAGGTTGACGAGATCCTCGATTCCTGGGTAGTTCGCGGCCGACTCCAGTACTTGGTCCGCTGGAAGGGCTACGGGCCTGAGGATGATACGTGGGAGCCCCGAAGGAACCTTGACAGAGCCCCCGACGAAATCCAGGACTTCCACCGACGGAATCCCGCCAAGCCCCAGAACCCCCGGGACTGACCCAACACAGATGGCAATAGTGGGCGTAACCCCCACCTCTAGGTTCACCAGGGATTCAACTCCCACCAATACTCTCCTACGTGTTTCCACTTACTCCTCTCCTCGCTCTATCTGAAACTCCCCACACTCAGCAGAAGGCCCAACGACTGTATAAGAACAAGTAGTGTACACGTATATACTCAAACAAGAAAGGGGCAGAGAACAAGTCAGCAACGGGGTCCAAATTCCCCTCACCCTCCCTCCTCCTCCGACCCTAACCCCGCTACCCTTCCCACCATGAACACCTCCAACTGTGCCACTACCGCCGCCAGAACCTCGGGTTGCCCGGGGAGCAGTTCCCCCATGTCCGTCGCTATCTCCCACCATGCCCCGGGGTCTGCCGTCGCCCTCCGCCAATGCCCTGCCAACAGACGCCCCATCTGCGTTACCCCTTGACCCAACTCCGGCGGAAGGTCCCCGGGCATCCTCACCAACCCATCGTGGATGGACCCCAGTGCTGCCGACGCTCTGTCGAGAAGGATGCAATGCTCCTGGGCCCAGTCTGTGGAACCCGAGTCAACGCTTAGGAGAAGAAAGCGGGAAAACCACTCACGAAGCACTCCTCGCTGGCCCGAGGCCGCCTCATTGGCGAGCCACTCCTCCCGCCGCCGCGCCCTCTCCGCCGCCGCCCGGACTTCCCCAGCGCTGGAACCCTGCTGAGCCTCCCGCACCCCTGGGCCCCCTGCCTGCTGCGCCGCCACCTCCGCCGCTTCCGCTCGCGCCTGCAAATGCACCATCCGCACCTCCAACTCCTGCAGACGAGATAAACGCTCCATGGCAGTCCCGACGGCGACGTCCTTGTCCTTCCGCGCCAGGTCCCGTTCCCTCCAAACCCCGTCCAACTCCCGTCAAGCCCCGTCCCTCTCCTCCCGTACCCCCTGAATCTCCCCCTCACATGCGACCAACAACCGTTCCAAGCCCTCTACCCGACGCCGCAGATAGGCCTCCGCAACTGACCACGACCCGTCCACGGACTGCTCAATGGGGGCTCCGGACGTAGGGGAATACACCGCGGAACCAGGGGGGCCCCCCATTACCTGCTCACCCTGCGCCCGCTTACTGGGACCCGCCTCGGGTGAAGGGCATGCCCTCCATTTCCCCTTCTCCTGCCTGGAAGGGGCCCCCTCCTTCCGCCCACCCCGCGGAGGACCCACCTTCATGACAGACGCGCTAACCTGTTCCCCTTCCCCAGCCCTGGAGCCCCTCCCTGACACCCTGCCCTTCCGTCTCTCCTCCAGCTGTGCTGCGACCCAACCCTGATCCCACCCTTGCTCCGCCGCGACGCAAACAGCCCGCCAACTCAGGGTGACGGAACACTTCTCGTGCCGCAAACGGCATGGAAGGCACACTGACGTGTCCCGCCGCACCCCCGATGCCGGTTCCTCAAACTCACACTGCTCCCCTCGTCGGGTACAAGACGCACACTGCAAGGGCATGTTGGTCCGGGAGACATGAAGCTAAGTGGCCACTCACCGGGGCCGCCGCCTGACACCACTCGAGGGTGGGGGGACCCCTCGCCCGACCCACTGCCTTGGCAAACTGCTCCGGCATCACCTCCGCCTGCACCACCCTCGAACCCTCTGGAACAAGTCGAACCACCCCCGGGCAAATGCCAGGCTTGGAACGCGTAGAAGTAACCACGCCCGCCGGGGGCTGCGTTGCATCCGCACCAGACGGTGGCCCTGAGGGACCAGCCACGGCCGCGGACAACTCTGCGAGGGGACAATCAGTGTTCTGGGATACATAGAACGGGCCGCACTCACGACTACGGTACATTGCCTCGACCCGATGGCCATCTTGGCGACCCTCTGAATCTTCAGAGGACGACGGCTGGGAAGGCGGGGACGGCAACCTAGATGCTGTGGGAGAATAAGCTGAAGAAGACATCGCAACAAGCTGGTGGACTCCTGGGTGCGTCCACTCCTTTTTAATGAATCAAGAAGGGGCCCCTGACAAACGGCGGCCGCACCTCGACTTCCTTCCCCATGCCGCCGCCGCTCGCTGCGGTTTGATCAATATTGATCAACTTCGATTCCCACGCCCTACCAATGCCTGACTCGCTCCCCGCGTCTCGAGGGTCTCGACGCTGAAGGGGGGGTGATGTCACGACCTGCTCCCGAGATCCCTAAACACTGCCCCCAACCCCTCCCGATTTCCCGCCTAACTCCCCGGAACCCCGCCCACACTTTCGACGCCCACGCTGGGCAACTCCGACGCTTCTCCGGCAAACCCCGACGGCAACTCCCTATCCGTAGCCATCAACACCCCCTTGAGACCTTCCCCCACCGTTCCTGGCCACATCATACATCCCTGACCCCCTACCCTAGTTCACCCGACCCATCCCAGAGTGCCACGACGTCCCCGGAGCGGCCGCGCCCCCAACTGATCCCATCAGAATACCGCCGCGGCCCAACCTTGGATTGTACCCGACACCCGTCGACTCAGCACAGCTCCGTCGACCCCCACCATCATATCCGCCGCCCTCGGAGGCACCCAGTAGTCGGTATATAAGTCATAGAATAACTCCTCGAACCTTAGTCTTGATATTACATTTTACCGGTTTCCTATGTTTTGTCTCTTGTATCATCTCTATTTCTGTTTCTAGGCCTCGAATCTATCTTTTCTCAGTCTCGTCTCGTCTCCGTCTCGTCTCGACTGTACATATTTCCTTTGTTCCTCTGAAAGTTCCCTTGCTCCCTACGTCAGTACAAACTCCGCACACACGCTACGACCTGAACATTCTTAACGACAACCCCGGACCTCGCTACCCACTCAGCCCCGGAACCCACCAAGCCCTGGTAATCCCCTGTCCAAACCAACCCCGCCCCCCAACAGCCGAGAAGCCTCCGCCTACTCCGCAATCTACTTGTGCGCCCACTAACTAGCTCTGACACCCGCCCTGGGTCAACGACCAGTACCTCCGGTCTTAGACCCCTCTGAATTACTCAGGACTTATTCGGGCCGCTATCCCTAGGGACCCCTCGCAAGCTTTCCCCACCTCTGCTTCAACTCCGGCGCCTGGTTATAAGCGCAGGACATCGCGTCCGCCTAGTAAGGACTCGCCAGTGTACTGAGCCCCCATCGTCAGCGGAACCTGACAATGCCTGAACCCTGCCAAGTCTGTCCCCCTCCCTGCAACTCATCCTCTACTCCTCCAGACCTCCCTGGACTTGCTCGGATCCATCTCCCCTGGCTATCCTCACAAATCCCCAGTGCTTAGAACACCTCTGAGTGCTTGGTTATCAGTGCAGGGAATCACGTTTGCCTAGTAAGGACTTGCCCAGTGTAGCTGAGCCCCCATGGTCAGCAGAACCTGACATAATCTCAAGACTCTCTCTTACCCCACTTGTGATGTCTGCACTAACCCTGCCTGCACATCCAACAAACACCTCCAATGTCTGTGACTGGCCTATGCTTGGAAACCACTATGATTCATATTGCCCTGCCCAATTTGCTAAGGCACATTGAGTTGTGGATCTGACACAAAATGTCTCTTCCGCCCCAGTTACATCCATACAATGGCTCTATCCATGGACACCCTCTTACAGCTCCCACACTCCCCCACCATCTCTGCCAGCTCTGCTCCTCACAGAGGCCGACCCCAACATCACCCAAAACCCTGGCAACAATTCAACCCAGTGATTGACAACTTCTCTGACACTGCACCCTCACCCCTCTAACAACAGTAGCAAAGGCCCCGCCAGGAAAAGCTGCTCACCACATGAAAGACCAATCGCCAACCTCCTCCAAGACAACAATGAGACCTCCGAGAACACATTCCCCCGAACCCCGCCATTGGACCCTCCAACCCACAGCAGCCCCGTGCACCATCAGGAACAGACCCAGTGGGTTTCTGACAATATCAAGTCTGTCCACAACCCCAATAGCAGAACCCCACCATCAGATCATCCAACTTTCACACCCATCCCTGAGAAGGCCCACCCTCCAAAACTAGCCCTGCTGCTGACTGGAATCAAACCTAACCCAGCAACCTTATCCACAATGATACAAGATTCCAAGACCAATGCTAATCCCCAATTACAGAACCCACTTCCGGGATCAGTTAGGACCCCTCAGTTGACTCGGCCATCACCTCTGCCAACAAATGAAGGGGCCCTGACACCTCTGACCTGACCCCAACAACTCTGGAACAAGACCAAGGAATCCCCGAGCTTCTAGGAATGGCTACACCCCCCCGCCCCACTGCTTGAAGCACAGCCCAGAGTTCACAAGGAGAACCCTAGCACCTTGACCTCAAGGAAGAACAACTCTGGACCCCCACCCACTACTTCAGCACCTGCCTACTACCTTGACCACCTTCTCTGTATGACCTGGAACCCCCAACATTAAAGACCCTTGATGCCAACCCTCCCTGCACACCACCCCCAGATGTAAACTCTGCCACCAGACTCTGCCACCTCCCACAAGTAAACCCCAGCACAGGAGTTACTCTGAACTAACTATAGGAAAAATGGCCCTACATGAAGTAGTTCCCGAAGTACTCTAAAATCGCTGACTTGTTCACATAAGGGAGGGAGAAGCTCCACCATCATCCCAGAGACAGCCAATCAACCCACTCAAATGTCCTGACAATCCAAGAGCATATGCTCTGACATCTAGGGGAGACTCCCTTGCTAGGACCAACGACCCAAATAACCCTGCACTGACTTGAAGCTGCCCTGATCCACTTCTCTGACCCACTCCAGATTCTAGCAACATGACTCTGGGGCCCCCACTCCAACTCCAATATCCAACCAAGGGGACCTACAATGCCAGCCCCACACTCCGTACAACCCTGCCCCTATGCCAGAAGATGTCTATCAAGCAGGGACTGCATCAACAGAGTAACCCAAAACAAACCCCATGTGAAGTAATCTCCCAGAGTACCCTAAAAGTTGCTGATGCCTTTCCCAAGAAGCAAGCAGTGCCTCTCCCCACTGCCACCCCCACATTCACAACAACTTCCAGGCCACTCTGGAACACAAATGAAGAGTTGCCTCAACCCTGCTGTGACTCCTGGGGAGTCCCACTCCAATGCCTCCCTGTGACTGACTTTCCTGCCACCCCCCAACAATCGTGAACAACCATCTTCCCCCATCCAAGCTCAGCTCCAGGAGCCACTGCCACTCCTACACAACAACTCTGCTGCTCTGCAAAAACCCCCCCCACTCGAGAGCTTCCTCTCTGATTCACAACACAACCCCACCAACAAGTTAAGACCCAACCCCAACCCCCACATTGACTCTGGACCCCTGGTACTCATGCTTGAAACTACGGACTGACAAAATGTGCTTCAGACCCCTCCCTCCACCTACACCTCCCCCAAAAGCCAACACAACCAACAAACCCCCACCAAGTGACCCTTGTATTGACTCAGGGACCACCCACTTCTTCCCCGATGAAGGAACCACCAATCCCCAGAAGGAACAACCCATAGAACAAGCCCCAAAGCATCTCCACTGAGGCAAGCCATTTCCCAACCAACCCCCATGCTGCCCCCTGCCCAAAAGAAACATCCACCAATACAACCCCAACAGACTCTTAAACTCTAGAGAGTGTCAGAATTATGTGACCTGGAACCTTCAAAATTCAACTCCGGACTCAAAGAAACTGGTCGGGACTGATCACCCCACACCCTGCCCCCTTGGTCATCGACACTCCAGAGTGCACCAAGGCACCACCCGAACATGCCTGCCCACAGACGCAATACTCTGGAGCATGACTTTGACCTGGACCAACACCCCGGAGCACAGCAAAATCCAATTCCGAGTACCCTTCACCAAAAACAATACTCCAGAGCTTGCCCCAACAACCCCGGGGCTAGCTGACACAGATGGCACTAGTGGGCCTAACCCCTGCCTCTGGATCCACTAGGGATTCAACTCCCACCAGCACCCCTGTGTGTTTTGCTTACCTCGCCCTTACACAAATTAAAGTCTCACTTTGCACACCCAGAAATGATGAGGAAGTATTGAAAAGTACAAGAAATATATGATATAAGGTGGAATGGGGTGGCAAACTCAAAGACAACAAGAAGCAGGACCCGGCCGCCCCCTCACTCCTCCCCCAGAACCCCCACCATCCCTACCCCCAAATCAATCTCCATCTGGGCCCGCACCACTGCCAAGACCTCCACCAGCCTGGGCAAAGCCTCCCCCGCATCTGCCACCACTTCCCACCATGACCCCAGGGCCACTGCATTACGCCGTTGATGCCCTGCCAGCAACCTCCCCACCCTCACCATCCCCTGCTGCAACTCCAGAGGCTGACCCACAGGCATCTGTGCCAACCTGTCTTGAATCGACGTGAACGCCACAGAGGCACCATCCAAGAGAACCCGGTGCTCCCACACCCAACCTGGCCCCAAACATGATCCATTTAGTAACAGGTGGAGAAGTGGGAGCAACACTTACAAAGAATTCCCACATGCCCTGAAGTGGCCTCATTGGCTAGCCAATCCTCCCTCCGCCTTGCTACCTCCAACTCTGCCCATAGCAGACCAGCCTCCAGCACCATTTCCCACTCCTCTGCCTCCTCCATGGGCCACCCCTCCTGCTGCATTGGATGCTCCTGCAAGCCCCATACCTCTGGCACTCGCTCTGGTGCCCCCCGCTCCGAGGTGTTCCACACCCACTCCAATGCCTCCTTTTCTGCCCGTGCTGTGTCTCAATCCTCCCTCACCTGTTAAAGCTCCTCCTCCCACACCATCAACGCTGCCATTAGCACCTCTGTGATCAAAGGCAGGGGCTCCAGAGAACTTGATGCCCATCCTAAGGCTGCGTCCAGGGTAGGAGAGTGAATGTGAAACTCCAGAAAACCTGCCATTGGCTCGTACCCCCATGGCCTCTTGCTGGGCCCCGCCCCCAATGGTGGGGAAGCTCTCCACTTCCTGCAGTCTGCTACCGAGGATGCCCCCTCCCTCCACCCACCTCGCAGAGGCCCCACCTGCCCCGCAGACTGCCCCAAGCTCACCTCCCCCAACATCTGGGTCCTCTGTGCCTTGCCCAGCTGACTCCGCACCCAGTCCTCATCCCACTCCTGCTCCATGGCAATGCATGCCACTTGCCACTCCAACGAGATCGAGCACTTCTTGTGGTTCACATGACACAGAAGGCAAATGGAAGTATCATGCTGTGAACCCACAGAGGGCGCATCAAAGATGCAGGCCTCACTCTGCTGCATGCAGAGAACACACTGAGAACAACAGATCAGTGCAGGCAACAAAAGGGAACTCAAAGACTCACCAGGGCCTCATTTTGGCACCATTCCAGCATTGGGGGGCCCTGAGCCCATGCTAATGCCCTTGCAAACTCCTCCACCATCACCTCCACCTGAGGGATTTGCTGCAGTGGAGGGACCCCTTCTGCATCCCCCGCCACCAATTGGGCACCACGGGATGAAATTTGGCCCACCTAGGGCCCCCTGGAGAACCTGCCACTACCGCAGACAACTCTGTAGAACTCTGTCAGCCACCCCAAAGAAACAGGTCAATGCTGCTCACAACTCCGGTATATTGTACTAGCTTGGTGCTGACACTCGAACTCCTCCCCCTCACTGTCATACATGATCACCACATCCACATCTGAAATCAACAGGGTGGGGGAAGCGGCTGAATAACTAGGAGGGGACATGACAAAGAATTTGAGGGAGCTCTGGGGTACGTCCAAGGCCTTTTAATTGATTAGAAAGAACCCCCTAATGCAGTGGTGGCCACACTTTGACTTTGCCTCCCATGCCGCTATCACTTGCTGCAGATTGATCAATATTGCTGGGCTTCGACTCCCACACCCCGCCGATCCCTGACCTGCCTCCCCACATCTCAAGGGTCTCAACGCTGAAGAGGGGGTGGTGTCATGACCTGCTCCCTGAAGCCCTGTACACCGCCCGACAAACCCCTGCTCCCCCGGAACCCCCCCTAATGCTTTGTCAAACTTCCCCAGCACTCCACGCCTACTCCAGCTAACTCCGGCACCTTCTCGGCTAACTCTGACGGCCCCCTGGCCAACTCCAACATCTTCCCTGCAGCCGCTGGCGCTTCCCCTGGACTTCCTGAGCCCCTGGGACCACTCCTCTGCCATGCCTGACCCCATTACATATCATCAACTCGACACCCTGGCTTCCCTGACTTACCCTGAAGTATCACAACAACCTCGGGACAGCCCATGTTCCTAAGTGATCCTATCAACATATCAATGTGGCCTGCCCCTTGATCACAACCGACACCCATCAACTCCGACGAGCTCTGCCAAGCCCCGCTGCCACAGCTGACATCTCCCAGAGCTCCCCCATAGTCAGTATATAAGTCGTAGAATAGCTCTTCATACTCTAGTCTGGAGATTGCTTAATGTTACCTATGGTCTGATTGGTTCCTTCTTGTGTTTCATGTTTCGTATCCTGTGTCTTGTTTTCCTCACTCTCAGTCTCCCAGTCTTATCTCATCTCTGTTCCATTATCTTTTTGTTATCATTCCATGTCTCTGCCTGAATCTATTCTCATTTTCATCTTGTCTTCGTCCTATTTTGTTCGACTCTGTCTCATCCCATTTGATTCTGTCTATTGTGTTCAAGTCCTTGACTGTAACATCCTCATGAACTCCGCAATTACAATTACAAACCTCCAATGCTCATTACTACCTCCGGACCCTGCTATACACTTGGCTCCAAACCCCATCAATTCCTGTTGATCCCCCATCAGAACTCCAGCTCCACTCCTGTCATCCGCATAGCCTCTGCCTCCTCTGCACCTGCAACACCCACACACAGACTTATGCCTGAACCCTGCCAAGTCTGTCCCCCTCCCCCACAACCCATCCTCTACTCCTCCGGACCTCCCCAGACTTGCTTGGATCAATCTCCCCTGGCTATCCTCACAAATCCCCAGTGCTTAGAACACCTCTGAGTGCTCGGTTGTCAGTGCAGGGAATCATGTTCACCTAGTAAGGACTTGCCCAGTGTAGCTGAGCCCCCATGGTCAGCGGAACCTGACATATGAGCCCCTGTGGTCAGCAGAACCTGACACATGGCATCAGCAGACCAGAGGAAAACCCCTTTGTATGTGCCCACAGCGCTGAGGCTGGAAGGACTCCAATCCTTCCCAGTTGCCATGAGAGGTCAGATTGACTCCTCAATAGTGGGCACACCTCTGAGGAATGAGAAAGACTCCTCATACAGGACTCATGGTCCTGTACAATTGTGAGCCGGGCCTACACTGGGTATGCAATTGTCAGCTCTAGCAGCATTTATTGAGACAATACCAGAGGATGTCAGAGACACCTGTGATACAGATAGTGAGGCTGATCCAGACAATATCCTTTGTAGAAGGGTGATGGCATTCTGGTAGAACCATGTTGAGGTTTCTAAGACCTCAACTCAGCAACATTTTGTCAGGTTCTGCTAACTATGGGGGCTCAGCTACACTGGGCAAGTGCTTACTAGGCAGACACAACACCCTGTGCTTATAACCTAGCACTCTGGGGTCAATGCAGGCTAGAGGGACTTGTGAGGGAAAGCCAAGGGAAGCAGTCTGAGCAAGTCTGGAGTGATCTGGGGAAGTCTAAGACCAAGTATATTAAACATTGGGCTTGGACAGGCATCAGGGACAAGTTTGTAGGCACACAAATAGATTGTAGGGTGAGTAGAGGCTTTGCAAATGATGGGAGCAGAGCCAGAGTTGAATGGGGAATCTGTCACAACCCACCTCCTGGGCCCCCAACATTGTTCCCAACCTGCCTGCTTCCCAGGAGTCCCTCCTCCAATGCCTCATCAAAACCCCCAACCATCAAACACCCTCCATGGCCACCCCATGTAACTCCAATGCTTCTTTAGCAAACCCCAATGGCAGCTCCCTAGCTAACTCCAACAACCTTCTCTACAGCTGTCAATGCTTCCTTTGACTCTCCTGAGCTCCTGGAACTCTCCCCCACTATTCCTGACTCTGTCATGCATCTCTGGCTCACCACCCTGACTCACCTGACCTCTTCTGGAGCATCATGACAACCCCAGAGTGACCCACATTCTCAACTGATCCCATCAGAATATTGCTATGGCCCACCCCTTGATTGCAACTGACACCCATCAACTCTGCACAGCTCCATTGAGCCCTGCTGCCACACCCACTGCCCCTCCCCAAGCTCTCTAGTAGTCAGTATATAACCCATAGAGTAGCACCTCGTACTCCAGTCTTGATATTGCATTAACTGGTTACTTGTGTCTTGTGTTTCTTTCTGTCTTTGTTTCTAATTTTAGTCTCAAATCTATCTCTTTTCTCAGTCTCACCTTGTCTTGCCTCCATCTTGTCTTGATTGACTCTATTTCCTTTGTTTCTCTAAGTTCTTTTCAACTCCAATGTCAGTATAAACTCTATGCATGTGCTATGACCCCTGAACATTCTTACAACAACTCCAGACCCTGCTCCTTGCTCAGCACCAGAACTCATCAAGTCTTAATTGATCCCCCATCAAACTCTGGCTCTGCCTCCATCATTTGCAAAGCCTCTGCTTGCTTTGCAATCTATTTGCATGCATACAAACTTCTTTTTAATGCCCACCCAAGCCCAACACCTAATATACTTGGTCTTAGACTTCTCTAGACCACTCTGGACTTGCTTGGACCACTCCCATTAGCTTCCCCTTGCAAGTCCCTCCACTCCATGCCAATCCTGGAGTGCTAGGTTATAAGTGCAGGGCATTGTGTCTGCCTAGTAAGGACTCACCCAGTGTAGCTGAGCCTCCATAGTCAGTGGAACCTGACATAATATCAAGACTCCCCCTTACCCCATTCTCAATATCTGTATACAACCCCACATACAACCCTGTTGGCTACCTAACTGACATCTACAGTTGGCCAGTCCTTGAAAACCCATACACCCCATTCTATCCAGGCCCTCCTACAGATCAGTACATTCCCCACCATTAGACCCCTAACTCCAACCAGACATTCTAACTCTCCTTGTCAACTTAGGCTACTCTGACACCCCTGCAATGCCAGAAGTTTGGGCAGATTGGCTCCTTGACTTCTACAAATGCTACTTGCAAGAAAACCTCCCTGAAACTATGTAAGGCACCCTGGTAATCAATGCTGATTTAGGGAATGAGCTTCATGCATTGGTCAAAGAAATCCACACCAGTCCAAACCCCCATCCATTCAAAGACTCTCTAGACCCCTTCTGCTCCTTCCATGTGGAATGCAAGGAATCTGTCAAAGTGAAGCCCCATCTCCCATTCCCCACTAGTAAGAAGAACTTGATGCAGCCTCCAGTATCTTGAGGAACCTCAACCCTGCAGGAGGATTGTTCAACCAACCTGCCACTCACCCCTTGGCCCTCTCCACTTGTTCTTAGGCCAACTCCATCCCCAGCACCTTCTGTACATGGGATTAACCTGCCACCTCTGAACCCCATGCACAATGGCCACCCCCAATGCATTGACAACAACAACCGGACTCTCTCCTATAGCAATGAGCCTAATAACCCTGCTGACAAGCCTGCCCCATGCAATGGCCCTTCCTGAGACAGGCCTCCCCACTTTGATCTTCATGCCCCTCATGTCAATGCCCCTCTACCCTGCCAGAACATTCCAGTCCCTCCAAGACAGCCCATAGGCCCCGGAGCACCCCAACCTCCATTTTTCTCCAACCTCCCTCACCCCCTACCTATTCTAATGCTCAACCCCCTCTCTGCCAATACAAATTACTTTAGACCCCCTACCTCCAGAGGACTCCCTCCTCCTTGATGGGCCCCAGGGCCTCCTCTGGGCAATGCAGGCCAACCCCCCAGCAGAGGGCCTCCCAATAGCAGACCACTTGGAGGATGGGGCCTGGCCATAGACAACTTCCCCTCCCAGCATGGAAATAGAAACAACTACTATTACTACTACAATGCCAGACCCCCGCTCCAAACTCAAAACACACAGGATAATACTGGTGATGCACTGGCTTGGGAAGGAAAACTTGACATTCAAAAGCCTGAACCTTTCACTAGCTGTGACCCCCAGAAGTGGCACATCTTTCTAACAGTGTCTAATAATGTTTCAAGCTAAGCCCATTACCTTCTAGCTTGAGAGCTCACAAGTAGCCTTTGTTGCATCATATTTGCAGGGTATTGCCTTTGACCATTACACTGTGCTACTCTAGTTTGATCCCAACAACTCTGTACTCCCCAATTGGCTCACTTTCACACAGGAATTCTCTAGTAAGTTTGGTGTCTTTGACACTGTAGTGGAAGCAGAGGAGAACCTCTTCAACTTCCAAATGCACAACAATGAATGCTTCATGACCTTCATTATACAATTCAAATGGGAAGCCTACAAAACCAGGTGCAATTACAATGCTCTTCAATTTGCCCTCTGTTGCACTCTGCCTCAACAGATCAAGGACATCCTTTATCTTATGCCCAAGCAAACTACATATGACAGATACAAGGCACTTGTTACCCAGGTTGACCAGCATTACTGGGAAGACCGGAGTGAGAACACAGCACTACAGACCTCATGGAACAACACCAGCAACACCAATTGGCAGACTGGAGCAACTAACAGCAATTGACCCTTGATCCCCATCAACTCCACACCCTGTCTTTCCCTAAGCTGAGGGCCTTCCAGTGCCAAGCAACCCCCAGAACAATGCCCTCCTGCCCAATTCAATGCCATCAACCTCCATGAGGCCCCAGAACTTCTAGATGCTAACCCCAATGACCTCAATGACACTCTGGATTCTACCAACAACCAAGAAGCCCTATGTGTGAACAAGATTTGGAATAGGCCATGGATTGATGTACTGGAGAAGACTTAGGACAAATGACAGAAGGAGGGTGCATGCATTCTATGTGGTGAGCAGGGACACTTTATCAGTTAGCTGTCCTAAATGCCAGGTGATGGGATGCACTATGTGGACTATTAATGGAGAAGGCTATGACTACCAGTTTATGAAAAACAAGTTAGCAGTTTAGGTCTTGAAGATGCACCAGACTGTGGACCAGACTCCAACATCTTCTCTGCTCTGGCCACACTTCTCTGTGCAATGGTATTTGCCCCAGACAACTTCCCAGCACACCTCCTCTCCCACCCCTCTACCACCCTCCTCCTCAGCACCACCCTCCCCTTCTCTGACAACTCCGTCCCCACACTAATTGACAGCAGCACCACAGATAACTTTGTTGACAAATCCCTAGTGGTGCTTATCCTCTAACACCTCTAACACCTCCTCACTCTGATCCTCCTCAAGCTCTTTGACAGCAACCCCACTCCTGCTGGAGATATCACACATTGCCTGGAGATGACCATGACCTTCACTAATGAACAACAACAAGAACTCTGATTACTTGTCATGAAACTACACCCCTCTGCCCCCATCATCTTAGGCTTCTCATGGCTCCACTCCACCAATCCCTGCATTGACTGGCCCAGCCTTACCCTCTGCCTTGACTGGGACAACCCAATCAACTCCAGACTAGTGCTCTTTGATGTCTCACCCCCCTCTGAGAACCCTAAGACCATGATCAACCAACCTCAGACTCCCCTACAGCTCTGCTTGAAGTCTGCACAGTCATTTGTCATCAGTGGTTGACTTGACAGCTTGCCCAAGGTCCTCTCCACCCTTGTGAACAGTGGTGCCTCTGGCACCTTTGTCAGCAGCCAACTTGACCTCTGATGCAATGACCTCAACAAACTCCTTGAGCTCCAACTCTTTGATAGAAGTCCCACCACAATAGGAATCACTCAATACCATGACAACACCCTCACCCTCAACAATGACCTACAATTTCAGGCCTGGCTTCTCATCACTCAACTCCCTCTGTTGAGTCCAATCATGCTTGGACTTCTGTGGCTGCAAGACGTCAACCTGAACATCAACTGGAAAAACCTCACCATGCAATTTCCCAGCCCCAAAGCAAGTCTAGCAGCTGCCATCCCCTTCCACCTCCAGTCCATCTCAAACTTTGATGTCCCCAACCCTGACTCCAGCACCTCCAGAGCAACTCAAAGCCTCTCAATCTTCGACAGTGACCTAGAACATAAAGAAGATGCACCCCCACCTTGGTCACCCTCAATCAAATCATGACAGCTGCCCTCCAACATACTCTGGAATCAATACAAAGGCCTGCAGTACCCCAACCAGCAATGCTCAACCCCTCCAAATGACTCTGCCACCACTCCAGACTCAACTACTACCACTCCATTGCCCCCCTCCATTGACTCTGGAAAACTTGACATCAAAATCATCAGTGCCATCCTCTTTACACACATCTTACAAGATGGCACCCCCACCTTCCAGTTACAAATCATGCTAGCCCTACTGGAGGAGCACCTCCATGCAGAAACTACTCTGCCAGAGTGCAAAACAGAGGAGCAGATCCTATGTGAAGTAGTTTCCCCAGAGTATCATGAATTTGCTGATGTGTTCTCTGAAGGAAGTGCCAAAGAACTTCCCCCACACCACTCCTATGACCACAAGATTGACCTCAAAGAAGGCACCTCACTCCCATTTGGCAAGATCTACAACATATCTGAAATTGAGCTCTGGGCCCTGAAGGAATACCTTGATGATATGCTCAGCAAGGGCTTCATATGCCCATCAATCTCCACTGCCAAGGCTCCAGTCTTGTTCACCAAGAAGAAGGATGCATCACTTCAACTCTATGTAGATTATTAGGGACTCAACAAAGTCACTAAAAAAACCAGTATTCCCTCCCCCTGATCAAAGACCTTGTTGACTGCCTCCACAGTGCCAAGATTTACACAAAGATAGATCTCCACTCTGGCTACAACAACATCTGGATTGCTCTGGGACATGAATGGAAGACCATGTTTGCACCTGCTATAGCCTCTCTGAGTACCTAGTAATGCTCTTTGGAATGATTAACTCCCCTGCCACTTTCTAGTATTTCATGAATGACATCTTCTATGACATGAATGTCTTTGTTATTGTGTACCTGGATGATATATTGGTCTACTCAAATTTCTCAGAGGAGCATTTGGAGCATGTCTGCCACATTCTAGAACAACTCTGGGAGTACCACCTTTATGCCAAGCCCAAGAAATGCTCCTTCCATACAATGGAGGTCAAATACCTCAGAGTCATTGTCACTCCTGACAGTGTGCACATGGACTCCACCAAGATCAAAGCCATACTCAACTGGCCTCCACCACGGAACATCAAGGAGGTACAGTTATTCCTGGGGTTTGCTAACTTTTATTGCTGATTCATTGACAACTACTCTGGAATCAACAAACCCCTCAACCGATTGATGTGGAAGGACACCCCTTTGGAATGGGACAGAAGTGTCAAAGTGTGTTCCTCCTCCTCAAAAAGGCCTTCACCTCTGCTTCAGTCCTCTGCCACTTCAACCCCTCCCTGCTGATTGTGCTTGAATGTGATGCTTCTGATTATGCCATTGCCAGAATACTCTTCCAGTCAGACTCTGGAGGCAAGGACCTCTGCCCCATCACCTTCTACACCCACTCAATGATCCCTGCAGAGCTCAACTACAATATCTACAATAAGGAACTCCTCACAATCATTGAAGCCTTCCATCAGTGGCAGGCCTACCTCAAGGAATTCCTGCACCACATTCAAGTCTATTCCAACCACAACAATCTGCAATACTTCATGACCACAAAGCAACTCAGCTGCTGCCAAGCTTGATGGTCCAAAACCCTCTTAGAATATAACTTTACCATCCACTACTGCCCCAGATAGCTTGGTACAAAGCCCAACACCCTCACTCAGAGGTCCAACATGTATCTGAAAAAGTTATTTGAAGCCAAGCAAAATATGTTTAACCATCAAGTGGTAATCCCTCCTGAACATCTACATGCCTTGCTGATTTTAAATGAAGAAGGAATCCTCTACCAAATCAGAAACTCACCCCCAGACTCCTTCTTCACCCAGCATGACCCCTGCAACAACTCCACCAACAAGTCAGACATCAAGGACCCCTTTATGCTATCTCTGGACCACTGCCTTCTACTCCAGAGTGGACAACTTTATGCTCTAGACCACAAGTCCATTCACCTCAACATACTTCAGCAACACCACAACTACAAACTCCATGGGCACCCAGGAATTTGTAAGACCCTTCAGCTTGTCTCCCAGACTTACTTTTGGCCAGGAATGAAGAAGGACATCATGCAATATGTCAGGGCCTGCAAACCTTGTCTCCAAGCCAAGGTACCCCACCACTGCTCTCATAGACTACTAAAGCCCCTCCCTATTGGTCAGTGCCCCTGGTCCTTGATCTCAATGGACCACATCATTGAACTCCCTGACTTTGAAGGTTTCAACATGGTTCTTGTCATTGTCTGCTGCCTCACCAAACAAGCTCTTTTCATCCCCTGCCACACCACTGACAATGCTCTGGAGTTTGCCAAATTATTCCTTGAATACGTATTCTCCAAGCATGGACTCCTGGATGACATCATCTCTGACTGTATTTGTATCCCATTTTTGGCAATTGCTATGCAAGGTGCTCAAAACAAAAACCAATCTCTCCACCACCTATCATCCAGAGACCAATGGACAGACAGAACAAGTGAACCAGATGTTGGAACAGTATCTCCACCTCTATGTTAACTATTTACAAAATGACTGGCATGCAGAACTCCTCCTTGCTAAGTTTACCTACAACAACATGCCTCATTCCACCACCAGAGTTTCCCCCTTCTATGCCAGCAAGGACTACAACTCTCAACTTATACTATCCCTCAAAGATATTCCCTCCCACATTGCCCACAAAGTTGCCAAAGACCTCCAGTCCCTTCACCAGTTTCTCTGGGATGAGATCAACACTACCAATTGAGCCTACTCCAAGCACACTGATGCCCAACACAAACTGACCCCCAACTGGCCCCCTGGCACCTTGGTCTGGCTCAATTGATAAACTTTCAAGACTTGGAGGCTCTTTGTCAAGCTCAACCACAAACGTCTTAGTCCTTTCAAAGTCCTCTGAAAGGTTTCCACACATGCTTACAAGCTCAACCTACCCCCAGGCCTGAAGGGCCTCTACCCTGTGTTCCATGTATGACTCCTTGAAAAACATGCTCCAGACTCCTTCTCTGGGCAATGCCCCCATCAACCACCCCCCGTCAAAGTTGAAGATGAATACTACTATGAGGTCAACCAAATCCTTGACTCCCATATGGTCTATGGCCAACCCCAGTACTTGGTCCATTAGAAGGGCTATGGGCCTGAGGACAACACCTGGGAATCCCAAAAAAACCTTGATAGAGCCCCTGACAAACTCTGGGACTTCTATTGACAATACCTCACCAAGCTCTGGGACTCCTGGGACTAGTGAGTACAGATGGCATTAGTGGGCATAACCCCTACCTCTAGATTCATCAGGGATTCAACTCTCATGAGTAACTCCTATGTGTTTTCACTTACTCCTCCCCTCACACAATCTGAAACTTTCATGTTTAGCAGGACTGCAAGTAACTTGACATAAACAGGCTATAGGGTACAAGATTATACAGATAGGGTTGGGAGAAGCATGGAGTAGCAAGAAATCAAAGTCCAAAAATCCCCTTCACTCCCTCTCCTTCTCTGGAATCCTCTGCACCCTACCCCCAACCAGGTCCACCTCCATCTGCACAACCACAATGGCAAGGACCTCTAGCTGCTCCAGCAATGGCTCCCCTATGTCAGTCACAATCTCCCACCATGCTCCAGAGTCTGCCACACTCCTCTGCTGATGCTTTGCCAACAGCCACCCCATCTGCCTGAACCCCTGCTCTAACTCCAATGGGAGCTCTCCAGGCATCTGTGCCAATCCATCTTGTATTGAGGCATAAGTGGCCAACACCCCATTAAGGAGGATGCAGTGTTGTTGGACCCAGTCTAAACAGCTCAGTGTCAGCAGAGTAAAAGGAGCAAGAAGTAGAGGAACTTACACATCACTCCCCTATGCCCCAAGACTGCCTCATTGGCCAGCCACTCCTCACACTGCCTCTGCACCTCTGCCTGGGCCCCCTCTGCCTCTGCAGCTCCTTGCTGGACCTCTACCCACACCTCCAGCTGCTCTAGGCACTCTCACAACCCCTGCACCTCCAGAGAACTCTTCATAATTGTCTGCATGGCCTTCCCTAACTCCTGCCATGCTACATTCCAGTCCCTCCTTGTCTCATCATGCTCCTGCTGGACCATATCACAATTCCCCTCAACCCCCCAAACTGTCAGGTTCTGCTGATGATGGGGGCTCAGCTACACTGGCGAGTCCTTACTAGGCAGACGCAATGTCCTGCGCTTATAACTAAGCATCTGGGATTGGCATAGAGGGACTTGTGAGGGGGAGCTAGTGGGTGGTCTGGGCAGGTCCAGAGTGGTTCAGGGGTGTCTAAGACCAAGTATACTAGTCGTCAAACCTGGACAGGCACCAGAACAAGTTCGTGGGCATGTAAATAGAATGCGGGGTAAGCAGAGGCTTTGTGGTTGATGGGGGTGGAGCCAGAGTTTGGCAGAAGATCACCAAGATGTGAGAGGTTCCTGGGCCAAGTGGGGAGTGAGGTCCAGGGTTGTCATAAGAATGTTTGGGTCATAGCACATGTGCAGAGTTTGTACTGACATTGAAGATGAAAGAAACTTAGGAAGACAAAGGAAATATACACAGTTGAGACAAGACAGAGACAAGGCAAGACAAGACAGAGAAAAGAGATAGATTTGAAACTAAAAATAGAGACAGTGACAAGACAAAAGACAAGACATAGGAAACCAGTAAATGCAATATCAAGACTAAAGTACTAGGGATTACTCTACAACTTATATACCTACTACTGGGCAGCTCCGAAGGGCAGAAGGATATGGCAGTGGGCTCAACAGAACTGCGCGGAGTTGACAGTTGTCAGGTGCAATCTTGGAGCAGGCTGTAGTGACATTCTGATGGGATCAGTTGGAAAGCAGATTGTTCTGGGGTCGGGGGAAGCCTTGGGAGTCCAGGGGAATTCAGGGGATGCATCAACTGCTGTGGAGAAGGCATCAGAGTTGATCAAGGAGCCATCAGGGTTTGCCGAGGAAGTGTCAGAGTTGCCTGAAGTGGGTGCAGAGGGTGGACAAGGGTTAGGGAGTTTGGCAGAGCATTGGGGGGGCTGGGGGCAGTGTCAGGGTCTAAGGAGCAGGTTGTGACATCACCCCCCCTTCAGCATTGAGACCCTCAAGATGCAGGGCACAGTTTGGGGATCAGTAGGGTGTGGGAATTGAAGTTGAGCAATATTTATCAGACCACAGTAGTGGTGGCGGCGTAGGAAATAAAGTCAAAGCATGGCTGCTGCTCCTCAGGGGGTTCTTTCCTAGTCATTGAAAAGGATCAGACATACTCTGGGGTTCCCAAACTTTCCCAATGTCATCTTCTGCATATTCTCCAGCAGCATCCCCATCTCCATCGGCACATACCTGGACTTCTTCCTTAGAGGACTCTGAGTGTCAGGTTCCGCTGACTATGGGGGCTCAGCTACACTGGGTGAGTCCTTACCAGGCAAATGTGATTCCCTGCACTGACAACCAGGCACTCAGAGGTGTTCCAAGCACTGGGGACTTGTGAGGATAGCCAGGGGAAATTGATCCAAGCAGGTCTGGGGAGGTCCGGAGGAGTAGAGGATGAGTTGCAGAGAAGGGGGACGGGCTTGGCAGGGTTCAGGCATAAGTCCATGTGTGAGTATTATGGGTGCAGAGGAGGCAGAGGCTATGCAGATGACAGGAGCAGAGCCAGAGTTCTGATGAGGGATCAATAGGGATTGATGGGGTTTGGAGCCAAGCATATAGCAGGGTCCGGAGTTGGTAAAGAGTGTCGGAGGTTTGTAATCATAATGGGCAGAGTTCATGGGGACATTACTTGCAATCATAAATGCAGAGTTCGTGAAAGTGTTAGGGTCAGAGAAGACTTGAGTTCAATGGGAGAAAATGGATCAATGAGACGAGACGGAGTAAAACAAAATGAGATGGAGATGAGATGAGAACGAGATGGAAGCAGAGATAGATTCGAGCAGAGATATGAAACAATAATGAGAATGATAACAGAATAGAGACAAGACAAGATTGGAGACTGAGATAAGGGAAACAGAACACAAGATACAAAACACAAAACACAAGAAGGAACCAATCAGACTATAGGTAACATTAAGCAATATCAAGACTAGAGTATGAAGAGCTACTCTATGACTTATATACTGACTACGGGGGAGCTCCAGGGGATGTTGGCTGTGGTGGCAGGGCTTGGTAGAGCTTGTTGGAGTCAATGGGTGTTGGTTGTGATCAAGAGGCAGGCCACATTGATATGTTGATGGGATCACTTGGGAACATGGGCTGTTCCAAGGTTGTTGTGATACTCCAGAGTGAGTCAGAGGAACCAGGGTGCTGACTTGATGATGTGTTGATGAGGGTCAGGAACAGCATTGGGGGAAGCCTTGGAAGTCCAGGGGAATTTAGGGGATGCATCAACTGCTGTGGAGAAGGCATCAGAGTTGATCAAGGAGCCATCAGAGTTAGCTGAGGATGTGTCGGAGTTAGCTGAAGTAGGCATGGAGGGTGGGGGAAAGTTGACAGGGTGTCGGGGGGAACTCTGGAGGAGTGGGCAAGTCAAGAATGGTGTGCAGAGGTCCAGGGAATGGGTCATGACATCACCCCCCCTTCAGCATCGAGACCCTTGAGACGCAGGGTGCAGGTTGGGGTTGGCAGGGATGTGGGAGTTGAAGCCCAGTAATATTGATCAGTTCACAGCCAGTGGTGGCAGTGTGGGAAACAAAGTCAAAGTGTGGCCACTATTTGTCAGAGGGTTCTTCCCACTCAATTAAAAAGGGCCTTGGACATATGTTCAGGGTGGTTAGGGCTTTGGTCTTTTGTTGGTGCAGCTGGCAGGAGGAGTGGGGTCTTCTGGCAGTCTGGCCTTTGTGCCAACGTGAGTGGTGGGGAGGCGGGAGTCCTGTTTGATGATGGTGGGGTTGGCAGGGTGAGGTTTGTCCTTGGGGCACAGTTGGTCAGAGGAGGGAGTTCCTAGCAGCTTAGCGGTGGAGCCCTAGGGTAGGGTGGTCCCTGTAGTAAGTTTGCAGGGGGCTGTTTTCCATGCCATCTATGCTGTGGGATTGGTCAGCATGGAGGCAGAGGTACTATCTTAGGGTTGCAATTCCTTGGTTGAGGATGCCCAGAGGTTTTCATTTGGTGGGGTTGTGTGGGGCGAGCTCCAGAGTATTGTATTTGGTGAAGGGCACTCAGGATCGGGCTTTGCTGTGCTCTGGGGTGTTGGTCCAGGTCAAAGTCATGCTCTGGAATATTGCATCTGTGGGTGGGCATGTTTGGGTGGTGCTTTGGTGTGCTCTGGAGTGTTGATGACAAGGGGGCGGGGTGTGGGGTGATCAGTCCTGACCAGTTCCTTCAGGTCTGGAGTTGAAGTTTGAGGTTCCAGGTCATCTAAGTGACATTGCTTTCCTGACCAAGGGTAAGTCCAGAGATGGACAGAGGAGTCTTACATATTTCTGACACTCCCTAGAGTTTGGAGGTCTGTTGGGATTGTAAGGGTGGATGCTTTTTTGAGCAGGGGCAGCATGGGGGTCAGTTGGGGAATGGCTTGCCCCAGCGGAGATGCTTCGGGGCTCACTCCATGGGTTGTTCCTTCTGGGGGTTGGTGGTTCTTTCATCGGGGAAGAAGTTAGCAGTCCCAGAGTCAACACAAGGGTCCCTGGGTGGGGAGTTTGTTAGTTGTGTTGGCTTTGGGGGTGGTGCAGGTGGGGGAAGGAGTCCAAGGCGCATTTTGTCAGTCCGCTGTTCCAAGCGTGAGTACCAGGGGTCCAGGGTCAATGCAGGGGTTGGGGTTGGGTCTTAACTTATTGGTGGGGTTGTGTTGCGAATCAGAGGGGGAGCTCTGGAGTGGGAGTTTTTACTGAGCAGCAGAGTTGTTGTGTAGGAGTGGCGGTGGCTCCTAGAGCCAAGCTTGGATGGGGGGGCTGGTCTAGTGGTCTTCTGGAGTTTTGGGTGAGTCTGGCCATTATCCCTCCATGCAAAATATCTGCTGCGTTGGGGGGAGATGGTTGTTCATGATTGTTGGAGGGTAGTGGGGAAGTTGGTTGCAGAGAAGCAGAGCTGGTGGAGAAGGTATGAGAAGGGTGGGAGGTGGTTGTCAAGAGTGGTGTAGGGTTGGGCATGGGTTGGGGAGGGTGTCTGTAGAGAGAACCATTGTATGGGTGTAACCGGAGCAGAAGGGATGCTTGGTGTCAGATCTGTGACTCAGGGTGCCTTGACAAATTGAGCAGGGCCATATGAATCATAAGGGTTTCCAGGCATGAGTCAACCATAGACATCAGAATTGTTTGGTGAATGTGTGTGCGGAGCATGTGCAGACATCATGAACAGGGTAAGGTGGAGTCTTGATATTATGTCAGGTTCTGCTGACCATGGGGGCTCAGCTACACTGGGCAAGTCCTTACTAGGCAAATGTGATTCCCTGTACTGACAACCGGGCACTTGGAGGTTAAGTTCAATGGGAGGAAATGGATCAATGAGATGAGACAGAGTCAAACAAAATGAGATGGAGACGAGACAAGAACAAGATGGAAGCAGAGATAGATTTGAGCAGAGATACGAAACAATAATGAGAATGATAACAGAATAGAGACAAGACAAGATTGGAGACTGAGATAAGAGAAACAGAACACAAGACACAAAACACAAAACACAAGAAGGAACCAATCAGACCATAGGTAACATTAAGCAATATCAAGACTAGAGTACGAAGAGCTACTCTATGACTTATATACTGACTACGGGGGAGCTCCAGGGGATGTTGGCTGTGGTGGCAGGGCTTGGTAGAGCTTGTTGGAGTCAATGGGTGTTGGTTGTGATCAAGGGGCAGGCCACATTGATATGTTGATGGGATCACTTGGGAACACGGGCCATCTCAAGGTTGTTGTGATACTCCAGAGTGAGTCAGAGGAACCAGAGTGCTGACTTGATGATGTGTTGATGAGGGTCAGAAACAGCAGGGGTGGTTCTCAGGGTTCAGGAGATCCAGGGAAGGCATTGGCAGCTGCAGAGAAGACATCAGAGTTATCCAGGAGGCTGTTGGAGTTAGCTGAGGATGTGTTTGTCACGACCTGTCCCCTGAACCCCCACACATCATCCATCAACCCCCGAACCCCCAAAAAACCCCCGACACTCTGCCGAACTTCCGCCCATGCCCCGCACCTATTTCGGCTAACTCTGACACCTCCCCGGCTAACTCCAATGGCCCCCTGGCCAACTTCGGTGCCTTCCCCGCAGCCACTGACACTTACCCTGGGTCTCCCAAACCCCAAGAACCACCCCCGCTGTTCCCGATCTTTGCCACCCATCATCAACTCAACACTCTGGTTCCTCCGACCTATTCCGGAGTATCACGACAACCTCGGGGCGACCCGCATTCCCCAATGATCCCATCAACGTATCAGCACAGCCCAATACTCAATCGCAACTGACACCTGCCCGCTCCGTCAAGCTCCGCCAAGCCCCGCCACCACAGCTGACGTACCCCGAAGTTCTCCAGTAGTCAGTATATAAGCCGTCAAGTAGCTCCTCATACTCTAGTCTTGATATTGCTTAATGTTACCTATGGTCTGATTGTTTCCTTTTCGTGTTTGTGTTTCGTGTTTTGTGTCTCGTTCCCCTTACTCTCAGTCTCCCGGTCTTATCTCAGTCTCCCAGTCTTATCTCAGTCTCCCAGTCTTGTCTTGTCTCCATTTCATTATCATTCTTGTTATCGTTTTGTATCTCCACTCGAATCTACTCTTGTTCCATATCAACCCCCTTCCATTTTGTCTGATGCTGTCTCAGTGACTCCATCTGGCCATTGTGCCCAAGTCCTCATCAACCTAAACGACCTCATGAACTCCGCGATTATGATCACAAACCCCGACACCCTTTCACCAGGTCCGAACCTCGCTCTTCACTCAGTCCTGGACTCCATCAACTCCAATTGATCTCCCATCAAACCCCAGCTCCGCTCCCGTTGATCACACAGCCATCCACTCCTTCGCTTCCGCAAATCTCCCATACGGTCTTCTGCCTGAACCCTGCCAAGACCATCCCATTTCCTCACAACCCAACTTCTCTGGACCTTCCCGGATCTGTCTGAATCACATCCCACCAACTATCCACACAAGACATCAGTGCCCGGACATTTTTGAGTGTTCGGTTACCAGTGCAAGGGGATCATGCCCGCCTAGTAAGGACTCGCCCAGTGCAGCTGAGCCCCCGAGGTCAGTGGAACCTGACAGTGTTGGAGTTAGCCGGAGTAGGCATGGAGGGTGGGGGAAAGTTGATGGGGCATTGGGGGGAACTCTGGGGGAGTGGGCAAGTCAAGAATGGTGTGCAGAGGTCCAGGGAATGGGTCATGACACTGAGGGTTGGCAAGACCATAGGCGGGTGCAGGCAATGTACCATAATCATAAGTACCATCTCTTGCTCATCATAGCTGGAGTGCTTGAATAAGTCCCATCAGAGTTGTCAGCAGCAGTGGCAGGCCCCTTGGGGCTTTTGTCGGGGGAGGCTCCAGTGCAGCTAGCAGGGGAAATGGTCCTTGTTTCTCATTCCAGGTCTGGTATTGTCCCTGGGGTGGTCTGCCCCATCCTTATGGGGTCAAGAGTTGTGCAGGTGGATGTTGTAGTACTGGGTTAGAGTGATACTGATAGTTCTGAGGCTTTCTTGAAGACTTAGGCAGTCTACTCCAATTCCACACTGATGTCTTGATGAATGCTTGAAGTTGAAGGGGTTTACTTCCAAAATATTTCTATTCTGAATGCAGAGGGGTCTCAACAAACTCCAGCCTAAGTGATATACTCCCTAGGAACCACCAAGCCTTTGCCTATTAATTGCCTGTCCATTTGCTACTCTACTTGGGCTATTTATACCTCTTTTTACAGTGCACAGACCACCCCCTACATGTGACTTTTGGTTCTATACTTTCCAGCCCCTTATTCATAACTATTATTCTAATTCCCCCTTTTGGCATGCCTGTTTCAGTGCCACAGGCCAGTTCCTGGTTCCATCATTCCTCCTTTGCATTTTGAGCTTCCATTTGCCCCATTTATCTCTCCCTCCTTTGTATTTCTTCCATTCATATTCTTCCCCATTCAGGTCCTTTCCCATTCAGGTTCTTCCATTCATCTGTCCCCTCCCATTCATTCCATTCATCTTCCTTTATTCCTTTCATATTCTTCCCCTTTTAGGTTCTTTCCCATTCAGGTTCTTCCATTCATCTTCCTTTCCCTTCCCTTCATTCCATTCATTTCATATTCTTCCATTCATCTTCCTTTCCCTTCCCTTCATTCCATTCATTTCATATTCTTCTATTCATCTTCCTTTCCCTTCCCTTCATTCCATTCTTTCTCATTCATTCATTCATCTTCCTTTCCCTTCCCTTCATTCCATTCTTTCTCCATTCATTCCCCCTTTACCTCCTTTCAGTCAACATTCCAATCTAGTTATTTTTAGATCAGATCTAGATCTTGCCAGAATTGATGCCACTCAGGTGCTTTTGCCAGTCCCATGCTTCTCCTCCCATTACAGTGATTGGACTATTATTGAGTGTATAGTCTAGTATAGTCCTTGTCCTATCCTGTTCTGTCTTTCTTCTGGTGTATTTAAAGGAATAATGTTGCTAGGACTTGTTTTACTAGGAGGCTTACAGTTTTCAGCCTTGATAAATGTTTGTTTTGACTTCTGGTGTTTATTATGTTCCTAATGGTGTGACAACATCATATCAATGTGATGCTGGAGTACTTTGCAGAGGCTGCGGGGCAAGCAAGAGGTCCCCTGACATTAGAGTGGTGTCAGGCAGTGGCCCTGGTGCATCATTGGCATGTCCCTTCCCTATTAAGCTAACCCACATTTCTAGTGTGCATCCTGTACCCAGCGGAGTGAACAGTGTGAGTTTGAGGAGCCCATGCCAGGAGTGCAGTGGGACATGTCAGTGTGTCTCCCATGTCGCTTGCAGCATGAGAAGTGCTCTGTCACTCTGAATTGGCATGCCACTTGCATTGCAGCCGAGCAGGGGTAGGACCACAAGTGGGTTGCAGCACAGTTGGAGGAGGGTTGGAGGGGTAGGATCTCAGGGAGGGGTTCCAGAGTAGAGGGGGGAGTTGGCATAGGGCGGCCCCCAATGAAGGTTGGGCTGGGTGGGTGGAGGGAGGGGGCCCCCACAATGCACAACAAGGGTAAATGGAGGGTGTCCCCCTTGCTGAAGGTGGGGCCTAGCAAGTGGGCATGGGGGGAGCTAGCAATGGTGGGCCCTCTGAGTCCTACAGTGTATTTCCTGACTTCTGGGGCCTTGGTTGAGCAGTCTGTGGGAGGATCATGGTTGGTTGCCAAGGCTTTCCTGTGGTGTTGGGCAGAGGAGTTGGAGAGGTTGTTGGCCACATGTGGGGAGGAAGTTTGCAGGGTAGGGGAGGAGAGGGACAGGCTTCAGAGGGAACTGGACAAGGCTCAGAAGGAATGGGACTTGGCATGTAGGGATAAAGATATTGCTGTGGGGACTGCTATAGAGTGACTGTCACAGCTTCAAGAGCTGCGAGCATGCATGAGGCTATTGGAAGCATGGACAGAGGTGGCAGGGCAACGATTGGAGGGGTCGGGGATGCAGGGGACTCAGTGAGGATCCAGTGTGGAGGTGACCTGAGTGACAGTGAAGAGGGCATGGCGGTAGGAAGAGTGGCTTGCCAACAAGGTGGCCTTGGGGCAGCAGGGAGTGCTCCATGAGTGCTTCCTTCATCTCCCATTTACTACAAGCTAATATTTGATTTTGCAGACTGGGCCAGAGAGCATCACATCCTCTACTGATGTCCTGCCAGCAGATGCCCCATCTGCATGACCCCCTGCCCCAACTCTGGTGGGAGATCCCTGGGCATCCTTGCCAACCCATTGTGGAGCGTGGTGGGAGGTGGCAATGGACATGGCAGAGCTGCTCCCAGGGCATCCCAAAGTTCTGGTGATAGTAGTAGCCTGGGTAGGTTGAGTTTATAGGTGTGCATGGAGATCTTCCAGAGGACTTTGAAGGAACTGAGGCATTTGTGGTCTAATTTGATGGAGGGCCTCTGGGTCTTGAGGTTGTGTTGATCGAGCCAAACCAAGGTGCCAGGGGGCCAGTCAGGCATTGGCATGTTTGGAGTAGGCTTGATTGGCAGTATTGATCTTGTCCCAGAGGAATTGATGAAGGGATTGGAAGTCCTCAGCAACTTTGTGGGTGGCATGGGAGGGGATGTCCTTCAGGGACAGGGTGAGTCGAGGGTTGTAGCCTTTGTTGGCATAGAAGGGGGAGACTCCAGTGGCAGAGTGGGGCATGTTGTTGTAGGTGAATTTGGTGAGTGGGAGTTCTGCACACCAGTTGTTCTGTAAATAGTTAACATAAAGCCAGAGATACTGCTCCAGCATCTAGTTTACTCATTCTGTTTGTTCATCAGTCTCTGGGTGATAGGCAGTGGAGAGGCTGGTTTTGATCTCAAGTGCCCTGCATAGCAATTGCCAAAAGTGGGATACAAACAGGGGTCCATAGTCAGAGATGATGTTGTCTGGGAGTCCGTGCTTGGAGAATACATGTTTGAGGAATAGTTTGGCAAACTCCAGAGCATTGTTGGTGGTGTGGCAGGGGATGAAGAGGGCTTGCTTAGTGAGGTGGCAAATGACAATGAGGATCGCATTGAAACCTTTGGAGTTGGGGAGTTTGATAATATGATCCATTGATAGGGAGGACTAGGGGTGGTGGCCAATGGGGAGGGGTTTCAATAATCTGTGGGGGCAGTGATAGGGCACCTTGGCCAGGAGGCAAGGTTCACAGGCCCTTATGTATTGCATTACATCCTTCTTCATTCCTGGCCAAAAGTAAGTCTGGGAGATGAGTTGAAGGGTCTTATGAATTCCTGGGTGCCCCTGGAGCTTATAGTCATGATGCTGCCAGAGTATGTTGAGGCAGATGGACTTATAGTCTGGAGCATAAATTTGTCCACTCCAGAGCAGGAGGCAGTGGTCCAGAGACAGCAAAAAGGAGTTCCTGGCACTTGACTCATTGGGGTTGTTGCAGGGGTCATGCTGGGTGACGAAGGAGCCTGGGGGTGAGTTCCTGATTTTGCTGGAGGATTCCTTCTTCATTTAAAATCAGTATAGCATGTAGATGTTTGGGGGGGATTACCACTCAATAGTTGAATGCATTCTGTTCAGCTTCAAATAACTTCTTCAGGTACACGTCAGATCTTCAAGTGAGGGCATTGGGCTTTGTGCCAAGTCACCCAGGGTGGTAGTGGATGGTGAAGTCATACTCTGAGAGGGTTTCGGACCATTGGGCTTGGTGGCAGCTGATCTGTTTCATAGTCATGAAGTATTGCAGGTTGTTGTGGTTGGAGTATACTTGAATGCAGTGCAGAGACTCCTTGAGGTAGGCCTGCCACTGATGGAAGGCTTCAACAATCACAAGGAGTTCTTTGTTGTAGATGTCATAGTTGAGTTCTGCTGGGATCATCAATTGGGTATAGAAGGCAATGGGATGGAGATCTTTGCCCCCCAAGTCTGACTGGGAGAGTATTCCAGTGATAGCATAGTCAGAGGTGTCACATTTGAGCACGATTGGCAGGGAGGGGTTGAAATGGCAAAGGACCAGAGCGGAGGTGAAGGCCCTCTTCAGGAGGGGGAATATGCTCTGGCACTTGCTGTCCCAATCCCAAGGAGTGTCCTTCCACATAAGTTGATTGAGGGGTTTGGTGATCCTGGAGTAGTTGTCAATGAAATGGCAATAAAAGTTAGCAAACTCCAGGAATGACTGTACCTCCTTGATGTTCCACAGTGGGGGCCAGTTGAGTACTGCATCGACCTTGGTGGGGTCCATGCACACGCCATTGGGGGTGACAATGACTCTGAGATATTCAACTTCCATTGTGTGGAAGGAGCATTTCTTGGGTTTGGTATGAAGGTGGTACTCCCAGAGTCATTCTAAAATGTGGCAGACATGCTTTGGATGCTCTGTCAGTGAATTTGAGTAGATCAGGATGTTGTCCAGGTATACAATAATGAAAATGTCATTCATGTCATGGAAGATGTCATTCATGAAGTACTGGAAAGTGGCAGGGGAGTTAGTCATTCCAAAGAGCATTATGAGGTACTCAAAGAGGCCATAGTGGGTGTGAAAGGCAGTCTTCCATTCATGTTCTGGAGCAATCCAGATGTTGTTGTAGCCAGAGTGGAGGTCTATCTTTGTGTAAATCTTGGCACTGCAGAGACAATCAACAAGGTCTCCAATCAAGGGGAGGGGATACCGGTTCTTTTTGGTGACTTTGCTGAGTCCCAATAATCCACACAGAGTTGGAGTGACCCATCCTTCTTCTTGGCAAATAGAACCAGAGCGCCAGCAGCAGAGATTGATGGGTGTATGAAGCCCTTGCTGAGCATGTCATTGAGGTATTCCTTCAAGGCTTGGAGCTCAATCTCAGACATGTTGTAGATCTTGCCAAATGGGAGTGAGGTGCCTTCTTTGAGGTCAATCTTGTGGTCATAGGAGCGGTGCAGGAGAAGTTCTTTGGCACTCCCTTCAGAGAACACATCAGCAAATTCATGATACTCCAGAGGAACTACTTCAAATAGGATCTGTTCCTCCATCTTGCTCTCTAGCACAGTGGTCCCTGTGTGGAGGTGCTCCTCAGGTAGGGCTGGTGTGATTTGTAACTGGAAGGTGGGGGTGCTATCTTGTAGAAAGCATGCAAAGGAGACAGTGCCAATGATTTTAATGTCAAGATTTCCGGAGTTGACAGAGTTGGATGTCAGAGTGGTAGTGGATGAGTCTGGAGTAGTGGTGGAGTTGGTCAGTGACTTTGAGTGTTGCTGGTTGGGGTACTGCAGGCCTTTGTATTGATTCTAGGGTATGTTGGGAGGCAGCTGTCATAATGTGATTGAGGGTGACCGAGGCAGAGTGGCATCTCCTTCTTTGTCGGGGTTGTCATCAGAAGTTGAGGGACTCTGAGTTGCTCCAGAGGTACTGGCACCAGGGTGGGAGACATCGGAGTCTGAGATAGACTGGAGGCAGAGGGGGATGGCGGCCACTAAACTCACTTCAGGGCTGGGGAATTGCATGGTAAGGTTCTTCCAGTCAATGTTGGGGTTGATATCTTGCAGCCATAGGAGTCCAAGCATGATTGGAGTCAGCAGGGGTAATTGGGTGACAAGGAGCCAGGCCTGAAACTGCAGGTCATTGTTGAGAGTGAGGGTGTTGTCATAGTATTGAGTGATCCTTGTTGTGGTGGGGCTTCTGTCAAAGAGTTGGAGCTCAAGGAGTTTGTCGAGGTTGTTGTGCCAGAGGCTGAGCTGATTACTGACAAAGGTGCCAGAGGTGCCGCTGTCGACAAGAGCAGGGAATATCTTGGAAGAGTCGTCAAGTCAGACATTGATGATGAACAACCATGTGGATCTAGAGCGGAGCTGTGGGGGAGTCCAGGAGTGGTCAATTGTGGTCTCAGAGTTCTTGGAGGAGAGTGAGACATTGAAAGGTACCAGCCTGGAGTCAGTGGGGTTGTCCCAGTCGAGGCAGAGGGTGAGGCTGGACCAGTCAATGCAGAAGTTGGTGAAATGGAGCCATGAGAATCCTAAGATGATGGAGGTGGAGAGGTGTAATTTTGTAATTAGTCAGAGTTCTTGCTGTTGTCCATTGGTGAAGGTCATGGTCATTTTCAGGCAGTGTGTGATGTCTCCCATGAGGGTAGGGTCTCCATCAAAAGGTTTGAGGGGGATCGAGATGGGGAGGCATCAGAATCGATGAAGTTGTCAGTAGTGCCACTGTCAACTAGTGTGGGGATGGGGTTGTCAGTGAAGGGAAGAGTGGTGCGGAGGAGGAGGTTAGTGGATGAGTGGGAGAGGAGGTGTACTGGGGGGCTGTCCATGGCAAGTATCATTGCGCAGAGGAGTGTGGCTGGAGCGGAGAAGACATCAGGGTCTGGTCTGTGGTCTAGTGCATCTTCAAGGCCTAAACTGCCAACTCATTTTTCATAAACTGGTAGTTACAGTCTTCTCCATTGATCATCCACATGGCGCATCCCATCACCTGTCATTTAGGACAACTGCAAATAAAGTATCCCTGCTCACCACATAGGATGCATGCACCTTCCTTCTATCGTTTCTCCTGCATTTCCTCTGGCATGTTGATCCATGGGCTATCCCAAATCCTGTTTGCGCATAAGGCTTCTTAGTCATTGGTGGGGTCCGGAATGTTGTCATGGTCATTGGGGTTGGTGTCCAGGGGTTCCAGAGTTTCATGGAGGTCAATGGCATTGAGCTGGGCTGGCAGACATTGTCCCAGGAGTTGATTGGTGCTGGTAATTCCTTGGCCTGAGGGAAAATGGGGTGCGGGGTTGGCGGAGTTAGCGGGGATTGAGGATTGAATGCCATTGGTTGCTCTGGCCTGCCAGTTGGTATTACTGGAGGTGTTCCAGGAGGTCTGGGGCACTGTGTTTTTGCTGCAATCTTCCCAGTAATGCTGGTCGACCTAGGTAATGAGCACCTTGTACTTATCATAGGTGGTTTGCTTGGATGTGAGGCAAAGGATGTCCTTGATTGTTGAGGCAGGGCATGACAGAGGGTGAATCAGAGAGCATTGTAATTTCAGCCAGTCTCATAGGCTTCCCATTTGAACTGTACAATAAAGGTCATGAAGCATTTGTTGTTGCGCATTTGGAAGTTGAAGAGATTTTCCTCTGCCTCTGCTATGGTATCAAAGACACTGAACTTACTTGAGAATTTCTGAGTGAAAGCAAGCCAATTGGAGAGCATGGGGTTGTTGGGGTCAAACCAGAGTAGCACAGTGTAATGATTGAAGGTGATATCCTGTAAATATGATGTGGCAAAGGCCACTCATGAGCTCTCAAGTTGGAAGGTAATCGGCTTAGCTTGGAACATAGTTAGATACTGGGTTAGAAAGATTTGCCACTTTCAGGAGTTGTGGCTGGTAAAGGGTTCAGGTTTCTGAATGTCGAGCTTACCCTCCCAAGCCAGTGCATCATGAGTATTGTCCTGTGGATTTTGAGCTCAGAGCGGGGGTCCAGCATTATAGTAGTAATAGTAGTTGTTTCTGTTTCCATGCTGGGGGGGAAGTTGTCCATCACCAGGCCTCATCCTCCAGGGGGTCTACCATTGGATGGCCCTCTGCTGGGGAGTTGACCTGCATTGCCTGGGGCAGGCCCTGGGGCCCATCAAGAGGGTCCTCTGAGGGTTGGGGGTCTGAAATAATTGGCATTGGTGGGAGGGTTAAGCATCAGAGTGGGCGGGGGACAAGGATAGTTGGTAAGAAAGGGTGGCTGGGGCACCCCGGGACCCATAGGCTATTGTGGGGGGACCAGGGCATTGGGATGGAGTGGAGGGGCATTGACATGAGGGGCATGGAGGTCAAAGTGGGGGGGTCAGTCTTGTGGAGGTCCATTGTGTGGGGCATGCTCATAGGCAGGGTTACCAGGCTCATTGATGTAGGAGAGAGTCCAGTTGTCATTGTCAACATGTGGGGACAGCCGTTGAGAGTGGAATTTGGAGACAGAAGGCTGGTTCCAGGTTCAGAAGGCATTGGGGATGGAGTTGGCCTGGGGCCAAGTGGAGAGGGCCAAGGTATGAGTGGCTGGTTGGTTGAACAATCCTCCCACAGGGTTAAAGTTCCTCAAGATGCTGGAGGCCACATTGAGTTCTTCCTGCTGATGAGGAATGGAAGGCAGAGCTTTGTTTTGTGTTCTGATGGGCTCCTCGCATTGCACATGGAAGGAGCAGGCAGGGTCTAGAGGGTCTTTGAAGGGGCAGGGGTTTGGGCTGGTGTGGATTTCTTCAACCAATGTACAGAGCTTGTTCTGTAAGTTATCATCAATGCTCAGGGTGCCTTGCATAGTCTCTGGGAGGTTCCCTTGCAGATAGTGCTCATGGAAGTTGAGGAGTCAATCCGCCCAGACTTCCGGAGTCATAGAGGTGTCGGGGTAACCTAGGTTGGTGAGGAGGGTGTGGGTGTGTCTTGTGAACTCTGCAAGAGAGAGGTGGAGGAGGCAGAGGACTTCATTGCATTGTTGGGCATAGGCTTTGACCCTTTGCTGCCTAGGAGAAGGAGGAGCTTGAGCAGGAAACAGCATATGAGGGGGGGAATAATTATCCATAGGCCCTGGAGGGGTTGGGGCTGCAGCGGGGACTGGGTATGCATAATAGTGGGTGGGGGGAAGGTAGGCAGGGTTAGGGGGTGCTGCAGAGTATCCTCCAGGGTATATATGGGAATTGTTGCCATTGGTGGAGAACACAGGAGGGCAGTGCCAGTCTAGAGATATTTCCTGGCTGATGGAGGGGGTATAGAATCCAAGTAACTCCAATGCTTCTCTAGCAAACCCTAATGGCAGCCCCCTAGCTAACTCCAACAACCTTCTCTACAGCCATCAATGCTTCCCTTGACTCTCCTGAGCCCCTAGAACCCTCTCCCACCATTTCTAACCCCATTGTGTGTCTCCAGCTCACTACCCTGACTCACCTGACCTCCTTTGGAGCATCACAATAACCCCAGAGCAACCTGCATTCCCAACTGATCTCATCAGAATATTGCCATGGCCTGCTCCTTGATTGCAACTGACACCCATTGACTCCACATGGCTCCATAAAGCCCTGCCACCACACCCACTGCCCCCCCAGAGCTCTCCAGTAATCAGTATATAACCCATAGAGTAGCACCTCATACTCCAATCTTAATATTGCATTAACTGGTTACTTGTGTCTTGTGTTTCTTTCTGTCTCTATTTCCAATTTTAGTCTCAAATCTATCTCTTTTCTCAGTCTCACCTCATCTTGCCTCCATCTCATCTCAATTGACTCTATTTCCTTTGTTTCTCTAAGTTCTTTTCAACTCCAACATCAGTACAAACTCTGTACACACACTATGACCCCCGAACATTCTTACAACAACTCTGGACCTCACTCCTTGCTTGGCCCTGGAACCCATCAAGTCTTAATTGGTCCCCCATCAAACTCCAGCTCTGCCTCCATCACTTGCAAAGCCTCTGCTTGCTCTGCAATCTATTTGCATGCCTACAAACTTGTTCCTAATGCCTGCCCAAGCCCAACATCTAATATACTTGGTCTTAGACTTCTCTGGACCACTCCAGACTTGCTCAGACCACTCTCATTAGCTTCCCCTCACAAGTCCCTCCACTCCATGCCAATCCTGGAGTGCTAGGTTATAAGTGCAGGGAATTGTATCTGCCTAGTAAGGACTTGCCCAGTGTAGCTGAGCTCCTGTAGTCAGTGGAACCTGACAGGATCAATCAAGACTGATGGGCTTCAGGACCAGATAAAGGGCAAGGTCCAGAGTTGTTGTAAGAATGTTTGAAGGTCATAGCACATGTGCAGAGTTTGTACTGACATTGGAGATGAAAAGAACTTATAGAAACAAAGGAAATGGAGACAGTCAAGGTGAGACAGAGATGAGATGAGATAGAACTAAGAAAAGAGATAGATTCAAGACTAAAATAGAAAGAGAGATAGAAAGAGACATGAGACACAAGTAACAAGTTAATGCAATATCAAAATTAGAGTATGAGGTGCTACTCTATGGATTATATACTGACTACTGGAGAGCTCTGGAGAACAGCAGGTGTGGTGGTGGGGCTCAACAGAGCCATACAGAGTCAACAGGTGTCAGTTGCAATCAAGGAGTAGGCCATAGCAATATTCTGATGGGATCAGCTGGGGACATGGGCCACTCCAGGTTTGTTATGATGCTCTGGAGTAGGTTGGGTGAACTAGGGTAATGAGCTGGGAACATATGATGGGGTCAGAAACAGTAGAGGAGGGTTCCAAGGGCTTAGGAAAAGCATTGATGGCTGTGGAGAAGGTGTTGGAGTTGGCCAGTGTCACGACCCGTTCCCCAAAACCCCGCACATCGTCCATCAAACCCCCGAACCCCCAAAAGGACCCCCAACGCTCCGCCGAACTTCCGCCCATGCCCACGCCTACTTCGGCTAACTCCGACACCTCCCCGGCTAACTCCGACGGCCCCCTGGCCAACTTCGGTGCCTGCCCCGCAGCCACTGACACTTACCCTGGGCTTCCCAAACCCCGAGAACCACCCCCGCTATTCCTGATCTTCGCCCACCCATCATTAACTCAACACCCTGCTTCCTCCGACCTATTCCGGAATATCACGACAACCTCGGAACAACCCGCGATCCCATCAACGTATCAGCGCGGCACGATCTTCGATCACAACCGACACCCGCCCGCTCCGTCAAGCCCCGCCAAGCCCCGCCGCCACAGCCGACGTACCCCGAAGTCCTCCGGTAGTCAGTATATAAGTCATCGAGTAGCTCTTCGTACTCCAGTCTTGATATTGCTTAACGTTACCTATGGTCTGATTGCTTCCTTTTTGTGTTTTGTGTTCGTTTTCGTGTCTTTTTCTCCTTACTCTCAGTTTCCCGGTCTTATCTCAGTCTCCCGATCTTATCTCAGTCTCCCGGTCTTATCTCAGTCTCCCGGTCTTGTCTCGTCCCCTTTTCGTTATCGTTCTCGTTATCGTTTCGTACCTCCACTCGAATCTACTCTTGTTCCATAATGTCTCGTCCAACGCCGTCTCGGTGACGTCGTCTGACCCTTGTGCCCAATTCTTCATCAACCCTAACGACCTCACGAACTCCGCGATTATAATTACGAACCCCGACACCCCTTACCAGGTCCGAACCTCACTCTTCGCTCGGTCCCGGACTCCATCAACTCCAAATGATCTCCCATCAAACCCCGGCTCCGCCCCCATTGATCACACAGCCACCTACTCCCTTGCTTCCGCAAATCTCCCGTATGGCCTTCTGCCTGAACCCCGCCAAGACCGTCTCATTTCCCCACAATCCGACTTCTCCGGACCTTCCCGGATCTGTCTGGATCACATCTCCCCAATTACCCGTGCAAACCACCAGGACCCAGAATGTCTTTGAGTGTCCGGTCACCAATGCAGGGGAATCACGCCCGCCTAGTAAGGACTCGCCCAGTGCAGCTGCGCCCCCGAGGTCAGCGGACCCTGACAGCCAGGGGGCCATTGGGGTTTGCTGGAAAAGTGTTGGAGTTACCTGGGGTGGGCACAGAGGGTGGTACAATGGTTGGGGGGTTTGACAAGGCATTGGGGGAGGGACTCTGGAGAAGTGAGCAGGTTGGGAACAATGTTGGGGGTCTAGAGAGTGGGTCATAACATCACTCCCCCTTCAGTGTTGAGACCCTCAAGATGCTGGGCACAGTTTGGGGATTGGCAGGGTGTGGAAATTGAAGTTGAGTAATATTGATCAAACTGCAGTGAGCAGCAGTGGCATGGGGAACAAAGTCAAAGTATGGCTGCCATTTGTTAGGGGGTTCTTCCCAAGTCATTAAAAAGGGTCAGATGTACCCTAGAGTCTCCAGTTTTCATCTATGTCCTTCTCCACCTATTCTTCAGTGTCATCAGCATTGTCCATGTCATCCACAGCATTTCCCACCCCTTTGTCTTCAGAGGAGTCTGAGCCTCACTATGGTTGCAGGTAGGTAGAGGCCATGTATTGAAGTCATGAGTGTGGATCTGCTTTTCTGTGCTCTGGAGTTGCTAATCAACCTTTACAGAATTGTCTGCAGCTGTGGCTGGCCCATTGGAGGTTCTATCTCAAGGCAGAGGTTTAGAAGGGTTGGTTTCAGTGTTGGTAAGGCAGTCCTCAAGGCCAAATTTTAGTCTAGGAGAAATTTAGGTCATTCTAGAGGCACTGTGGGTTCCCCAATCAGAGGTGACCCCAGAGAAGTTTGCAGAGGCAGTGGGACAAGCATGGGGTCCTCTAACTCTGGAGTAGTATCAGGTAGAGGCTCCAGTGAGTATTCTGCATTGTTGTGCCAAGTCCTCAGCTGATTCAATTCCATAGTGTGCCCTTTGTGCTCAATGCAGGGATCACTGCAGCTTTGAGGAGCTGATGCAGGAGTCCTGGCAGGATACTTCAGTATGCATCTCATGTTGCTCAAGGCATGAGAAGTGCCCAATTTCATTGAGTTGGTGAGTGGCCTGCATGTTGGAGTAGCAGGGATGGGATGCAGTGTGGGTAGCTGCACAGTTGCTTGAGGGGCACAAGGAGAAGGTGTCAGGTTGGAGGTCTAGAGTGAAGGGTGGAGCAGGTGCAGGGTAGCCTGCAATGAAGATGGGACCCCCATAGAGTGGGCAGAGGGAGGGAGCTCCCATGGCACATGACAAGGAGAAATAGAGTGCATCCCCCTCACTAGAAGTGAGGCCCAGTAAGTGGCTGTGGGGGGTAGAATTGATGGCAGGCCCTCCCAGGCCACATGTATACTCCTCTGAGTTAGGAGCCTTGGTGGGGGGGTCTGGCAGGGATTCCAGTCCTTCTTCTGCAGTCCCTGAGATGTTTTGGCAGCAGCAGGTGGAGGCATTATCCTGGCTGTTGGCATCACACAAAGAGGAGATTCAGAGGATTGAAGAGGATTGCAATGAAATTCAGCAGGAGTGTGATAAGGCACAGAGGGATCAAGACTTGGCATGGTGGAAGTTAGAGGGGGCCACACAGACAATTGCAGAGGGGTTACTGGAGGTGCAGGGGTTGTGGGAACAGTTGGTGCAGCTGGAGGCATGAGCAGAGCAGAGGGCAGAGGTGCAGCAGGGGCTGCAGAGATGGAAGGAGTCAGAGCAGAGGCAGAGAGGTGGTACAAAGAGCAGCTGGTCAATGAAGTGGCCTTGGAGTAGAGGGGGATAATGCATGAGTCCTTCTGCTTCTCACCCCTTTAATCCCTCTAACACTGGGCCATTTAAACTGGGTCTGACAGCACCAGATCCTCCTTGATAGGGTGTCAGCTGCTCATGCCTTGATGCAAGATGAATTGGCACAGATGCCCAGGGAGCTCCTATTGGAGTGCAGTGGACCCCAGAGCATGGTGGGAGATAGCAACCAATGTGGGGAAGCCATTGCCAGGGTAGTCAGATGTCCTTGCTGTTGTGGTCATGCAGATGGAGGTGGACCTGGTCAGGAGTAAGGTGCAGAGGATCCCAGAGGAGGAGAGGGAGTGAAGAGGTTTTTGGACTTTGATTTCTTGCTACTCTGTGCTTCTCCCAGCCTTATCTGTATAATTTTGTACCTTGTAGCCTGTTTATGTCAAGTTCCTTGCAGTCCTGCTGAGCATGAAAGTTGCAGATTGTGTGAGGGGAGGAGTAAGTGAAAACATGTAGGGGTTATTTGTGGGAGTTGAATTCCTGATGAATCCAGAGGCAGGGGTTAAGCCCACTAATGCCATTTGTGTTGACTAGTCCTGGAGGTCCCAGGGCTTGGTGAGGTGTTGTTGATGGAAGTCCCAGAGTTTGTCAGGGGCTCTGTTGAGATTTTTTTTGGGGTTTTCAAGTGTTGTCCTCAGGCCTGTAGCCCTTCCAGCAGACCAAGTATTGAGGCTGGCCATGGACCAAGTGGGAGTTGAGGATTTGGTGGACCTTGTAATGATATTCATTCTTGACTTTGACAGGGAGTGGTAGATTGAGCTTGCAGGTGTGTGTCAAGACCTTCTAGAGGACCTTGAGGGGGCCAAGACATTTGTGATTGAGCTTGATGGAGAGCCTCTGGATCTTAGGGTTCTATTGATTGAGCCAAACCAAGGTGCTGGGGGGCCAATCAGGGGTGGGATTTTGTCAGGTGTCAGCATGTTTGGAGTAGGCTTGATTAGCAGTGTTGATTTTGCTCCAGAGGAACTGGTAAAGGGATCAGAGGTCCTCAGTGACTTTGTGGGCAATGTGGGAAGGAATATCTTTGAGGGATAGCATAAGTCAGAGGTTGTAGCCCTTGTTGGCATAGAAGGGGGAAACTCCAGTGGTAAAGTGAGGTGTGTTGTTGTAGGCAAACTTAGCAAGGGGGAGTTCTGCATGCTAGTCATTCTATAAATAGTTAATGTAGAGGTGGAGATACTGTTCCAATGTCTGGTTTACTTGTTCTGTCTGTCTGTTGGTCTCCAGATGGTAGGTGGTTAAGAGGTTGGTCTTTATTTCAAGTGCCTTGCAGAGCAATTTCTAGAAACAGGAGACAAATAGAGGCCTGCAGTCAGAGATGATGTTGTCTGGGAGTCTGTGCTTGGAGAATACATGTTCAAGGAACAGTTGAGTGAATTCTGGAGCACTGTCAGTGGTGTGGCAGGGGATGAAAAGGGCTTGCTTGGTGGGGCAGCAGACAATGATGAGGATTGCATCAAAACCTTCAGAGTTGGGGAGTTCAACAATGTGATCCATTGAGATTGAGGACTAGGGGCAGTGACCAATGGGGAGAGGCTTCAGTAGTCTGTGAGGGTGGTGGCAGGATACCTTGGCTCAGAGACAAGGTTTACAGGCCCTTACATATCATATGATGTCCTTCTTCATCTCTGGCCAAAAGTAAGTCTCAGAGACAAGCTAAAGGGTCTCACAAATTCCTGGATGCCTGTGGAGTTTGTGGTTGTGGTGTTGCTGGAGTATCTTGAGGTGAATGGACTTATGGTCCAGAGCATAAATTTGTCCACTCTGGAGTAGAAGGCAGTGGTCCAGAGACAGTATGAAGGAGTTCTCAGCATTTGACTCATTGGCAGAGTTGTTGTGGAGGTTGTGCTGGGTGAAGAAGAAGTCTGGGGATGAGTTTCTGATTTGGTGGAGGATTCCTTCTCTTTTTTAAAATCAGCATGGCATGCAGATGCTCAGGGGGGATTACCACTCAATAGTTGAATGTGTTCCATTCAGCTTCAAACAACTTCTTCAGATACATGTCAGATCTCCAAGTGAGTGCATCAGGCTTTGTGCTGAGTTGTCTGTGGCAGTAATGGATAGTAAAGTCATACTCTGAGAGGGTTTCAGACCATTAGGCTTGGCAGCAGCTGAGTTGCTTTGTGGTTGTGAAGTATTGCAGATTGTTATGGTCAGAGTAGACTTGAATGTGGTGTGGAGATCTTTGGAGGTAGGCCTGCTACTGATGGAAGGCTTTGACAATTGCAAGGAGTGCTTTGTCATTGATATCGTAGTTGAGCTCTATGGGGATCATCAAGCAGGTGTAGAAGGCAATGGGGTGGAGGTCCTTGCCTCTGGAGTCTGACTGGGAGAGTATTCTGGCAATGGCATAGTTAGAGGCATTGCATTCAAGCACAATCAGCAGGGAGGGGTCAAAATGGCAGAGGACTGGAGCAAAGGTGAGGGTCTTTTTGAGGAGGAGGAATAGACTTTGGCACTTGCTGTCCCAGTCTCAAGGGATGTCCTTCTATGTGAGTTGATTGAGGAGTTTGGTGATTCTGGAGTAGTTGTCAATGAATCAGCAATAAAAGTTAGCAAACCCCAGAAACAACTGTACCTCCTTGACATTCCATGGCAGAGGCCAGTTGAGTATGGCTTTGACCTTTGCAGAGTCCATGCATATGCCATCAAGAGTGATGATAGCTCCAAGGTATTTGACCTCCATCATATGAAAGGAGCACTTCTCAGGTTTGGCATGAAGGTGGTACTCCCAGAGTTGTTCTAGGATGCATTGGACATGCTCCAAATGCTCCTCCAGTGAATTCAAGTAGATCAGTATGTCATCCAGGTATACAATGACAAAGACATCATTCATGTCATAGAAGATATTGTTCATGGAGTACTGGAAAGTGGCAGGAGAGTTAGTCATTCCAAAGGGCATTACTAGATACTTAAAGAGGCTATAGTGGGTGCAAAAGGTGGTCTTCCATTCATGTCCCAGAGCAATCTGAACATTGTTGTAGCCAGAGTGGAAGTCTATCTTTGTGTAGATCTTGGTGCTGCAGAGGCAGTTAATAAGGTCTCCAATCAAGAGGAGGGGGTGCTGGTTCTTTTTGGTGACTTTATTGAGTTCCTAATAATCAACACAAAGTCTGAGTGATCCACCCTTTTTCTTGGTAAATAGGACCAGAGCACTGGCAGCAGATATTGATGGGTGTATAAAGTCTTTGCCAAGCATATTGTCAGAGTAGTCCTTCAGGGCTCAGAGTTTGATCTTGGACATGTTGTAGATTTTGCCAAATGGGGACAAGGTGCCTTCTTTGAGGTCAATCTTATGGTCATAGGAGCAGTGTGGAGGAAGTTCTTTTGCACTCTCTTCAGAGAACACATCAGCAAATTCATGATACTCCAGGGGAACTACTTTGTATAGGATCTGCCTCTTTATTTTGTATTCTGGTGGGGTAGTTTCTGCATGGAGGTGCTCCTCCAGTAGGGCTGGCATGATCTGTAGTTGGAAGGCAGGGGTGCCATCTTGCAAGATGCATGCAAAGGGAACAGCACTGATAATTTTGATGTTGAGGTCTCCAGAGTTGATGGGGGTAGGTGACAAGGCAGTAGTGGCTGAGTCCAGAGTGGTGGTGGAGTTATTTGGGGAGGTTGAGCATTGTTGGTCGGAGTACCACAGGCCTTTGTATTGACTCCAGAGTATGTTGGGGGGCAGCCATCATGATTTGCTCAAGAGTGACTGAGGTGGGGGTGTACTTTCTTCACTTTCCTGGTTGCCAACAAGAGTTGAGGGGCTTTGAGTTGCTCTGGAGGTACTGGCATCAGAATCAGGAGCATCGGAGTCCAAGATGGACTGGAGGCAGAGGGGGATAGTGGCTACTAGACTTGCTTTGGGGCCAGGAAATTGCATGATGAGGTTCTTCTAGTTGATGTTGGGGTTGACATCCTGCAGCCATGGAAGTCTGAGCATGATTGAAGTTGACAGGAGGAGCTGAGTGATGAGAAGCCAAGCCTGAAACCTTAGGTCATTGTCAAAGGTGAGGGCATTGTCATGGTATTGAGTGATTCCTGTCATGGTGGGGCTTCCATCAAAGAGTTGGAGCTTAAGGGGTTTGTCAAGGTCATTGTGTCAGAAGTCAAGTTAACTGCTGATGAAGATGCCAGAGGTGCCACTGTCAATGAGGGTGGGGAGGATCTTAGGCAAGCCATTGAGTCAGACATTGATGACAAATGACCGCATGGACCTCAAGTAGAGCTGCAGAGAGGTCTAGAGTTGGTTAGTCATAGTCTTGGAGTTCTTGGAGGAGGGTGAGACATTGAAGGGTACTAGTCTGGAGGCAGTCAGGCTGTCCCAGTCAAGGTGAAGAGTGAGGCTGGGCTAGTCAATGCAGGGATTGGTGGAGCAGAGCCATGAAAAGCCTAGGACAATGGGGGCAGAGGAGTGTAGTTTTGTAACAAGTAGTTGGAGTTCTTGCCATTGTCCATTGGCAAAGGTCATGGTCATTTCTATGCAGTGTGTGATATTTCTGGTAGAGGTGGGGTTGCCATCAAAGAGTTTGAAGAGGATTGGAGTGGGAAGACATCAGAGGCATTGAGCAGCAAGTGCTGCCAGAGATTTGTCAATGAAGTTATCCATGGTGCTACTGTCAACCAGTGTGGGCATGGGGTTGTTGGAGTAGGAAAGAGTAGTGCAGAGGAGGGTGGTGGAGGAGTAGGAGGGGAGGTGTGCTGGGAGGTTGTCTGGGGTGAGTACCATTGCATGGAGGAGTGTGGCTGGGGCAGAGAAGACATCAGGGTCTGGTCCATGGTCTAGTGCATCTTTGAGACCTAGACTGCTGACTCATTTTCTACAAACTGGTAGTTGTAGTCTTTCCCATCAATGGTCCATACAGCATGTCCCATCACCTGGTATGTAGGGCAACTACTGATAAAATATCCCTGCTCACCACATAGGATGCATACACCCTCCTTCCATCATTTCTCCCGAGTCTCCTCTGGTATGTTGATCCAGGGCCTATTCCAAATCTTGTTTGCACATAGAGTTTCTTGGTTGTTGGCAGAGTCTGGAGCATCATTGAGGTCATCAGAATTGGCATCCAGAGGTTCTGGGGTCTCATGGAGGTTGGCAGCATTGAGTTGGGCAGGGAGGTGCTATCCTGGGAGTCAATTGGCACTAGTAGGTCCTTGGCCTGGAAGAAAATGGAGTGTGGGGTTGGTGGAGTTAGTGGGGATCAAGGGTCCATTGGTTGCCCCAGCCTGCCAGCTGGTGTTGCCAGAGGTGTTCCACATAGTCTGCAGTACCATGTTTTTGCTCTGGTCTTCCCAATAACATTGGTTGACCTGAGTAATGAGCACCTTGTATCCACTGTACATAGTTTGCTTGGGTGCAAGGCAGAGGATGTCCTTGATCCATTGAGGCAGGGCATAATAGAGGGCAAATTGGAGGGCATTGTAACTCCACCCTCCCATTCAAATCATATGATGAAGGTTATAAAACATTTGTTGTTATGCATTCAGAAGTTGAAGAGGTTCTCCTCTGCTTCTGCTACCATATCAAAGACACCAAACTTACTGGAGAATTCCTGGGTGAAGGCAAGCCAATTGGAGAGCATGGAGTTGTTGGGGTCAAACCAAAGTAGCACTGTGTAGTGGTCACCCTGCAAATATGATGCAGCAAAGGCTACTCATGAGCTCTCAAGCTAGAAGGTGATGGGCTTAGCTTGGAACATAGTTAGACACTGTGTTAGAAAGATTCACCACTTCCAGGGGTCATGACTAGTGAAAGGTTCAGGCTTTTGAATGTCAAGTTTTCCTTCCTGAGCCAGTGCATTGCAAGTATTGTCTTGAGTGTTTTGAGTTCAATGTGGGTCTGGCATTGTAGTAGTAGTAATAGTTGTTTCCATTTCCACATTGAGGGAGGAAGTTGTCCATGGCCAGGCCCCATCCTCCAGGTGGTCTGCCATTAGGAGGCCCTCTGCTAGGAGGTTGGCCCACATTTTCATAAATTGGTGTCAATTCCCAGGGTCCCTTACATAGTTTTGGAGAGGTTTCCCTGCAGGTATTGTTTGTAGAAGTCAAGGAGCCTGTCTGCCCAAACCTCCAGAGTTGTGGAGGTGTCAGGGTAGCTTAAGTTGATGAGGAGAGTGTGGGCACATCTTGCAAACTCTGCAGGGGCAAGGCAGAGAAAGCAGAGGACTTTGTCATGCTGTTGGGTGTAGGCCTTAACCTGTTGCTATCTGGGAAAAGGAGGAATTTGAGTGGGAAATGGCAATCAAGGAGGGGAATAATTATCTGGGTGCTCTGGAGGGGCTGGGGCTGCAGCAGGAACTGGATATGTGTAGTGGTGAGCAGGTAGAAGGTAGGTGGGGTTGTGGGGTGCTGTGGAGTATCCTCCAGAGTACATGCAGGGGTAGTTGCTATTGGTGGGGAATGCTGGAGAGTAGCACCAGCCCAGAGGTATTTCCTGGCTGATGGAGAGGGTGTAGAACACCTAGTTGGGGTCAGGGGTCCAATGGCAGAGAACATACTGATCTGTGGGTGGGCCTGGGTAGAATGGAGCATATTGGTTTTCAGGGATCAGCTGACCATAGATGTCAGTTAGGTAGCTGGCAGGATTGTACATGGGGTTATATGCAGACATCAAGAAAAGGGTAAGGGGGAGTCTTGATATTATGTCAGGTTCTGCTGCCTATGGGGGCTCAGCTATACTGGGTGAGTCCTTACTAGGAAGATGTAATGTCCTGTGCTTATAACCTAGTGCTCTGGGGTTGATGTGGGCTAGAGGAACTTGCAAGAGGAAGCTAAGAGAAGCAGTCTGAGCAAGTCTGAAGTGATTCAGGGAAGTCTAAGACCAAGTATATTAAACATTAGGCTTGAACAGGCATCAGGGACAAGTTTGTAAGCATGTGAATAGATTGCAGAGTGAGCAGAGGCTTTGCAAATGATGGGAGTGGAGCCAGAGTTGAACAGGGGATCAATCAAGTCTGATGGGCTCCAGGACCAGGTAAAGGGCAAGGTCCAGAGTTGTTGTAAGAATGTTTGAAGGTCATAGCACATGTGCAGAGTTTGTACTGACATTGGAGATGAAAAGAACTTATAGAAACAAAGGAAATGGAGACAGTCAAGGTGAGACAGAGATGAGATGAGACAGAACTAAGAAAAGAGATAGATTCAAGACTAAAATAGAAACAGAGATAGAAAGAGACATGAGACACAAGTAACAAGTTAATGCAATATCAAGATTAGAGTATGAGGTGCTACTCTATGGGTTATATACTGACTACTGGAGAGCTCTGGGGAACAGCAGGTGTGGTGGTGGGGCTCAACAGAGCCATACAGAGTCAACAGGTGTCAGTTGCAATCAAGGGGTAGGCCACAGCAATATTCTGATGGGATCAGCTGGGGACATGGGCCACTCCAGGTTTGTTATGATGCTCTGGAGTAGGTTGGGTGAACCAGGGTAATGAGCTGGGAACATATGATGGGGTCAGAAACAGTAGAGGAGAGTTCCAGGAGCTTAGGGGAAGCATTGATGGCTGTGGAGAAGGTGTTAGAGTTGGCCAGGGGGCCATTGGGGTTTGCTGAAGAAGTGTTGGAGTTACCTGGGGTGGTTGCAGAGGGTGGTACAATGGTTGGGGGGTTTGACAAGGCATTGGGGGAGGGACTCTGGAGAAGCAAGCAGGCTGGGAATGATGTCAGGAGTCCAGAGAGTGGGTCATGACACATTTAGCTGCTAGAGTAGCTAAACACATTGCAATTCAGAGATCATTGGGAGTCAACATCATCCCAACAGATCCAGTGAAATATATGAATATTTACATGATCTTCTTAGCACAGGAGGTAATGGATTACCTACAGTGCAAGAAGCTGCAGAGATTGCAGGCATTATCTGTAATGCCATCACCATATCTTGGTGGGGCCTATGTGCCCCCACTATCCCCAGTCAATGAAGTGTTGACTCTATTGCAAGCACTGCAACAGCCTGGTGAGATGCTGCATGATTATGCAGCTAGACAGGCTGCTGTGGACCATCAACAATGGGCTACATTGGGCACAATCATAGCACCAGACTTAGACACCATAGGCTGCCCAGTGCTGCCAGCATGAGACAAAAAAAAATGTCTTATCACTTGGGTAGAAGTGAATGGCCACTGAGCATGGACACTGTGGGACTCAGAGAGCACTACTCCCATCACTCTGCAGCTGGGAAGAATTGGAAGTTGTTCCATAGTAAACTATGGTGCCAGGGTTACCATAAAGATCCCAGCCAACATTTGCAATGTCTACATGGACATTGCAAACTTTGATTGCTATAATATAATCATAGGGACACCATTCATGAGGACCTATAAGGTCCTCCTTGATTTTGCAAATGACCAAGTGGTCATTGATGGACAGGCAACTCCAGCTTTACAAGTTGGAGCTGGAGGATGCCAATGGCCATGCACAACACTTTTGCACTGTGGAAAAGTGGCATGATGAGCAGCCCTAACTCCCTGGTGGACTCAAGTGGCCCACCATAGAGGAGGTAGCAGATGAGGATGAAGTTTGGGTAACTGAGAGTCTACCCAGTGACTGCCCATTGCTGTTGATCTCCAAAGAAGAGTATCAAAGGAGTACTCTTCAAAAGGGGAGGAGAGTACACCAGAAGAATTGACTTGACCCTTTGAAGGCAAGGGAAAGGAAGATTTGGGACAGACCAATCCCAAAGCCTACCCTTGAATAGGCATATGATCCACACATTCCACAAGAGTGGAATCAGGTCATAGCTGACTTATGCAGCAGGAAGAGGTAAGAAGACTAACTCCTAATGATGAAATATATAGAATGGTGCTATGGAGGATGAAATATCCAAACCTAGCAAGTTTGAATACTTGTAAATAGAAGTGAGAAGCAGGACACCTCATGGTCCTGCTCAGCTGAATATACCAGACAAATCTCTGATTTGTCTGATGGCCTTGCATAATAAGTATGCAAAGCCTGTACCACCAGCAAAATTGACCAAGAAAGAGCATTGCTCTTCACCAAGAGTAGATGGGGGGAAAGCACAACCTTCCAAGCTAACAGAAGGCAACATTTCATGCCTTTAACAGCAGTGGTACAATGAGTTCCAAGACATTGTCAATGGAACAAAGGAGGAACTTCCTTCTTGATGAGAAGTGGATCATGAGATAAATCTTATTGATGAGACCAAACAGTACTCATACTTCATTCCAAGGTGTCCCAAATCACTTCAGCAGCAATTGCAGGATAAAATTGACTGCTATGTGTGGGCTAAGTGGTGGGAACTGTGTGTGGCCAATCAGGCTGCACCACTATTATGCATTCCAAAGAAGGATGAATCCCTGCAGATGACATCAAATGCATATCAGCATAATGACAATACTGTTAAGGACATAATGCCCTTACTGGACCAGGAAGTCATTAGGGAGGATGTTGCTCATGCACCAGTGAGGTCAAGAATTGACCTCACCAATGTGTATGAGCAAGTGAGGATACATACATCAGACATACCTAAGACTGCATTTATGACCATTACTGGAATGTATTGCAGTAATATCATGCAGATTGGCAACTGTAATGTGCCAGCCAGATTCCAACATCTGATGATGTCCATCTTTAAGGATGTCATTGGCAAGTGGATGCATGTGTACTTAGACAATATATTGTCTTTACTATTACCACTCATGCCCTACAATGATGTGGTGCCTGCCAGTGATGGCCAGAGGATGGATGAGCACCCCAATTTTATGGTGGCATTGCCCACTGCTAGGCAATCAAAGCCAGTGGTAGCTCAAGTGAAGCCACTGAAACCAGCAGTGACTAAGGAGGGAACATCAAGGCCCTCCACAAAATAAGCTGGCACTGTGAAGCCAGCTGTTGCATCAACAGGGGCAGACAACTCTATGGTTGTTGCTACTCCAATTGCCTTTCTGGCAAATGTTCCTTAGGGAGCAGAAGCTGGCATGATTGAGGTCTTTGAATTGAGGACCTATGTTGTGCCTGATGCACTCCCTCAGGAAGTTAGGCCACCAGTGCAATGGGATCCCCATGATGAAGAATTCTTTGTCACCCAGCAGTCAGCTGCTCAAGCAATGGCAGGTGTCCCAATGGCATCCAACTCAGGTAGTGATGATGATGATGATGTCCCTATGTCTAAATAATGTATCTTGGACAGTGATTCTCCAACAACAACACTACTGAGTGTCATTGCAAGGAGCAGCACAATGCTAATGCCAGATGGCTATTAGCCCTTGATGCTGAGAAGTCTAAGTTGGACCTCAAGCATCTAAATAATACAGTGCCCAGCCACCTACCAGATGGCTGGGATACCACATTGGTTCATTGGTGCTTTGAGCACCAGAATGACTTCAGGGGTATGTTACACCCCCACTTTTACTGGTTGCCAATGACTAATGCAGTCTTTGTTGGCAATGAAGCAGTCTTTGCCCACTCCACTAAGATGGCAGGAGTATCTCACATATCTCTGTGCTACAAATTACTGTATTGATGGGCTCCCTGAGGGATGCCCATGAACTCTGAGCAGATCTGACTGATCCTGAAGCTCATTTGAGTCAGTGGATCAAAGGTTACCATGAGGGAGTGGATTCATGCCACTCTCCTCCTTCAGGAGTTCCATTGGATCTCCTTCTATATAGTCCAGTCTTAAGAGACCACAACATGCAGCAGGTCATGGAGCTAACCCCAGCAGAGTTGGAAACATCTCTGCCTAGAGGGGACCATCATTGGATACTGGTTCCCTTACCTTCATGTTCATTGGCCATGCTTGGCTGCACAGATAACAATACATGAGAAGCAGGGCTTAATCAAGTCCCAATCAACCATTACTTTGACATTGATGCATGGGTGCAGTACATCCTGCACCATGGCCATCCAGGTTCACAGAACCTATACTCAGGCATAGCCATTGATGCCTCATTGCATGTAGACCAACACTTGGTCTTTGGCTGTATTCTAGGTTGAGCACTGGCCCCAACTACTCTGCACACACAAACAGCTTATATGAGGCTGTTTGCTATGGTGGTTGCCCAGCCACATCTCTATTGAGAAGCAGTCAACAACTACCAGTCTAGTGTAGGGAAGTTCAATCCTATTACCTTCTACACTTTCACTCTGCATAGGCTGCAAGTGCTGCCTATACAAATCAACAATTTGAGCAAGACAGAGGTGATACATCACCTCCTGGCCAACTGTGTGCCTCCCTCCTAGGTGAATCATGCATATACCTATGGCATATGCTTCCTTGATCACCATTGGTCTGGGAGTGCAATTCATGTGGACTTGTTCATGTGGGTCAACAATGAATGCCATCATTGACTCTGGACCATTGGGGTACCCCCTGCAGTACAGGGGTATGATGGGTGGTATATTCCCACTGCTGATGACTGGGAGCACTTCTGTGTGCTCCTCCAAATCCATGAGAACAGAGGCCACTCCCTTCTTGATACAGCTGAATGGCTGCACTTTGGTGAGGGATGGTATCTTTACTCACCTCTTTCACCAACCTGCAGAGCTGGTAAGAGCCTCACTGGCTGCCACAGAGGAGCCCTCATCAGTGGCTCCTTCTGCAAGTGATGCTCTAACTGAGGAGGGGCCTTGGTCATCAGTAGCTGTGACCACTACCAACCCAGCATTGAGCTCTGGTGTGTCCTTAGAGGATGCACCTGCAGAGGAGTCCATGGAATTAGACTATGTTGACAATTCTGCATTGACCACAACTGCCCAACTAGCAATGACTCCACAAGTTGTCCCCAGCCCCACTAAAGTGGTGGTAGCAACTAATGTCACTACTCCTACTGCTTCTGAAGCTGGAACCAGTGGCTCCAGTGATACAGCTAATGCTGTATTGGAGCACTGGGCAGACATCATAAGCAGCAAGAAAGCAGAGGCCTCAAAGATGGATGAATGAGCCAGGTGAGCTACTATTGGAGCTCACATAAACATGATCACTACACACAGGCCCTAGAAGCCCATATTGCTCACTCAGTGCAGTTGGACAGTGCACTGAAATATATTTTGTCCATGTAGAATCATTTGATTCTACCACAGATAAACATAGGAATTCATACTTGAATCTCAGTGCACACTATTGAGTGGGATGCTATATCCCATCCTTTCTCTTTCCTTTACTTTGTTTGTCTTTGTGAGTGAGTCTGTCATGACCCACTCCCTGGACCTCCAAACATTGTTACCAACCCACTTGCTTCCCCAGAGTTGCCCCTGATGCCCCATCAAACTCCCCCAACCATTGTACATTCTCAGCACCCACTCTGGGTAACTCTGACACTTCTCCAGCAAACCCTGACAGCCCCCTGGCTAACTCCAATGCCTTCTCTGTAGCTGTCTATGCTTCTCTTGACTCCCCTAAGCCCCTGGGACCTTCCCCCATTGTTCCTGACTCTGCCACATGTCACCAACTCCTCCCTCTAGTTTGCCCAACTAACCCCAGAGCATCACAACAACCCCAGAACAGCCTGCATTCTCAACTGATCCCATCAGAATATCACCACAGCCTGTCCCCTGATCACAACCAACACCCACCAACTCTGTGCAACTCTGTCAAGCCCTGCTACCACACCTGCTGTTCCCCAGAGCTCTCCAGTAGTCAGTATATAAGTTGTAGAGTAGCTTCTCATACTCTAGTCTTGATATTACCTACCTGCCTTACCTGATGTGTTTCTGATTATTTCTGTCTTGTGTTTTGTGTTCTGTGTTACATTTCCTTTTATCTCCATCTCCTGGTCTTGTCTTGTCTCTGTTTCCATTATCATTCTCTTTGTTGTTTTGTATCTCTGCTTGAATCTATTTTTGTTCTCATCTCAATCTTGTCTCGACTCCATCTCATCTCATTTGACTCTTTTTCCATTATCATATTCAAGTCCTTTCAACCCTAATGCCTTTACAAACTCTGCACTTACAATTATGAACCTCAAACATTCTTTAAACCAACTCTGGACCTTGCTATTCTCTTGGCTCCAAGAACCATCAACTTCTGTTGATCTCCCATCAAACTCCAGCACCACTCCCATCACTCATGTAGCCTCTGCTTGCTCTGCACCTCTAGTACTTGCTTCCAGACTTGTACCTGGCACCCCATCAAGCCCAACTCCTTCCCTGCAACTCATCCTAGACCTCTCCAGACCATCCTGGACTTGTTTGAATCACTCCCCATTGCTTATCCTCACAAGTCTCCAATGTCTAGACCTCCCTCAAATGCCCAGTTATCAGTGTGGGACATCATGTCTGCCTAGTAAGGATTTGCCCAGTGTAGCTGAGCCCCTGTGGTCAGTGGAACCCAACAGAGTCTGTTGACAGACTCAAAAGGGGGGTATGTAATGGAGCACCCATTACTTGTGTTACCTTCTATATTAGTTCTATTTTTATGTAATTATACAGATAGTGTCATGTGATGCTATCCCTAAAAGTACTATACATCTACTTACATAAGGCAGTGCCCTACTTCATACTTCATAGACAGAAATAACAACTGGTTTTGACTTACAGAGTGTGAACCATAAGCTGCACAAACTGTAACAGAAACATTACAACTTTTCAGCATTGATAGCCAATAGCTGTCTGGTATTAGCATTGTACCACTCCTTGCAATGACACTCAGCAGTGTTGTCATCAGAATCACTGTCCAAGATATGTTGTTTAGATATAGAAACATTGTCATCATCATCACTACCTGAGTCAGATGCTGCTGGGGCACCCATTATTGCTTGGGCAGCTGGCTGCTGTGTGACAAGGAATTCTTTGTCATGGGGATTCCAATTCACTGGCAGCATATACTCATGGGAGAGCACACTAGGCATAATGTAGGTCCTTGATTTAAGGACCTCAATCATGCCAGCTTCTGCTCCTTGCAGAAAATTTGTCAGAAAAGCAATTGGGGTGGCAACAACTATAGAGTTGTCTGCCTCTGTTGACACAACAGCTGGCTTTGCAGTGCCAGCCCATTTTATGGAGGGCCTTGATGATCCCTCCCTGGTTGCTGCTGGTTTCAGCAGCTTCACTTGAGCTGCCACTGGCTTTGATGGCCCAGCAGTGGATGACACTGCCTTAAAATTAGGGTGCTCATCCATCCTTTGGTCATCACTAGCAGGCACCACATCATAGGGCATGAGTGGTTCCCTCTGAGTCAAGAATCCCTCAACAAATACAGAAGGCTCAATGCAAGCCTTCTTTGCTTTTGGAGGATTAGGAGGGGAGGCTACATGCTTCCCCTTCCCCAATGCTGAACAAAAGAGGTCTGCCTGAGCTTCATCCCTTTGATTTCAAACAATGTCAAGTTCTTTCAGAACTTGAGCTAGTGCTAGCTGCACCATAGGATTTTCAACAATGTCAGCACTAACATCTTCTGGAACTCCAGCTTCATGAAGCTGCTGGAGCCAGTGTGCAATCTGCTCATCCACAGCAGTTGGAAAGCTCAGGCTCTTTTGCTTTGCCCTTGCCCTTCTCCTTTGCAGAGAAGCATTGCTCAATCATCTTCCAGGCAGTCAACAAGGGAGTGCTACTCCCCTGTGCCAGCACAGATGGTGATGTTGCAGTTGCCTTGCCCTTTTCTTTGCTAGTTGAGGTGGCCTCTAGTTGCCCTGACACACTTGATAATGAAGAAGGCATGTCTGAAGGACATGCCACTATAGGCAATGGCAGATACAACCACTTAGGAGGTGCCAATGACTGCATTAGAGCCATAATTGACTCTGGGCCTTTGTCATCAACCTCCATCACCTCTGATGAAGATGCTGCAGGAAGCAAAATGCCTACTTGTGACAAGATAGTAGCAGGTTGTTGTTGACCTGCCATGCCCATTTTATGGCTAGGACCAGCCATTAGAGGTGGGGCCACAACAAATTGTGGCATTACATACTGTTGGAACACCTGAGACCACATTGGTTGCACAGCCACAGGGTACCCAAAGTTGAACTGAGGGAGGGCCAGTGGTCCCCCACATCCTCTACCTGCTCCCTGAGGAGGGGCCAATGGTCCCCTACACCCTTTGCCTGCTCCACCTCATTGTGGGAGCAAGCCACATCCCCATGCTGGCAACTGCTGCATTGCCACCACATAGCTAGGTGGGGCCACATCTCCTGGCACTGCTGACAGTCCTTGACTTATAGGCCTCATGTCTCTTGGAGCTGGGGCTGCTCTTCTCCTTGTTGGGGGTGCTACATTTTCCAGCACCAAGCCTCCTGCCAATACAGCAAAACCACCAAACAGAAGGAGTGAGCTGCTCCCTGGTCCTCCCCCTCTTGAGCTCTGTCCAGAGCTCACAGAATACTCTAGCAGATCTATGTCCACCTCACCTGCTTGTTTTTTTTTCTTGCCCATTTGGCAAAGAGTCTCCTTGAGTACTGTTGGCACATTACACCAACAATGTAGAAGAAGACAAAGACCAGTTGGACTTTGTGTTCAGCCAAAAAATTGGCTGACATAATTGTTGATGGCCACTGGCATGGCAGTCTATCAAATTTCTGGACTAACTAGCCAACTGTACAGGGCTCTGCACACCCTGCAGCTCCAAGTACCTGTCAAGGGCTGCCAGGTCCTTGCAGGTCACAAAGGACTCCCAAGTGGCATCCCCCAGACTCCAACAAACCTTGAATTTGAAGTTCTTACCATCCCAACAATGACCTACTAGGTCATCAACAAACTATTCCTGGTTGTCTGGGGCACCAAAGTCATAAGGTGCTGGCATCACCCTGTTGGGAAACAGCATGTTGTCACTGGCCTTATACAGGCACAGCAGCAAAACATAGAACTTAGGATGTATCCTTTGTTTCTAAAGTGCCATAGGCAATTCCAACACATAATTGGAGGTCTTACTATAGGCTTCCAGAATTTTGTATGGCCCAACCCACTTTGGGCAGAGCTTCTTTGCTCTGCCTTTAAAAAGGTTGAGGTTCTTTGTCAAAAGGTACACCAACACACCTTTTTCTAACTTGGGATCAGGCTTGCAATGCAAGTTGGCCAAGTACATCTGAAAGACATACACCTCAATAATTGCATTGTGAGCCACTGCCAAGTTCTCTAGAGCTTGGCAGGCAAATTGCTGAATTCCCCTTGGAATTGCAGTATCCAACCTAATTTCCTGTATCATTGATAGCATGTAACCACTGTTCAACTCAAAAGGTGCAAAATGTGTCATCTCAGAACACTATCATTTATTGCAAACTCCATTAAGTCTATTTGACTTAACCAGTCTTTTTGATCTGGTCATACCACAGTATGCAGGATCTGACCAACATTCCTATTGGCACATTCAGTTTGACCATCTGTCTGCAGATGAAACAATCTAGACATTTGGAGCTTTGCTCCTAATAACTTGTGCAGTTCACACCACCATTTAGACATAAACTTAGAGTCTTGATTGCTGACAATTGAGCTTGGGAGGCCATGTAACCTCACAATCCTGTGCATGTAAATCCAGGACAGCTGCAATGCTGTCATGGTAGTATGCACCAGAATCAGGTACACCATGCTCATCATCCAATATAACTATCCAAAGGTAGTTATACCCTTTCAATTCAGGGAACAGGCCTATAAAGTCCATCCCTATTGAATCCCAGGGCTTAATGGGCATGGGCAGGGAATGTAACTTCCCTGAAGGGAGATGATTGCTCCCTTTTGCCTGCTGACACAGTTGACATGTGGGACAGAATGTGCAAGCATCCATGACCACTGTCAGCCACCAATACTAACAACAAATGTATTCTGTCATTCTCTGGGTGCCAAAGTGTCCCACTACACTGTGTGCTTGCTCAAGCACACTTGTTACTAAATCTCAATCACAAGGTATACAAAGTACCTCATGGCCTAAGAGATTGGTAGTCCAAATAAGCTTATTATGTAGACAGAAGGATTTATTGTCCTTTAGTCAAGTTAGAATCTCAGCAAAGAGCTTGTCTTTGCTATACAATGACCAGATTCAACAAACAAATTCTCTGTCTGTCCTGTATCAAGGTTGTGGCAACTGGGCCATCCCTAAGATGGCCTCTCTAAGAGGCATATCAACCTTGTCACCCTCAGTCTGGGACCCACATTGAGCTTGGGCTGAATCTCCCTTGCCATCATTACTGGCAGCAAGCAACTGTGCTTCCTCATCATGAATTTCATGATGATCCTGCACTTGCCTGATTCTACAGCTAGGTTCATCACAGAGAGTGTATATCTGATCCAGCTATGCTTGCATCTCCTGCAAGCAGGGCAAATCATCCCCCTCTGGGCCAATATGTGCATCTGTGCATACATAGTCATAGACATGGTGTATGTCTCAAGGAGAGCTCTCAAAGTAGCAGAATAAGCAGTCCACTACCTTATTGAGCTCTCCTTTCATGTAAGTGATGTCAAAATTGAACCTTGACATATAGTCTGTCCAGTGCCATTAATGCAGTAACAGATTCTGTTGAGTTTTGAAAAACTCAAGAGCCTTATGATCCATTACCACATGGACCTTGTACTCCAGAAGCTTATCCTCCCACTTGAGGAGGGCTTCTAGGATAGCCAAGGTTTCTAGTCCATGCATGGCATAATTTTGCTGTGCATTGATGAACTTTTTAGACATGAATCTAGCTGGCCAACATTTCTGCCAGATTGGACCCTGTCCATACATAGCTCCAACACCTATCTTTAAGGCATCACAGATCAGCCAGATAGGATCTTTGGGCTGAGGATCAATTGGGAATATCACTGGAGTTTTGGCACAGATTCTTTTGATCATGTCAAAACACCATTGGTGAATAGGTTGCCAATAGAATGGCAACCCATTCTGTGTCATGGCCATTAATGGCCCTGTATATGCAGAGACATCAGGCAAAAAATTCTTGATGTAGTTCACCAATCCTACAAACTACTGGATGTTGTTGTACATTCTAGGAGTGCACCACTCCTGGATCCTATTCAACTTATCCATATCAGAGTGTATACCCTGTAAATCAATTACATGGCCAAGGCACTCTACATGCTTGGCATATAGCTTGCACTTCTTCCATTTGAGGTAGAGCTTGTTCTTGTGTAGTCTTTCAGAGACTACTCTGAGGTGCTGCTCATGTTCCTTAATGGAATCTGAAAAGACAAATATATTGTTCAAGTACACATGCATCTACTTGCCAATGATGTCCCTAAAGATGGACATCATCAAATGTTGGAACATGGCTGGTGCATTACAGTTGCCAATCTGCATGATATTACTGCTATATGTTCCAGTAATGGTCATAAATGCAGCCTTTGGTATATCTGATGTACATATCCTCACTTGCTCATATGCATCTGTGAAGTCAATTTTTGACCTCACTGGTGCATGAGCTACATCCTCCCTAATAACCTCTTGGTCTGGTAAGGGCATTACATCCTTAATGGTATTGTCATTGCATTGGTGCATGTCTAATGCCATCTGCAGGGACCCATCCTTTTTAGGGATGCACAATAGTAGTGCAGCCTGGTCAGCTACACAAGGTTCCCACCACTTAGCATACACATAGCAGTCAATTATATCTTGCAATTGCTGCTGAAGTGACTTGAAGTATGAGTACCATTTGGTCTTATCAATGAGATTTATCTAATGATCCACTTCTCACCAAGGAGGAAGTTCCTCCTTTGTTCCATTGACAATGTCTTAGAACTCATTTAACCACTGCTGTTAAAGGCAAGGAATATTGCCTTCTGTTAGCTTGGAAGGCCATGCCTTCCTCCCATCTACTCTCAGCAAAGTGTGACACTCTTCCTTGGCAGATTTCACTGGTGGCACAGACCTTGCATACTTGTCATGCAAGGCCATCAAGCAAATCTCTGATTTGTCTGGTATGTTTAACTAGGCAGGACAATAGGTTGTCCTACCTCTCACTTCTGCCCACAAGTATTCAAACTTTCTAGGCTCAGATATTTCATCCTCCATAGCCATTCTGTATATTTCATCAGCAGGGGTCAGTCTTCTTACTCCTTCCTGCCACATCAGGTCAGCTATGACCTGATTCCACTCCTGCAGCATCCATGGGTCATACACCCATTCAAGGGTAGGCTTTGGGATTGGTCTGTCCCAAATCTTCCTTTCCCTTGCCTTCAAAGGGTCAAGTCAATTCTTCTGGTGTACTCTCCTCCCCTTTTGAAGAGTACTCCTTTGATACTCTTCTTTGGAGATCAACAGCAATGGGCAGTCACTGGGTAGACTCTCAGTTACCCAAACTTCATCCTCATCTGCTACCTCCTCTATGGTGGGCCACTTGAGTCCACCAGGGAGTTAGGGCTGCTCATCATGCCACTTTTCCACAGTGCAAAAGTGTTGTGCATGGCCATTGGCATCCTCCAGCTCCAACTTGTAAAGCTGGAGTTGCCTGTCCATCAATGACCACTTGGTCATTTGCAAAATCAAGGAGGACCTTATAGGTCCTCATGAATGGTGTCCCTATGATTATATTATAGCAATCAAAGTTTGCAATGTCCATGTAGACATTGCAAATATTAGCCAGGACCTTCATGGTAACCCTGGCACCATAGTTTACTATGGAACAACTTCTAATTGTTCCTAGCTGCAGGGTGATGGGGGTGGCCAATGGTGCCACCTATATTCCAGCCACATGAGCAAACAATAGTGTGATTCTGGAAGTAGTACTTCCTGAGTCCCACAGTAGTGGCCATTCACTTCTACCCAAGTGATGAGACATTCCTTGTCTCATGCTGGCAGCACAGGGAAGTCTGTGGTGTCTTTAGATGCCACAAGCTGCACTTTTCACATGTGAACCTCATTGCTAGGTTCTCTCTTCCTATGTTCACCTATAGGGACCTCTGTGAGGGCAAACAGTCCCTCACTATCACTACCATGAGTATAGTACTCATTGTTGTATGGTTCCAATTCAATGTACTCTTCCCCATGCTCCTGAGTCCTGTTGGACTCAGATGCATCATCAACATGGACCTCAGCAGGCTCTTCATCCTGCTTGTCATTGGCCTCTCCCACATCTGACAGAGCAGCTATATGAGCTGCCCACACAAATACTTGGAGAGCTGGCTCAGCCAGCTCCCTGCATTTGCACACAAAATGCCCAGAATTCCCACACTTATAACAGTTAGTGGACTGCTTGGCATCCTTGCCTGGTTGGCCTGATGCTATGGCCACTACATTCTTCTCTGCAGTGAGATATTTCCTTGCTGCCTGCACTGCAGCCACAGTTTGGGAAGGCCCCTGGCCCATACCACTTCTTGGCTGCATAGGTCTTGAGGCCACACATATAGCAGGCCTCTTAGCTGACCTAGATGGCTGTGACTGACTATGTTGTCTAGTCACCTCTGTCTGCTTAGCCATTGCAGTCCCAATTGCTGGAGACTGCACTGCTGCTAGTGACATCTGCTGTTCTGACCAACTTTTCTTGCTGTGCTCTAAGTAGTGCACAGCAGTTTTAATACTATTCTTGTAGGTCTTAGCCTCCAAGATAAACTCCTTGACTGTGTTCACTTTGGGAGCCAGTCTGCAATCACATATTAGTGCCACAAGCATGTCAGAGGGTATTCCCTCTAAAAACCACTCATGAATAGTGAATTTGTTGGGGAACATGGCCATGTTTTGAGCATGGTCAAGCAAGGCATCATAAAAGCCTTGCACCCCCTTTTTTACTGCATATACCACATTGTGCAAAGCTTCTCATGCATCTTGCATTGTTGAAGGCTGTACAAATCAATTGTACAGTCCAGGGATCACATCCTCAAACCTCCAGTGGGACTGGGCCCTATTGACATGTATTACATGTCATAAGTACCACTTCAGCACACTTGCAGCTAGAAAGTCCATCAAAATCAGGACTTTCTTGTGATTGTGCTCATCTCCACTATACTGAGCTATGGCATAGGACACACAGATGCTCATTAGCTGGTCTTCAAGTTTGCTGAACTTGGTAAACCCTGCATAGGGAGTGATTGTTTTTGATGGATCACTCCATCTCAGCTTCAGTCCTTCTGGTATTGCCAGTTGTACTGCAAGCAACTGCTTCATCACTGCCCTCAGATGATCATGCATTGTCTGGAAGTGATATTTGTGGGCTTCAAGCATCTACAGTGTTGTGGTGGCATTGAAAATTCACATAGCTGTCTCTCTGGGAGGACTGTAGTCCTCCTTCTTACAGCTCTGCATCCCACACCATTCTTCTTGCCAGAGGAGCCATTATCTGGTCCTCCTGGGTCAAGCAGACCCCTCCTGGGAGTGGCAGTGGTCTATGACCAGGGAAAGGTGGTCCTCTTCCTAGACCTCCACCTCCTCCTCCTGGACCCTGAAGTCTACAGTGTGGCATAAAGGGCAGAGAGGACACAAGATCACTATCTGGTGATCCCTGTCCAGGTTCTCCTCCACTTACAATTCTTTCCCCAAACCAGTTCAAAGGAGCATTCACTCCTTGACCTGCATGTCTCTGAGAATCTGCAGAGCTCTTTCCAGTCCCAGCATGTTTGTCTCTGAGAGGGGAGTGAGACTCTTGCTCCTCCTTCTTAATTGGCCTGGTTCATTCTGGTGGAACATACCCCTCTAGCCATGCATCATAGGTGGTATTCCCCTGGAACACCCCCCCTTGATCATCCACATAGGACTGTTGATTCAATCTCCCCAAGTCAGCACCCTTTGTGTAGACCCACCAGGTCTATGCTGCACCATGGGTTGTTCTACTGTAATCACCAACCCCACATCAGTAAATGCCAAGTCTGGTGCTATGATCATACCCAATGTGGCCATCATTGACAGTCCACTGCAGCCTGCCTAGCCATGTAATCACATGGTGTTTCACCAGGCTGTTGTGGTGCTTGCAACAGAGTCAACACTTTGTTGACTAGGAATAATTGGGGCACATAATTCCCACCAAGATATTGTGATGGCATCATGGACAATGCCTGTGATCCCTATAGCTTTTTATGCTGGAGGTAATCTGCTACCTCCTGTGCTAAGAAGAGCATGTAAATATCCATGTACTTCACTAGATCTGTTGGGATCATGTCATCTCCCAATGACCTCTGAATCACAATATGTTTAGCTACTCTAGTAGCTAAACATTGCTGGGTTGAGGTCTTGGGAACCTCAACATGGTTTTGCCAGATCACTATCACCCTTCTATAAAGGATGTTGTCTGGGTGAGCCTCACCATCTATATCAGAGGTGTCTCTGACATTCTCTGGTATTGTCTTGATGAATGCTGCTGGAGCTGCTGATCACATACCTAGCATGGGACCAACTCACAATTGTACAGGGCTGTGGGCCCTGTAAGATAAGTCCTCTTCACTCCTCATCAATGTACTCACCATTGAAGAGTCAAGCTGACCTTCTGTGGCATCTGGGAAGGATCAAAGTCCCTCCAACCTCAGCACTGTGGGCACATACACAGGGGTTTTTCCCTTTTCTGCAGATACCATGGTACCTCCTGGCTCTGCTGTTGGTATAGTTGGGTAGAGGGCCCTTGAGAGCCTGCCACTATGACACCCTCCCAACCACCCACAGGCAGTCATACTGGAGTAACTGCTGGCAGCCCAACTGGCATCATAGCACTCTCCCTGCCCCCATCATAATATGATGTGGCAAATTCCAACATCTCCTGTGGAGCACTCTTCAATGCTCCATCAAACTCTGTCTTGGACCTAGGCCCAAGCACCTGATCTTCCATAGTCACCACAGTGCCCATTGGGGAAGGTGCATGTCAAATTTTTTTGATGTGCTGATTGTAACTAGTGGCAGTGAACTTCTGTTACAAAAGTTTGGGTTCTTGCTTTGCAAACAAGTTAATGCTCATTTGACTTAAAAAAATGTAACATTTCCATTATAGGTCATGCAGCTTACTGTTCACACTCCATAAGTCAAAAGTTGTTTGTTCTGTCTATGAAGTATGAATTAAGGCACTGCCTTATATAAGTAAAGGTACAGTGGTTTTAGAGATAGCATCATGTGATGCTATCCATATAGTTAAATAATTAATATAAATAATACAAAGTAAAGATAGTAATAGCCACTCCATTACATTTATCTCCTCATACAATCTGAAAACTCAATTAATCAGGGTAGAGGTCCAGAAAATGTCATATAGACATGCTACAAATACAGAACGTTACAAATTTATGGGGTGCCAACACACAAAGGACAAGAAAACTATGAAGCCCAACCCCCTCTACTCATCCTCCTCCTCCAGAGCAGGCCCTGCTACCCTCCCCACCAAGTCCACCTCCATCTGGGTTACAACCATGGCCAGGGTCTTTGGGTACTCCAGAAGAGGCTCCTCCACATCTGTGGCCAACTCCTATTATGATCTGGGCTCCACTACATTCCTCCACCTGTGGCCTGCCAGCAGCTGCCTATTTGACCCATGCCCTGCCCCAACTCTGTGGGATGATCCCTTGGTATCCATGCCAGCCTGTCCTGAATGAATACAAACATAGCTAATGTCATGACCTGCTCCCTAGACCCTGACACCACCCCCAGCCCCCCCAATGCTCCGCCAAACTCCCCAACCCTCACCCACCCTCCACACCCACTTTGAGCAACTCCGACACTCCCTCAGCAAACCCTGATGGCTCCTTGATCAACTCTAACACCTTCTCCACAGCAGTTGATGCATCCCCTGAATTCCCCTGGACTCCTGAGGCTTCCCCTGACCCCAGAATAATCCGCTTTCCAACTAATCCCATCAGAATGTCACCACAGCCCACTCCAAGATTGCACCCAACAACTGTCAACTCTGCACAGTTCTGTTGAGCCTGCTGCCATATCCTTCTGCCCTCTAGAGCCACCCAGTAGTAGGTATATAAGTTGTAGAGTAACCCCTAGTACTTTAGTCTTGATATTGCATTTACTGGTTTCCTATGTCTTGTCTTTTGTCTCATCACTGTCTCTATTTTTAGTTTTGAATCTATCTCTTTTCTCTGTCTTGTCTCACCTTGTCTCCGTCTCATCTCAACTGTGTATATTTCCTTTGTCTTCCTAAGTTCCTTTCATCTCCAATGTCAGTATGAACTCTGCACACATGCTATGACCCAAACATTCTTACAACAACTCCAGACCTCACTCCCCACTCAGCACAGGAACCCCTCATGTCTTGGTGATCTCCTGTCAAACTCCGGCTCTGCCCCCATCAACCACAAAGCCTCCACTTATCCCGCATTCTATTTGCATGCTCATGAACTTGTTCTGGCACCTGTCCAGGTTTAACGACTAGTATACTTGGTCTTAGACACCCCTGAACCACTCCAGACCTGCCCAGACTGCCCCCTAGCTCCCCCTCACAAGTCCCTCCATACCAATCCCAGATGCTTGGTTATAAGCACAGGACATTGTGTCTGCCTAGTAAGGACTCACCAGTGTAGCTGAGCCCCCATCGTCAGCAGAACCTGACAGCTAAGGCCCCATTAAGCAGAATCCTGTGCTTGCAAATCCAGTCTGCAAGAACATATCAGTAGGGCCAGAGCAGAAAGGAGGAGGCAAACTCATGCATAACACCTCTCTGCCCTGAGGCTGCCTCATTGGCAAGCCACTCCTCTTGCCTCTGCACAGCCTCAAACACTACAGGAGACACTTCAGCCTCAGAAGTGCCCTGCCTTGCCTCCACTCCCTGCTCCACCCATGCCTCTTCCTGGCCTAATAGCTCCTATAGTTCCTGCACCTCCAATGACCTCTCCATGGCCATCTGCAGAGTGATCTCCTGATCCCTCTGTGCCACATCTCTGTCTCTCTATACCACACCTTGCTTCCTCTGTGCTGCATCTCTGTCCCTCCATGCCACATCTTGCTCCCTCTGCATCTTGTCCTGCTCCTCCCTAATCCTCCAGATCTCCTCCTTATAGGTTGCCAGCAACCCCTGCAACTCCTCCACCTGACAATGCAGGAGTGCCTCAGAGACTGACCAGAGCACTTCTACAGACTGCCCCATAGGAGCCTCTAACCCAGGGGAGTACACCTGGGAGCCCAATAGACCTGCTGTTGACCCCTTGCCTTGAGCCCTCTTGCTAGGGCTGGCCTCTGGTAGCAGGGACACCCTCTGCTTCCTCTTGTTGCATGATGCCTGCATGCCAGCTCAACAAGATAGGGCACTTCTTATGCCATGCCTGACAGGGAAGACACACCAACATGTCATGACAGGAGCCCAACACCAGCACCTCAAACTTACATCTCTCCCCACATCAAGTGCAGAAGGCTCACTGCTCAAACAATCAGCCAGAGCATAGAAGAAAGTCCACTGACCTACTAGAGCCTCCTCCTGACACCACTCAAGGGTTGGAGCACCCTGTGCTTGCCCCAACCCCTCTGCAAATCCCTTTGGAGTCATGTCCACCTGTGCAACACACAACAATTCCAGAACTACCATCACTACCCCCAGCTCAAAGTTTGGCCTGGAGGAACACACCAGGGCTGACTATGTCAAACCCCCACCTCAAGACAGAACCCCAGAAGTACCCACCACTGCCATGGATAACTCTGTCAAAGCTCAATCAGCAACTCCAGAACTCAAGAAAGTTGGACTTATGACTGCAATACATTGACTGCACCTTCTTGAAATCCTGCTAATGATTGTACTCTGCATAGCAGCCCTTGTACTCAGCTCACACATCAACACAATTCTTGTTAGAAGGCAGGGGGGTCAAGAATGCAACTGACAATGATGCTGCTGAAGAGGAGGCAGAAGAAGACATGGAAGAAAAGTTTTAGGAACCCTGGAGTATATCAGATCCTTTTGAATTAATTAGGAGGAATCCCCTAACAAATGGTGGCCATGCTTCAACTTCATTCCCCACACTGCTGCTGCTGCTGCAGTTTGATCAATATTGCTTACACTTCAATTCCTACACCCCCACTAATCCCCAACTTATACCTTGTGCCTTGAGGGTCTTGATGCTGAAGGGGGGGTGATGTCATGACCCACTCTCAGACTTCTGGACCTTCCTCCAGGTCATCCTGCTCCTCTAGAGCTTCCCCCAATACCCCCCCCCCTGACTCACCCCAGCCTTCACTCAACTATGGCACCCACCCTGGCTAACTCTGACACTTCCTTGGCAAACTCTAACAATCTCCTGGCAAACCCCTGCACATCTACACAACCACTCCAGAGCTCCCTGATGACTGCAGAACAGACTATGTTCCCATCAGATCCCATCAGAGTGTCACTGTAGCCCATCCTCCAATCAGAACTGACACCTGCTGACCCTGCATGGCTCCAATGAGCCCTGCCATTGCACCCTCAGCCCTTGGAGGAAGTCCAGCAGTTAGAATATAAGATGTAGAGTAGCATCTGTTACCTTAGTCTTGATATCACTTTACTTGGTTTTCTGTGTTTTGTGTTTCTTTTCTATTACATTGCTTGGTCTCATCTCTATTTCCATTTTTAGTCTCAAATCTATTTACTTTCTCAATTTGATCTCATCTTGACTTCATCTTGTCTCATTCATCTCTATTTCCTCATCATTCCTAAGTTCCTTTCAACTCTGACATCATTACAAACACTGTGCATGTGCTATGCCCCTTCAAACATTCTTACAATAACTCTGGACCTCACCCTACACTCAGCCCTGGAACCCATCACTCTTGATTGATCCCCCATCAAACTCTGGCTCCACTCCCATCACTTGCAAAACCTTTGCTTACCCCACAGCCCATACCCTTGCTTACAGACTTGTACCTGATGCCTGCCCAAGCCCAACATTTAATATACTTAGTCTTAGACTTCTTCAGACCACTCCAGGCTTGCTCAGACTACTTTTCTTAGCTTCCCCTTGCAAGTATCTGAAGTCTGCACCCTCTCCAGAGTGCTAGGCTATAAGTACAGGACATTGTATCCACCTAGTAAGGACTTGCCCAGTTAAGCTAAGCTCCCATGGTCAGCAGAACCTGACAGATCCCCCAACTCTTGAATAGTGCCAAGCAGAGGCTCTGGTAGGCCAGTGAATCCTTTACCATGTTCTAACTGACTGTTTGCTCAGTGCACCCTCTGTGCTCGATGCAGGGAGCAGTAGAAATTTGAGGCACTGGTACAAAGTTTTTGCTGGGACACATTAGTGTGTCTCTCCTGCTGAACAAGACACAAGAAGTGTTCTGTCTCATTGGATTGGCATATGGACTACATTACTGCAGAGCAAGGGTGGGACCAGGACTGGGTGGTGGCACAGTTGGGTGAGGACTGGAGGAGTAAGGTGTCAGGTTGGAGATCCAGAGTGGATCATAGGAGAAGTGCGGGGCAGCTGGCAGTGAAGGTTGGACCCCCATAGAGTGGATAGAGAGAAGGAGCCCCAGCAGCATGCAACAAAGGCAACTGGAGGGCTTTTCCATTGCCAGAGGCAGAGCCTAGCAAGACCTTATCAACCACCGAAGCCGAAGCACCACTGATGTGTGTGTATCCTGAGGCGGTGTTGAGTTCTTGGTTTGCCTATAGATACGAAGACTCGATTCTATGCAGCTAGGATTACTGCAGGACACAACGAGATACATGACAACTTCTTTCAGACATTACATAGCAAAGAAACACAACGTGGAACGATAATCCAAGGCTGGATCAAAACCGATACTTCATTCTGTGGTTCATTAGTACACATCAAAAAAAAAATACGTGGAACAGAGCACGTACCATAATAAAAGTTTCGAACGTTTTCAAAAGGCACACACGAGTGCTATCATACCACCAGAAATCCCACCCAACGCCATTACACCTGCGCACAAACTCTCCATCTTTGACACAAATACACAGACTAAACTCTCCACTACAGCCCTCACTCCACCCCAAGAGCGAAGTTGCAATCCTCCGCTTTCCCCCGCACCCCTACCCCCCGCCCCACCCGGCGTGACCTGGCTGGATGGGGCTCCGAAGAGCCAACAAAACCGTCAGACGGCCTCTTCATCAGAGTCGAAGAACTCGTCTTCGTCATTGTCAGCGGATCCAAGTGTCTGGAAGTCAACCTTGTATCGGAGAAGACCGCCGATACCACCAAAACCTTTGACAAACTGAGCACCTTCCTGCGAGCGGTTGGTCACGAACTCGAGGTTTGCGCCGAACTCCTTGTACTTTTCGGCGAACCATTCGAGAAGAGAGAGAGGTTCCGCAGATTGTTCCATCTCTGTACCGGTTGATTTGTCTATAAACTTCTCGCGATCCTTTTCCTGCTCCTTGTTGACATGAACAATGATCTCCTCTGAGGATGACGTAGAGTGAGAGGACATTCAATATAAAAACTCTCAATGGGACTCACCTCCTGCCGCATTTCGAAGAGTATAACGAGTAATGTCAAGGTTCTCCCAAACGATGAGTGTCTCAACAGCACCGAGTTCAAGTGCCTTCAAAGTGTCATCGATACCGAAGCAATACCGGCTGGTGTCTTGACTAATCTCATCGAAGTACTTCTGAATAAGCTTCTTCTCCTGAACAAATTTGACATTGGCCAACGATTCAGCCGCAAGTTCGATAGCCTAACCACGAAATATGTATCAAGTTCAGCAAAATGGTAGAAGAATATGTACCTGGTTAAACCCGTTTTCACCTCCGTAGCTGACATCAACGATCTTGATGACCTTCGCTGCCAACCTCTGATCGAACATGTCACTCTGGCCAAGTTCAGTCTTGAAATCGGCACTGCCAGCAAGCACGAGGCCAGACACGTTGACCTTGTCGTTGGTGATGAAATGCTGAACAGCAAGTTCAGCGACCTTGCGAACGTAATTGTGCCTTTTCTCATCACGCAGACGAGAGAAACGCAGGGCAGATTGTCCACCACGACCATGCTTCTTCGGGAGATCGACGGTGAACTTGTGAATAACCTCGCGTGTGTTTCCAGCGAGTGTACCGAACAAAGTGCCGTTACCATCCATAACGATGAAACCGAATCTGGAGTCCGATTCTAGAAGTTCAGATAGGGCCTCGGTATGGAATTTGTTGTCACAGAGGTACAATGATCTGTTCATTTGTTGTAAGCGCAATCTTAGGCAATCATGATAGGTTCTACGAACGTATTAATGGGCTTATGAGGTTCAAAATCGAAGGAAACTTTTTTCTCCTTCCCCTCATCGGTCAAAATAGTTCCGACGAAGAGGACAAGACCATTTGGTGGGACACGATTGTAGAGTTTGAGCCTCTGCTGAGTACTAGTGATCGCAGCAAGCACAGAGAGACGATTGACTCGCGACTTGATGTTGGAAGCAGTCCCATACTCCTGCGTCAACATAGCGGACACACGAGAAATTTGATCCTAGTAAAATTACGATCAGAGAAAATCGGGTAGTATACCTGCTTATCGGGACAGACCTTGGGAGGTATGATGAGACTGATCATGGATGTTCCAGCCCTGCGCAGTATTCAGAAATCGGACATACGATGAAAGTAAAAGGAGGAGGTGAAGTACCCTCTGGCGGAGTCAAGGCTCTTGATGAGCTTTTTGACCTTCCACATTTGAATGTTCTGCTCCGCAACATCCTGACTCATGCTGGGCAACGACAAACACGTTGTCTAGAGGGACTAGAAAGACGCAGCTGACGTGGAGAAGTAGAGGATGGTGGCTGTTAGAAGAGGTATTGCACGTTGATTTGGGACTATTTATGGTCGGTTACAATTTTCTCTCGCTCCCGCCCGATCAACCTTGCTATCAATATCTGACTGATAGGCATGGCACAGAAACGCAAAACTGACGAAGGCACGGCTGATTGCAGAAAGCGGCCAAGGTTGGCGTCTACCTCACAGAAACAACCCGCTCAACATATGACTCCCGTTGCGAAACGGTCTGTTACAACTACAGAAATTCCGACTCAAATTCTCGACAGAAATACTTCCGCGACATTGGAAGCACAAACGATGCGTCCTGACTCACGGCCGCAGAAAAAGCGTCGAATAAATAAACTTGTTCCGCCGAGACCATTCCCAACGGTACCGAGTTCCGTATCTGCGACGGGTCCACGTTCAGCGCATAAGGAGGGGAAAAATCTCATCTGTATCACGCGTAAAACCGCGCTAGGCGCGTATTTACGACGATGTAAGGACGTGGTTCTCAAAGACGGGTGCGTGCACAGCAGTTCGAGTCTAATTAACCTATTTACCAAGTCTTAGTTACAAGACATTGCACTTCAGCGCCATGGGAGCCGCTATACCTCATCTTCTTCAACTTGTCGTGGCCCTTCCATCAATTCTTCCTTTCGCTGCTGATGAGATAAAAACCCAAGTTACGACAGGAACCGTAGAAATTCAGGATGAAGTTATCCCGGATGATGACGAGGAAGATTTCACCTATGATACACGAGGTAAATCCTCTTTGAACGTAGTATTCAAAATTGGCGATGGTGAATTCGAAGGAGATAAAAGCGGGGTCGTCAAGAAGAACAGCAAACGTCGAGCGGGCACTAATGGTGGACAAGAGGCAAAAAGTACTGGCAACCGAGATCAGGGGAGAGGAGCACAAGACTCTGCGGATATTGTACTTCAAGAACCGGAACAAGAAGAAATAGAAATGCTTTGATCGTGGTCCCTGCATAACCGTCACACTTCAGCTGCTAGTATGTCCCAACAAACAGCATTTTCAGTGTCAAACCGAACTGATCCTTTCCCAGCTTGCTTTTCTCCCATGTATATTACATATATCCTTATTGGACAACTATGTTCATATAGTAGACTTTTCGTCTGCGTCGAATGTATGCCGTGATTTTGGATGTTTCAGCCATCTATCAATGTCATCATCTACAACGTTCCCAGGTCTCCGACTCGTATTTCCTTATATTTGTTAGATTGCATGATAAGTCGTCCATCAGAAGACGCTCATCCACTGTCTTTGGACCTTCTCATTCCGTCAGCTTCTTGATCGCAACCACCTTCCAGCCAATCACCATTTTAATATCACATTTGCCAGTTATCAAGTCACACTCATCGCTATCTTTTATCATGACTTCTGTGACCACGAAAGCTGTGCTTCGACAGCCCGATATTGAATATCATCCTGACGAGGGCAAGTATCGTGCACGTTCCATGAGACTCTTCACCGAGAATCCAGATCGCGCCAATGTTCCCCTTCCAGAAGGATTCCCAGTTCAAGTTGATGGTCCAATCGTATGGGAGGGGAAAAATTGGACAAATGAAGACCGGTGGATCTACAGACTCAATGCTGAGCAGCTGGAGGAGATCAACGATGCTTTAGGCTACTTCAAAAGTCATCATCTCTTGTGTGCAATAGTCCTTGTTGATTGACCAAGCATTTACTAGATTTGAACAAGTCGATGGGGTACTTGAGTAAGGAAACGTTCCCTCTCCCCACTCTGAGTACGACCCTCAGAGGTCTGGCGCATGAACTGTATTCTGGTCGCGGGTTCTTCGTTCTTCGCACTCTGCCCATTGACACATATACTAAAGCCGACATCGCTATTGTCTTTGCTGGTACGCTGATCATCCGTGTCATAGTTCGGCCTGCCCACGTTATCCTAGGTATTTCCTCCCATGTAGGATCTGCACGTGGCAAACAAGACGCTACCGGCGCCGTTATTTCACACATCAAAGATCTCAGTGTCAGTCATGCCCATGAAAAAGGGGGTATTGGCAATGCAGCATATACAACCGACAAGCAGGTCTTCCACACTGATATCGGTGATCTCATTGCCTTAATGGCACTGCAGACTGCTGCAGAAGGCGGCACGTCACGTATCAGTAGTGGCGGTCGCATCTACAATGAACTAGCAGCTACCCGACCTGATATTATCAGAACATTATCCGTACCATGGCCACTGGATAGGTCAGCATGAACCCTTCCCCATACTCAACCTTTCACTTCATGTAAATCTGTCACACTAGTTTTGGTGGAAACCCAGGATATACTATGCGTCCACTGCTGTACCACGAGGACGGACACGCTATCATACAGTATTCCCGCCGTCACTTCACCGGGTATTCCACGCAAAAACGTAGTCCACATATTCCTCCAATCACTGAAGAACAGGCAGAGGCGCTCGATGTGGTCCACTTTCTGGCTGAGAAATACTCGCTCTGTCTGAACTTCCAAAAAGGAGATATTCAGTATATCAATAGCATGGGACTTCTTCATGCACGCGATGCATTCAAAGATGATGCAGAGCATACGTAGGACGCTGTTCAATACAAAGGCTAACTGGATTGACGAAATTTTGACTTAGGCGTCATTTGATTCGACTGTGGCTGCGAAACAACGAGCTGGCATGGAAAACCCCGGGGCCACTACAACACATCTGGACCAGGCTATACTCTGTTGCTCCGGACGATCAAAGATTTCCTTTGGAGCCTGAAATCCGAAGGAAGGAAAACGGAACCACCAAGTAGGACAACAGGAAGTTCAATTTGCTGTACATAGATATGTTGTCCATTTGATTAATATCAGTCTCAGGCAAGAATAGATGTCCATCAGAACTGGTAAGACCAAAAACGGTGATCAAATACAAAGTTTATTAACAGTATTGTTTGCGGTTTCTTAAAACCTCCACATAGAACATCAGTCAAAATCAAACACTGCCATCATTCTCGAACATAGTACTTTGGTAGCTAGTGCACGGACGCTCATTATACTACCGACAGCATTAACACGACCCTCTAACGTTACTCTCGAAAACCTGGATTCTGAACATCGTCATTCTTTTTTTTTTGCAAACGAAAAAATTCACCTTGCTTGCCTTCTAAGTTAGTTGATACCAAGATTAATGTCTGGCGCTCCCTCAAAGGTCTCACTCAAAACCTTGGATATCCATTCCTTAACATATACTATCTTAGAGGTGCCTCCACAAGGAGGTTCATCAAGACCGATAAGAGTTTTGCTATCGAGCGATACACCATCAGCGACTCTTTTCGTGCTCCGAGGGGAAAGTTGTGAAATGGATAAACAAAAGTTTCTACAATACCGGCTTCAAGATCCAACATCTGTGGAGGATCTGCCGGAACGAGGTCGTTGAGGCGAAATATTGGAAAATGAATCATCTCCTTTGATGCAATCAAGCGGTAGCGGTAGGTGGGTTCCTAGACAAAGATAGAGGTCAATAGGAGGCAAGATTCTATATACACGAACGGTCTTACCGTTACATACTCTTGTATAGGCTTAGTGAGCTTCTCTTTGAATATGTCGACAACCCGCTGCTCAGGAATGAGAAGCCACCTTCCCCTGTCAAACATTCTGTGCATGTCTGCACTGACTGAAAGCAAATGCGTCGTCTGCGTCAGTAAACGTCTTCGTAGCTGGTCTAGCTCGTCAACTTACGATGGAAGATGTTAAACCTGGAGTCAACGTTTAAAGTGTTATTGGTCATGTTCCAGGATACTTCCAGGTTTGTGATCTGTCATTGTCGTCTCAAGTTAGTACATACTCGAAGATCGATTAAGTGGTAGTTGGTCTGACCACTGAATCTTTGGAGGCACGAGGGATAGCATCTGTATTGATAGAGCATGATCTCTTTGCAAAGTAGTTCCCGCTACTTGTTAGTGGGTTGCGGATACTTGATCACGTGTACCGTGTCGTTTTTTCCCATGTAACTACGCGTCCCTTCTGAGAAAGGCGGGACAGTCGCGGAGAAGCTAACCACGACAATTTCAGTAGCGGCAGAATGTAAAAATTTGGACAATCTGACTTCAGGACTCAGGACACGAAAATACGTCGAAAAAATACACCTTCGAGATTTTATCCACGAGCTATTGAGGTTTTGGCAAAACCGATAACTAATTAGGTACTTGTTTTTCACGTCATATCTGATGTTTAAGTCAGGAACCTTTGCACCCCCTCAATGGTCCGTCCTGGCGAGCGGCGAGATATCATGGCTGTACTCAAAAACATTCCAAGTCCTTGAATTATTTCACACAACATAGACCAGGCATATACAGTTCGTTTGGCATTCCTGACATCCTCCAGAACAATTTGGTATTTCACTTCCTGGAAATGGTCGCCAAGGTGGTTCCCTTGTGTCTAGACAAAACTGATTCAGAATCGAACGCCAAATTACTTCCGCAATAGATCCCACCCAAAGAATGCACGTCCGGGATCAATGAAGGTACTTGACGTCATGGTCTGTCAGCCGTCATGCGTTTCTAATTCAAAAGGAGCACCTACATATATCCACGATCCCCTGGAATGCCGAGTTTCTCCTTGAAGAAATCAAAGAAAGCTTTGCTATAGGTCTCATTTGCCTGTTCGTTAAGGTTATCCAAGCTGAACTATATTCAAATCAGCGAGTTTGCAGATCGCATAAAGTTCGATGCTACAGACGACAGTCATCGTAAAAGCAGGATCCAAGGTTCCTTGGAAAGTGAGAATCTCATTGTAGGTGTACTTGACGGTGATGTAAAGTTCGGGCTTTTTCAAGGTTTCCGCGCTGAACTGCAAATGACTTGATCAAGCGCCCCAGTTGATATGATGATATTTCATCAACCTTCGAAAATTCGAGCGCGAACTTCTTGGGATCAGTGATCTGGATAGTCTTCAAAATGAAGATACGTCAATCGAGACGGACACGGAGCAGACCTTAACGTTTGTCGACAGTTCGAGGATGGGCATGGTGGGAAGTGGGAAGTCCTGGCGAGCCGGGTTCCGACACTTTCTGCATTTAACGTCAGGGAAGCTCTCCGAAAACTCCGCTTCTTTCCCGCAAGGTGTATGTATACAAGATCACATCTTGATATATTTATAACGTAAATACATACGTAGTTCGAGAAAACAAGTAGCAATGTAGATGAAAATGATTCGATAGTTACATCAATGGTAGCGTAAAGAAAGGGTACAGTTGGAATGATACACTTATATTCTGATACAGAGATACGTAGTATCGTAGTCATGCGGGTCGTGAGCGTGGTGGACCTTTATAAATTTGAGACGCGGAGTCAAGTCCATCCTGCTTCCACGCACACCTTAAAACATATGGTCGATACCGCCGTCGCCATTCTCGGGGTTCGTATCATCCCACAGTCCCAACGCAGCCATTTCCGCACGCATTTTATCGATGAACTGAAGTTGTACCCTTCCCATGGCCGTGTCGGCACGCGAGGTTTCCTCCAGCTCTTCACAGAATACCTTGAGAGCTGCATATCTCGCACGATCGGATTCAGAGATTTCGTTGGCAGGATGTTGGATCTCCGTAGCCCCATCTTCGTCAGTTTGCTCATTGTCAAACCAGCAGCTGCGTTTCTCTATGCCGCAGGTGGTACCCTGATATCCGTTGTGTTGAACCTTGCAATCGCCTTCGCCTTCGTTGCCACCGTTATCATCCGAGTCCTCGTCGTAGTTGTTGCCGGCGTCCCTATCTTTATTATTATGCCAATCGTTCAACCTGTTTTCATCGATACCATAGTCCTCCGCATTATGAGCAAAAGCAGCACGTGAGGGGGGATAAACCTCTTGTTCTCCGCTCGGGAAAGTGATGATTACATTCCCGCCAAAAGGATCCGTAAACAAGGGAGAAAGAGGGTTGTCCGGGCCGGTAGCAGAAGAGTAGAAGGGAAAGGCAAATTCTTCGTGGTCGCGAGGAGCACTTTCTTGAGAGTAGACGGAGGCAGAATCAACAGATTTGGGTGAATCAGGGGGCAAGAATAGCAGCTCCGTGCCGTTCAACTGGATGGGTGAGTAACATTCCAAGGTCTCCTCCTGATGCTGGGCTTGCATCAGGACAATGAGTGGGTATGTATTTCCGTGATCAAGGAGCTCCCGCGCGGTAGCCGATGTATAGCGATTTTGAGCTCGAAAACCATCTTTCGGAAGGGAGTTATGAAGTTCAATGAAACGCTTGACGAAACGCTCCTTGAGCTTCTCAATAGTCAGAACCGCTTCGGAGGGTAGATCTAGAGAACACAACGTACATATTCAGGCAAAACATTCCACTCGTGTTGAGAAAGCAGTTGATCGGTTTTGACAATGTAACAGTCTCCCATATATCTGTAGAAAGGACCGTCCACAATGTCTGGGATGTCAGGAACTTGGAGGAAAACGCGGACGGCATGATCGCAGAAGAATTCATGGTCGGGGGCTCGCGGGATAGCCATCACGCCCCTCGACGAAACATGACGTTCAATTTGGTCTACACAAAAGTCATAGTAGATCGCAGCATCGCGCTTGTACACCAAATGTTCACTGCCGACGATATCCGTGTACCTGATAAGAAGGGGGGGAATGATCTCGGACTCCTGGAATAAGTAAAATCAGAAGCAGGATTGAACAGATAGAAAATGAATCGTACATCAGAGAATATATCCTCCAATGAGAATAAGTCAACGGGCTTCATCGTTTCGATGATACTCAATGTCAAGTCCGGCTCTCCGAGAGTTGTGAGGTCTGACCCCTCTGCATACGTAGGCACAAGAGTAGCTTCTTCAGTATCAAGGTCTCCAGGCGCCAGTGGGAAGGTAAAGTTGGCAAGGTATTCTTCCCCAGGAGTAGCACGAACAGCAGCTTTGAAAGCATCGACTTGGAACTTCTGTTCGATATTTACATCATATCGAGCAAGATGAAACCTGTCCCGATCGTAGCGATTGAGCTCGTGCGCCAGCGCACGGTGATCTAGCAAACGGGTAGGCTCGACGTCTTCGTTGTCAGATAGACCATAGCGAAGAGGTTCGCGAAAATTGAGCCATTTTTTGATGGCAGCAAACATCGAGCAGGGCAGATTAGGTAGAGAGAAGATATGGCGAAAACGTCCCGGGTCTTTAATAGATGTTCAGAGTCTGCCGCCACTCTAGAGTAGAAGAACTTGGCCAAAGCCTAAGCTGAGAGTCATCCAAGCGTCCAACCTTAAAAAAGTAGGTGCATTGTTCGAGTGGAAAAAAGAAATTCGGATATAACGAGGGGATCTGGACCGTTTTCGCTCGTTCAAATTCGAGGAAATCGTAGGACTGTCGTGGGCTACTGCCATTCGAGACAATATCATCAAAAGATTGAACATGAAGTGGACGGGTGTCGATGATGTAGTGCAAAGCGCGCCTGGCCAGGCGTCGGACATTGAGACAGTGAAGAGCCAAAGAGGACAGAACGTGACATGCACCATACGCGTGTTCAATGATCACGTGAAGGATCATGGCGCGTCGCCTCAGGCGTGTTGGGAAGGATCGGAGTTTTGAGAGCTTGAAGCTTTGGCAAACTAGACCATTCTGTATCTTATTGGCTGTTCAACCCTTGGAGATACTTAGTAGCTGTGCCTTCTCATCCTGGACTTTTGTAAGTATATAAGATATCTATAATATAAAATCTTGCAGAGTGCAGACTCTGTCATATCTGATGATGGGAATCCTAATGGTCTTGCATTGTATCCAATGGAATACCTCAACTCTCTCAGAGCCAGCAGTTTGCCCTTGGCTAAATTGGCTCTGAAGATTGGTGTTCCTGTCATGCTGCTCAGGAATCTGGATACAACCAAAGGACTTTGCAATGGGACAAGAATGATTGTCACCCACATCAGCACCAGAGTTCTCAGATGTAGGATCATCAGTGGAGATGCCAAGTTTGCAGGATCAATTGTTTTGATTCCAAGAATCAACATGGATGTGTCTGAAGAAGATTTGCCAATTCCATTGCACAGGAGACAATTCCCAGTTCAATTGGCCTTTGCTATGACTATCAACAAGTCTCAGAGTCAATCAGTCAAGCATGTTGGATTGGACCTTCAATCAGGAGTTTTTTCATATGGCCAACTTTATGTTGCACTCTCTCAGTGCACATCAGGAGATCATATCAAAGTCATCTTGGACCCAGAAAACACATCAAGAAAGACTGCAAATATTGTCTATCAGGAAATCCTGAATGGTTTACAAATGTAAGTGTGAGTTTTGTTGGATTCAAGCAACAAATGCTAACTTCTATGAACTTCAGCACCTAATGTCTATAGCTGGACCATGTAGTATAGATATTCTTAATGGTTTACAAATGTAAGTGTGACAGTTTAAATAATTGCTTGGTTAGTAACTTTTATAATTTTCAGCATCTCTAATATATACCAGTGGAGTGGACATTATAGTATTTTGTTAATAGTGTAATATAGATATATGATTAGTTTATAGATAAAATCTCAGTGTATTGAATTGTAAGAAAAAACCAACACTTTTCATTCAGTCAGGTTTGGAATAAAGCACTGAGTTAGAAATACAAAGACCTAACCAAACAAAGTGAGGTTGGGTCTGGGATGAAGCACTGAGTTAGAAATACAAAGACCTAACCAAACAAAGTGAGGTTGGGTCTGGGACTTAACATTGAGTTTGAAATACAAAGACCTAACTGAACAAAGTGAGGTTGGGTCCAGGACTTAGCATTGAGTTGGAAATACAAAGACCTGACTGAACAAAGTGAGGTTGGGTCTGGGACTTAGCATTAAGTTTGAAATACAAGGACCTCACCAAATGAAGTGAGGTTGGGTCTGGGATGAAGCATTGAGTAGAATATTGAGGACCTAACCAAATGAAGTGAGGTTGGATCTGGGATGAAGCAAGAGCTATAGGCCTATGCCAAAGGCACAGAGTGTAGCTTGACTATATAATATGGGATGACTCCTAGGAAAGTGGCTATATGGATGACTTTTTGGGATTCTGCTGAAGTAAGCCTAATTAATGCTGACCAATTCTTACATAAGAATTGCCTTTTAAAGTAGCTGGCACTTTGAATAGGGAAAAGCAGACAGCTTTGGTTGATAGCATGAATCTATTATTTCTTTGAGCCTTAAGATTGATATTTCAAGCAATTTTCAGCCTTTTTCAGGCATAACTTATGTGAAATGTACTGTTTTTTGATGTACCTCTTCAAGCAACACTTCTCATGTCCCATGCCTGTATTCCTTATATCAAAAACATCCAAGACAATGAATTTTCATGATCAAAATGGCTAAAGAAATGGCATAACATGTTTGTTTGACTCTTCAAAGTTTCTACTTATTCTTTGAAAAGGAGCATAGTTGCCCTGTGTATATCCCTAGGCAACTGTGGTTCATGACATACAGTATGTTTTGACCATAAATCTGACTTGAATTTGATTGCTGATATCCCCTAACTTGGAATGTGTATTCTGTGATGTTAGGTGGTACCAACATTGAATTGTAAATTCAAATCCTTAACCAAACAAAGTGAAGCTATACTTGGACTGTGCTGATAGCTGTTTGCTGGCTTTCTGATTTCAAGATGTATGGTTCAGACTTGAAAGTGTGAATTCTTATAATTTTACAGTAATCAGTTCCTATGTCTTAGAGTCAACTTACTCCTGATCATCTCCAACTTTTCCTGCTCTCAATAGATATTTGACTACATTATGACAGCCTCTGAAAAAGGATGGTGGATTTAATCTAGTATGCTACTATTGGTCAAGAGAGCATTGAAGATTAATTTGAGATGGAAAAAGTTTCAGAAGGCAGTATTAATATAGAATGTGAAAAGTTGATGGTCCTCTGTTAAGGAACAGGAGGTTTTTTGGTCACTACTAATAGCTGTAGGCTAGGTCCTGTTTCTGAGGATCCACAGGGTTTCTGATTTGAAGGTGTATGGTTTGTGATTAGATAATTGTATAGTCAGACATATCAAGTTGATGACAACAGATGAGTGATGTCAAAGGTCTGATTGCTAAGTATTAGTACCATTTATTAATACCAATAATGAGATTGTAGATATCTCATTACTCAGATTGCTTTCCCTAATTTGTTTCTCTTTAGTATATTTTGGTGTCCAAAAATTGTCTAACATGCTCTTCAAAGTGCATGAGTAATAAAGGGATAGAAGGTGGAGGAGACTTTGATTGATCAATAATTGTAAATGTTCAAGTATATTATAGATGATCTATTAATGTTAATCACTTGCAAGAGTTGGAATATTGAAAATCTAACCAAGCAAAGTGAGGTTTGGTCTGGATTTTAGCATTATGTTAAAAATAATGGAATACTTATAAAGGAAAGTTCATTTGATTGAGTGAAATATAATTGAAATCATAGTAAAGACTTATGTTTACTAACATTGACAATGACAGGACTATCAACAAATTGATTTAAAAAAGAAAGACCAAAGTCAGCATAGTGAAAGAGATGAGTGAGAAAGCCCATTAATATGACAATCTTGATTACTTTATTGAGGAACACTTATCAATAACATGAAAGACAAACTGAGGTTGGGTCTGGGATTAAGCATTGAGTTGACAAAATACAAAGACCTAACCAAACATAGTGAGATTGGGTCTGGGACTAAGCATTGAGTTGATGAAATACAAAGACCTAACTGAATGTAGTGAGGTTGGGTCTGGGACTAAGCATTGAGTTGATGAAATACAAAGACCTAACCAAACATAGTGAGGTTAGGTCTAGGACTAAGCATTGAGTTGATGAAATACAAAGACTTAACCAAATGTAGTGAGGTTGGGTCTGGGACTAAGCATTGAGTTGATGAAATACAAAGACCTAACCAAACATAGTGAGGTTGGGTCTGGGAATTAGCATTGAGTTTGAAATACAAGGACCTAACCAAACAAAGTGAGGTTGGGTCTGAGACTTAGCATTGAGTTGATGAAATACAAAGACCTAACCAAACATAGTGAGGTTGGGTCTGGAACTTAGCATTGAGTTTGAAATACAAGGACCTAACCAAACAAAGTGAGGTTGGGTCTGGGACTTAGCATTGAGTTTGAAATACAAGGACCTAACCAAACAAAGTGAGGTTGGGTCTGGGACTTAGCATTAAGTTTGAAATACAAGGACCTAAACAAACAAAGTGAGGTTGGGTCTGGGATGAAGCAAGAGCTACAGGCCCATGCTTTTGGCATGGGGTGTAGCTTGTCTATAATATATGGGATGACTTCTGGGAAAGTGGCTGTGCCTCAATCTTCCAACAACCTGGGAAGATTCCTTATGTAATGCTTATGTCAAATTACATAAGTTGGCTGGCTTTAAATTTTCAGCCTTTTCCTTTGGTGTGGTGGCAAAGATCAATCATTGCACCAAATCACTCTTTCTTTTGACCTCTCTTTCCAATCTGAAGCATCAACCATTCTCTCTGCTCTGATACTGTAAGAATAAGCTTTGTTTGGCCTGATAGACTCTACTGACCCTCTTTTGGAGGTTTTTACACTTAACTGGCCATGTATGCTCTACTTTTTGTCATCTCTAATCACTGATCATAGCTGATAATAGATTTCCACTATTGCATCCTTCTTCAGGCTTCTTCTGAGCATTGAGTAGCTTTCTCTTCCTTCAGGTGGGCTTTCTTTTCTTTGCTTAATTGTCCAATAGCTGATTTGGGTGGTTGTTTCTATATTGAAGCTGAATTAGGCTAGGTATACTCCTTTCCTGAGTGTAACTTTTATGGACTAATTATGGCTGAAATCAGACTTCACTACATTCTTCATTAGGCTCCTTTTCTAAGTGTTCAGTAGCTTTGCAGGTATGCTTTTTGTATTTTTGTCTGACAACTAATTCAAGTATTGTCCATTTTCTTTTCTAAACAGTTATTGGCTTTCTTCTTTGAAGGTAGATCTCTTCCTCTAGGTTGATTGAAAGTTGATCTTCATGTTATTTCATTAGAATTTTGGATTGGATTTTATCTTCAGATTTGGCTCTCATTCAAGTAAGATAGGAATGTTCCCTAAGAACTGTACTTGACTGATAATTTGGTAGTTTCTGTTCTCTGGCCTTTACTGCTGTAATCCTTCACTTTTGGACAGTTGTTGAGTATGTATCTACATTTTTTGAAAAAATTATAATAGTTATCATCAGCTTGAATTCAGGGTTAATCATCACTTTTTATTGGGGGCTTCCAATACTTCTTATCAATTTTCCTTTAAAGGTACTGTCATGTGAGTATCTATTAACTATTTGTTATTCTTTCTTTATCAACAAAGTTTAGGCAACATTCTACTCAGGAACTACCCAGTACTCCTGAGAGTCAGAGACAACAGTCTTACTCTCAAAGTAGACTACAACAATTACAAATAACTGATCCTGATGATCGACATGCAAACAGAGGTAATAGAGCTTCTTCTCATAATGTTGAACAGGTCAATGCTGCTATGCCACCTGTGCCACCTGTGCATTTTGATTCTATGGCACAGAGTAGGAGCACTAATGTCCCTCCTATAAATAATGTGGCTTCTAGATCTTCTGAGAGACCTATGAGGCAGCCAGCTATTGCTGATAATCCCTTTTCTTTCAATGCTCTTATGGGCCAGAATATATATATACCTCCTGTAACACATTTACTTCAGGGTTGGGATGCTCCATTACAAAACCCTATTTCTCAAAATGTGCCTGCTGTACCTGTTTTCAGAAGGAATCAGCCTAGACATAGCAGACAAACACATGTGTCTCTTGCTCCTAATGTTAATGTTGCATCTACTTCTTCTGGACACAGAAGGATTCCTGGACCACTACATGATATCTCCAGTGGACAAGCTGATCCTGCACTGAATAACTTGACAAGAGGAGATATTGCTCATAGAGAAATGATGTCTAATTATAATGCATCTCAACAGCAATGAGCACTGTAAGCTTTTCAAGAGCAAGAAAGACAAAGAAATGTTGCTCAGGAACAAAATAGACAGAGACTTGCTGCTCAACAGCAACAGGGATTAGCTGCAGTGGAGCAAGAAAGACTGAGGTTTGTTGCTGAGCAACAAATGAGACAGAGGCAAGAAAGATATAATTAGAGATTAGCAGAGGAACAAAGACTTGCTGCTCAGCAAAGACAGAGACAAGAGAGACATGAGCAGATATTAGTAGAGCAAGATCCTGAACATAGGCCTTTCAATAATGTTTTAGCTCAAAGGATTTTACAACTATGGGAGGGCCAACATATAGCTGATTTAGAAGAAGATTTCAATGGTTTTGCTCTTCAAGATGATATTGAACTGGAAAATATTCATGCAGCCTTCAATGAAATGATGCTGCACCCTCTTGAACATTTTGAAGAACCTAGGGAAAATATGAATGATTTTGGAGAACAAGTCTTTAATGGCTTGGCTCCTCAGAATAACATACCTCCTGAAGATGACTTGGAATATGTTGATCCTGTTGAACATGGTCCTCAGAATGACATACCTCATAAAGATGACTTGAATCCTGCTAGACATATACCAGCAGAACTTCCTGATGATAATCTACCAGCAGAACAACTGGAACCACCTCCTGTTCATCCTCCTATTCCACAAATACAAGAGCCTAAACCTGTTCAGCCTATTCCCAGAGGAAGGCAGCCTTACTTGATAGAACCCCCATCTTCTTATCTTGGTCCTATGAGTGTCATATGTCCACACTGTCAAGCTCTACATTTTGATGCTGAAAAGCTCACTAAGTCTACTAGAAACAATTCAAAGTTTGGAATGTGCTGCTTACAAGGCCAGGTGAATTTGCCCAGACTCAAAGATGCTCCACCTGAACTACTCAGCTTACTCCATAGCCACCATCCTCTCTCTGACACTTTTAAAACATATATCCATCAATACAATGCAGCCTTCGCATTCACATCTCTGGAAGTTAAAATTGATCATGCCATTACAAATGCTCCTGGACCATATAGCTTTAGGATCAATGGAGAACTCCATCATCTGACAGGTGCCTTGCTTCCTATTGAAGGTAATCATTCTGTATATGCACAACTCTACTTTTATAACCATAACTAGCAATTGGCTTTTCATCAACAGAATAATTCCAGGTTGGATCTTCAAATAATGGCCTCTTTGCAGGATATGCTTGCTAGAGTCAATTCCTTCATTGATTTATATAAGCAAGCCAGGCAGATTATGAGAGAAGTTCCAGAAGGCCAACCACAAAGACTTTCTGTCACACTTAGAGCTGATTTTAAAGATCCATGATGCCATAATAACCCCAATGAACAGGAGGGAGTTGCAGCTATAATTCCTGGAGATGGCTCAGAAGAACAATCAGATCATCATGATATAGTCTTGCATTTGCATGAAGGTCAATTGAAGCAGATCAGTTATTTGCACCCATATTATACTCCATTGCATTATACCATTATGTTTCCAACTGGAGAGCCAGGATTTCCCATAATTATTCACTCTCATTTTGGTCCAGAGAATCAACAAAGAGCACCAAAGGTCACTCAAACTGCATATTATGCATATAGACTGCAGAAAAGAACATTAGAAGTTAATGCAGCATTACTCTGGAGTGGAAGGTTATTTCAACAATATGTTGTTGATGCATGGGCTTCAAGTGAACAAAACAAGTTGAATTGGGTTTGACACAATCAGAAGAAGATCAGAGCTGAGGTTTATCAGGGAGTAGTAGATGCTGCTACTGGAAATGAGGCAGTTACCCCACAAAGCCATCATGTCATTCTTCCTTCCTCCCATACTGGAAGTGAATGACAAATGCAGCAATTATTCCAGGACTCTATGGCTATCTGCAAGCATTTTGGAAAACCTGATTTCTTCTTGACTATGACTGCCAATCCAAAGTGGTCAGAAATTGAAGAAGCTCTCTTGAGGGAACCTGCAGTCAATGGAAAAAAACAAACAGCTGCTGATCAACCAGATATTGTTGCCAGAGTATTTGAACTCAGGAAAAATGCTGTGGTAAAGGAGATCAAAGAGGGTCTCTTTGGCAGCTGTATGGCTCATGTTCATACTATTGAATTCCAAAAGAGAGGACTTCCACATATGCATATCTTGATTTTTTTCCATCATTATCATAGGATACAGAATGCAGCTCATGTAGATTCTATTGTCTCAGCTCAAATTCCAAATCCAGTTACTCAGCCTCATTTGTATCAGGTATTGGCTTTGTTTGAATTAATCATGACTGAAATCAGACTTCACTTCATTCTTCATTAGGCTCCCTTTCTGAATGTTCAGTAGCTTTGCAGGTATGCTTTTCTCTATATTTGTCTGAGAACTAATTCAAGTATTATCCATTTTCTTTTCTAAACAGTTATTGGCTTTCTGCTTTTAAGGTAGATCTCTTTCAAACACCAAATTGCTAAACTCTGTGAATTTCAGCACCTAATGTATATGAGTTGACAGTGTAGTATAGATATTCTTAGTAGTTCTGGGACTTAGCATTGAGTTTGAAATACAAGGACCCAACCAAATGAAGTGAGGTTGTGTCTGGGACTTAGCATTGAGTAGAATATAATGAAGTGAGGTTGTGTCTGGGACTTAGCATTGAGTTGGAAATACAAAGACCTAACTGAACAAAGTGAGGTTGGGTCTGGGACTTAGCATTGAGTTTGAAATACAAGGACCTAACCAAACAAAGTGAGGTTGGGTCTGGGACTTAGCATTGAGTTTGAAATACAAGGACCTAACCAAACAAAGTGAGGTTGGGTCTGGGAATTAGCATTGAGTTTGAAATACAAGGACCTAACCAAACAAAGTGAGGGTGGATCTGGGATTTAGCATTGACTTTGAAATACAAGGATCTAACCAAACAAAGTGAGGTTGGGTCTGGGAATTAGCATTAAGTTTGAAATACAAGGACCTAACCAAACAAAGTGAGGTTGGGTCTGGAATTTAGCATTAAGTTTGAAATACAAAGACCTAACCAAATGAAGTGAGGTTGGGTCTGGGATGAAGCATTGAGTAGAATATCAAGGACCTAACCGAACAAAGTGAGGTTGGGTCTAGAATGAAGCAAGAGCTACAGGCCCGTGCCGAAGGCACGGGGCGTAGCTCGTGGCAAAAATGGTATGTAGGGAAGCATTTGGAAGGAGCATCATCGGATCATTAATATCTTCGAATGGATACAAAAATTGTACCAGTCTTTCGAATGGGTTTAACGCCACTATCTTATCTTATCTCCAAATTACTTGACAGCCAGCACTGAGCGCTAGCCTAATTAATGTGGGCAATGCAGGATAGCAATTCCATTTTTCCTCCTACCATGTTGAATCCAGAAGCCTTCTTGCTCCTGACGCTCCCGGATACCGCTGTCTCGTTCTCCGGTGTCACTCAGACTGGTGTCCTCAGTCTTGATTGCGTGACCGTCCAAGTCCCCAACACCTCCAGCCCAACCGATCGAGATGTCTATCTTGTTCTTCGTCTGGGCTCAATTGAAATCCCATTAGATCCTACACGGATAATCCAAAGGACAAACGGTCAAGGACACCGAGTATATACAATTTTCGACGCTACAGAGTCTGGTTCATCAGATATTGTCGTTTCGGTCGCTCTCCCCAGTCCGCCAGAGGCGAACAGTGTCTTTCTGGAGGACCTTGCGACTTTTGAAACAATTTTGACCCAGTATGTTGCAGAGTTCCGCGACGCACCTGGTGCTACTGATACCAAAGCCCCCGCTACTCTGCACGCCAAGGAACTCATTGGATCAGGCTTCCCTGGGGCATATGGGGATCTACGAGGCCACCTCGTGGTCGTAAATGAGAAAAATGGAGAAGTGGTGGCGCAGTTTGACAAATCTACGCTCAATCTTAAGGAAGACCCGCAGCTTCATGAGCATGGGCATGAAAACGATACAGTCATCATTGAAGTACCGGATGACCGGCCCGGAGACGAACAGGATGCAACTGCGCTCCAAATGTTTGTTCGCGCTCTACCCTCAGACCAGCAGGACTGGATCACAAAATCTGCGACAGTCGTTAGGTATGTTCACTCCTTCAACTCAAGCACATTCACTCAGCACCTATTCAGTCATGCGATTTCAACGACGACAAATCTTCTGTTAACGGCAATAACAACCGCGTCTGATTATTATATTTCACATTCCAAACCATCACCACATCACTCTGCATCCCCATCTCCAGCAGCGGGTACCTCACCCCCTCCACGCGCCCTCGTCTTCCTGACATCCGAACGAACGCGTAAAGGCCTCGCAGGCGTACATGCAGTCAGTAGCCAAGCCGTTAAAGTCAGTTCAAAAACGGTCTCGACCATTGACAGCATGATCCGACGTGCAATGGGTAGCAAACCCAAGCAGGAACGCCTCTTTTCCAAGCCAGTGGACCCTAGTGGACTTTCCGCGACCTCATCCTACCCTGGCATTTCTCCTCCGCCATTCCCACCACGGGCTCCGTCGCCCTCGTATGCTTATCTTTCGCCTCTACCAGGATCACTCAATCAGCCCTCCCTGTCCGCCGATGGGAAGCCTCCGCTCCCTCCGCGTCGTTCTCCGTCCCCTGCGCCGCTTCGAACTCTACCAGGAGCGTCAGACAAGCCTACGATTGTGGCACCCCAACCACGCGTCCCGCTCTCAAAGAAGGAGCGGATCCTACTGTCAGCCGACCTCATTTTGTCGACGATTGATCATGATACCCGGAGGTTACTGAATACTGGTACCGCGTCTATCAGTTCAATAATAGGGCATAAGTGCGTTTATCTTATTGCTTTTCTTTGACTAGCAATGAGATGCTGATGAGTTCAACTTGGATAGATATGGGCCAGAAGCCGCCGAGACGTCTGAGTTGCTAGCTGGGACTGCTCGTAATGCTGGGCTGGTGTATGTCGATTTACGTGGTATTGGACGACGTGCAATTCTGAAGAGGGCAGGAAAGCAATTCATCAAGGGCCGCATATCGAGAAATGAGGGCTAGAGGCCTCAGTACTATAGGACCTTGGTTCAAGCTATACACGTCTTCAATTGTACTTATACTTACTCGCGCATATATTGTTACGAGGATGTACATTGTAGCATGTTACTTGAATCCGGATGAAATCGAAGCACCAGGTATTATCAATGCAGCATCCTTTTATTCTTGAATAACAAACTTAAAGGAGTAATGCATCTGATGATTTGTAGTAGTGCGGTTATCACTGACTTATCGCTGACTCCATCACCACTGGCGTGGACAAGCCATGGTAAATACCAGGTTTAGCACTTACATCAAGCCAGAGCTGCTCGGTCGCTTACCCCTCGATCTCAAGCGCGAAATCCTTGAGACAGCAGCCTTTCTTAGCTCGGACTTTGCTCTGCGCCTGGCGGTCGTCTCGCGTGACGTCCAACCTTGGTGAGTACCCCTACCCAGTGTCGCATCGTATCTCATGTCAACCAGGGCTGAGCGCATCATCTATCGCGAGCTTTACTTCAATGGACAACAATCATACCATGTCTTGCACGGCGATGTACCAGATAATCCCACCCAGCTCCAGAAGTTTAAAGTTGCATTAGAAGCGCGCCCACCATCTTTCTTCGCCGAGTACGTTCGCGCACTACATTTCGATGGAACCTACAATGTGGAGGATATCCTTCCTGTTGTCCAGGTTTGTACCGGTGTTACGAATTTTGGAATGTATGCTTCCTTGGAGGGCCCGAGAGTACTTGAGATCGTGCGCATCGTGCACTCATTACCACTACATACTCTGTTCATATCTCACACAAACCTTACTACGCTGCTCATTCTTGACGCCCCCCTTGAACCATCAGAAACCGAGAGTCCTGCAACTTCCCCAAGGAAGCATATCACCCCCGAGACGTCTGCAGACGCTGGCTCACAGATGCACAACGGGATGAATCCACAATCAGAGGTCCCTCTCACACTCCTGACTACATCTTCCTTGCACACTCTCAAGCGTCTAGGCCTCGTCGACTGCTCCAAGTACCCTACTAAACGGTTTCCCGCACTTACACACCTCGCACTCGTTCCTGACTTCGAGGACGAGGTCTTACAACAAATTAAAACCTCCCTGGAGAACATGTGCATCGAATCCATTGTTGTAATGTTAAACTTTCTCAACGCCATTCGCCAGACCATAACGCTCCGCAAACTGAGAGACATTGCTGATTCAAGGCTTGTACTGTTCACGCTTTCGGAATCGTCATTGCGGTATATCGAGGACGATCTCTGGGATCTCGCGAATGAGTTTCCGGACGAGGAACAACCACTCAGTAAGTTCCTCGAGGTTGTAGGGGGCCATGATAACACTGATTGTTTTATAGCTTATCTAGAAGAGATCCCCCCAGGTCCAAAGATCCTTAACTTCCAGGAGCTACTCGAAATGGAGACTCTGCCTAAGGAGTCGGACGAGTCTTGATTGATCTTCTTTCGAGTGATATGATTAGACACTAACACTTAAGAGGGACCTTATAACACACTAACACACTAACCCTGTTTGCTTATGGATCCGAAATAAAGATATGTAACCCGCCGCCGTTGAGACAGCTACAACATATGATCCGAAGGCATATCCGGGTAGTTATCCACTGATCTTTTATTCCAAGGGGCGATATCTCCAAATATTATCCCGACAGCTACAAGTTGCGTTTATTGACCCTCAGAGCAAGAAGTGTTTTGTGTGTATGCGTGAGAGAGATCGCGAAGTTCCAAGTCGGCCCGGACGTCGGTAGCTGGCTCAAAAGGGCAAAATTTATCTTAGGACAGGAAGCTAACTTTGTTTTCACCTCAGCCATATACAGTTCATCAGGAATTTCTAGAATGTCCATGATTCGGAGTAGAACCATTGATTGATCCTACAATCTGCCAGAAAACTAAATTCTTCACTGGACACATCATGATCGATGGACGACTATAGGTACGCTCATTATTGTCTCCTTCTCCGACTCGATGACAGGTGTTTTATGGGTATTATATATACACACCACAAAGGTCTGATTTTCCCGAATTGTTCTACTTTATTTCAAAAACATGGCCAGCAACTGCCTTCCCATACTCACGAGAAAAATCTTGATCGACGTATGTCCTCGTTTCTGTGTACACACGTATCTTTGGCCTTGAGATGTTGCCGCTGGAGTTTTGCCCCTCTTGATCGATTTCAGTGTCCCGCGGCCGCGACTTGCTGATACACGCTACTATGAGTGTCGGTGCAATCCCCTGGAAGGCCATGTATTCTTTCATATGCATATTGGAATGGAAAGGTTGGCATACCGTACATGCTTTCCAGAATGCGAATGCGTATTCGAATGCGGGGCCAAGGACGAGGTAAGAAATGAGCGCAAAGAGCGTTGCAAAGCAGTACAACGCCGCTGACTCGACTAAAATCTCAATTATTTTAGCGTAGGAACGCATTCCCCCTGCCTTTACGAGGCGATAGATGATGGAAGCAGTACAGAAGATCGGTGTAGCCAACATCAGGGACCAAAAGGGTATTAAGAAGCTATTGCTTGCTCGAGATACAGCTTCAACAAGTTCGGCATTGGACATTCCTCAAGTCCCAAGTCAGAGAAGAAGAACAGTGGTTGATGCCGCGACAAACCTAAGGTGACTATGGTCTATATAATGGGAAGGATGATTACCTTCCAGTTCCTTCCCAAAATGACGAAGGTACGCCATATCTGTCAAATGGTCAAGACTTATGAGTAGGAGATCAAACATATATATACTAGGATGAAATTCAAGGTACTCACCGAGATGCAATCAGCAAGTAACACGTTGGGGGCTTCGAATACATTCGTTGCAACGAACCAGTTTGGGTTTCCATTCAAAGCTGCGACAATCGACTCTGGAGAGTCACCATTAACAATGAATGCATGTCGAACATATGCCCAGTATACTGCGAGGTCGGCGGTTGTTAGAACGAGAAGGAGGGTCATGACGATAGTCATCCCCAACCGAAACTGCCTCTGATGCTCGAAACCAGTCCCTAGGAGCATTGAACCATCAAGCAAGACCGGGAATGAATTAAGATGAAGGACACACAGATTCTGGAAAGTGCGACAAGAAATACTACGAGATGAACGCCTTGCATCGAATACTTGTACTTTTTGACAGATAGACTGCAAAACGAATCATTTTACGCACCTTGCGTCAATGCCTCGAAAATGACTGCGTTGAAGTAGGTCTGGATGATCCCCTTTATGAAAGCATCCATGATTCTGATCGTTCTGAGCTGAAGGCAGGTCGAAGGAAAATTTCAACGGTATTTCTTTTATAATGGGTCTCGGCGCTATCACATAACCTATTTATGGAATGCGAGAACGCTCAACGAGAGAATGTCAGAGTGAAAATATATTGAGGTGATAATATGCATGTACCGCTCCACATGAGAGGGCGCCCATTATTGAGCGCTGAGGACCGATCAAAAAAGTTCAGTCCAAGACTTAAGCACTTCGAAAAGAGATCTCCGTAGAACATTTTGGCCTAGGGGCCCCATTGACACAATATCGAGGATGAGTTGTGCGGAAGCCCACATGGCAAGTACACACCAGGATATGTCAAATAGATGTATGTAGGACTTTGTTCACCCGCCATATGATTGGAACTGTTTAGCGAGACATTTGCCTATAAGGAGCACAAACATGATGAAATCTTGTTCGGGACTTGTGCTTCTATGGCGAGAGGTTGATGCTCCGTAAAGCCAGATCCATCCCAATATAGGGAATCGAAAACCACGTTCCTAGACAAGTGAGAACAGCAAACGTCGCCGGTGCATTCCGATGGCGCTAGAGTCTATTATCTGTTCAGACTGCCATGTAAACTCGTATGGTTTTTTTACGCAGACAGAAAACAGAACAAGACCACGCTATGGATTCGAGAGAGAGAGAGACAGGAAGAGCCAGAGAAAAGTAGAGCTAGTGTACGGACAGAAAAATTCCGGATCAGTAAGTCCTGTCAGCTCGATAGCTATCTAGTAGCCATTAAGGTTCTGTCAAGTATCCGTAAGTAGTAATCATAGTGACGCACAGGATTACATGCCACCGCAATCGGTCCTTTCTTGCACTTGATATGATCCACGACCTGCGATTGGAACCTCAACATACAAACCATGTATTAACAAGGATAGTATAACATCGAAGGCGTGAGAGGGCATGGTGCCTTCGAGAGGTCGATCTCCATACAAGAGCTCACAGCAAGATAGGAGGAAGTTGTCTTGCGAAGTGCATAACGATCGGTAGACACAATAAGGGTGTAAGAAGACATGATATTGTCGAGAGGGCAAAGCGTCCGTACAAGAGCTCACCGCAAGATAGATCCTAATAGAAAGTTGTATTTTGAGGAATTGAGTGTATGACAATTAGCAAAGGACGAGCATCGTGCTTGAGGCGAGCGGGATCATTCAAGTACAAGAGCATCATATACCTGGCAGATATCGCGCTTATCAAGTTCCATAGACCGTTTTACTCTTGCGCCAAGGCACTTCCTTGTAGGCTGTAGTGACGTAGTATGACGCGATTGTCGTGAAAAATGGACTTCTTAGCTGCAAAATGCAAAAAAAAAACACGCGAAAGAGTAGAAACTCGTTGACGGATACGTGGCAAAGCACTGTATCGGGCATTTCCGAGCACGAATAAAGCCTTTTCCATTCCCCGGAGCATGGTACGTGTACAACACGACAATGTTCATGCTTGAAGGGTATTACTTCTCTGTTACCCATTAGCTATCTCGAGTCGATCAAAAAGTACAAAGTATCTTGTCTTATATATTGTATGGACTACTCATACACTCATAAATAATGATCTACTATTTTCTCTGACCCTACGCAACTACTGATCTGACTGATGAATACTATCCCATAACTTGTTCTACATTGAATTTGAATTCGAAGCGTGGCCAGCAACTCCCTTTCCGGAATCTCGAGAAAAGTCCCGATCAATGTACGTCCTCGTTTCAGCGTGTACGCGTATTCCTGTTTTTGTGCTACTGAAGAGATGCTCCTCGGTCTCGGTAAACCCAGAGTTTTTCCTTATTCCTGACTTGCCAGCGACCATACGCGCTACTATGAGTGTGGGTGCAATTCCCTGAATGGAGTTAGTTATCTTCTACATGAAACATTGGAGAGGTTAGCATACCGTACATGCTTTCCAGAACGTGAATGCATATTCGAATGGGGGGCCCAAAATAAGAAAAGAAATCAGTGCAAAGAGTGTTGCGAAGCAGTATAACGCCGCTGACTCAACAAGAATCTTGATTATTGTGGCGTAAGAACGTGTTCCTCCTGCTCTTATGAGGCGATAGATGATGGAAGTAGTGCAGAAGATCGGTGTAACCAACATCAGGGACCAAAAGGCTGTTAAGAATCCAGTGGTGCTTGTTCGAGATATAGCCTCACAGAGTTCCGCAATGGACATCCCTTAAGCCCAGTGTCAACAAATGGAGACATGGTTGTTTAAATGTAACAGACCTGTGGTGAGTACGGTAAAGACAATGGGAATCATGATGACTTTCCACTTCCTTCCGAAAACGACGAAGGTACGCCATATCTATCAGATGTAATTGGGAAGATATTCAGATTGCCACGTGCACAGGCTTACCGAAACGCAATCAGCTAGAAAAACATTCACAGCTTCGAATACATTTGTTGCAAGAAACCAGGTAGGATACTCATTCAAAGCCCCAGCGATGGACTCTGGAGAGTCTCCATGAACAATGAATGCATGTCGAACATATGCCCAATATACGGCGAGATCGGCAGTTGTTAGAACGAAAAGTAAGGTCATAACGATAGTCATCCACAGCCGAAACTGCCTCAAATCCTTGAAACATGTCCCTTAGTAGAAAGTATCAGACAGTTGAAAAAAGCTCAAGATGAAATAAGATAAAGCAATGACACACAGAGTCTGGAAAGTGCAACAAGGAACACGACAAGATGAATGCCTGGAACCAAATATCAATTGAAATCCATAGAACGATTCTTCTGCGTACCTTGCATCAACGCCGCGAAAATTACCGTGTTCAAGTAGGTCTGGATGATTTTTTTCGTGAGGGGATCCATGTTCCTAAGCTGAAGACAGAACTAAGGGGGGTTTCAGCAATACTTCTTTTATACTATGTCTCCAGTCCAGCAAGCAACTGATTGTCAAATTCAGGAATGTTCCACGAAACGAAAGTCTAAGTTGAGGTGAGAATACAGGTAATCTCGTAACTTGTTGACGTGATAGTGTATGAAAGCACCCGTCTTGATTTCATGATTGGAGGACAAGAATAGTTAAAGAGGGTTCGGCCTCTTGAAGGTATGTGCACTTTCATGATATTTCTTACAAGAGAATCCACGATAATAAAGATGTCGTTCGGAGGCCCACACGGAAAGTCCACACTAATAACCTCACCTGGAGTCTTGACTGAGTCAGTATGTTTAGTCCTCTGTTCGCCCATCGAACGATTGGATCTTGATTGATTGTTCTAGAGAGGCATCCGTCGACGGTCTACAGTCATGAAACGACAAAATCATGATTTCAAAAGAATGGTTTTTTATACATGGTCCTCAATCAGAACAAATCTACATGGAAACAGGAAATCGATACTTACCTGATACGCCAATCATTCATCTCGTAATTACACACGTGTTGGTCAAATGGGAGAGATCTGTGGGGGGGGCAGGACAACGCGATCCCGGCCATTTAGCAGGAATACTACGGCGGTAGCACAGCCTGATGGTAGTAGTCGGTCGGCAGATTGACATCACTCTATTCTCCAGGGTCGCGCTGTCATAGACACGCCCTAGCGTAGAGACAAGCCACTTCAAGAGCAACATTTCGCTAAGGAGATCGCTGGGGATCAGCATAAGTCGCCATGTCATGATTCCATAGATATTGTACTGCCGTTGCCCAAACATATGGTAAAGATAGTATGGCAAGCGGAATAGTACTTTCTTCCGAGATGCCCAGTAGAGCTGCATCCAAGTGACGACCTCGTAGACAAACAGATAATCACAATCTTTAGCTAAAATGCCAGGAATGACTCCCACTCAACTTTCACTTGACTATCTGACAGATTCTCACAACGTCAGTCACACTAGGTGAAGGACAGCGGCCATACAAGCACCAAAGGCAATCTTGAGGCTGCTTATTTACCTCCCACGTCATAGCCTACGTACCGGCCTTCTCAGCTTCTAACATAACGAGGTCTCTGTAACGGAGTACAAGTTGGTACTTCAGGTTTGCGGGCCGCGAAACCAAACCTCTCCCCTCAAGTCGTCCACTGGAGGCAGATAGACCTCTCCATCCTTGAGAACAGGCAAAATATCATATGCCCAAAGTAACTTATGGTAGATGGCAACAATTTCAGTAGCCACGCGCCATTCAAGCAGGAACACATTACTTGCCTTGATAATGCGATATACATCCCTGTACTGCAAGATACATTCCAGGACAGATCCTACGACCACTGGCATAGCCGAAAGCTATCTTGTATGATTTATCGTCTGAATTGCGTAAGAATCGTTCCGGCTTGAAGGTCTCAGGTTTGGGAAGCAGTCTGGGTCAGCCATGATAGTACTGCGCACAAAGATCAGCAGGGATAGTCCAAAATCTTATGCGACTGCCAGCAGCAGCTAAACTAGCAAGGATCACTGCTGGCACTCAATTGTGTTTCCTTGGGAAAAAATCAAAAGGAAACTTGTTATGCCATTTCCTATGTGGCAATTTCTGATGGAAAAAGTCTTTGAACAAAGGAAATTTGCCTTTTTCTATAGTAAAAAGCTAGCCAAGAAACAGATGACAGGTTTCTTTTGACTCTTTTTCCATTGGAAACATTTTCTGGCCCCAGCAGTGGATTGATAGAGTCATATCGTACAATAAAATGGTATATGTTATGATGATGAATAGATTACTTAGTCCTTTAGTGCTTACTCTTACGGCCCCCCAGGATCTTGCTCATGTCAGAATAACGCGCCCAATAGCGGAAACGTTTGCGACTTTTCCTGTATGCAGCTACGTCCAAAGACCTCCAGTAAACTTTGCAGGACACGTCGCTGTCCCTTTCTACGTCCCACTGTAAACTGTAAACTTTGAAGCGTTGTGGTCTCTCGTCTATGACGCGTTTCAACCTCTTACAGACCTTTTCTCCCGGTATGCTGTCAGTGTACATGTGTACCATCACTCACTTTCCTTGACCTAAAAAGATATTTGCGCTACTTTTCTTTGATTTTGCATTAAGGCTTATACAAAAGTATCTTAGACGTCGACCAGGATTGAGCACAAGACCCGGATAGATCGATAATACCACCAACCTGGACCCATGGCAGCTTGATTCTGTTGTCAAGTTTGTACCTGGTAGCTTCTAGTAGCATCACTTCGTAATTGCAAGTGGACGGACTGAGCCTGAGACACCTGGGCGATTTCTCTAGTGTCATCCGCCTACCTCAACCACGCCTCTCACTATCTGTGTAACTTTTAGTGTTGAACCGCCTGGAGCGTTCACATCCTTTCGCTGCGTCTTTGCACCGATGGATTTGATTCTCTGCTTTAACAATCCGCAGAAGACTGCCTTGATTTCCCCTAATGGCACGACTCATTACGAAATCTCCACGTCGAAAACCAGCACGTCCAGAGAGACGCACGGCGTGTTCTTGTCCAAGATAACACAGTCGCAGGACGGTGCTGTCGTTGGCGAGATCGAATGGGGGGACTGTTTCACTCCGACCTTTGTTCGCTGTCCCCTTTTACGTGGCTTAGGAGGTTACGTAGGAAAGATGGGCATCGGGATGACAGCGAGGACTTTCCTGTACAAGCGGAGTCCTTTTAGTGAGTATGTGCTGGACATCTCCTTTTCCTCCGGCTAGTTGACTGACATTCGACTTGGATCGTAGTTCCAGGTACTTCGTTGATAACGATGGCGTCGAGTATAGATGGAAGACACATAAAGGTGTCGGATGCGTCGTAAGCTCCCGCGACAGAGTTCAAAGCTTCCTCGTCGTTGATGACAAGTAGCTCACAAGCGTCCACGATAACAGGGAGATTGCAAAGTACACGACTGGCAGCCGCATAGAGGGTTTCTTCGCAGGCGAAAAGAAGACCTTTCTACGAATCCAGCCTTGTTCCCTCGACCTCGACCTCCTTGTCCTTTCATTTGCAGTCATGGAAAAGAAAAGACGCGAGCGGGCGGGCGACCTTGCGGGCTTAGTTCCTCACGAAGACGATGATGCGTTGGGTGACGGGGCAGGGGATGGAGGAGGCGAGGCATAAGGATTGTCCGGTGCGTAGACCGCGCTGGTAATCCATCTTACCCCTATTTTCGTTCTTTGGTTTATCTTTGAGATCTTCACTTGCCTGTGATTCGCGCAGTGTCAGGATATATTACCACTCCAATCTTGACTCTTGCAAGCTTGAAAAACGAGAACTCTTGTGGGTTTGTTTTATAGCGAATCATAAATAATTAATTGAAATCTAGATACAATATCAGGGTTTCCAGGTTGAAACCCCATTCCCCAGGCGACCACTGTAGGGCTACACCGATAGAAAGTATGCAATCAACCATACCACTTCTCCCCAAGCCTGAATTTGGCTGGCGGCCGCTGCGGAATCTTAGACTCTGTAATGTCAAAGACCTCTATTGCACGCTGGTAAGGAAATGAGTCGCAGGTATATATATGCGGGAGGGTCATTGCCCACCTTCCAGGTCGCCATGTCGAACTCGAACACCTTTTGTCGCTTTTGCAATCCTCCTGCATAATCAGCATCTGAGGGTTGCTCACAAATGACTGGTTGCATGCGATCAACAATGATCTTGCGATTCTAACGTAACTTTCGACTTACAGACTTCTGGTTCACCATCTTCATTTGTCTCGAACGCGACTTTACCATCACGAATCAAGAATGAAAGGTAGAAGACGTTCTCAACAGATTGAGCGAAGTCATTCGGATTGATGACAAACTCGAAGAAATTGACTGGTTCCCCTATCTCGGTTAGAATGGCTTCCAGCTGGAATACCATGGTCAAGACGTCCCAAATAAACGCTTGAGATTCTTGACTTACTTGAGCAACATTCTTCGTTGTCTCATTTTCCGAGCGCGCAATGTCTCCTTCTTTCAGCTCTTGTGGTTTACGCAGATCTTCTTGATTTTTCTCAAGTTTAGCACGCTTGACTGGCGCGCGCGTCTTCTGCTCTAATGATAATGGGCCTAGCCTGATGATACATGAGAAATTAGTCTAGTCAGATGAATAATGAAGAACTGCACATGTATCCCATGACTGGTACCCGACGGCTCTTCGCCAATGCCTTGCGACCAATCTTGGCCCATTCAAGCGGTCTTGCAACATTGTCGACGTATTCCTCATCAGAATCTCCGTTGGCATGATCCTCCAACGACTTGCGACCACCCATAAAAGTGACAAGCTTTGCGACAAAATCGTCGATGTCGAATGACCCCGATCCAGACTTCATTGCACGCGCTTTTTGTGCACCCATGGTAGAAGCCATCAGAAGAAAATGCGAGTCCAATGTTGCCTCCTGAGGTCCCTTGACTGGACTAGACTCGTTATTACTGTATACATGTTCAGGTGTTCCATAGACACACACCTTTGTCGAATAATATATCTGCCTGTTGAACTTGTTTCATCAACTGCTCGGCCGACAAATCATTTGGGTTTGACTGATGTTCTATAGTTTTAAAATGGCACTAGTGACAATTGTAAAGCTCAGGCGTGATTACCTTCTACTACCCTTGCTAGTGAGCGGTAGTTCTTTCTCACTGTACGTTTCTCTTCTGGGTCCTGATCGGGGTCATAAACGAAGCCTGAGGAGAATTGGATGATTGGAATGCAAAAAGAGTATGTAAATGCGCACCGTTGTTAGTGACATCGTCCATCTCCACATCAGACATAGTGAAAAAGTTTACTTATGATGCTGTTGGCGACGAGAGGAAGGAAGATAAGCGCCTCGTTGTCATTTGTTTGGTCGACGCGTCCTCGTCAGAATGCTGGAATTAATGTGACGATCAAAAACCTTTGATCGACGTCTAAGTAAGCGAACACGACCCTCGCTCGATCATGCACTACGCGACGCGTTCACCCTTGTCATATCACATCTCATTGTCGCAGTGGCGACAAAGGCCCATTGTCTGCGGACATCGTATATAGTCCTGACCTACGTTTCTCATATCCTCGTCCTGCATCCTTCTCCCCACTCACATAGAGCTCGTCAGGTCGGTCCAGAACTCACGTCCTGCATCCTTCTCCCCACTCACATAGAGCTCGTCGGTCCACTTGGACTCGACTTTTTCTTTCACCCATCCCTCATCCACTTACCCTCTCATCTTTTTCTTTCCTGTCGCATAGCACTTGTCTCGTAATTTACTCGCCCGTGCCGGCTTGAGTGCGGTTTTCCCTTTCGGGATCCGTGCGAGAGAGCTAGGGTGACCAAATAATATATATTTGCTCGCAATTACTCGGAGATATCGGATACCGCTCAGTACTACCAAGCGACTACACCCATCACTCTCCTCCTCGTTCACCTCACTTCCTTTTTCATCCCTTCGCACATCGGGAGCTGACATAGAATTAGGAATAAACGCGTCGTCGGAACTCGGATATGACGGGATTTAGAGCATGTGCAGAATGTATCTACAGTGACCGGTCGCACATAACAGAGGAGAGGAAATAAAGTCTAAGATGTAGCTCGAGCTTCTAACAATTGTTGATATGGAGCTATGTAGAGGAATATATCAGAACACTGCTGAATTGTAATTAGCCGAGCTTGCATATCTCAGTCTGTAACGTGTCTTCCACTCATCCGACCTTGAGAAACAACGTGCATAGTTGATAAATGTACTGTTACTTGTGTGATACTGACACATGTGTACATAGATGCAGAAAAACTAGGCGATAAACTCCCAAGTACCCATAAATACCAAAAATCTGGTCTCCCTGCCCCCTCATCCTTATAACATTCCTCTCCAGGTCAATGTGGCATACATATAACAGAAGAGTTGATCAACCAATATCTTTAGGACACCATAGCCAATATTCTCGAATAATCTTGTCTGACGCTCTGGTAAGTTTCTTCCAGCTTTTCGAGGCGCTCCTCTTTTTCTAATTGAGCAAGTATTTCCTGCACAGACAAAGACACCATTACGACTTGAATACGATGGAAGATGGAAACTTACGAAATTGAAACGATAAAGCCTCTCTTTAACCTGTATTCGATATGCACGCTCGGCGGCAGCATCTGATGAGTCGAGGCGGAGGAGAAGGAGCATTTCGACTAAACGATGAAATTGCCGCTGCAAAGGTTTGGTCAATGACCGTTAAGTCTCACAACGGAAAGTACTCACGCCAGCAATTTTCAAATCGTTTCGCCATTTCTCCAGCCAAGCTTTGTTACTTGGAGGACCCATTTTGCCCCTCGCGGTAGTGACAATTTTTCCCCCTTTGCCACTCTTTCCAGCTCGTCCGACTCCTCCAACGCGTCCTCCTCCATGTGTCACAGCCTCACTGCCAAACCCTTCCTCCATGAATTGCTGGTTGGACAATAGCATTCGAAGGTCGTTCCTGTCTCGGAGGTCCTCGAAAGCTTCTGCAGGATCCTCAAGAGTCAACTCTGCGATGTTAGGTCGTGAAAGGGTGTATTGATAGATTGCTTTATAGAGTTCCGCTAAGTGTATGCGTCAACACGGTTTGATTCGCGAACACACAACTTTCTTACATCCATGGCCACGATGTTGATATGGAGGAAGAATCACAAATTGACTGTGGACCGGAAATCAGCAGTGGTGACTCTAAATTTACAGCAGTAAACACCTCAGCCTCATACGCGTTTTCTCGGGGAAAAAATAGAAGGGATAAAGTGATGAATATCCAACAAAGTGATAGGTGGCCGCATACGGTGCTTCTCTTCTCTTGCGCTTTTCATATCTGACGAATAAAGTAAGTTCCTGCGTGGTCAAGGTTGGAATACTGACATACAGGACAACAAATTCCCAGGAGTTCTCATCTTCATTGATATATGACCCTGCTTCAATATACAACAAAATAAATATTTGCATCCTGCGGTGAAGCTCTTTAAATCCAGAGGTGTTCCAAGTTGCCTGTAAGCCGAATCAGATAAATCCATATATCAGTAGAAAAGGACTTGCGTGATACGCTTCAAACACGACGGAATCCTCACGCCCTGGGTCCAAACTTTGAGAGGATGACGTGGCCTTTCCTTTTTCTGTTGAAGCAGAAAGCGCAGGGCGTGTATAAGAATGAATAAGCTGCCCGAGGGGGTGGAAAGTTGTCGCGTCTTCTTCTACGAAAGCGAGGAACTTCTGTTCATCCTTGAAGTAACCTGTTTGGTCTCAACAATATGTACAACAGGATATAGCGGAACACACCTGGTGGAATGAAGCGGCTGAGTATTCCTTCCACATCATCCACCGTTGATGTAGAGTCAAGTTTGTTGGTATATTTAATGTTAAGATATTGAATTAGCGAGCCGGACGCGAATCTTAACTGAAATTCTTGCTAGTAAGATACATTCATTTGCAATCGACATTGAACTCACGTCGATTTCAAGGCCTTGGTATCCGTAAAGCTTTTCATCCTCTCCGTAAATCTAAACGCGGTTAACCAGGCTAATACAGAACGAGGAGATTAAGAACTAACTGGATAAGTGAAAGTCGGGTGGAATCCATATAATTCATCTTCTGCGAAACTCTCGGTGTCCTCTGTTGACCTGACTAGGATTGGCGCGCCGCAAAATATTAGCACAAGAAGACCTAACACCGTGACGAAGTTTGTGAGCTCACCTAGCGTTAGCTTCAACGCCTCGTTCGCGTCGGAAGTCCAATCTCCCATGGTACGTGTCAGTCTTGATTAGATGCAAGAAGGACTGTGGGTGAATTAAGAATTCAAGAAGAGAGCCGGCGAGAAGTGATCTTGACGCGTTATTTGATCTTGTTATAGTGAGAAACTGTAGTCGCATTGACGCACAAATTTCTGACACATTTGAGCTAATAGCCACGAGCAGAGGAGACTAGTATAAAGGTAGGTACATTATTGAGTTACTACAGGTATGAAGATATAGAAACGAATAAAAATACGAGAGGAATAACTTATGACTATGAATATTACTAAGGGTGTAGCGGATTGGACCCCAACACTTTTTCTACCAGGGCCGCCCAATCGACCCCCTCGCCGTTCCCAACAGGAGCAAGTTTTTTGCATTTCCCACCGGTAGATTTCTTGCCTTTGCTATTTCTTCCACTTCCGATACCACCAGAGAACTTCTTACCAGACACCTTCTGTGCAAGACCTTTGACTTCACCAAAATCAGATGTAGCTTGGGCTCGGAGGAAAGCAGCACTTGCTGCCCGGTGGGCCAGACAGTCTGGAGGAGCATAGCCTTCGAGGTTGCCTACATAGTCTTCAGGAGGATCAGTGCTCATGAGATGCCCATCCTTCCACAAGGAGCCACCGTTCGTCTTGTCAAGTACACCTGTGATGTCCAGGCTCTCACCGCGTACAATCGGTACAGGTTGTGATGGAGTGACGCAGGGCATGTCAACTTCCTTGCGAAGTACGTGATCGATGTCAACAGCGGAGAAGAAAGCCACACCCTGCGGTAGATCATCCATGCCCAACTTGTACGCAAACACGCTACGCGTCCAAAGGTTGGCAATCTGTAGGGCAAGTGCGGCGCGGTACTTATCCTCCTCCTTGACCAGATAACGGAGCTCGTCGTGTACTGAGATAAGGTAACGCGCGTCGATATTGTACTTGAGGATCAAATGTTCCATTGAGACGATCAGGAGGTGGAGGTAATCCACGCCGGATGATTGGACAACCCAGTTAATGCGAGAGGGCATGTAGTCAGCACCAAATTCGGCTGGGAGGTATTCCTTGGACAAAGCATAAGTCACACCACAACCTAATGCCGGTGTCTGTGGTTTATCAGAGAGAGCAATCTCTTCAAGCTTGTTGAAAACAAAACTCTCCGTGCCACCGAACCAGAACTTGCGATCGAACATATCTGACCGGTGAGTATTCTTGCCCTTCGTGGACGCGTACAAATTTTCGGCAAGTTTCTGTGCCTCATCGGGGAGCATTCCAGCGTTGGATTGCAACAACAAAAGGACAGCGTGACGCATTCCAGCACCATAGATTCGCGAGTAGTTGAAGATCTTGGCTTGATCACGCGAGATACCTAGAATGCTGGCCGTCTTCGAATGAAGATCTGTCCCGGCCGCTTTCGTACCCTCAAGAGTCATCCAACCAATGGCTGTAGCACCATGCAAACCAAATTGAGCGTCACCCATGCAGCTGGAAATCCACAGCTCTTCTGAATCGACATCTGCACCAACGATGGCGTATCCTTCGGGTGCCCGCACCATAGCTTTGAGCTCTGATCCCACTCGGTTTTTCTTGGCATTACTGGCCGTCAGCCAAGTCTTTTCGATCGCACGACGGGTAACAGTGCCCATAGTGATAACCTGCGGTAGAATGATACCCCATTTTTTCTTTTCGCCTTCGACGGGCTTCGGTATATCAAAGCCCATATTGATCTTCCGATTCTGCCACACGACCATTTGATTCATGATACGATCCCGTGCGCTGATCCAGTAGCTGCACTGTGTGTTCATGTCCAATGCCTCTTTCGCCTCACCCCCTGGGCTTTTCAATGTACCATCCTCCGCATATTTCATGAAAGTCTTACTGAGTGGGCTTCCGACATTCGCCTTCTCACCATCCTTATGCGGGAGCTTGTAGAAAGAGAACCTTCCGCTTGTCGCCAACTCGTTGAGCGCATCATCCGCGGGGTCATAGAATGCCAATGGGACCTGGCGTGTTTGGAAATTGACGTCCGCGGGAACACGGAATGCCCACCCATGTTCGCGTGAATGGACAAGGGGCCATCCCAACCAAGAGAGGCGGAAGAGGAGGGGAGCGATACGGTTTCGTACAGTTATGTCGAGCGTACCGGGTGGCATGCCTTTCTTAGGTTTTGCGAGCTCCCAATACCACTTGGGCCAAAGAACAGGAGGGGGTTTAGCTGGTTTGGGTTTTGATTCACGCTTTTTTCGCTTCGGGGTATCACGAACCTCTTCAGAGGCAGCGTCGTCGTTAGTGATCATTTTCCAGTCCAATTGCTTCGACCAGACATCATCCTGTTCGCCCGATTTGCAGACAATCTCGGCCAGCTGCAACACCCTTGATCGGACATCGTCACCTTTGTCACCTGTAGATATGGCGAGTGCAAGTTCGTAGTCGATTGAAGTCATATCGCCGCTTGAGAGGAGTTTTCCAGCATGACGTGAAGAAAAAAGTTGTGTAATTTTCTTGCCACCTGAAGTTGGAAGACGTTGAACTTCGCCTTTGTCGAGATAGTGCCAACGTTCCTTGTAGGTATACTGGAGAGGATACCCATTATACGAAAATTTCAATAGAAATGGTAATGTCCTTTCGAGAGCCTTTTTACTGAGAGGATCACTTAAGAGTTCCTGATACCATGCCGGAACACTGGTGATTTCCGAAGATGTATTGACGGATGTCGGCAGAGTCTCATCTTCGGCCGGCGGACAAGCCTCTTCAATCTAGCTAAAATCAATCATCAATGACTAAGTTCACCTGAATGAAAACTCACTGTCTCAGGAGGAATCACCCCTCTTGACTTTCCGGCGACTTTTGGCGTCCAATCCAACTGGCTGAGCCACACATCATCCTTCCACTTCTCATCATCGTTCATCAATAACTTCGCTTCCTCAGCCAAGGTTTTCAGCTTGACTTTGACACCTTCCTCCATTTCCCGATACACAGCCTCCGCGCGCTTGATATAAGACTCCCACTCATCATTCACGGTGAGAAAGCTCGAACCCATAGTGAGGATACCAGCAAAAGATACTGGATGAGGACATCCAGCAAGAAATTCGGGTAGGGCAGCGACATAGACTCGGTGCGTCACATCGACATCGCCGGCGCAATATTCCAAGTATTCGGTGATATTCTCCCGAATATCATCAGGAGTGAGCTTCATGAAATCGCTTCTGACCTCCTTGTCTACGTCAATGTTGCAGTGCAATTTTGCAACGTCGGCGAGTGAGTTGGCAGAGGTCAGCTCCTCCCACCGTTTGACCGCCACCTCAGCTTCTGATGGGAGCTCCTCCTCGTTGATGAGGGAGGGCAGGCTATCTTCCATGTCTTGATGGAGACGACGGAGCTCCTCCTTCTTGACAGAATCCACCTCTTCCATCATACGCTTCTCGACAGCTGACATCAATTCAATGATAGCCTCCACAGCCTCCTCTTTCTGCTCGACCTGCGTCTCCTTGGATTTGCGATACTTCATCCAAGCGGGACGCTGGTGCGAAGAAATACCCTTAACAGCGACATGTAACGCCATAGTATCCATGAAGCGATTCATCGTCGGTTTGAGATTGTACTCTTCCAGAATTCTGCCTCGATCGTACGACACGTTGTGCCCAACGATGACCCTAGGAACAGCAGGATCTCCTAATGGTATTAGGTGTTGGGTATTCTTGGATTCGCCCAACAGCCAAGGGGATATCCAAGAGTACCAACCGTTAGGTGATGCCGCACATGCCATGATCGCGTACGGGTGGTAATTCGGCATCGTTTCCACGTCGAATGTGAGGGTTTGCTCCGGCTTGCCGTCGTGCATAGGATAGGGGACATGTTCGCTGTAGCTCGAGCCATCTGGGTGGTAGTAATACTTTGTCCATCCGCTCTGTATTTCCCAGTGATCAGGTTGAGGGGGCAATTTGGTCTGCACGAAGGATTGCGCCAGTCCGAGCCAGGGTTGGGCTGCGTGCGAGCCGATACGGTAGAAATGCTCGAGGAGGTTGGTACCCTGCAATGGTGGGAGTGTGAAACTGGTATCCGGGAGGATTGAACCTTGGGTAGGGTCGAGACCGTGCATCTCGAGATGCTCACGTGCGATACGGACAAAAGAGGGGTCAGGGGGTGGAAAAGAGACATTTTTGAAGATTTGCGAGTGAAGCTGTCGTGAAAGTAGCTGTACGCCCAGCTCGTTTCGTTTTGCTGTTAGGGAGGACATCAAGTTTATACTGAGCCTGAGAAAAAAATACAAACCGTGCTGAACAAGTCTGTCTTCCTTGACCTTCTCCGCTTCACCAGACTCAAGCTTTGCTTGATGGATTTTAGGTTTTCTGGCTGATGCAGTAGCTGGTGGTGATGATTTTTGCCGGACTGCTTGTAGGTCGGTTTGTGTAGAAGCATGAAACCACCGAGACAGGTGAGAACTTGGTTGTCGTCTGGTGAGTTCGGAGACTGAACGGAGCATTGAAACACCATGAAAACCAGAAACGTAGACAGCCTTCTGTTGCGTTGGAAAAGGAAAAAGCAGCCTACCCAATTCTCATTTGACACCAAAAATGGTGTTGAAGCCGCGATCGTGTAAGACTGGTGGGAAAATCGAAAAGTCGATCTAATCAGATAAAACTACCGCGTTGTCATTCTCCACAACCGCAGCGACATGCGTGCTACTCCACGTTGCCCAACAGATGCCTTCGGCTGTCAAGCTTTCAGACACCGGGACACCGTGGAAGTGGGCACAACAATGTGCAAGGCCGGTCGCCGTACATATAGATTTGAAGGTCACGAGACGGACAGATAGGTCCGTCCGTTCCTTTCGCGAGGGAAGATCAGGTTTCCTCTGAGAAATCCATTCCTTAAGGTCTTACTCTCATTAATATATAATTGTTCGGTCGCTGGTCATATACCTCTTCTTTGCTCCACTTTTTCTTGACCTCTGTCGCTCATGTACGCCCAGGTCTACAGAGCCAGGCTCGCTTCCGGGGCTTCCCTGAGGATATCTGCTTTTTTCTCGACGAGGAGGAAGTATAGCGTCGCTGTTAACACTTCTGAATCCAAGAAATCGAAACTATGGAAATCGGCCGATGAGGCTGTCAAGGACATCAAGTCGGGTGATGTCCTCCTGTGCGGAGGTGCGTAGATTAATGTGTTAATCAGCGACTCACGCGTCTGTTTCTCACGTCGTACAGGTTTTGGCGCAGCTGGAATCCCTGGTGAGTGACATGCCCTCGTCATATCATTTCAGACGTTAAATCGATCCGACAGACACACTTCTTAGAGCTCTAACCAAGCGAAAAGACACTGTGAAGGATTTAACTGGTGTTTCCAACAATGCGGGATTTGGAGATTCGGGTCTAGGTGCGGCATGAGTTCACCGGTGTTGTCCGTCTCAACTCATTATATGCGTTATAGGAAAGCTTCTCAACTCAGAACAACTCTCCAAAGTCGTCGCGTCATACCCTGGAGGGTGAGAACGACCTTCTCACATCATCGAGTTAACTGGTTAAAGATTTCTATAGAAATAAGTTGTTTGAAACCTTGTTCCTCCAGGGTGGGATTTCATTGGAGCTGGTACCCCAAGGAACCCTTGCCGAGCGCATTCGCGCCCATGCAGCTGGAATTCCCGCCTTCTTCACACCTACTGGCGCATCAACGGCAGTAGAAGAGGGTTCTATTCCTCAACGGTACAACAAGGGTGGTCTCGCGAATGGTATTGCTATTCCTGGAATTTCGAAAGAGGCAAGGGAGTTCGATGGTAGGAGATATGTCATGGAAACCGCCATCGCAGGCGATGTCGCATTTATCCGAGCATGGAAAGTCGATGAAGTAGGAAACTGTGTGTTCAGGTATGCCAAATCTTCTTTTTTCTTCCAATAATCAACTTCAACTAATTGATTCGTGCGCAGATATGCTTCTCAGAACTTCAGCACCGTCATGGCTAAAAACGCGAAAGTCACAATCGTCGAGGCTGAGCACATCGTTCCCGTGGGCTCCATCTCACCCAACTCCATCCACCTCCCCGGAATTTACGTCGACCGCATCGTCCCTGCCGAGACCGAAAAAGTCATTGAAATTGTTACCCTCGCGCAGGAATCGTCAGCTGACGAGTCTGCACTTTCGCCAGAGAAGGCGGCTGCACAGGCACAGCGCCGGTACATCGCGAGGCGTGCGGCGAAGGAGATTAAGGATGGGTACTATGTCAACCTGGGAATTGGAATGCCGACGCTCGTTCCGGAGTTCCTTGACAAGGGTGTACGTGTGTGGCTGCAGAGTGAGAATGGGATTTTGGGCATGGGGCCGTATCCGACGAAAGAGCAGCTTGATGCGTAAGTCCATTAATTAGATGGGAGCTGAAGGTGTGTACTAACAGATTGCCCTTTCTAGCGACCTTATCAATGCCGGGAAGGAGACTGTCACTCTTGTTCCCGGTGCCTCTATCTTTGGTCTGTTGCGCGTCTCACGAGGCTTGACTCTGTGTATTGATATCTCTACATAGACTCTAGCGAATCCTTCGCTATGATTCGTGGTGGCCACGTTGATGTTGCGATCCTCGGAGTGAGTGCATCTTGGAGCTGATTAGGTATTCTCTTTTTGCACACGCTGACATGTTCAACGTCAGGCTATGGAAGTCTCTCAGGCAGGTGACATTGCCAACTTTATGATCCCAGGCAAAATGCTTAAAGGTATGCTTGTTCACACGTACCTTTCCCAAATACTTTCCAACTTACGTATACATGTCCCTCAGGTATCGGTGGTGCCATGGACCTCGTCTCGAACCCTGACAAGACCAAAGTCATCGTCGTCATGGAACATACTGCCAAAGGGGGCCGTCACAAGATCCTGAAGCAGTGCGCTCTCCCGCTTACTGGTGCACGCGCCGTTAGCACCATCGTCACGGAGCTTGCCGTGTTCGACGTCGACCGTACTGCGGGTGAACTGACGCTCATTGATCTTGCGAAAGGCGTTACTATTGATGAAGTCCGGGCTAAGACTGGGTGTGACTTCAAAGTCCGAAGCCACCTTGGAACGTGGTGATGAGGAGATTTGTTTTTTCTCGACCATTTATTTATTTGCACGCTGCCGATAGCTCTATTAGAGGTTTAGCCTGATAGGAGTGGCGCACATTATGGACTCAGGTCATATGACCGGAACGCAGGAAAGAAAGCGTTGTCCTGTAAGGGTAATTGGGTCGCTTCACGTATATGTAGATTCAAGTGCATTGAATGGAATGTTTCACATAGTTGTCATTTCACGCCAAACTAAAAAAAGTGAGTTTCTCCTAATCATTTGGCACTCAGTAGTGGTGCATCCCCACAGAGAGACCAGTGGCCAAGAAACGAGCTTGCAGAGATGGAGGAGGTAAATATCGTTGGTGGATCTTATGGCTGAGCTGTAAAAGTACACTTCCACAGCAAAGTCACATTGCTGGAAAAACTATCCATAAAACAATGTAGAAGCCACTTTTAGAACCAGATCTTGAATTGACTCCAAGAAATCCCGATAGACACCAGGGTCGACTTCCACACTTTGAGTCTAAAGCGAAGTCAAGTGGCTATGGAATAATCCAACTGTAAAGGTGCCCATTCGTGCTTCTCATGATACCATAAACCAATTATATCAATGCAAAGGGTACGGAGACTAATAGATGCATCATGTGGAATGGTTTTCCAGAGAATGTCGAAAGAGTTGATACTCCAAACGGTTCCAATCTTCTTGCAACGATCCAGGGCTCCCGTTAAAACGATATTCGATAAATATGGGGTCGACAGGAGGAAGAATGCTACAAAGACACCACTGGGAAGGCGACCTGAATATGGGACACATTGCTACGGGATACTGACAGCGGGAACAAATACGTCCGAAAATATCTAAGAAGGGTGTGTCTAAACGGGCGGCATAAAGACCTCCTTTGAGAGCAATTCTTCAAGCTGGCGATCGTTATTGGCGAGCTCGAGTGCATATTCATCCCGAACATTTTCTGGTCGGGTTGGAAGGTTTCGTATGCTTGATTACGTGTTCAGATGGTCTCGGCAATCAACAGTGACGCAAGTGATGCCGAGGGCGCGCCGAGTCATTCCGTGGAGTCCCTCTGCATAGACCCTCACCGCAACTGTCGTCTACCTAGCCTGCTAAAGCGAGATTTACTTCAGAGATGCTCGCATCTCAGGGCATGCGGACCACGATCCGCCATGTCCATGTTCTTCCGAACAAAACCGGGGTGGGCACCTCAACTACAAGGGGCTTCCACATACCCTCCTATGTCCGGGTCCATCCTCGTCTCCCCAATCTAGGCCAAACCCAAAAACTTTTTAGCCAATCTAGACACATCATCACTCAGTTTCTCAAACATCTCACAGCTCCTGGCATCCGTGTGCCGGTCCCAGCGTCTGTTGCAAAGGCAAGCAACGGCGTAGGGCGATATCCTACCATCCAGCAAGGCTTTTCTCTTCATGTCAAGAATGCCCTGGCTAGTTCTTCCAAGGGTCCATTTCTTCCTCGTTCTCCTCGTCCACTTCCAAGGAGTGTCGCCCAAGTCGGTCTTGGAACCGCCAGAAACTTCTCATCTACCAGACCCATTTTTCAGAATTTGGTAGAGAACGTACCTATCGCAGGACGCGCGGTCTACAATGCTGATCTCGACATCAAGCTCCGCAAAGAGAAAGAGGCGATGGGCAAGCCTTTGAAAGGATGTTCCAAGAAGCAAGGTGGCAAGGAGATGCTTAAGCCCCGAGCTCATCTTTTCTCCACGAAGGAGAACAAGTCTAACAAGGACACCGAGAGGGAGGCCGAGCTCGACAAATATTTTGCTTCACCCGTCATCCCCGATGTGACTACGTGTCTCCTGATCCCCCTCGCGCCGACTCCTACCACGCGAGTCCCGCTTCAAGAGGATCCCGGGTCATTGCTCTCACTTCCTACGTTAGCATCGATTCATAACAATCACGAACTTCACTCTCTGCGTGTCTCATCATTGTTCTCCCGGCTCGACGCGGGGAATGTATGGACGCGCGGAGTGAAGTGCTCCGCGTTTTCGCATGGGGGAGGTACAGATGGTGTCTGCACCATGCTCAAAGTCGAATTTGTGGGCTGGACAAAAGCCGAGGTTCGTAGTGTGCTTGGCGAAAGCGGGTCGGGTTGGTGTGTTCTTGAGGAAGTGAGAACGCCATCAGAGTCGAGCGGCTCAGGTGCCCTTAGTGATTCGGACTTTGACGATAGTCTGTCGGATACGTCTGCCCTTACTGGAACGTTTGAGGTCAGTCGAAGTGGCAGTCATACGGATTTGATGGGTGGTTTGGGACTGGTCGATCCTTCTGAATCGCTTCTGATCCCTACACTGGATTTTTCGTCGTCATTTTTGGCTGCTTCCTCGCCTGCTTCAACATCACAGCATCCCTTTTCGCTTGTTCAGTCCGATGGGGACTTTGATCCGTGGTTGGACAATGAAGCGCCCTCGGATGGTGGATTGTCAAGTACGAATAGTTGGGTCGATTCCTCATCGTATAGTGGGTGGAACGGGTTCAGTTCACAGTTTGCGGGGAAGGTGGATGCAGCCGGATTCTGATTTCGTATCACTATAAACGTTCTTCAGTATCTTTCTCAAACATGTATATGTATACAATCATCACCGTTAGTTACATGACCATCATAACATGACTTTCTTGTGTTTGTAGTAGCCATAATGTTGATACGTCACTCGACTTGATATAGCTTCATAACCTATTTATTGTTTCGGTGGCGCATAACTATCTATGACAGAAGATATGTCGATAAATACCAAAGCGAAACTGCTGGGAAGTACACAAACTCTTGTCTTTGGAGTATTTGGAGTATGAAGGTCTGTTAAAGTTTGCAATATCAATAAATGCTGTATGTAGATTATGCGAATTTTACGTCAAGACATGATGAATTCACAGATAACAAGAGAGATGACAAAATCAACAGCGATTTCAGAAGGAGCGAGACAAAAGGCTCGATGTTCAGCAGTGCTATAGTATGATTCGATCCCCCCTCTCTCCTAAATTGCACATGCAGGGAATGAAATGGGCGGCGTTCCTGAATCACTCCCTACTACGCTGCTTGCCACTTGTGCCTATCCGGGACGACCTCCTTCTTGTCTCTGCGCCTTGAAGTGGCGAGCCTGAAGCAGATTGTCTACTCCTTTTGCTTGAGCTGCCACTCCTACCAGCATCCTCCAGCTCGTGCTCGTGTGTACGTATTTGGGACGACCTCTGTGTCTCTGAGCCTTGACGCCGTGAACCTGAAGCAGATGGTTTACTTCTTTTGCTCGAGCCGCTCCTTCCTATGTCCTCCGACTCAGGCACAAGTGAACGCTTAAGAGATTTTTCTGTAGCATACAAGTCAAGTAGAATATCATAAGGCTTGTCGTCTGCGGGCGCGGGCCAGTCTTCTGCCTTAAAAATATCAGCGAAGAAATCAGCCATTATCTCGTGATCATCGAGGTCACGTTGGTGGATGGGAATCGGTTTGGTTTCTATATGCAAAGGGAGGCGAAGCGTACCCCTAAGGGCATGCGCCCGTTCTTCACCCTTTATCCTACGCCTTTGATTCGGGATAGATTTTTCAAGCTCAGTCTCTATCCACTCTTTAACAGCGTCGATTGAAAACCAAACCCACCGATCCAGAGGGGGAGATGATAGCTGGAAGTCATGGCCAATGTGATCGTTGTGCAAGAAGAGATTCTTTCGGGCTGTTCCACCTGTGTACTCGCCAGTGGGGAGTCTCTCTTGGTCATCAAAAACTTTGCTGAGGATGAATGCTGTCTTCCATTTTTTATTGTGGGGAAAATAGCGTAGAGCGTGGTAGATCACGATGAGGACAAAGGACTCCATATCGTCTTGAATTGTGTGAGCACGGTCATGATGTCCTGCAAGCAGAAGACTTGACATAAATTCCCAAGTCCCCTATCAAATCGCATGAGTATGATTGATGAGTACTGCATATCAGACTCACTGTGCGCTCATGACGTCGGCTGCGTTGTATATCTTTTTCCTTTTTTGCCATATCCCAATCATTGAGAATTCCTCCATCAGAAGTGATGAGGATATTATTTGCACTGACGTCACGATGAATGATGCCACATCGTAGGTATGCCTGCCAATGACCTAAGAGGGTGTTTGAGTCATTATTCCCGAAACAAACTCGCCTCGGACTCACCAATGAACGCGTGCCAAACAACCAGCAGCATGTGTTTAGAACTCGTAAAATTCTTGAGAGGCTTTCCGATTACACTCGAAACGAAACGATGGAGGAAACGTTGAGTGATCCTCCACCAGCTCTTCCCACACTTCCAAGAACCATCCATCTTGGAAGAAGGTGGCGCAGCAGGAACATCACCCCAACCTTCGTCAGCCTCCTCGGCGGTAACATAAAGGTCAGTCCTTGTCACGCCGTCCTGAACATCGCCTCCACAGATATATATAGGAACGTGTTCGACTTTTGCGTTTCGGAGCTCGCGAAGAATGTCAGCCTCTGGAGACAAGCTGTGTGCCCGCCATGCATCCTTAAGGAGGTATTTCTGCTTCGTTACAATCTCGTACACAGGATAGGTTCGAGTGCATCGGCCGGTGAGTGACCGAGGTTCTGACATAGAACCCCAAGCAAGAAACTCGCGGGCTTTACCATCTTCCCCAGACACAGTGAACACGATAACTGGACGTTCAGCTTTGGGTTTCCATTCCTCAAGCTCCATGTGAGCAATTCTCGCCTCCTCGGGTGTTGCACGTCGAACGAAGGGGTCTCTACCTCGGCCAACATCATCAAGGTGAGAAAATCGCCATAGAAATTCCACGAGGTACGAACAGTCACTCTTAAAATTGAATCTCTTGGAGACGATAGCACCAGCGCGGTCCCAGCGAATGAAACGGACATAGGTCCCGAAGAGAAAGATGGTGAAGGCATGACGGCGATGTTGGCGGGAAAACCACTCAGTTGCGTAGTGAATGAGTTGACTACGCGACTTCCTGCCTGCATTAGTAAAGGATTCGAACCTCCAGTCTCTGCAGTCCGTGCCTTCTGGAGGATCGACAAAGGCATCATCGCTGTCATGCGCTTTGAGCTCGCTATGAAGCTCGAGTTCTCCAAACTGGGTAATCTTTCGTGATACATCTAGACCTTCGTGATACACGCTGGGATCAGGTTTGAGGCCTGGGCCATCTATGATGTCCTTGTCGATGTAATAAGATGTATTGACCATCTTGAATCGCGGGATAAATTTATGGTCGGTGATGACCTTGATCTATAACGATGCGTGAGACAGTTGACCAGATGGCTGAATAAGGTCGACCTACGTAAGGGTTGTACATTTCATTCTCTTTGGTTTTCTCCGGTATGGCCTCGGCGAAGAGATTTTTCTTGAACTTGGGTAGCCTAGGTCGTGTCTGGGGTAAAAATTCATCAAGGAATCTTTTTACAGGCATCGGGCCCAAGATAAGCTGCTCCATAGAAGAATTCATTTTCTGCCGAAGGATACTGAGTTGTGGGATTGTAGCCTCGAGTCCACTCGATACTGGGAACTTGATGGGTGAGCCTGAGCTGCCAGTGCCAGGAAACGAGCGCGACATGGTGAGAAGGACTTACGAAGTTGTTCTAATCCTTTCGGTTATTTATGTTGAACCTAGGGCAACAATGAGAACAGTGGCTGACACGTTGTGGCTGACCTTCAACTTGCTTGACTAGCCCTATCAGCCTAAATCGGGAAAAAAGATATCTGCGACGTTCTGGAATCAACAATTGTTCGATAAAACAATGGACAGTAAATTCGTACCTGGTCAGCCAAGTTTGTATGGCGACCCCGGGTCCCGAATTATGGCCAGCACCTTTGATTTGTACATGTATACGCGTAGCGGGGTCACGGGGTCCGGCTGAGGGCGCATCCATTTTCATTCTGGGTCCGACCGACTCCGGGAAACAATTCGCACATCGTCACCGCTTGCACGCACTGCTTCACTCCTTTCACCTACACTATTCGATTACGTTAATTGTTCTATCTTCCTTCTTATTTGGTCGATACATAGTGGGTGGCCACTGAGCCTCGTGACCAGCCACCGCTTCAGCCCCCGTGCTACGTGCGAACCTGAAACAACCATGAAACACCACGAGGAGTGGCCGTCGACCCTGAAGAAAGGCCGTTCTTCTTGCAGCTTCTCACACCGATGGTTCTTGCTACTAAGTAATGTGCAGATCAGTTCACACTCCAGGGGGTCTTGACAGAAAGCAACTAGTTGCAACCGCAGTTCGTCCTATTTAAAGTCCGTTGTTGGTTAAGGAAGAAACTACAAGGTACTTCGCTGCGATGAGCGAGAAAAATTGAGGTCGGAGACCACTTTCAGATCTTGTAGAATTTGTCTTATGATTTGTTTATGATATTCGTGTCTAACGCCACAGCCACGGTAAGTAATGATGTGAGTGATTGCGTCCCCTTTCATATTACTATGTCCAAATCATCTTTCATGTCGAAGCCAAGTTGAAGCCTAAGTTGAAGCCTATTAGTGCTCAGTCTGTTGCCTTTTCATCGCTTCTGCTAGGACCAGTTCCTACCCAGGCAAGGAGTGGCAAAGAGTCTTATATGCACACGATTATATTCATCAGTAACCGTTTGGAAGGTATCCAATCAACATATGAGGCTCAACCGTTCCCGATATCCATCCAGAAAATTCGGTGAATGGAGATTTTTGGACTTATTCATTCTGGAACAACCCCACATAGATAAGTTACTTCAAGTACCTCGGCCTCTGAGTCTCACATGGGTCTATTGCATGTGTTTTCACCCCCATGAGGGTGACCAGGGCTAGGGCCACAATATATACCGATAACCCATATCTCCATCTTGATAAATCTCTAGAAATATGGGAACTCCGACTCGGGTTTCCGGTCATAGAAGTTACGTATGTGGGTTTTCATAGGAAAAAGTCTTCCTTGTGGAACCTCGTCTTGTACCTCTCACAACGAGCGCATTTTTAACCTGAATGCACTCTGGACGTACGCATTTTATTCCAAACTGCTCAACATGTTTGTGATCCTGTGCATCCAGTTAGCCTCACTCTAATCATCTGACCTTGTGTCAAAATGTATCCGTTCTCCCCGTATTTCTTGATTGCATCACAAATTCATATACAGTCACGTCTCTTGTCTCGAAGGTTCAGGAAACGATCCATAGAAGAAAACAGTCGGACATTAGGAATGGTAGTAGGTACCCTGACCTTTCTACATTAGATCAATCTATTGGTCTCTTTCACTTCTTCAGTATCCTGCGTCACGAACAGAGCGATTAAATGCTTAGATTAGCCTCAGGAATAGAGACCAAAGGTCCAGGGGTGCCGCTTTCACCATCTTTTACACTCACTTGGCCGCACGCGAGATTGAGGTGAGACCATGATCAATAAAAATTGTCAGTTTCGTGAATTCAATGAATTAGACCCCTTCCTCGCGGACCTGCACACATGCAATCGATTCGCGAGAAATCAAAGGAAGTATGGTATTGGCCACCCAGACCTTTGAATTCTGATCGACCACGAGGATCCGACCTATTTTCGAATTGATGAAGCCATTAGCCCGTCTCTCTTGCGTATGGTAAGAATAATGGTCGAATCTGCCGCTCCTTATATCAAGTTTCGAGCAAGTGATTGCTGACAGAAGATAAATACGAAAGCGAACCCCTGACGAGCACACCGACTCTTGACTTGACACCAGGTATTGGAAAAATTCATTCTGGATTTCTGTTAAAGTATGTGATATAAATAAATGTTGTAAGTAGATTATGGTAGAGAGATGTTATGTCGTACTGTACGCCGTAGTATATGTGAGTTTTTCGTCGCGCCCGATATCAAGTCGCGTTAATATGAGGGTGATCAATGAAAGCAAGAACGTCAAGACATGAGTGCACAGACAACAAGAGAGATGGCAGGTAAACTGTTGATACAGAGAAGGTAGTTGGATGCAGATACACAGACCACAAGAAAGATGATAATGATGAGCGCACGTCAAGAAATCGTCCTTAAAAAAAAGGCGTTGTTTGTTTTCTAGTATTCGAGTGAGGGCTTGAGATTGGCAGCTTGTAGCCGTCGAGATTTTTTCTTAGGGGTGAAGAGACAAATGGAGGGAAGAGAAGAGAAGAGACAGAAGAGACAGAAAACCAGTCACGAGAAAGAACCAGAATACGAGAGATAGTCAAAAAGAATAAGAGGGCAGCGTCGTGTTTTCAAGTTTCGAATCGTCTAGCAACAATTTGAAGTAGGTTTTTTGCGATATCGGACCCACGAGATGAGGCAGCGAAGGGCCGTCGAGACCCTTGCGAAAAGCTTACGCCAATCATTCAAAGGTGGCACAATTAACTGACCAGAAGAGCAGGGCCCAGTAGTCACCAGAGGAGCAGACACATGAGCCGAGAAGGAGTAGTCTTGCGTGTCCTTGATAAGGGGTTGTGTAAAGTGAATCAGCACCACGTTCTCTTGTGTTTCTTGTGAAAGTGGAGAGGCAGAAGAGAGCGAGAGGGTGTTGTCATTACTAAGGTGTTCCATAGGGGCTGACTTCACATGCGGAGGCCGGGGATAATCCTCAGGGCGTTCCTTCATATCAACAAAGGCAAGAGCTGGATGAGAAAGAGTGTCATTTTGTACCATGGTCCGAGGATAGACCCCTTCTCGGTTACCGGTAAAAGGGGACGACGACGGAGACGCGGGAGTATGAGAAATTCTTCACCTTACCGTGGTTTGCTTGGACCTAGAGTCTGGAACTTTTGATGGAACCTTGAAGGCCGGCTTGATTTTGGGCGACGTAGACTTGGGTGTTCTCGAGGGTGGTTTCGACGTAGCGATACTCAATGTAGCTTTGGAGGCGATGACGTAGCTTTGGGAGGCGATGACCGTAGTCTTGGGTTTCGATTTGGGAGGTACTGTCGGTGACCCAGATATGAAACGTGACCTAGATATGAAACGGCGCAGGTAAAGGCCTTCTACTTAGCACAATTCTCCTCCAATTCTTTTGTAAATTATTTTCAGCAATGCCATACATATGATACATAGATCCACCCACTCAGATGTCATGTACGTGAAGCCAAAAAAAGTAGTAAAAATCAAACTTGTGAGGATGGTCAAAATTTGCTATTTTATCTAATTTCATCTGTGTATTTTCAGCGGAATATAAGTCCAATATTTCCCAAAGTTGTCATGTAGGTAGAAGTACATGATACCTACTAACCTACCTTTATTTGAACATATATAATGCATATACAAGGGAGAGGCAAGCTTCAAACGACAGAGGGATGATATGGCATGACAAATATTGAATCTCAACTCGGCATCCTTCCCCTGGACTCTTCACAGACCGTGACACGGAGTCCTAAAGCTTGGCAGGGTCACATACCGGTCACGTTTCATTTCATGTTCAAATCAACCCTTCCATTAGGATGTCTCTGGCATCCTTCCTCGGGTGTGAAAAAATACAAAACTTGGCACACTCATACTTTGTATACTAGAGATGTAGGTTTCTTATTTGCTTAGGTTTCTTATTTGCTAAGGAATCTGTCAGATATTGATGGAAGCCAAAGTCATCCAAAATCTCGTTTCATATCTGCGTCACTGACAGTAAGGGATTTGAAGGGAAAATTGGAAGAGGGACCACCTTGGGAGGTATCATAAATACAGTGGAGGGTGGAGATTGGGCAATCATCGGCTTTGATGAGATCATCCACATTGGTGCAATTGTAGGCACTGGTGCAGCCACAGGCTTTGGTACAACTGCAGGCATTGCTACAGCTGTAGGCTTTGATGAAGCCAAAGGCTTTGGTTGGATTTGAGGCTGGTGGATGGGTGTGTTTGCAATGTCTGTACTGAGGTTCTCCTTGTGAACTCACTTACATTGTTTCAGCAGTGCCAAGAGTTTGATAGGTGAGCTGACCTTCATGGCAGTACTAGTGAAGCTTGGTTGCTCTGTGTCAATTGGTGACAAGAGATGCTGATTGAGTATCTCTTTGAAGGGCAGTCACAGAAACCTGCTTGTCTCCACCTCTTTGACTTTGTCCTCAGGATCTGCAGGTGTAATGGTAACTTCTGGCATGCAGGTGATGTCTCCCTGTATAGGCCATGCCTGTCAGGTTCTGCTGACTATGGGGGCTCAGCTACACTGGCAAATCCTTACTAGGTAGGTGCAATGTCCTGCACTTATAACCTAGTGTTCCGGAGTTGGTGTGGAGTGGAGAGACTTGCAAGAGGAAGCTAGAAGAAGTGGTCCAAGCAAGTCCAGAGTGGTCTGGGGAAGTCTAAGACCAAGTATATTGATGTTGGGCTTGGGTGGGTGTCAGGAACAAGTTTTTAGGTGTGCAAATAGACTGTGGGGTAAACAGAGGCTTTGCTAGTGATGGGGCAGAGCCAGAGTTTGATGGGGGATCAATTAAGACTTGATGGGTTCTGGGGCCAAGTGAAAAGTGAGGTCCAGAGTTGTTGTAGAATGTTTGGGGTTTGTAGCAAGTGCACAGAGTTTGTACTGACATTGGAGATGGAAAGAACTTAGAGAAACAAAGGAAATATAGACAGTCAAGATGAGGCGGAGATGAGGCAAGATGAGACAGAGAAAAGAGATAGATTTGTGACTAAAAATAGAAACAGGGACAGAGAGAAACATGAGACACAAGTAACCAATAATGCAAGTAATATCAAGACTGGAGTATGAGGAGTTACTCTATGACTTATATACTGACTACTGGATAGCTCTGGAGGACAGCGGGCATGGCAGTGGGACTTGATGGGGCTGCATGGGGTTGACGGGTGTTGGGTATGATCAAGGGAGTGGGCTGCAGTGATATACTGATGGGATCAGCTGGGGACACAGGCTGCTCTGGGGTCATTGTGATGCTCCAGAGCAGGTCAGGTGAACCAGGATAGGGAATCAGAGGCATATGGCAGGGTCAGGAGTAGCGGGAGAAGGTTCCAGGGGCTCAGGGGAAGTGTTAAGGACTGCAGAGAAGGCATCTGTCAGGTTCCGCTGACCACGGGGGCTCAGCTACACTGGGCGAGTCCTTACTAGGCGAATGTGATTCCCTGCACTGACAACCAAGCACTTGGAGGTGTTCCAAGCACTGGGGACTTGTGAGGATAGCCAGGGGAGATTGATCCAAGCAAGTCCAGGGAGGTCCGGAGGAGTAGAGGATGAGTTGCGGGGGAGGGGGACGGACTTGGTGGGGTTCAGGCATGAGTCTGTGTATGAGTACTGCAGGTGCGGAGGAGGCGGAGGCTACGTGGATGACAGGAGTGGAGCCAGAGTTCTGATGGGGGATCAACAGGGATTGATGGGGTTCAGAGCCGAGTGTATAGCAGGGTCCAGGGGTGGTAACGAGCATCGGTGGTTTGTAATTGTAATTGCAGAGTTTGTGAGGACGTTATGGTCAAGGACTTGAGCACAATAGACAGAATCAAACGGGATGAGGCGGAGTCAAACAAAATAGGACAAAGATGAGATGAAAACGAGAATAGATTCAGGTGGAGACACGAAATGATAACAAAAAGATAATGGAACAGAGACGAGATAAGACCGGGAGACTGAGAATAAGGAAAACAAAACATGAGACACAAAACACGAAACACAAGAAGGAACCAATCAGACCATAGGTAACATTAAGCAATATCAAGACTAGAGTACAAAGAGCTACTCTATGTCTTATATACTGACTACTGAAGAGCTCCGGGGACATTGGCTGTGGTGGCAGGGCTTGGTGGAGCTCGACAGAGTCGACGGGTGTTGGTTACAATCAGAGGGTGGGCCACATTGATATGTTGATGGGATCAATTGCGACACGGTCTGTTCTGAGGCTGTCGTGATACTCCAGGGTAAGTCGGAGAAGCCAGGGTGTTGAGTTGATGACGTGTAATGGGGTCAGGCACGGCGGGGGAGTGGGGGGCTCAGGAAGTCCAGGGGAAGCGCCGGCGGCTGCGGGGAAGACGTCGGAGTTCGACGAAGCGTTGGGGGGGGTTCTGTCACGACCCATCCCCTGAACCCCTGCACATCGTCCATCAACCTCCCGAACCCCCAAAAAACCCCCAACGCTCCGCCAAACTTCTGCCCATGCCCTGCGCCTATTTTGGCTAACTCCAATGCCTCCCTGGCTAACTCCGACGGCCCCCTGGCCAACTTCGGTGCCTTCCCCGCAGCCACTGACACTTACCCTGGATCTCCTGAACTCCAAGAACCACCCCCGCTGTTCCTGATCTTTGCCACCCATCATCAACTCAACACCCTGGCTCCTCCGACCCATTCCAGAGTATCACGACAACCTTGGGGCGACCCGCATTCCCCAATGATCCCATCAACGTATCAGTGCGGCCCGATCCTTGATCGCAACTGACACCTGCCCACTCCGTCGAGCTCCGCCAAGCCCCGCTGCCGCAGCCGACGTACCCCAAAGTTCTCTGGTAGTCAGTATATAAGCCGTCGAGTAGCTCTTGGTACTCTAGTCTTGATATTGCTTAACGTTACCTATGGTCTGATTGTTTCTTTCTCGTGTTTTGTGTTTCATGTTTTGTGTTTTGTGTCTTGTTCTCCTTACTTTCAGTCTCCCAGTCTTATCTCAGTCTCCCGGTCTCATCTCAGTCTCCCAGTCTTGTCTTGTCTCCATTTCATTATCGTTCTCATTATCGTTTTGTATCTCCACTTGAATCTACTCTTGTTCCATATCGACTCCATTCCATTTCATCTAACGCTGTCTCGGTGACTCCGTCCGGCCATTGTGCCCAAGTCCTCATCAAATAAACAACCTCACAAACTCCGCAATTACAATCATGAACCCTGACACTCTTTCACCAGGTCTGAACCTCGCTCTTCGCTTGGTCCCCAGACTCCATCAACTCCAATTGATCTCCCATCAAACCCCGGCTCCGCTCCCATTGGTCACACAGCCGCCTACTCCTTTGCTTCCACAAATCTCCCATACGGACTTCTGCCTGAACCCCGCCAAGACCGTCCCATTTCTCCGCAATCCAACTTCTCCGGACCTCCCCAGATCTGTCTGGATCACATCCCACCAACTATCTGCACAAGCCATCAGTGCCCGGGATGTTTTTGAGTGTTTGGTTACCAGTGCAAGGGGATCATGCCCGCCTAGTAAGGACTCGCCCAGTATAGCTAAGCCCCCGAGGTCAGTGGAACCTGACAGGTTCCGGGAGAGCGGGGGTTTGTTGGGCAGTGTATGGGGCTTCAGGGAACGGGTTGTGACAGCATCGGAGTTGGCCAGGGGATCATCAGGTCTGCTGGAGAAGTGTCAGAGTTACCCAGAGTGGGCACAGAGGGTGGTCAAGGGTTGGGGGGTTTGGTGGGGCATTAGGAAGGGCTCAAGCAGGTTGGGGATGAGGTTAGGGGTCTGGGGAGCAGGTCATGACATCACCCCCCCTTCAGCATTGAAACCCTTGAGATGCAGGGCACAGTTTGGGGATTGGTGGGGCATGGGAATTGGAGTCAAGTAATATTAATCAGACCACAGTAAGCAGCAGTGGTGTGGGGAATGAAGCCGAAGCATGGCCACCATTTGTCAGGGGGTTCTTTCCAAGTTAAAAAGGGTCAGACATACTCTGGGCTTCCTAAACTTTCTGCAATGTCATCTTTGGCTTATTCTCCAGCAACATCCAGGTCTCTGTCCATATTGTCCCAGTCATCCTCCTCTGGAGACTCCAAGGGGCATCAGGATTGTTGCCAGGTTGAGGCAATGTATCATAGTTGTGAGTGTGATTCTGTCTCATGCATTTCGGAATACTGACTGGGTCCTGACAGAGCTATCCACAGCTGTAGCAGGCCTCTTGGGGCTTTTGTCAGGTGGGGATGTAGTGCAGTCAGTGGAGGTGGTCCCCCCCTTATGTTCCAGGCCTGGGCTTGGTCTGGGAGTGGTCCAACCTGTTTCCATGGGTTTGAGGGTGGCTCAGGTGGAGGTGATGCCAGAGCAGTTTGTGGAGGCTGTGGGGTGGGCAAGGGGTTCTCCAACCCTCAAGTGGTGCCAGGCGGCAGCTCTGGTGAGTAACTATGCAATTTTACCTTTTTTCCAGCTAACCTATTTCTATAGTGTTTGTCTTGTGTTTGATGTGGGGAGCAGTGCAACTTTGAGGAGCCTGCACTGGGGCTATAGCAGGATACATCAGTCTGTCTCCCATGTCGCTCATGGCATGAGAGGTGCTCCATTACATCGAGTTGGCATGCTGCCTGCATCATTGCAGAGCAAGGTTGGAACCAGGTGTGGGTCGCAGCATAGTTGGAGGAGGGGCAGTGGGGCAAGGTGTCAGGAAGAGTTGAGGGGGCTGAAGGTGGGGGTAGCATGGGGCACCTGCCGATTAAGGTTGGGCCCCCACAGGGTGGACAGAGAGAAGGGGCCCCCACAGTGCATGATAAGGGTAAGCGGAAGGCATCTCCCCCACTAGAGGTGGGACCGAGCAAGCAGGCGTGGGGGGAGCAGGCAATAGTGGGCCCTCCAGGCTCCACAGTATATTCCCTGACCTCTGGGGCTTTAGTGGGGCCATCTGTGAGGGAGTCATGGTCAGTTGTGGAAGCTTTCCTGCAGTGTCGGGTGGAGGGCCTGGAGCAGTTGCTGGCTACCTACAAGGAGGAGGTCTAGAGGATTGGGGAGGACTGAGACACAATGTGGAGGGAGCAGGACAAGGCATGGAGGGACAGGGATACAGCACAGAGGAACCAGGACATGGCCGTGGAGACAGCCACAGAGCGGCTAGTCCAACTGCGGGAGGTGCAGGCTCATTTGAGGCAGTTGGAGGCACAGGCAGGGGCAGAGGTGCAGGGGGCTTAGGGGGGGGTTGAGTGTAAGGGTGCCTAGGGTGACAGTGGAGAGGGTGCAGAGGCAGAAGGAGTGGCTCACCAACAAGGTGGCCTTGGGATGGTAGGGAGTGCTTCATGAGTCCTTTCCTTTTCATCCCCTGTTTTTCTTTTCACTGGGCTGACCCTGCTTTGGCAGACTGGGCCAGGGAGCACTGCATCCTCCTTGACGGAGCATCAGTGGCACTGGGATCCATTCACAATGGATTGGCAAGGATGCCTGGGGACCTCCCCCCAGAGCTGGGGCAGGGGGTTAAGCAGATGGGGTGTCTGCTGGCAGGGCATTGGTGGAGGGTGACAGCGGATCCCAGAGCATGGTGGGAGGTGGTGATGGACATGGGGGAACCCCTCCTAGGGCATCTGGATGTTCTAGCAACAGTGGTGGTGCAGCTGGAGGTAGACATGGTGGGGAGGATTGCAGGGGTAGAGTCAGAGGAGGAGGGGGAGTAGGGGATTTTCTTGGACTTGTCTTCTTGTGTTCTGGGCCCACTTGTACCTCTGTAATATTATGTATTTTTGTATATACAGCCATTTTTAGACCTTTAGCCTGGATGAGTGACTCTTTTTAGTGTCAAGTGAGGGAGAGTGAATAAAACACGTAAGGGGTTACTTGTGGAAGTTGAATCCCTGATGAATCCAGAGGCAGGGGTTACGCCCACTGATGCCATCTGTGTTTGCTAGTCCTAGGGGTCCTGGGGCTTGATGGGGTGTTGTCAATGGAAGTTCCAGAGTTTGTTGGGAGCTCCGTTGAGGTTTTTTTGGGGTTTCCAAGTGTTGTCCTCAGGTCTGTAGCCCTTCTAGTGGACCAAGTATTGGAGTTGGCTGCAGACCATGCAGAAGTCAAGGATTTGGTTGACTTCATAGTGACATGTGTCCTCAACTCTGATGGGGAGTGGTCAGCTAAGGTGTTGGCCAGGAAATGGGTCCAGAGCATGTCTTTTAAGGAGTCAGATGTGGAACATGGGGTGGAGGCCCTTCAAGCCCGGAGGTAGGTTGAGCTTGTAGGTGTGCATGGAGACCTTCCAGAGGACTTTGAAAGGGCCAAAATGTTTGTGATTGAGCTTGACAGAGGGCCTCCAGATCTTGAGATTTCATTGATCAAGCCAGACCAAGGTGCTGGGGGGCCAGTCAGGAGTTGGGTTGTGTTAGACATTGGCATGCTTGGAGTAGGCTTGATTGGCAGTGTCAATCTCGTCCTTTGGTGAAGGGATCAGAGGTCTTTGGCAACTTCATGGGTGATGTGGGAAGGGATATCCTTGAGGGATAGTGTGAGTCAGGGATTGTACCCTTGTTGGCATAGAAGGGGGAAACTCCAGTGGCGGAGTGAGGCATATTGTTGTAAGTAAACTCGGCAAGGGGAAGTTCTGCATGCCAGTCATTCTGTAAATAGTTAACATAGAGGCAGAGATACTGTTTCAATGTCTGGTTTACTTGTTCTGTTTGTCCTTCAGTCTCTGGGTGATAGGCAGTGGAGAGATTGGTTTTGATTTTGAGCGCCTTGCATAGCAATTGCCAAAAATGAGATACAAATAGAGGTCTGCAGTTGGAGACAATGTCATCTGAGAGTCCGTGCTTGGAGAATATGTGTTTGAGGAATAGTTTGGTGAACTCTGGAGCATTGTTGGTGGTGTGACAGGGGATGAAGAGGGCTTGTTTAGTGAGGCAGCAGATGACAATGAGGATTGCATCAAAACCTTTGGAGTTGGGGAGTTCGATGATATGATCTATTGATATTGAGGACCAGGGGCATTGGCCAATGGGGAGGGGCTTTAATAACCCATGGGGGCAGTGGCAGGGTATCTTGGCCTGAAGACAAGGTTTGCAGGCCCTTACATATCATGTGACATCTTTCTTCATTCCTGGCCAAAAGTAAATCCAGGAGATGAGTTGAAGGGTCTTACAAATTCCTGAGTGTCCTCGGAGTTTGTAGTCATGGTGTTGCCAGAGTATGTTGAGGCAAATGGACTTGTAGTCTGGAGCATAAATTTGTCCACTCCAGAGCAGGAGATGGTGGTCTGGAGACAGCATAAAGGGGTTTTTGGCATTTGACTCATTGACAAAATTGTTGCGGGAGTTGTGCTAGGTGAAGAAAGGGTCTGGGGGTGAGTTTCTGATTTGATGGAGGATCCCTTCTTCATTTAAAATCAGCATAGCATGTAGATGTTTGGGGGAGATTACCACTTGATGGTTGAACGCATTCTGTTTGGCTCCAAATGATTTTTTTGGATATATGTTGGACCTCCAAGTGAGGGCATTGGGCTTTGCGCTGAGTTGTCCAAGGTGATAGTGGATGGTGAAGTTGTACTCTAAGAGGGTTTCAGACCATCAAGCTTGGTGGTGGCTGAGTTGTTTCATAGTCATGAAGTATTGCAGGTTGTTGTGGTCAGAGTAGACTTGGATGCGGTGTGGGGATCCCTCAAGGTAGGCATGCCACTGACAGAAGGCTTTGACAATCACAAGGAGTTCTTTATTGTAGATGTTGTAGTTGAGCTCTGCGGGGATCATCGAACAGGTGTAGAAGGCAACAGGGTGGAGATCCTTGCCTCCAAAGTCCGACTGGGAGAGTATTCTGGTGATGGTGTAGTTGGAGGCATTGCATTTGAGTATGATCAGCAGGGAGGGGTCAAAATGGTGGAGGAACAGAGTGGAGGTGAAGGCCTTCTTCAGGAGGAGGAATATGCTTTGGCACTTGCTGTCCCAATCCCAAGGGGTGTCCTTCTGCATGAGTTGGTTGAGGAGTTTGGTGATTCTGGAGTAGTTGTTGATGAATTGGCAATAAAAGTTAGCAAACCCCAGAAATGACTGTACCTCCTTGATGTTCCACAGGGGCCAATTGAGTATAGCTTCAACCTTGGTGGGGTCCATGTGCACACTGTCAGGAGTGATGATGACCCTGAGGTATTTGACCTCTGTCATGTGGAAGGAACATTTTGTGGGTTTGGCATGAAGGTGATACTTCCAGAGTCATTCTAGGATGTGGCAGACATGCTCTGAATGCTCCTCTGGTGAATTTGAGTAGATCAAGATGTCATCCAGATACACAATGACAAAAACATCATTCATATTGTGGAAGATGTTGTTCATGAAGTACTGGAAAGTGGCGGAGGAGTTAGTCATTTTGAAGGGCATTACAAGGTACTCAAAGAGGCCATAGCAGGTGTGAAAGGCAGTCTTCCATTCATGTCCCAGAGCAATCTGGACATTATTGTAGCTGGAGCAGAGGTCTATCTTTGTGTAGATCTTGGCACTGTGGAGGCGGTCAACAAGATCTCCGCTCAGGGGGAGGGGATACCAGTTCTTTTTGGTGACTTTGTTGAGTCCCCAATAATTCACACAGAGTTGGAATGATCCTGTCACAACCTGCTCCCTAGACCCCAACACCATCCCCAGCCCCCCCCCTTCAATGCTCTGCCAAACTCCCCAACCCTTGTCCACCCTCCACGCCCACTTCGGGCAACTCCGACACTTCTTTGGCAGACCCCGACGGCTCCTTGACCAACTCTGACACCTTCTCCGCAGCAGTTGATGCATCCCCTGAATTCCCCTGGACTCCCGAGGCTTTCCCCGACTCCGGAACAATCCACTTTCCAACTGATCCCATCAGAATGTCACAGCAGCCCGTTTCAAGATTGCACCTGACAACCATTGACTCCACGCAGTTCTGTCAAGCCGCTGCCATCTCCTCTGCCCTCCAGAGCCATCCAGTAGTAGGTATATAAGTCGTAGAAGAACCCCTAGTACTTTAGTCTTGATAGTGCATTTACCGGTTTCCCATGTCTTGTCTTTTGTCTCGCCCCTGTCTCTATTTTTAGTTTCAAATCTATTTCTGTTCTCTGTCTTGTCTTGCCTTGTCTCTGCCTTGTCTCGACTGTGTATAGTTCCTTTGTCTTCCTAAGCCCCTTTCATCTCCAACAACAGTATGAACTCCATGCATGCGCTACAACCTGAACATTTCTATGACAACCCCGGACCTCACTCCCACTCGGCCCAGGAACACCTCATGTCTTGGCAATCTCCTGTCAAACCTCTGGCTCCGCCCCCATCAACTGCAAAGCCCCCAATTACCCCACATTCTAATTGCATGCCCACGAACTTGCTCCAGCACCTGCCTGGGTCCACAACGAGTATACTTGATCTTAGATGCTCCTGAGCCACTCCAGACTTGCTCAGACTGCCCCTAGCTCCCTCTCACAAGTCCCTCCGCATCAATACCGGATGCTTGGTTATAAGCACAGGACATCGCGTCCGCCTAGTAAGGACTTGCCAGTATAGCTGAGCCCCTGTCGTCAGCGGAACCTGACATAATATCAAGACTCCCCCTTACTCCGTTCTCGATGTCTGCATATAACCCCGCGTACAACCCCGCCGGCTATCTAACCAACATCTATGGTTGACTAGTACTGGACAATCTCTACACCCCGTTCTATCCAGGCCCTCCCACAGATCAGTACATCCCCCGTCACTGACCTCAACCAGGCATTCTATGCCCCCTCCATTAGCCAGGGAATACCTCTGGGCTGGCGCCCCCCTCCCGCATTCTCCACCGATGGCAACAACCCCCGCCTGTACCCCAGAGGGTATTCTGCGGTGCCCCCCAACCCTGCCTACCTTCTCCCCACCCACTACTACGTGTACCCAGTCCCCGCCGCAGCCCCAACCCCTCCGGGGCCTATGGACAATTATTCTCCCTCTCGTATGCCAATCCCTGCCCAAGCCCCTCCTTCTCCCAGGCAGCAAAGGGTCAAAGCCTACACCCAACAACGTGACAAAGTCCTCCACTTCCTCTGCCTCTCTCCCGCGGAGTTTGCAAGACGCACCCGCACCCTCCTCACCAACCTAGGCTACCCCAACACCTCTGTGACTCTGAAAGTCTGGGCAGATTGACTCCTTGATTTCCACAAGCGCTATCTGCAAGGAAACCTCCTGGAGACTACACAAGGCACTCTGGGCATTGACAATAACTTACAGAACGAACTCCGCGCATTGGTCGAAGAAATCGACACCAGCCCAAACCCCCGCCCCTTTGAAGATCCTCTAGACCCCGCCTGCTCCTTCCATGTGCAACATGGGGAGCCCATCGGAACACAAAGCAAAGCCCCGCCTTCCGTTCCCTGTCAGCAAAAAGAACTCAATGCGGCCTCCAGCATCCTGAGGAACCTCAACCCCATGGGGGGATTGTTCGATCAACCAGTTGCCCATACCTTGGCCCTCTTCGCTCGCCCTCAGGCCAACTCTGTCCCCAGCGCCTTCTGAACCTGGGACCAGCCCGCCGTCTCTGAACCTTGCCCCCAATGGCTGCCCCCACGTGTTGACAACAACAACTGGACTCTCTCCTACATTGACGAGCCTGGTAACCCTGCCGATGAGCATGCCCCACACAATGGACCTCCACAAGACCAACCCCCCCACTTTGACCTCTGTGCCCCTCGTATCAATGCCCCTCTGCCCCGTTCCAATGCCCTGGTCCCCCTGTGACAGCCCACAGGTCCCAGGGCACCCCGACCACCCTTCCTTACCAACCATCCTCGTCCCCCGCCTGCTTTGCTGCCTAACCCCCCCACCAATGCAAATTATTTTGGACCCCCCACCCCCAGGGGACCCCCTCAATGGGCCTCAGGGCCCGCCCCGGGCAATGTGGGTCAACCCCCTGGCAGAGGGCCACCTAACGGCAGACTCCCTGGGAGATGGGGCCCAATGATGGACAACTTCCCCCCCCAGTGTGGAAACGGGAACAACTACTATTACTACTACAACACCGGACCCCCGCCCCAAGCTCAAAATCCACAGGACAATACCCATGACACACTGGCCTGGGAGAGTAAGCTCGACATTCAGAAACCCAAAACCTTCACTGGCCGCGACCCCTGGAAGTGGCAAATCTTTCTAACCCAGTGCCTAACTATGTTCCAAGCTAAGCCGATCACCTTCCAACTTGAGAGCTCACAAGTGGCCTTTGCCACGTCATATTTACAGGGTATCACCTTCAATCATTACACCACGCTACTCCGGTTTGACCCCAACAACCCCGTGCTCTCCAATTGGCTTGCTTTCACCCAGGAATTCTCAAGTAAGTTTGGCATCTTTGACACCGTAGCGGAGGCAGAGGAAAATCTCTTCAACCTCCAAATGTGTGACAACAAACGCTTCATGACTTTTATTGTACGGTTTGAACGGGAAGCCTACAAGACCGGCTGGAACTACAACGCTCTCCGATTTGCCCTCCATCGCACCCTGTCCCAACAAATCAAGGACGTCCTTCGCCTCGCACCCAAGCAAACCACCTATGATGGGTACAAGGCACTTGTTACCCAGGTTGACCAATGTTACTGGGAAGATTGCAGCAAAAACACGGCACCCTGGACCCCCTGGAATGCCTCCGATAACACCAACTGGCAGGCCAGAGCAACCAACAGCGTTCGGTCCTCAATCCCCGCTAACTCCGCCAACCCTGCACCCCATTTTCCCTTGGGCCAAGGGGTTACCAGCACCAACCCACCCCAGGGGCAGCATCCGCTGGCCCAGCTCAACGCCGCCGACCTCCATGAAACCCCAGAACCCTTGGACGCCAACCTTGACAACCACAACAACATTCCAGACCCTGCCAATGACCAGGAAGCCTTATATGCAACCCGGATCTGGGATAGCCCATGGATCAATGTGCCGGAGGAAACGCAGGAGAAACAATGGAAGGAGGGTGTGTGCATTCTATGTGGTGAGCAGGGACACTTTATTTGCAGTTGTCCTAAACAACAAGTGATGGGACGCGCTGTATGGACAATCGACAGAGAAGACTGTAACTACCAGTTTATGGAAAACAAGTCGGTGGTTTAGGTCTTGAAGACGCACTAGACCGCGGACCAGACCCCGACATCTTCTCTGTCCCAGCCACACTCCTCCGCGCAACGATACTTGCCCCGAACAACCCCCCAGTACATCTCCCTTCCCACTCATCCACCAACCTCCTCCTCCACACCACTCTCCCCTTCACCACCAACCCCGTCCCCACACTAGTTGACAGTGGCACCACCGACAACTTCATCGATGAATCCCTGGCAGCGCTCGCTCCCCACCCTCTCCAACGCCTCCCCGCCCCGATCCCCCTCAAACTTTTTGATGAAGACCCTACCCCAGTGGGAGACATCACACACTGCCTGGAAACGACCATGACCTTCGCCAATGGACAACAGCAAGAACTCTGACTACTTATCACCAAATTACACCTCTCTGCCCCTGTTGTCTTAGGATTCTCATGGCTCCATTCCACCAACCCCCGCATTGACTGGCCCAGCCTCACCCTCTGCCTCGACCGGGACAACCCCACCAACTCCAAGCTGGTACCTTTCAATGTCTCACCCTCCTTCAAGAACTCCGAGGCCACAATCAACCACTCCTGGACTTCTCTGCAGCTCTGCTCTAGATCCGCATGGTCATTCATTATCAATGTCCGACTCGATGACCCTTCCAAGGTATTCCCCACCCTTGTCGACAGCGGCGCCTCCGGCACCTTTGTCAGTAACCAGCTTAGCCTCCGGCACAGCAACCTCAACAGACCCCTCGAGCTCCAACTCTTTGATGGAAGCCCTGCCACAACAAGGATCATGCAATACCACAACAACACCCTCACCCTCAACAACAACCTGCAGTTTCAGGCCCGGCTCCTCGTCACCCAATTACCTCCGCCGACTCCAATCGTGCTCAGGCTCCTGTAGCTACAAGACATCAACCCTGACATCAACTGGAAGGACCTCACCATGCAATTCCCTGGCCCTGAAGCGAGTTTAGCGGCCACCATCCGCCTCCGCCTCCAGTCTATCCCCAGACTCTGACGTCTACCATCCTGTCGCCAGCACCTCCAGAGCAACCCAGAATTCCTCGACCTCCAATGACAACCCTGACGATGAAGAAGACGCCACTTCGCCTTGGTCACCCTCCATTACATTATGACGGCTGCCTCCCAACATATCCCAAAATTGATACAAAGGGCCGCGGTACCCTGACCAGTGACGTTCGAGGTCCCCGACCAACTCTGCCACCACTCCGGACTCCTCTGCTACCACTCTGACATCCAACTCCATTGACCCCAGAAGCCTCGACATTAAAATTGTCAGCACCGTTCCCTTTGCATGCCTTTTACAAGACAGCACCCCTGCCTTCCAGCTACAAATCACGCCAGCCCTACCTGAGGAGCACCTCCACACAGGGACCACCGCGCCAGAGAGCAAGACGGAGGAACAGATCCTATCTGAAGTAGTTCCCCCGGAGTATCATAAGTTCGCTGACATGTTCTCTGAAGGGAGTGCCAAAGAACTTCCCCCACACCACTCCTACGACCACAAGATCGACCTTGAGGAAGGTACCTCACCCCCGTTTGGCAAGATCTACAACATGTCTGAGGTCGAGCTCTGAGCCTTGAAGGAATACCTCAACGACATGCTCAGCAAGGGCTTCATATGCCCGTCGATCTCCACCACTGGCGCTCTGGTCCTGTTTGCCAAGAAGAAGGATGGGTCCCTCCGACTCTGTGTGGATTATTGAGGGCTCAACAAAGTCACCAAAAAGAACTGGTATCCCCTCCCCTTGATCGGAGACCTTGTTGATTGTCTCTGCAGTGCCAAGATTTACACAAAGATAGACCTCTGCTCTGGCTACAACAATGTCCGGATCGCTCTGGGACATGAATGGAAGACCGCCTTTCGCACCTGCTATGGCCTCTTTGAGTACCTTGTAATGCCCTTCAGAATGACTAACTCCCCCGCCACTTTTCAGTACTTCATGAACGACATCTTCCATGACATGAATGACGTTTTTGTTATTGTATACCTGGATGACATCCTGATTTACTCAAATTTGCCAAGGGAACATCTGGAGCATGTCCACCGCATTTTAGAACAACTCCGAGAGTACCATCTTCATGCCAAACCCGAGAAATGCTCCTTTCACACGATGGAGGTCAAATATCTTGGAGTCGTCGTCACCCCTGATGGCGTGTGCATGGACCCCGCCAAGGTCGACGCAGTACTCAACTGGCCCCTGCTGCAGAACATCAAGGAGGTACAGTCATTCCTGGGGTTTGCTAACTTTTATCGCCGTTTCATCGACAACTACTCTGGGATCACCAAACCCCTCAACCGGCTCACGTGGAAGGACACCCCTTGGGATTGGGACAGCAAGTGCCAGAGCGTATTCCTCCTCCTGAAGAGGGCCTTCACCTCCGCTCTGGTCCTCCGCCATTTTGACCCCTCCCTGCCAATTGTGCTTGAGTGCAACGCTTCCGACTACGCTATCACCAGAATACTCTCCCAGTCGGACTTGGGGGGCAAAGATCTCCGTCCCATCGCCTTCTACACCCAATCAATGATCCCAGCAGAGCTCAACTACAACATCTACAACAAAGAACTCCTTGCGATCGTCAAAGCCTTCCGTCAGTGGCAGGCCTACCTCGAGGGGTCCCCGCACCACATCCAAGTATACTCCGACCACAACAACCTGCAATACTTCACGACCACAAAACAGCTCAGCCGCTGCCAAGCCCAATGGTCCAAAACCCTCTCAGAGTACAACTTCACCATCCACTACCGCCTCAGGCAACTCGGCGCGAAGCCCGACGCCCTCACTCAAAGATCCAATGTGTACCCAAAAAAGTCATTTGAAGCTGAACAGAATGCATTTAACCATTGAGTGGTAATCCCCCCTGAACATCTACATGCTGTGCTGATTTTAAATGAAGAAGAAATTCTCCAACACATCAGAAATTTGCCCCTGGACTCCTTCTTCACCCAGCACGACCCCCACAACAACTCCGAAGAGTCAAGCACCGGAAACCCCTTTTTGCTGTCTCTGGACCACTGCCTCCTGCTCTGGAGTGGACGAATTTATGCTCTGGACCACAAGTCCATCTGCCTTGACATACTCCAGCAGCACCACAACCATAAGCTCCAAGGGCACCCAGGAATTTGTAAGACCCTTCAACTCATCTCCCGGACTTACTTCTGGCCAGGAATGAAAAAGGATGTCACGCAATACGTAAGGGCCTGCGAACCCTGCCTCCAGGCCAAGGTACCCCATCACCGCCCCCACAGATTGTTGAAACCCCTCCTCATCGGCTGCTGCCCCTGGTCCTCCCTATCAATGGATCATATTGTTGAACTCCCCGATTCCAAAGGTTTTATTTTTAACGCAATCCTTGTCGTTGTTTGCCGCCTCACCAAGCAAGCCCTCTTCATCCCCTGCCACACCACCGACAATGCTCCAGAGTTTGCCAAACTGTTTCTTGAACATGTATTCTCCAAGCATGGACTCCCAGACGACATTGTCTCTGACCATGGACCCCTGTTTGTATCCCACTTTTGGCAGTCGCTATGCAGGGTGCTCAAGATCAAAACCAACCTCTCCACCGCCTATCACCCGGAGACCGACGGACAAACAGAATGAGTGAACCAGACACTGGAGCAGTATCTCCACCTATACGTTAACTATTTACAGAACAACTGGCATGCAGAACTCCCCCTCGCCAAATTCACCTACAACAACACGCTCCACTCCACCACCAGAGTCTCCCCCTTCTACGCCAACAAAGGCTATAACCCCCAACTCACCCTGTCTCTGAAGGACATCCCCTCCCATGCCGCCCACAAAATCACCGAGGACCTCCGATCCCTTCACCAATTTCTCCGGGACGAGATCAACACCGCCAATCGAGCCTACTCCAAACATGCCAACGCCCGACGTGACTCCACCCCCGACTGGCCTCCCAGCACCTTGGTTTGGCTTGATCAATGCAACCTCAAGACCCGGAGGCCCTCCATCAAACTAGACCACAAGCGCCTCGGTCCTTTCAAAGTCCTCTAGAAGGTCTCCACACATGCCTATAAACTTGACCTACCTCTGAGCTTGAAAGGCCTCCACCCCATGTTCCACATTTGACTCCTTGAAAAATATGCCCCGGACCCCTTTCCCGGCCAGCACCCCAGCTGACCACCCCCCACCAAGGTCAAAGACGAGTACCGCTATGAGGTTGACCAGATCCTTGACTCCCGCTTGGTCCGCAGACGACCCCAGTACTTGGTCCGCTGGAAAGGCTATGGACCTGAGGATGACACGTGGGAGCCCCAAAAAAACCTTGACGGAGCCCCTGACGAACTCCGGAACTTCCATTGACAACACCCCACCAAGCCCCAGGACCTCTGGGACTAGCAAGTGCAGATGGCATCAGTGGGCGTAACCCCTGCCTCTAGATTTATCAGGGATTCAACTCCCATAAGTACTCCCCTACATGTTTTCACTTACCTTGCCCCTGCTCATTCTGAAAACTTCTCACGCTCAGTAGGAATGCAGAGTCCAATGCTAATAAGGCTACAAATACAGAATATAGGAACAAGGGAGCGCGGGGCAACGAGACACTGGAATCCAGAAAACCCCTACTCCCCCTCCCCCCCTGAGTCTGCCTCTGCAATCCTTCCCACCAGATCCACCTCCAGCTGCGCTACTACCATTGCCAGGACTTTGGGATGGCTCGGGAGCGGCTCTGCCATGTCCACTGCCACCTCCCACCATGCTCCGGGGTCCACTGTTGCCCTCCACCGATGTTCCGCAGCAGATGCCCCATCTGCGTGACCCCCTGCCCCAACTCTGGCGGGAGATCCCCGGGCATCCTCGCCAACCTGTCATGAATGGACCCCAGCGCCGCTGACGCTCCGTCAAGGAGGATGCGATGCTCCCTGGCCCAGTCTACGGAATCAAATGTCAGCTTGTAGTAAATGGGAAATGAAGGGAGCACTTACGGAGCACTCTCTGCCGCCCCGAGACTGCCTTGTTGGCAAGCCACTCTTCCTGCCGCCGCTCCCTCTCCGCCGTCACTCGGGTCACCTCTGCACTGGGCCCCCGCTGAGTTCCCCGTGTTCCCAACCCCTCCGATTGTTGCCCCATCGCCTGTGCCTGCACCTCCAACAGCCTCATGCGCACTTGCAACTCTTGAAGCTGCGACAATTGCTCCATGGTGGTCCCCACGGCAATATCCTTATCCCTATGCACCAAGTCCCGTTCCTTCCGAGCCTTGTCCAGTTCCCTCCGAAACCCATCCCTCTCCTCCCCCACCCTACGGACCTCCTTCCTGTGTGCGGCCAACAACCTCTCCAACTCCTCTGCCTGACGCTGCAGGAAAGCCTCAACGATTGACCACAACCCTCCCGCGGACGGCTCAACCAAGTTCCCAGAAGTCAGGGAATACACTGTAGGACTGGGAGGGCCTGCCAATGCTGGCTCCCCCCATGCCCGCTTGCTAGGCCCCACCTCCAGCAAGGGGGACGCCCTCCGTTTACCCTTGTTGCACGTTGCGGGGGCCCCCTCCCTCCGCCCACCCCGCAGGGGCCCAATCTTCATCAGGGGCTGCCCCATGCCAACCCTCCCCTCTACCCTGGAACCCCTCCCTGAGACCCTACCCCTCCAACCCTCCTCCAACTGCATTGCAACCCACTTGCGATCCCACCCCTGTTCTGCTACAATGCAAGCGGCATGCCAACTCAGAGTGACAGAGCACTTCTTGTGCCGCGAGCAACATGGGAGACACACTGACGTATCCTGCCGCACCCCCGGCACGGGCTCCTCGAACTCGCACTGTTCACCCCGCCGGGTACAGGACGTGCACTAGAAACGTGGGTTAGTTTGATAGGGAAGGAACATGCCAATGGCGCACTGGGGCCACTGTCACGACCCGCTCCCTAACTCCCTAGACACTGCTCCCAACCCCTCCCGATTTCCCACGTAACTCCCCGGGACCCCGCCCACACTTTCGACGCCCACACTGGACAACTCCGACGCTCCTCCGGCAAACCCCAACGGCAACTCCCATCAACACCCCCTTGAAACCTTCCCCCACCGTTCCTGGCCACGTCATACGTCCCCAACCCCCTACCCTAGTTTACCCGACCCGTCCCGGAGTGTCACAACATCCCCGGGGCAGCTGCGCCCCCAACTGATCCCATCAGAATACAGCCACGGCCTGACCTTGGGTTGTACCCGACACCCGTCGACTCAGTACAGCTCCATCGACCCCCGCCATCATATCCGCCGCCTCGGAGGCACCCAGTAGTCGGTATATAAGCCATAGAATAACTCCTCGAACTTTAGTCTTGATATTACATTTTACCGGTTTCCTATGTTTCGTTTCTCGTCTCGTCTGTATTTCTGCTTCTAGGTTTTGAATCTATCTTTTCTCAGTCTTGTCTCGTCTCCGTCTCGTCTCGACTGTACATATTTCCTTTGTTCCTCTGAAGTTCCCTTGCTCCCTACGTCAGTACGAACTCCGTGCACGCGCCACAACCTGAACATTCTTGACGACAACTCCGGGCCTCGCTACCCGCTCGGCCCCAGAACCCACCAAGCCCTGGTAATCCCCTGTCCAACCTGACCCCGCCCCCCAACAGCCGAGAAGCCTCCGCCTACCCCGCAATCTCCTTGTGTGCCCACTAACTAGCTCTGACACCCGCCCTGGGTCAGCGACCAGTACCTCCGGTCTTAGACCCCTCTGAATCACTCTGGACTTACTCGGGCCGCTATCCCTAGGGACCCCTCGCAAGCTTTCCCCACCTCCGCTCCAACTCCGGGTGCCTGGCTATAAACGCAGGGCATCGCGTCCGCCTAGTAAGGACTCGCCAGTGTACTGAGCCCCCGTCGTCAGCGGAACCTGACATAATATCAAGACTCCCCCTTACCCCGTTCTCAATGTCTGCGTTTAACCCCGCGTACAACCCAGTCAGTTACCCAACCAACGCCTACGGCCGGCCCATATTGGAAAATTCCTACGCCCCATTCTACCCGGGCCCCTTCGCGGACCAATACGTGCCCCGTCACTGGACCCCTGACCCCAACCAGGTGTTCTACGCCCCTTCCATCAGCCAGGGAATACCCCTGGGCTGGCGCCGCCCTCCCGCATTCCACGCCGATGGCAACAACCCCCGTATCAACCCCGGAGGATACTCCGCAGCACCCCCCAACCCCGCCTACCTTCCCCCCGCCCATTACTATGCGTACCCAATCCCCGCTGCAGCCTCAGTCCCTCCAGAAGCCACGGATAACTATTCCTCACCCCGCCCACCATTCGCCATTCAAACCCCTCCTTCTCCTAGGCAGCAAAGGATCGAAGCCTACGCCCAGCAACGCAACGAAGTCCTCCGCTTCCTCCGCCTGTCCCCTGCGGAATTTGCAAGGCGTACCCACACCCTCCTTACCAGCCTAGGCTACCCCGACGCCTCCGCAACCCCGGAGGTCTGGGCGGACCGACTCCTCGACTTCCACGAACGCTACCTGCAAGGGAACCTCTCGGAGAATACGCAAGGCACCCTGGGCCTTGACGAGAACTTACAGAACGAGCTCCGCGCCTTGGTCGAAGAAATCCACACTAGCCCAAACCCCCGCCCCTTCAAAGATCCCCTGGATCCCGCCTGCTCCTTCCACGTGCAATGCAAGGAACCCATCAGGACACAAAACGAAGCCCCATCTTCCGTTCCCCGCCAGCAGGAAGAACTCAACGCGGCCTCCAGCATCTTGAGGAATCTCAACCCCGCAGGGGGGTTGTTCGACCAACCCGCCGCCCACACCCTGGCCCTCTCCGCCCGGCCCCGGGCCAGCTCGGTGCCCAGCGCCTTCCGAACCTGGGATCAACCCGCCATTCCCAAAATCTGCTCCCAACAACCGCCCCTACGCGTCGATGACGACAACCGGACCCTCTCCTATATCAATGAGCCGGGCAACCCCGCCGACAAACACCCCCCGCGCAACGGGCCCCAACGAGACCGACCCCCCCACTTCGACCTCCACGCCCCTCATAGCAATGCCCCTCTGCCCCGTCCCAACGCCCCAGTTCCCCCGCGACAGCCCCTGGGCCCCGGGGTGCCCTGACCTCCTCTTTCCGTCAACCCCTCTCGTCCCCCGCCCGCCCTGATGCCTAACCCCCCCAACGACATCAATTATTTTGGACCCCTGAATCCTGGAGGACCCCCTCCCCCTCAATGGGCCCCAGGACCCGCCCCGGGTAGTGTAGGTCAAAACCCCGGTGGGCGACCACCCAATGGCGGACCCCCGGGAGGATGGGGCCTGGCGATGGACAACTTTCCCCCCCAGCGCGGAAACGGAAACAACTACTACTACTACTACAACGCCGGACCCCCACCTCAAACTCAAAATTCGCAGGACGATACCCGCAACGCACTGGCCCAGGAAGGAAAGCTCGACATCCAGAAGCCCGAACCCTTCACTGGCCGCGACCCACGGAAGTGGCAAATCTTCCTGACCCAGTGTTTAACTATGTTTCAAGCTAAGCCCATCACTTTTCAGCTTGAGAGCTCACGAGTAGCCTTCGCTGCATCATACTTACAGGGCATCGCCTTCAACCACTACACTGCGCTACTCCGGTTCGACCCAAACAATCCCGTACTCTCCCATTGGCTTGCTTTCACTCAAGAGTTCTCGAGTAAGTTTGGCGTCTTTGACACCGTAGCAGAGGCGGAGGAAAATCTCTTCAACCTCCGAATGCGCGACAACAAATGCTTCACGACCTTCATCGTACAATTCGAACGAGAGGCCTACGAGACCGGCTGGAATTACAACGCCCTCCGGTTCACCCTCCGTCGTGCCCTGCCCCAACGGATCAAGGACGTCCTTCGCCTCACGCCCAAACAAACCACCTACGACGGGTACAAGGCGCTCGTTACCCAGGTCGACCAATGTTATTGGGAAGATCACAGCAAAAACACAGCACCCCGGACCTTGTGGAACACCTCCGGTAACACCAACTGGCAGGCCGGAGCAACCAATGGCATCCGATCCTCCATCCCCGCTAACCCTGCTAACCCTGCACCCCGCTTCCCCCTGGGCCGAGGAGTCCCCAACGCTAATCGGCCCCCGGGGCAGCGACCACCCGCCCAGCTCAATGCCGCCGACCTCCACGACACCCCAGTACCTCCGGATACCAACCCCGACGATCGCGACGACATCCCGGACCCCACTGACAATCAGGAAGCCCTATGTGCAAACAGGATCCAGGACAGTCAGTGGATCGATGTGCCAGAAGAAACGCAGGAGAAACGATGGAAGGAGGGCGCGTGCATCCTATGTGGTGAGCAGGGACATTTTATTCGCAGTTGCCCTAAACGACAGGTGATGGGATGCGCCGTGTGGACAATCGACGGACAAGACTGTAACTACCAGTTCACGGAAAATGAGTCAGCGGTTTAGGTCTGGAAGACGCACTAGACCGCAGACCACATCCCGACATCTTCTCCGCCCCAGCCACACTTCTCTGTGCAATGATGCTCGCCCCGGACAACCCCCCAGCACACCTCCCCTCCCACTCCTCCACAAACCTCCTCCTCCGCACCACTCTCCCCTTCACCGACAAACCCGTCCCCACACTAGTCGACAGCGGTGCCACCAATAACTTTGTTGACAAATCCCTGGCAGCGCTCGCCCCACAACCCCTCCGCCGTCTTCCCGCCCCGATCCCCCTCAAACTCTTTGACGGAGACTCTACCCCAGCGGGAGACATCACTCATTGCCTAGAAACGACCCTGACCTTCGCCGATGGACAACAGCAAGAACTCCAGCTACTCGTCACAAAATTACACCCCTCCGCCCCCGTCGTCTTAGGGTTCTCATGGCTCCGCTCCACCAATCCCCGCGTCGATTGGCCCAGTCTCACCCTACGCCTCGACCGGGACAACCCCGCCAATTCCGGACTGGTACCCTTCCATGTCCCACCCCCCTCCGAGAGCTCCGAGGCCACAATCAACCAACCCCGGACCCCGCCGCAACTTCGCTCTAGGTCTGCACGATTGTTCGTCATCTATGTCCGACTTGGCGGCTCGCTCAAGGAACTTCCCACCCTCGTAGACAGCGGTGCCTCCGGTGTCTTCGTCAGCAACCAACTCGACCTCCGACGCAACGACCTCGACAAACCCCTCGAGCTCCAACTCTTCGATGGGAGCCCCGCCACGACAAGAATCACGCAGTACCACGACAACACCCTCACCCTCGATAACGACCTGCAGTTCCAGGCCCGACTCCTTGTTACCCAACTACCCCCGTCGACCCTGATCGTGCTCGGACTCCCGTGGCTGCGAGACGTCAACCCCAACATCAACTGGAAGAACCTTACCATGCAATTCCCCGGCCCCGAAGCAAGCTTAGCAGCCGCCATCCACCTCCGCTTCCAGCCTATCCCGGACCCCGACGCCACCCCGGATCCAACTGCTACACCTACGGGACCCGGCCCCATCGACTCCGGAAACCTCGACATTAAAATCATCGGCGCCGTTCCCTTTGCATGCCTTTTACAAGACAGCACCCCTGCCTTCCAGCTACAAATCACGCCAGCCCTACCTGAGGAGCACCTCCACACAGGGACCACCGCGCCAGAGAGCAAGACGGAGGAACAGATCCTATCTGAAGTAGTTCCCCCGGAGTATCATAAGTTCGCTGACATGTTCTCTGAAGGGAGTGCCAAAGAACTTCCCCCACACCACTCCTACGACCACAAGATTGACCTTGAGGAAGGTACCTCACCCCCGTTTGGCAAGATCTACAACATGTCTGAGGTCGAGCTCTGAGCCTTGAAGGAATACCTCAACGACATGCTCAGCAAGGGCTTCATATGCCCGTCGATCTCCGCCACTGGTGCTCTGATCCTGTTTGCCAAGAAAAAAGACGGATCCCTCCGACTCTGTGTGGATTATCGGGGACTCAACAAAGTCACCAAGAAGAACCGGTACCCCCTCCTCTTAATCGGAGACCTTGTTGATCGCCTTTGCAGCGCCAAGATTTATACAAAAATCGACCTTCGTTCCGGCTACAACAACGTCCAGATCGCCCCGGGGCATGAGTGGAAGACCACCTTTTGCACCCGCTACGGCCTCTTTGAGTATCTCGTAATGCCCTTCGGAATGACTAACTCCCCTGCCACCTTCCAGTACTTCATGAATGACATCTTTCATGACATGAACAACGTCTTTGTCATTGTGTATTTGGACGATATCCTGATCTACTCGAATTTGCCGGCAGAGCATTCGGAGCACGTCTGCCATGTCCTGGAACGACTCCGAGAGTATCACCTTCATGCTAAACCCGAAAAGTGCTCATTCCACACAGCAGAAGTCGAATATCTCGGGGTCATCGTCACCCCCGACGGTGTGCGCATGGACCCTGCCAAGGTCGACGCGATATTCAACTGGCCCTCCCTGCGGAACGTCAAAGAGGTACAGTCATTCTTGGGGTTTGCTAACTTCTATCGCCGCTTCATCGACAACTACTCCGGAATCACCAAACCCCTCAACCGGCTCACAAGGAAGGACACCCCTTGGGATTGGGACAGCAAGTGCCAGGGCGTATTCCTCCTCCTGAAGAAGGCCTTCACCTCCGCTCCAGTCCTCCGCCATTTCGACCCCTCCCTACCCATCGTGCTTGAATGTGACGCCTCCGACTACGCTATCGCCAGGATACTCTCCCAGTTGAACTCGGAGGGCAAGGATCTCCGCCCCGTCGCCTTCTACACCCGATCGATGATCCCAGCGCAACTCAACTACGACATTTACGACAAGGAACTCCTCGCGATCGTCGAAGCCTTTCGTCAGTGGCGGGCCTACCTCGAAGGGTCCCCACACCGCATCCAAGTCTACTCCGATCACAACAACCTGCAATACTTCACGACCACAAAACAGCTCAGCCGCCACCAGGCTCGATGGTCCAAAACCCTTTCGGAGTATGACTTTACCATTCACTACCGCCCCAGGCGACTCAGCGCAAAGCCCGACGCCCTCACTCGGAGACCCGACATGTATCCAAAGAAATCGTTCGAAACCGAACAAAATGCATTCAACCATCGAGTGGTAATCCCACCCAAACATCTACATGCCGTGCTGATTTTAAATGAAGAAGGAATCCTCCAGCAAATCAGGAATTCACCCCCGGACCCCTTCTTCAACCAGCACGACCCCCGCAACAACCCCGACAAGTCGAGCATAGACAACCCCTTTTCACTATCCCCAGACCACCGCCTGCTGCTCCAAAGTGGACGAATCTACGCCCCGGACCACAAGTCCATTCGCCTCGACATACTCCGGCAGCACCACGATCACAAACTCCGGGGGCACCCGGGAATTCATAAGACCCTTCAACTCATCTCCCGGACTTATTTTTGGCCAGGAATGAAGAAGGACGTCACGCAATACGTGAGGGCCTGCGAACCCTGCCTACGGGCCAAAGTCCCCCGCCATTGCCCCCACGGATTACTGAAACCCCTCCCCATCGGTCGCTGCCCCTGGTCCTCAATATCGATGGATCATATCGTCAAACTCCCCGACTCCGAAGGTTTCGACGCAATTCTCGTCGTCGTCTGCCGCCTTACTAAGCAAGCCCTCTTTATTCCCTGCCACACCACTGACACCGCCCCGGATTTCGCCAAACTATTTCTAGAACACGTATTATCCAAACATGGACTTCCCGACGACATCATCTCCGACCATGGACCCCTATTCGTATCTCATTTCTGGCAATCGCTGTGCAAGGCACTTGAGATCAAAACCAACCTCTCTACCGCCTACCACCCGGAAACCAATGGGCAAACCGAGCGCGTAAACCAGACATTAGAACAGTATCTTCGCCTCTACGTTAACTATTTACAGAATGACTGGCGCGTGGAGCTGCCCCTCGCCGAATTCACCTACAACAACATGCCTCACTCCGCCACTGGAGTTTCCCCCTTTTACGCCAACAAGGGCTACAATCCCCGACTCACGCTGTCCCTCAAGGACATCCCCTCCCACGTGGCCCACAAAGTCGCCGAGGACCTCCGATCCCTCCACCAATTCCTCTGGGACGAGATCGACACCGCCAACCAAGCCTACTCCAAGCACGCCGACGCCCGTCGCCAGCCGACCCCCGACTGGCCCCCCGGCACCTTGGTCTGGCTCGACCAACGAAATCTTAAGACCCAGAGGCCTTCTATCAAACTCGACCACAAACGCCTCGGCCCATTCAAGATCCTCCGGAAGGTCTCCACCCACGCTTACAAGCTTGACCTGCCTCCGGGTCTGAAGGGCCTCCACCCTGTGTTCCACGTTCGACTCCTTGAAAGGCACGCTCCAGACCCCATCCCCGGCCAACGCCCCAGCCGACCGCCCCCCATCGAAGTTGAGGACGAGTATCACTACGAGGTCGACGAGATCCTCGACTCCTGGGTAGTTCGCAGCCGACTCCAGTACTTGGTCCGCTGGAAAGGCTACGGGCCTGAGGACGATACGTGGGAACCCCGAAAGAACCTCGACAGGGCCCCCGACGAACTCCGGGACTTCCACCGATGGAATCCCACCAAGCCCCGGAACCCCCAGGACTGACCCAACACAGATGGCAACAGTGGGCGTAACCCCTGCCTCTGGGTTCACCAGGGATTCAACTCCCACCAATACTCTCCTACGTGTTTCTACTTACTCCTCTCCTCGCTCTACCTGAAACTCCCCACACTCAGCAGAAGGTCCGAAGACTGTATAGGAGCAAGTAGTGTACAGGTATATACTCGAACAAGAAATGGGCAGGGAACAGGTCAGCGACGGGGTCTGAATTCCCCTCACTCTCCCTCCTCCTCCGACCCCAACCCCGCTACCCTTCCCACCATGAACACCTCCAACTGTGCCACTACCGCCGCCAGGACCTCGGGTTGCCCGGGGAGCAGTTCCCCCACGTCCGTCGCTATCTCCCACCACGCCCCGGGGTCTGCCGTTGCCCTCCGCCGATGCCCTGCCAACAGGCGCCCCATCTGCGTAACCCCTTGACCCAACTCCAGCGGAAGGTCCCCGGGCATCCTCGCCAACCCATCATGGATGGACCCCAGCACTGCCAATGCTCCGTCGAGAAGGATGCGATGCTCCCGGGCCCAGTCTGTGGAACCCAAATCAGCGCTTAGGAGAAGAAAGCGGGAAGACCACTCACAAAGCACTCCTCGCCGGCCCGAGGCCGCCTTGTTAGCAAGCCACTCTTCCCACCGCCGTGCCCTCTCCGCCGCCGCCCAGACTTCCCCAGCGCTGGAACCCTGCTGAGTCTCCCGCACCCCTGAGCCTCCTGCCTGCTGCGTCGCCACCTCTGCCGCCTCCACCCGCGCCTGCAAATGCACCGTCCGCACCTCCAACTCCTGCAGACGAGACAATCGCTCCGCGGCAGTCCCGACGGCGACGTCCTTGTCTTTCCGCGCCAGGTCCCGCTCCCTCCAAACCCCGTCCAACTCCCGTCGAGCCCCGTCCCTCTCCTCCCGTACCCTCTGAATCTCCTCCTTGCGTGCGACCAACAACCATTCCAAGCCCTCTACCCGACGCCGCAGATAGGCCTCCACAACCGACCACAACCTGTCCGCGGACTGCTCAACGGGGGCTCCGGACATAGGGGAATACACCGCGGAACCAGGAGGGCCCCCCATCACCTGCTCGCCCCGCGCCCGCTTACTGGGACCCACCTCAGGTGAAGGGGACGCCCTCCATTTCCCTTTCTCCTGCCTGGAAGGGGCCCCCTCCTTCCGTCCACCCCGCGGAGGGCCCACCTTCATGACAGGCGCGCTGACCCGTTCCCCTTCCCCAGCCCCGGAGCCCCTCCCCAGCACCCTGCCCTTCTGTCCTTCCTCCAGCTGCGCTGCGACCCAATCCTGGTCCCACCCTTGCTCCGCCGCAATGCAAACGGCCCGCCAACTCAGGGTGACGGAGCACTTCTCGTGCCGCGAACGGCACAGAAGGCACACCGACGTGTCCCGCCGTACCCCCGATGCCGGTTCCTCAAACTCACACTGCTCCCCTCGTCGGGTACAAGACGCACACTGCAGGGGCATGTTAGTCTGGGAGACATGAAGCTAAGTGACCACTCACCGGAGCCGCCGCCTGACACCACTCGAGGGTGGGGGGACCCCTCGCCCAACCCACCACCTCGGCGAACTGCTCCGGCGTCACCTCCGCCTGGACCACCCTCGAATCCTCTGGGACAAGCCGGACCACCCCCAGGCAAATGCCAGACTTGGAACGCGTAGAAGTGACCACGCCCGCCGGGGGCTGCGTCGCATCCGCACCAGACAGTGGCCCTGAGGGACCAGCCACGGCCGCGGACAACTCTGCGAAGGGACGATCAGTGTCCTGGGGTACATGCAACGGGCCGCACTCACGACTACAGTACATCACCTCGACCCGATGGCAATCTTGGCGACCCTCCAAATCTTTGGAGGATGATGGCTGGGAAGGCGGGGATGGTGACCTAGATGCTGTGGGAGAATAAGCTGAAGAAGACATTGCAACAAGCTGGCAGACTCCTGGGTGCGTCCACCCCTTTTAATAAGTTAAGAAGGGGCCCCTGACGAACGGCAGCCGCACCTCAACTTCCTTCCCCACGCCGCCGCCGCTCGCTGCGGTTTGATCAATATTGATCAACTTTGATTCCCACGCCCTACCAGTCCCCGACCCGCTCCCCGCATCTCGAGGGTCTCGACGCTGAAGGGGGGGTGATGTCACGACCCGCTCCCTAGCTCCCTAGACACTGCTCCCAACCCCTCCCAATTTCCCGCGTAACTCCCCGGGACCCTGCCCACACTTTCGACGCCCACACTGGACAACTCTGACGCTCCTCCGGCAAACCCCAACGGCAACTCCCATCAACACCCCCTTGAAACCTTCCCCCACCGTTCCTGGCCACATCATACGTCCCCAACCCCCTACCCTAGTTTACCCGACCCGTCCCGGAGTGTCACAACGTCCCCGGGGCGGCCGCGCCCCCAACTGATCCCATCAGAATACAGCCGTGGCCCGACCTTGGGTTGTACCCAACACCCGTCGACTCAGTACAGCTCCATCGACCCCCGCCATCATATCCGCCGCCTCGGAGGCACCCAGTAGTCGGTATATAAGCCATAGAATAACTCCTCGAACTTTAGTCTTGATATTACATTTTACCGGTTTCCTATGTTTCGTTTCTCGTCTCGTCTGTATTTCTGCTTCTAGGTTTTGAATCTATCTTTTCTCAGTCTTGTCTCGTCTCCGTCTCGTCTCGACTGTACATATTTCCTTTGTTCCTCTGAAGTTCCCTTGCTCCCTACGTCAGTACGAACTCCGTGCACGCGCCACAACCTGAACATTCTTGACGACAACTCCGGGCCTCGCTACCCGCTCGGCCCCAGAACCCACCAAGCCCTGGTAATCCCCTGTCCAACCTGACCCCGCCCCCCAACAGCCGAGAAGCCTCCGCCTACCCCGCAATCTCCTTGTGTGCCCACTAACTAGCTCTGACACCCGCCCTGGGTCAGCGACCAGTACCTCTGGTCTTAGACCCCTCTGAATCACTCTGGACTTACTCGGGCCGCTATCCCTAGGGACCCCTCGCAAGCTTTCCCCACCTCCACTCCAACTCCAGGTGCCTGGCTATAAACGCAGGGCATCGCGTCCGCCTAGTAAGGACTCGCCAGTGTACTGAGCCCCCGTCGTCAGCGGAACCTGACAGCCACTGCCTGACACCACTCCAACATCGGGGGACCTCTTGCTCGCCCCGTGGCCTCTGCAAAGTACTCTGGCATCACGTCCACCTGCGCGACTCTCAACCCTGCAGGGACAGGGCGGACCACCCCGGGGGCCATACCAGACCTGGAGCAAGAAGCGAGGACCATCTCCCCTGCCGACTGCACTGGAACCTTCCCCAACATAGGCCCTGAAGGGCCCGCCACCGCTGCCAACAACTCTGATGGGGCTTATTCAAGCGCTCTGGCCATGATGAGTAAGAGACGGTACTCACAACTACAGTACATTGCCTGCACTTGCTTACGGTCTTGCCGACTCTCAGAGTCCTCCGAGGAAGAGGTTGAGGTATATGCCGATGGGGAGGGGGACGCTGCTGGAGAATATGCAGAAGACAACATTGGAAAAGTTTGGGAACTCCAGAGTACGTCCAATCCTTTTCAATGACTGGGAAAGAACCCCCTGAGCAGCGGCCATGCTTCGACTTCATTCCCCACGCCGCTGCCGCTACTGCAGTCTGATCAATATTGCTTGACTTTGATTCCCATGCCCCACCAATCCCCAAACTGTACCCCGTGTCTTGAGGGTCTCAACGCTGAAGGGGGGGTGATGTCACAACCCACTCCCTAGACCCTGACACCGCCCCCAGCCCCCCCCTTCAATGCTCCACCAAACTCCCCAACCCTCGTCCACCCTCCATGCCCACTTTGGGCAACTCCGACACTTCTTTGGCAGACCCCGACGGCTTCTTGACCAACTCTGACACCTTCTCTGCAGCAGTTGATGCATCCCCTGAATTCCCCTGGACTCCTAAGGCTTTCCCTGACCCTGGAACGATCCACTGTCCAACTGATCCTATCAGAATGTCACTGTGGCCCACTCCAAAATCACACCCAACAACTGTCGACTCCACGCAGTTCCGTCAAGCCTGCCACCATATCCTCTGCCCTCCGAAGCCACCCAGTAGTAGGTATATAAGTTGTAGAGTAGCCCCTAGTACTTTAGTCTTGATATTGCATTTACCAGTTTCCTATGTCTTGTCTTTTGTCTCATTACTGTCTCTATTTTTAGTTTCAAATCTATTCCTGTTCTCTGTCTCATCTCGCCTTGTCTCTGCCTCATCTTGACTGTGTATAGTTCCTTTGTCTTCCTAAGTTCCTCTTATCTCCAACAACAGTATGAACTCCACACATGTGCTATGACCCAAACATTCCTACGACAACCCTGGACCTTGCTCCCACTCGGCCCAGGAACCCCTCACATCTTGGTGATCTCCCGTCAAACTCTGGCTCTGCCCCCATCAACCACAAAGCCTCCGCTTACCCTGCATTCTATTTGCGCACCCACAAACTTGTTCCGGTGCCCGTCCAGGTTTTACAACTAGTATACTTGGTCTTAGATGCCCCCGAGCTACTCCAGACTTGCTTGGACCACCCCTTAGCTTCCCCTCGCAAGTCCCTCTGCACCAATACCAGACACTTGGTTATAAGCGCAGGACATCGCGTCTGCCTAGTAAGGACTCGCCAGTGTAGCTGAGCCCCCATCATCAGCAGAACCTGACAGATCCATCCTTCTTCTTGGCAAACAAGACCAGAGTGCTGGTGGCAGAGGTTGATGGGTGTATGAAGCCCTTGCCAAGCATGTCATTGAGGTACTCCTTCAGGGCCTGGAGCTTGATCTCAGACATGTTTTAGATCTTGCCAAATGGGGGTGAGGTGCCTTCTTCAAGGTCGATCTTGTAGTCATAGGAGCGGTGTGGGGGAAGTTCTTTGGCACTCCCTTTAGAGAACACATCAGCAAATTCATGATACTCCAGGGGAACTACTTCAGATAGGATCTGTTCCTTCATTTTGCACTCTGGTGCAGTGGTTTCTGCATGGAGGTGCTCCTCCGGTAGGGCTGGCATGATTTGTAACTGGAAGGCAGGGGTGCCATCTTGTAAGATGCATACAAAGGGAATGGCACCAATGATTTTAATGTCAAGGTTTCCAGAATTGATGGGAGTGGATAATGGGGCAGTAGCGGTTGAGTCCAGAGTGGTGGCGGGGTTGGTCGGAGGGGTTGAGTGTCACTGGTTGGAATACTGTGGGCCTTTGTATCAATTCCAAGGTATGTTGGGAGATAGCCATCATGATTTGATCAAGAGTAACCAAGGCGGGGTTGCATTTTCTTTGCCTTCTGGGTTGCCATTGGAGGTTGAGGGGCTTTGAGTTGCTCTGGAGGTGTTGGCACCGGAGTCGGAGATGTTGGAGTCCAAGATAGACTGGAGGAAGAGGGGGATGGTGGCTGCTAGACTTGCTTCGGGGCCAGAAAATTGAATAGTGAGGTGATGAGCCCCAGTTATTGCTGAGCACCATTTTTGGCATTTTTGGCATTGCGGACTTAGTGGCAGCTGACTACTTTGTATTTGGCACAAGTCACAACACTCAGCACATGGGACTGAGCCCGAGGGTTGGACTAAAGCATGAGACTCTAGCAACCACAAGAATTATTGAGCACAAGAAATATCATGAGGAGTCTGGAACTTAGGCCTAGATCATCAAGGCCTGGACCCCCCTAGCAATGATTATTAGTGACCCTAGCGATCCTGGCAACAAAACGGCATTCTCCTACCATATATGGACAAATTATCAGACACGTACCTTTTTACTATCATTTTGTTTGCTGAGCTTACCCACATACTTGAACGGTGTCTATGCTTCAAGTGTTGACATTGGACTCGTTTCTTTTTGGTTTTTATTAGCAATTAGGCATTGCCAAGACTTTGCCTATGATTTTTCACTTAGTTACAGACTGATGCCTTGTATGCACCATAAGCACAGTGACAGACGCTGTTGCTAGTACTTATTTGTATACTTTCACATACTATACTTCAAAACGTATAAATACTGACTGTACATAGACACCAAAAGAAGAACAGAGAACCCCCTTCAGAGTTGACTAGCTGCTCTCTCTAAGCCTACCAGCTTGAGATTTCACTTTGCCTTTCTTTGCCTTATCTCATCTTTGACTCTGGCTTAGCAAAGAGCCTCCTCAACTTCGACTTTGACTTAGTTTGGTACCAACTGCGGGTGCCTATTTGTGTTACTTTGACTTAGTGACGCTAGTGGCTACAGCTAGTGATTAAGTTCACATTTGTCCTCTGGTTTCAGTCCTTCCCTTACTGCCTTCTCTCTCTCTACTCTCCTCACCACCATTACAATTTTGCTTTGTCTTAGCGACATTATCTGTCTTCACCCATTTTTCCTTATTGTCACTAGCAACCTCAGCTAGCAATAGTGACTTCTTTCTACTTCACCCCACATCTTAACTTTTGCTCTAGTTCTCTGGGACGGTTACTGATTCACCCTCAACTATTAACTTCCTACTGCCAGCTACCCTATCTAGTAACTAGTGTTAGGTCCTTTTTTTTTAGGTTTCCTGCATGGCACTAGGCAGCATAGGAGCACATCAGAGGTTCTTCCAGTCAATGTTGGGGTTGACATTTTGCAGCCATGGGAGTCTGAGCATGATTGGGGTCAATGGGGGGAGTTGAGTGATGAGAAACTGGGCCTGGAACTGCAGATCATTGTTGAAGGTGAGAGTGTTGTCATGGTATTGAGTGATCCTTGTAGTGGTGGGGCTTCTGTTGAAGAGTTGGAGCTCGAGGGGTTTGTCAAGGTCATTGTGTCAAAGGTTGAGTTGACTGCTGACAAAGGTACTGGAGGCGCCGCTGTCAATAAGGGCAAGGAGTACCTCGAGCAAGCCATTGAATTAGACATTGATGATGAACAACTGCACAGACCTGGAGCAGAGCTGTGGGGGAGTCTAGAGTTAGTCAATCATGGTCTTGGAGTTCTCGGAGGAGGGTGAGACATTGAAGGGTACTAGTCCAGAGTTGGTGGGATTGTCCTGGTTGAGGTGGAGGGTGAGGCTGGACCAGTCGATGCGGGAGTTGGTGGAGTGGAGCTAGGAGAAGCCTAAGATGATGGGGGTGGAGGGGTGTAGTTTTGTGACGAGTAGCCGGAGTTCTTATTGTTGTCTGTTGGCAAAGGTCATGGTCATTTTTATGTGGTGTGTGATGTCTCTGGTAGTGAGGGGGATTGGAGTGGGGAGGTGTCAGAGGTGGTGGGAAGCAAGTGCTGCCAGGGATTCATCAATGAAGTTATCAATAGCACTGCCATTGACTAGTGTAGGAACGGAGTGGTCAGAGAAGGGGAGAGTGGTGCAGAGGAGAAGGGTGGTGGAGGAGTGGAAGGGGAGGTGTGCTGGGAGATTGTCTGTGGTGAGTACCATTGCGCGGAGAAGTGTGGCTGGGGTGGAGAAGACATCAGGGTCTGGTCTGTGGTCTAGTGCATCTTCAAGACCTAAACTGCCAACTTGTTTTCTGTAAACTGGTAATCACAGTCTTCTCTGTCAATTGTCCACATGGTGTGTCCCATTACCTATTGTTTAAGACAACTGCAAATAAAGTGTCCCTGCTCACTACATAGGATGCATGTGCCTTCTTTCTGTTGTTTCTCCTGAGTTTCCTCCAGTATGTTGATCCATGGCCTATCCTGAATCTTGTTCACACATAGGGCTTCTTGGTTGTTGGCAGAGTCTGGAATGTTGTCGTGGTTGTTGGGGTTGGTGTTCTGGGGTTCCAAGGCCTTCTGGAGGTCGGCAGCTTTGAGCTGGGCAGGGGGGCGCTGTCTCAGGGGTCAATTGGTGCTGGAAGGTCCTTGGCTAGAGGGAAACAGGGTGTGGAGTTGGCAGGAATTAAGGGTTGAGTGCCATTGGTTGCTCTGGCCTGCCAGTTGGTGTTGCCAGAGGTGTTCCACAAAGTCTGGGGTGCCATGTTCTTGCTCTAGTCTTCCCAGTAACATTAGTCAACCTAGGTAATGAGTGCCTTGTACCCGTCGTAGGTGGTTTGCTTGGGTGCAAGGCAGAGGATGTCCTTGATTTGTTGAGGCAGGGCATGACAGAGGGTGAAGTGGAGGGTGTTGTAGTTCCACTCAGTTTTATAGGCTTCCTGCACCCAGTTTTATAGGCTTCCTGTTCAAATTGTATGATGAAGGTCATGAAACATTTGTTGTTGCACATCCAGAAGTTGAAGAGGTTTTCCTCTGCCTCTGCTACGGTGTCAAAGATGCCAAACTTACTTGAGAATTCCTGGGTGAAAGCAAGCCAATTGGAGAGCATGGAGTCGTTGGGATCAAACCAAAGTAGTGTGGTGTAATGATTGAAGGTGATTTCCTACAAATATGATGCAGCAAAGGCCACTCATAAGCTTTCAAGCTGGAGGGTAACAGGCTTAGCTTGGAACCATTGTTAGACACTGGGTTAGAAAGATGTGCCACTTCTGGGGATTGCAACTAGTGAAGGGTTTGGGCTTTTGAATGTCCAGTTTTCCTTCCCAAGCCAGTGCGTTGCGAGTATTGTCCTGGCTGTTTTAGGTTCAGGGCGGGGGTGGGGAAGTTATCTATAGCTGGGCCCCATCCTCTGGGAGGTCTGCCACTGGGGGGCTGCCCTGCATTACCTAGGGGAGGCCCAGGGGCCCATCAAGGGAGAGGGGGTCCTCCAGAGGTGGGGGGTCTAAAGTAATTGGCATTGGTGGGAGGGTTGGGCATTGAACAGGTGGGGGGCAAGGGGGATTAGTGGGGAAAGGGATCGGGGTGCCCCAGGGCCCATAGGCTGTCTTGGAGGGGCTGTGACATTCTGGCAGGGTGGAGGCATGTTGGTATGAGGGGTGCAGAGATTGAAATGGAGGGGTCTGTCTTGTAGAGGGCTGTGTCAATGTAGGAGAGAGTCTGGTTGTTGTCGTTGACATGCGGGGGCGGCCATTGCATATGGGGTTTGGGGGCAGTGGGCTGATCCCAGGTACGGAAGGTGCTGGGGATGGAGTTGGCCTGGGGGCAAGCAGAGAGGGCCAAAGTGTGGGCAGCAGGTTGGTTGAACAATCCCCCCATGGGGTTGAGGTTCCTCAAGATGCTGGAGGCCACATTGAGTTATTCCTACTGGCAGGAAATGGAAGGCAGAGCTTTGCTATGTGTCCCCATGGGTTCCTCACATTGCACATGGAAGGAGTGGGAGGGGTCCAGAGGGTCTTTGAATGGGCAGGGATTTGGACTAGTGTGGATTTCCTTGACCAATGCGCGAAGCTCATTCCATAAGTTAGTGTCAATCCCCAGGGTGCCTTGCATAGTTTCTAGGAGATTTCCTTGCAAATAGCATTTGTGGAAGTTAAGGAGTTGATCTGCCCAAACTTCCAGAATTGCTGGAGTGTCAGGGTAGCCCAAGTTGACAAGGAGGGTACGAGTGCATCTTGCAAATTCTGTAGGAGAGAGGTGGAGGAAATGGAGGACTTTGTTGCACTGTCAGACATAGGCTTTGACTCTTTGCTGTCTGGGGGAAGGGGGAATTTGAGTGGAGAATGGCAGATGAGGATGAGAATAATTATCTGGGTGCTTCAGAGGGGCTGGAGCTGCAGCGAGAACTGGGTACGCATAGTAGTGGGTAGGGGAAAGGTAGGCAGGGTTAGGGGGCACTGCAGAGTATCCTCTAGGGTATATGTGGGGGTTGCTGCTATTGGCAAGGAATGCTGAAGGGTGGTGCCAGCCCAGGGGAATTTCCTGGCTGATGAAGGGGGCGTAGAACACCTGGTTGGGGTCAGGAGTCCAGTAGCGGGGAATGTACTGATCCACAGGAGGGCCTGAGTAGAACAGGGCATATGGGTTTTCAGGGACTGGCCGACTGTAGACATTGGTTAGGTAGCCAGCAGGGTTGTATGTGAGATTATACGCAGACATTAAGAATGGGGTAAGGGGGAGTCTTGATATTATGTCAGGTTCCACTGACTATGGGGGCTCAGCTACACTGGCGAATCCTTACTAGGTGGATGGGATGTTCTGCACTTATAACCTAGCATTCCAGAGTTGGTGCAGAGTGGAGAGACTTGCAAGAGAAAGCTAGGGGAAGCAGTCCAAGCAAGTCTGGAGTGGTCTGGAGAAGTCTAAGACCAAGTATATTGACATTGGGCTTGGGCAGGCATCAGGAACAAGTTTGTAGGTGTGCAAATAGACTGTGGGGTAAACAGAGGCTAGTGATGGGGTGGAGCCAGAGTTTGACGGGGGATCAATTAAGATATGATGAGTTCTGGGGCTAAGCAAAGAGCGAGGTCTGGAGTTGTTGTAGAATGTTCAGGGTTCATAGCATGTGCATGGAGTTTATACTGACATTAGAGATGGAAAGAACTTAGAGAAACAAAGGAAATATAAACAGTTGAGATGAGGCAGAGATGAGGCGAGACAAGATAGAGAAAAGAGATAGGTTCACAACTAAAAAATAGAAACAGGGACAGAGAGAAACATGAGACAAGTAACCAATAATGCAAGTAATATCAAGACTGGAGTACAAGGAGTTACTCTATAACTTATATATTGACTACTAGATAGCTCTGGAGGACAGCGGGCATGGTGGCGGGACTTGACAGGGCTGCATGGAATCAACGGGTGTTGGGTATAATCAAGGGGTGGGCCACAGTGATATTCTGATGGGATCAGCTGGGGAAACAGGCTGCTCTGGGGTTGTTATGATGCTCTGGAGCAGGTTGGGTGAACCAGAGTAGGGGATCAGAGGCATATGGTGGGGTTAGGAGTAGTAGAGGAAGGTTCCAGGGGCTCAGGGAAAGTATCAAAGACTGTGGAGAAGGTGTCAGAGTTGGCTAGGGGATCATCAGGGTTTGCTGGGGGAAGTGTTGGAGTTATTCAAAGTGGGCGCAGAGGGTGGTCGAGGGTTGGAGGGTTTGGCGGGGCATTGGGAAGGGCTCAAGCAGGTTGGGGACAAGGTTGGGGGTCTGGGGAGCGGGTTGTAACAATGCCCTGACAGGTGGAGGAGGATGTTTGATGAGCTTCTCCCATATAATGAGAGGTGGAAGGACTCCACCTGCTTCCAGGGAATGGGATTGCATGGGACTTGGACATGCAAGCAGCTCAAAAAGTGTTGGCTCCTCTGTCTTGTAGGTATGGAAGGGCAGAAGAGGGATATCTGGTGGTGGAAATGGCATTGAGACCTTGAAATTGATATCAGAGGTGGCTGACCAAATTGGAGAAGCTGGGGGAGGTGTTGCAGGTGTGAGAGACTGGTTATTGGTAAAGAACATGCTGATTCTCTTCCATATGTTCTTCTCTCCTTGTAATCACAACTCAGGGAAAATGTGTGTAAAGTCAGAGTACAGGTCCAGAAAGCATGGTGCCTGCCTCTGGATCTATTAGGGATTCAACTCCCATGAGTAACCCCTGCTTGTTTCCACTTACCTTTTCCCTCACATGATCTGAAAACTTAATTGTTTCTACTAAAAGTCCAAGATGGGTTGAATATACAAACTATGATGATACAGAATAAAACATGGTGGACAATGTGGAAATGAGCAAGAAAAGTAAAGTCCAAGATCCCCCTACTCCCCCTCCCCTTGGAGAGCAGCCCTCACTATTCTCCCCACCAAGTCCACCTCTATTTGGGCCACCACCATTGCCAAAATCTCCAGGTGGCCTGAGAGGGGCTCCCCAATGTCCATTGCCACCTCCCACCATGCTGTCAGGTGTCAGGTTCCGCTAACCATGGGGGCTCAGCTACACTGGGTGAGTTCTTACTAGGCGGACGTGATTCCCTGCACTGACAACCGGGCACTCAGAGGTATTCCAAACACTGGGGACTGGTGAGGATAGTCAGGGGAAATTGATCTGAGCAAGTCTGGGGAGGTCCAGAGGAGTAGAGGACAAGTTGCAGAGAAGGGGAATGGGCTTGGCAGGGTTCAGGCATAAGTCCGTGTGTGAGTATTGCGGGTGCAGAGGAGGCAGAGGCTATGCAGATGACAGGAGCGGAGCCGGAGTTCTGATGGGGGATCAACAGGGGTTGAGGGGGTTCGGAGCCGAGTGCATAGCAGGGTCCAGGGTTGGTAACGAGTGTCAGAGGTTTGTAATCGTAACTGCGGAGTTTGTGAGGACGTTATGGTTGAGAGGACTTGAACACAATAAACAGAATCAAACGGGATGAGACGGGGTCAAACAAAATGAGACAAAGACAAGATGAAAATCAGAATAGATTCAGGTGGGGACATGGAATGATAACAAAAAGATAACAGAACAGAGATGAGATAAGACCAGGAGACTGAGAATAAGGAAAATGAGACACAGGACACAAAACACGAGAAGAAACAATCAGGAACACATCAGGAAAGGCCAGTACGTAGGGAAGTAGATAATCTCAAGACTAGAGTACAAGGAACTACCCTATGTCTTATATACTGACTACTGAAGAGCTCCGGGGACATCAGCTGTGGTGGCGGAGCTTGGCGGAGCTTGACAGAGTCGACGGGTGTCAGTTATGACCTGAGGGCAGGCCACATTGATATGTTGATGGGATCAATTGCAATGCGGTCCGTTCTGAGGTTGTTGTGATACTCCAGAGTAAGTCGGGGAAGCCAGGGTGTCAAGTTGATGACGTGTAATGGGATCAGGCATGGCGGGGAGTGGTCCCAGGGGCTCAGGAAGTCCAGAGGAAGTGCCGGCGGCTGCAGGGGAGACGTTGGAGTTGGTCAGGGGGCTGTTGGAGTTAGCCAAAAATGTGTCGGAGTTAGCCGGAGTTGGTGCGGAGTGCTGGGGAAGTTTGACGAAGTGTTGGGAGAGGTTCCAGGGGAGCAGGGGTTTGTCAGGCGGTGTACGGGGCTTCAAGGAACAGGTCATGACATCAGGTTCTGCTGACCATGGGGGCTCAGCTACACTGGGCAAGTCCTTACTAGGCAGATGCAATGTCCTGCACTTATAACTTAGTGCTCTGGAGTTGGTGCAAACTGTAGGGACTTGTGAGGGGAAGCTAAGGGGAGCAGTCCAAGCAAGTCTGGAGTGGTCCAGAGAAGTATAAAACTAAGTATATTAAATGTTAGGCTTGGGTGGGCATCAGAAACAAGTCCATAAGTGAGTATATGGGTTGCAGGGTAAGTAGAGGCTTTGCAAGTGATGGGAGTGGAGCCAGAGTTTGATGGGGGATCAATCAGGAGTGATGGGCTCTAGGGCCAAGCATACGGCAAGGTCTGGAGTTGTTGTAAGAATGTTTGAAGGTTTGTAACATGTGCATGGAATTTTTAATGACATTAAAGATGAAAGGAACTTGGGAACAATAAAGGAAGCAGAGACAGTTGAGACAAGACAAAGGCAAGATGAGATGGAACTGAGAAATGAGATAGATTTGAAGCTAAAAATAGAAATAGAGACAAAACAGAAAGAAACATGAGACACAGATGACCAAGTAATGTAATATCAAGACTAAGGTAACAAATGCTACTTTATGTCTTTATATACTAACTACTGGACCTTCTCTGGGGGTTGAGGATATGACAGTGGGGCTTGTTGGAGCCACATGGAATTGACAGGTGTTGGCTCTGATTGGAGGGTGGGCTGCAGTGATATTCTGATGGGAATGCAGTCTGTCCCGTAGTTGTTAGAGAACTTTGGAGTAGTCATGTGAGTTGCAGGAGTGGTTGAGTGATGTACATTTGTGTTAGGAGAAGCATCAGAGAGGCTTGGGAGCCTTATAGTGAGAGGGGGAGCTGAGGAGGCCCATAGGGGATGTGCTGGAGTTTGCCAGGAGGTTGTTGGGGTTTGCTGAGGAAGTGTTGGAAGCTTCCTCAAGAAATTAAAAAGGGTCAGGACGTACCCTGGTGTTTTCCCAACTTCCAAATATCTTCTTCTCCAGCCTCAGCTTCAATGTCATCATTATCCCCTACTCCCCCACCATCTGACAAAGGTTATGATGAAGTGTGGAAGGTGTATGAGGAGTGTTGGGAGCAGTTCAACCACTATTAGAATCAAAGACAGCTCCAAGCCAGGTATTGCAAATATGAGTACTCTGACCCCTGCTATTGTTGTTCACTTGACAAGTCTGCAGAGTTATCCATGCCTGTTGTGGAGTTATTGGGAGCTTCCTTGCAGCCTGCAGAGCAGCCAATGCAGTCAGCCTCTGCATTGTTGGTGTGCCCATTGGGGGTAGCCCTGGCTCCAGGAATAGTATGAGTGGTCCTGCTGAGCTAGAGAGTAGCACAAGCAGAGGTTACCCTGGAGCAATTGGCAGAGGCTGTGGGCTGGGCATGGGGTCTGCTCATGTTGGAGTGGTGTCAGATACAGGGCCAAGTAAGTTGTCCTATCATTGTTCTGTGCTCCAGCTGACATTGTTTTCAGTGTGCTCCCTGCACTTTATGCAGGCAGCAGTGTAAGTTCAAGGTGCCAGTGACAGGGTTGTGCCAAGATTCCTCTGTGTGCCTTTCTTGCTGTTCCAGGCATGAGAAGTGCTCTGTTTTGCAGGAGTAGTGGGTGGCATGTGTGGCTGCATAGCAAGGCCTAAGATTGGGCATGGGTATGGGAGCAGTTGGAGAAGGGTGGAGGGGTAGGGTTTTGGAGAGGAGAGTACCAGTGGGAAAGGTGGGGCTGCCACAGGGGGGACACAAGAAGAAAGTGCCCACCATGCAGGACAAGGGGAAGTGCAGGGCATCCCCTCCCTTGGAGGCTGGCCCAAGCAAGAGGCCTAGAGTTGAGGCAACAATGGTGGGCCCCCCAAGGCCCCACATGTTTTCTCCAGGCTTGGGGATTCTTATGGGGCACTCAGTGAGTTCTTCTGGGCCTGTGCCTCCAGTGCTGGAGGTGTCAGAGTTAGCACTCCCAATGGTGGAGCAACTATAAGATTTGTTAGGTGGCAGAGGATCAGAATGTGGCACAGTGGAAGCAGGGGGTTACTGCACAGAGGGCTACAGAGCAAGCTCTGGAGGTCTAGAGGTTGAGGGAGTGGCTAGTCTAGCTGGAGGCACAGAGTGCAGGGGAAGTTCGAGAGTAGTCAGAGTTGGGAGTATGGGTGAGGCAGAGGGGGCCTGATGCCAGGGTGCTCCAGGCTATAGTGGAGGGGGAGGAAGCAGGAAGAGTGGCTTGTTAACAAGGTAGCCTTGGGGCAATGGGGAGTGCTTTGTATATCTTTTTTCCACCTTTTTATTCCCACTGTGCTGACACATTCTAGCAGACTGGGCCAGAGAGCACTGGATTCTCCTTGATGGAGCATCAGCCACATTTGAGTCCATACACAATGGACTGTTGTGGATGCCTGAGGATCTCTTGCCAGAGTTGGGGCAGAAGGTGGGATATATGGGGCACTTGTTGGCAGGACATCAACAGAGGACAACAGCAGATCCCAGAGCATAGTAGGTGGCCATGGATGTTAGGGAGCCCCTCCCAGGCCATCCAGAAATTTTGGTGGTGGTAGTGGCCCAGATGAAGGTGGACCTGGTGGGGAGGATAGCAGGGGTGGGTGGCTCCAAAGGGGGAGGGAGAGTAGAGGGGGCATCTTGGACTTGTACTCTGTGTTAGACCTATGTCCTTTGTAACATTATGTAAGTTTATAGTATGCATATACAACTTTTTTGGACCTCCAGCCTGGGTAATTTATTTTTTCAGACTGTGTCAGGGAATAAAGAAGTAAAAACATGCAGGAGGTTACTCATGGGAGTTGAATCCCTAATAAATCCAGAGGTGGGGGTTGTGCCCACTAATGCCATCTGTGAGAACTAGTCCTAGGAGGTCCTGGAGCTTGATGAGGTGTTGTTGATGGAAGTCTTGGAGTTTGACAGTGGCTCCATTGAGGTTTTTGCAAGGCTTTCAAGTGTTGTACTTAGGTCTGTAGCCCTTCCAATGGACCAGGTAGTGGAGTTGGCTGCAGACCAAGTGGAAGTCAAGGATTTGGTTGACTTAGTAGCAATACTTGTTCTTAACCTTAATGGGAGGTAGTCAGCTGGGGTGCTGTTCAGGGAAAGAGTTCAGGGCATGCTTTTTGAGGAGGTGCACATGGAAGACAGGGTGGAGGCCCTTCAGGTCTGGAGGTAGGTCAAGCTTGTAGGCATGTGTCAAGACCTTCTAGAGAATCTTGAAGAGACCAAGTTGTTTGTGATCAAGCTTGATGGAGGGCCTCCAGGTCTTGAGGCTTTGTTGATTGAGCCAGACCAGAGTGCCAGGGAACCAGTTAGGAGTGGGATCATGTCAGGCATTGGCATATTTGGAGTAGGCTTGATTAGCAGTGTTGATCTTGTCCCAGAGAAACTGATGGAGTGATTGGAGGTCTTTGGCAACTTTGTAGGCAATATGGGAGGGGACATCCTTGAGAGATAGGGTGAGTTGGGGGTTGTAGCCCTTGTTGGCATAGAAGAGAGAGACTCTGCTAGTAAAATGAGGCATGTTATTGTAAGTAAATTCAGCAAGGGGGAGTTCTGTATGCTAGTCATTCTGTAAATAATTAATGTAGAGGTGGAAATACTGTTCCAACATCTGGTTTACTTGTTCTGTTTGTCTGTCAGTCTCTGGGTGGTAAGTGGTCAATAGATTGGTTTCTATTTTGAGTGCCTTGCATAACAATTGCTAGAAGTGGAAGACAAGCAGTGGGCTGCAGTTGGAGATGATGTTGTTTGGGAGTCCATGCTTGGAGAAGATGTGTTTGAGGTATAATTTGGCAAACTCCAGAGTGTTGTTGGTGGTGTCACAGGGGATGAAGAGGGCTTGCTTGGTGAGGTGGCAGATGACCACAAGGATTGTGTTGAAGCCTTTGGAGTCAGGGAGTTCAACAATGTGGTCCATTGAGATTGAGGACCAGGAGTGTCAACTGACAGAGAGAGGTTTCAGCAGGCCATGAGGGTGGTGGCCAGGTACTTTGGCCTGGAGACAAGGTTTGCAGGCCCTTACATAATGTGTGATGTCCTTCTTCATTCCTGGCTAAAATTAAGTCCTGGAAATGAGTTGGAGAGTCTTAAAAATTCCTGGGTGTCCTCAGAGTTTGTGATTGTGATGCTGCTGGAGCATGTCAAGGCAAATGGACTTGTGGTCTGGAGCATAGATTTGTCCACTTTGGAGTAGGAGGCAGTGGTCCAGAGATAGTATGAAGAGGTTGTCAGCATTTGACTTGTTGGCAAAGTTGTTGTGGGGATTGTGCTAGGTGAAGAAGGAGTCTAGAAGTGAGTTTCTAATTTGATGGAGGATCCCTTCTTCATTCATAATCAGCATGGCATGCAAATGCTCAGGGGTGATTACCACTCAATGGTTGAATGCATTCCACTCAGCCTTGAATAACTTTTTTGGATACATGTCAGGCCTCCAAGTGAGGGCATTGAGCTTTGCACCAAGTTGTCCAGGGCAATAGTGCATGGTAAAGTTGTACTCTGAGAGGGTTTTGGACCAGTGAGCTCGGCAGTGGCTGAGCTGTTTTGTGGTTGTGAAGTATTGCAGGTTGTTATGGTCAGAGTAGACTTGGATGTGGTACAGAGATCCTTCAAAGTAGGCCCTCCACTGGTGGAAGGCTTCAACAATGGTGAGGAGCTCACTCTTTGTTGTAGATGTCATAGTTGAGCTCTGTGGAGATCATTGAGTGGGTGTACAAGGCAACAGGGTGGAGGTCCTTGCCTCTGGAGTCTGACTGAGAGAGTATTCTGGCAATGGCATAGTTGGAGGCATTGCATTTGAGCATGATCAGTAGGGAGAGGTCAAAATGGTGGAGGATCAGGGCAAAGGGGAAGGCTCTCTTGAGGAGGAATACACTTTGGCACTTGCTGTCCCAGTCCCAAGGTAGTTGTCAATGAATTGGTGATGAAAGTTAGCAAACCCCAGAAATGACTGTACCTCCTTGATGTTCCAGGGCAGGGGCCAGTTGAGTATGGCTTCAACCTTGGTTTGGTGTCATTAGTTGGGGTACCATGGGCCTTTTTATCAATTCCTGGGTATGTTGGGTGTCATGACCTGCTCCTTGGACCCCATACCATGTTTCCAGCCACCCTGCTGCTCTGGAGTTACCCCTGAGACCTCCTCAAACTCCCCTGACCCTTGTTGATATGATGTTGTCACACCATTGGGAACATAATAAAACACCAGAAGTCAAAGTAAACATCTATTAAGGCTGAAAACTGTAAGCCTCCTGGTAAAACAAGTTCCAGTAACATTATCTCCTTAAAATACACCAGAAGAAATGCAGAACAGGATAGGACAAGGACTATACTAGACTATACACTCAATAATAGTCCAATCACTGTAATGGGAGGGGAAGCATGGGACTGGCAAAAGCACCTAAATGGCATCAATTCTGGCAAGATCTAGATCTGATCTAAGAATAACCAGATTGGAATGTTGACTGAAAGGAGGTAAAGGGGAAATGAATGAGAAAGAATGGAATAATATGAAAAAGGAATAATATGAAAGGAATGGAATGAAGGGAAGGGAAAGGAATATAAATGGAAGAACCTGAATGGGAAAGAACCTGAATGGGGGAAGAATATGAAATGAATAAAGGAAGAAGAAGGGAAGAACCTGAATGGGGGAAGAATATGAAATGAATAAAGGAAGGAGAATGGAAGAACCTGAATGGGGGAAGAATATGAAATGAATAAAGGAAGGAGAATGGAAGAACCTGAATGGGGAAGAATATGAAATGAATAAAGGAAAATGAATGGAATGAATGGGAGAGAAAAGATGAATGGAAGAAATACAAAGGAGGAAGAGATAAATGGGGCAAATGGAAGCTAAGAATGGAAAAGAGGAATGATGGCACCATAAACTAGCCTGTGGCACTGAAACAGGCATCCCAAATGGGGGAATTAGAATAACAGTTATGAATAAGGGGCTGGAAAGTATGAAACCAAAAGTCACATGCAAGGGGTAGTCTGTGCACTGTAGAAAGAGGTATAAATAGCCCAAGTAGAGTAGCAAATAGACAGGCAATTGATAGGCAAAGGCTTGGTCTTTTCCAGGGAGTGAATCACTTAGGCTGGAGTTTGTTGAAACACCTCTACATTCAGAATAGAAATATTTTGGAAGTAAACAACCTCAACCTCAAACCTTTATCAAGACATCAGTGTGGAATTGGAGTGGACTTCCTAAGTCTTCAAGAAAGCCCCAGAACTATTAGTATTACTCTAACCCAGGACTACATTGTCAATAATCCATAACACTTACTCCAGGTAACTCCAATGCTTCTTTGGCAAACCCTGACAGCCCCCTGGCTAACTCTGACACCTTCTCCACAGCTGTCAACACTTCCTCTGACTCTCCTGAGCCCCTGGAACCCTCCCCCATTGTTCCTGACTCAGGCATACATTACCAGCTCATGCCCCTGGTTCACCTGACCAACTCCAAAGCATCACAACAACTCCAGGATAGCCCATGTCCTCAACTAATCCCATCAGAATATCACTGTGGCCCATCCCCTGATCACAACTGATACCCATTGACTCTGTGTGGCTCCAACAACTCCCACTGCCAGACCTGCTGTTCCCCAGAGCTCTCCAGTAGTCAGTATATAAGTTGTAAAGTAGCACCTTGTGCTCTAGTCTTGATACTGCCTTACTTGATGTGTTTCTGATTATTTCTCTCTTGTATTTTGTATTCCATGTTATATTTTTCTTCACTCAGTCTCCCAGTCTTGTCTTATCTCTATCTCCATTATTGTCTTGTTATCATTTCATATCTCTGCTTGAATCTATTTTTGTTCTCATCTCTGTTATGACCCACTCTCTGGACCCCCAACATTGTTCCCAGCCTGCTCACTTTCCTGGAGTTCCTCCCCTAATGCCTCATCAAACTCCCTAACCATCTTACCACCCTTCATGCCCACCCCAGGTAACTCTGACACTTCTTTGGCAAACCCTGATGGCCTCCTAGCCAACTCCGAGACTTTTTTTGCAGCCATTGATGCTTCTTCTAAGCTCCTGTAACTCTCCTCCACTGTTCCTAACTCTATTGTATGTCCCTGGCTCACTACCCTGGTTCACCTGACCTACTCTAGAGCATTACTGTCATGACCCGTTCCCTGAAGCCCCATACACTGCCTGACAAACCCCTGCTCCCCCAGAACCCCCCCCCCCCCAACGCTTCATCAAACTTCCCCAGCACTCTGCACCTACTCCGGCTAACTCCGGCACATTCTCGGCTAACTCCGACGGCCCCTGTCACGGCCCGTTCCCTGAAACCCCGCACATCGTCCATCAAACCCCCGAACCCCCAAAAGGACCCCCAACGCTCCGCCGAACTTCCGCCCATGCCCCGCGCCTACTTCGGCTAACTCCGACGCCTCCCCGGCTAACTCCGACGGCCCCCTGGCCAACTTCGGTGCCTGCCCTGCAGCCACTGACACTTACCCTGGGCTTCCCGAACCCCGAGAACCACCCCCGCTATTCCTGATCTTCGCCACCCATCATTAACTCAACACCCTGCTTCCTCCAACCTATTCCGGAGTATCACGACAACCTCGGGACAACCCGCGATCCCATCAACGTATCAGCGCGGCACGATCTTCGATCACAACCAACACCCGCCCACTCCGTCAAGCCTCGCCAAGCCCCGCCGCCACAGCTGACGTACCCCGAAGTTCTCCGGTAGTCAGTATATAAGTCATCGAGTAGCTCTTCGTACTCTAGTCTTGATATTGCTTAATGTTACCTATGGTCTGATTGTTTCCTTTCCGTGTTTTGTGTTTCGTATCCCAGTTTCCCGGTCTTATCTCAGTCTCCCGATCTTATCTCAGTCTCCCGGTCTTATCTCAGTCTCCCGGTCTTGTCTTGTCCCCTTTTTGTTATCGTTCTCGTTACCATCTCGTATCTCCACTCGAATCTACTCCTGTCCCATATTGTCTCGTCCGACGCTGTCTTGGTGACTCCGTCAGACCATTGTGCCCAAGTCTTCATCAACCCTAACGACCTCACGAACTCCGCGATTACGATTACAAACCCCGACACTCCTTTACCAGGTCCGAACCTCACTCTTCGCTCGGTCCCAGACTCCATCAGCTCCAAATGATCTCCCATCAAACCCTGGCTCTGTCCCCATCGATCACACAGCCACCTACTCCCTTGCTTCCACAAATCTCCCGTACGGCCTTCTGCCTGAACCCCGCCAAGACCGTCTTGTTTCCCCACAATCCGACTTCTCCGGACCCCCTCGGATCTGTCTGGATCACATCTCCCCAACTACCCGCGCAACCCACCCGGACCCGGAACGTCTTCAAGTGTTTGGTTATCAATGCAGGGGAATCACACTCGCCTAGTAAGGACTCGCCCAGTGCAGCTGAGCTCCCAAGGTCAGCGGAACCTGACAGCCCCCTGGCCAACTCTGGCGTCTTCCCCGCAGCCGCCGGCGCTTCCCCTGGACTTCCTGAGCCCCTGGGACCACTCCTCCACCATGCCTGACTCCATTACACATCATCAACTCGACACTCTGGCTTCTCCAACTTACTCTAGAGTATCACAACAGCCTCAGAACAGACCACATCACAATTGATCCCATCAACATATCAACACGGCCTGCCCTCTGATCGTAACCAACACCCATCAACTCTGTCGAGCTCTGCCAAGCCCTGCCACCACAGCCGACGTCCCCGGAGCTCTTCAGTAGTCAGTATATAAGACATAGAGTAGCTCCTCGTACTCTAGTCTTGAGATTATCTATCTACCTACCTTACCTGATGTGTTTCTGATTGTTTCTTCTCATGTTTTGTGTCCCGTGTCTCATTTTCCTTACTCTCAGTCTCCCGGTCTTATCTCATTTCTGTTCTGTTATCCTTTTGTTATCATTCTGTGTCTCCGCCTGAATCTATTCTCGTTCTCATCTTGTCTTTGTCTCATTTTGTTTGACTCCATCTCATACTGTTTGATTCTGTCTATTGTGTTCAAGTCCTCTCAACCATAACATCCTCACAAACTCCACAGTTACAATTACAAACCTCCGACACTCGTTACCAACCCTGAACCCTGCTATACACTTGGCTCCGAACCCCATCAACCCCTGTTGATCCCCCATCAGAACTCCAGCTCCGCTCTTATCATCTGCATAGCCTCCACCTCCTCTGCACCTGCAATACTCACACACGGACTTATGCCTGAACCCCGCCAAGCCTGTCCTCCTTCTCTGCAACTCATCCTCTACTCCTCCAGACCTTCCCAGACTTGCTCAGATCAATTTCTCCCAGCTATCCTCACAAGTCCCCAGTGCCTGGAACACCTCCGAGTGCCCAGTTGTCAGTGCAGGGAATCACATTCACCTAGTAAGGACTCGCCCAGTGTAGCTGAGCCCCCATGGTCAGTGGAACCTGACAATTACAACCAACCTGGAGCAGCCTGAATCCCTAGCTGATCCCATCAGAGTATTGCTGCAGCCTGCCCCTTGATTGCAACCAACACCTATCAACTCTGCACAGCTCTATCAAGCTCTGCTACCACACCTGCTGTCCCCCAGAGCTCTCCAGTAGTCAGTATATAACCCATAGAGTAGCACCTTATACTTTAGTCTTGATATTGCATTAACTGATTACTTGTGCCTTGTGTTTCTTTCATCTCCATTTCTATTTTAGTCTCAAATCTATCTCTTTTCTCAGTTCTGTCTTGTTTTGTCTCCATTTTGCCTCAACTGTCTCTGTTTCCTTTGTTTTTCTAAGTTCTTTTCATCTTCAATGTCAGTACAAACCCCATACATGTGCTATGATCTTCAAACATTCTTATGACAACTCTGGACCTTGCCCTTTGCTCAGCCTCAGAGCCCATCAGTCTTGATTGATCCCCCATCCAACTCTGGCTCTGCTTCCATCATTTGCAAAGCCTCTGCTCACCCCACAATCTATCCATGTGCCTATGAACTTGTCCCTGATGCCTGTCCAAGCCCAACATTTAATACTTCCCCAGATCACTTCAGACTTGCTCAGACCACTTTCCTTGGCTTCCCCTCACAAGTTCCTCTAGTCCATATCAACCCCAGAGTGCTAGGTTATAAGCGCAGAACATTGTATCTGCCAAGTAAGGACTTGCCCAGTGTAGCTGAGCCCTCATAGTCAGTGAAACCTGACATAATATCAAGACTCCTCCTTACTCTATTCTCAATGTCTGCATATAACCCTGCATGCAACCCCACCAGCTACCTAACTGACATCTACAGTTGGCTAGTCCCTGAAAACCAATACACCCCATTCTATCTAGGCCCACCCATAGATCGGTATATTCCCCACCATTGGATCCCTGACCTCAACCAGGCATTCTATGCCCCTTCCATCAGCCAGGAAATACCTCTGGGCTGGCACTGCCCTCTGGCATTCCTCACCAATAGCAACTACCCCTGTATATACCTTGGAAAATACTCCACAGCACTCCCCAACCCCGCCTACCTTCCACCTGCTCACTACTATGCATAGGCAGTTCCCACTGCAGCCTCAGGCCCTCTGGAGCACCCAGATAATTATTCCCCTCCTTGATTGCCATTTCCCACTCAAATTTTTCCTTCCTCCAAACAGCAATGGGTCGAGGCCTATGCCTAGCAGTATGACAAAGTCCTCTGCTTTCTCTGCCTCTCCTCTATGGAGTTTGCAAGATGTGCCCACATCCTCCTCATCAACTTAAGCTATTCCAACATCTCTACAACTCTGGAGGTTTGAGCAAACAGGCTCCTCAACTTCCATAAACAATACCTGCAGAGAAACCTTCCTGAAACTATACAAGGCACCTTGGGAATCAATGCCAATTTACAAAACAAGCTCCACACATTGGTCAAAGAAATCCACACCAGTCCAAACCCCCACCCATTTGAAGACCCTCTGGACACCTCCCACTCCTTCCATCTGCAATGCAAGAAACCTGTCAGAACATGAAGCAAAGCCCCACCTCCCATCCCTTGCCAGCAGGAAGAACTTAATGCAGCCTCCAACATCTTGAAGAGCCTCAACCCCATGGGAGGATTGTTTGACCAACCTGCTGCCCACACCTTGGCCCTCTCTGCTCATTCTTAGGCAAACTCCATCTCCAGCACCTTCCATACATGGGATCAGCCTGCTGCCCCTGAGCTCCATACACAACAGCCACCCCTGTGCATCAACAATAACAACCAAACTCTCTCCTACATTGATGAGCCAGATAACCCTGCTCACAAGGCCACCTCATGCAATGACCCTCTCCAAGACAGACCCCCTCACTTTGATCTCCACACCCCCCATGTCAATGCCTCTCCACCCTACCAGAACATCCCTCCAAGGCAACCCATGGGCTCCAGAGCATCCCAACTCCCTTTTTCCATCAACTCCCCTTATCCCTCACCCATTTTAATGCCCAACCCTCTCACCGACACTAATTACTTTGGACTCTCCACTCATAGAGGACTCTCTCCCCCTCAGTGGGCCCTAGGGCCTCCCCCAGGCAATGTGGGCCAACTCCCCAGTGGCAGGCCTCCCAATGGTGGACCTCCTGGAGGATGGGGCCCAGCCATGGACAACTTCCTCCTTCAGCACAGAAACAGGAACAACTATTACTACTACTACAATGCCAGACCCCCACTCTGAACTTGAAATACCCAAGACAATACTCACAATGTACTGGCTCAAAAAGAAAAACTCAACATTCAAAAGCCCAAACCTTTTACTTGTTGTAACTCCTGGAAGTGGCAAATCTTTCTAATACAGTGTCTAACTATGTTTCAAGCTAAGCCCATTACCTTCCAGCTTGAGAGCTCATAAGTAGCTTTTGCTGCATCATATTTGCAGGGTATCACCTTTGACCACTACATGGCACTACTCCAGTTTGACCCCAACAACCCCATGCTCTCCAATTGGCTCACCTTCACCCAGGAATTCTCCAGTAAGTTGGTGTCTTTAATATGGTAGCAGAAGCAGAGGAGAACCTCTTCAACCTCTAAATGCATGACAACAAACATTTCATGACCTTCATCATACAATTTGAATGGGAGGCCTACAAGACAGAGTGGAATTACAATGCCCTCCAATTTACCCTCCATTGTGCCCTGCCTCAATGGATCAAGGACGTCCTCCGCCTTGCACTCAAGCAAACTACATACAATAGATACAAGGCACTCATTACCTAAGTCAACCAATTTTATTTGGAAGACTGACGCAAAAACATGGCACCACAGACCACATGAAACACCTCCAGCAACACCAACTGGCAGGCCAGGGCAACCAACAGACCCTCAATCCCCACCAACTCTGCCAATCCTGCACCCTGTTTTCCCCCAGGCCAAGGACCTACCAGTGCCAATTGACTCCCAGGACAGCACCCCTCTGCCCAACTCAATGCTGCCAACCTCCATGAGACCCCAGAACTCTTAGATGCCAACTCTAATGACTTCAATGATGCTACAGACTCTGCCAACAACCAAGAAGCTCTATGCATAAACAAGATTCAGAATAGGCCCTGGATTGATGTACCAGAGAAGACTCAGAAGAAATGATGGAAGGAGGGCACATGCATCCTATATGGTGAGCAGGGACATTTTATCAGTAGTTGCCCTAAACACCAGGTGATGGGACATGCCATATGGACCATTGATGGGGAAGACTGCAACTACCAGTTTATGGAAAATAAGTCAGCAGTTTAGGTCTCAAAGATGCACTAGACTGCAGACCAGACCCTGATGTCTTCTCTGCCCTGGCCACACTCCTTTGCACAATGGTACTTGCTCCAGACAACCTCCCAGCACATCTCTCCTCCTACTCCTCCACCACCCTCCTCTTCTGCACCACTCTTCCTTACTTCAACAACCCCATGCCCACACTGGTCGACAGTGGTGCCACAGATAACTTCATTGACAAATCTCTGGTGGCACTTGCTCCTCAATGCCTCCAACATCTCCCCACTCCAATCCTCCTCAAACTCTTTGATGGCAACCCTACCTCCACTGGAAATATCACACACTGCATAGAAATGACTGTGACCTTTGTCAATGGACAACAGCAAGAACTCCAACTACTCATTACAAAACTACACCCCTCTTCCCCTGTCATCCTAGGCTTCTCATGGCTCTGCTCCACCAATCTCTGCATTGACTGGCCCAGCCTCACTCTTCACCTTAACCAGGACGACCTGACTGACTTCAGACTAGTTCCCTTCAATGTCTCACCCCTCTCTGAGAACCCCAAGACTACAATTGACCAATCCCAGACCCCTCCCACAGCTCCACTTGAGGTCTGTGTGGTCATTTATCATCAATATCTGACTCAATGGCTTGCCCAAGATCCTCCCTGCCCTTGTCAACAGTAGCACCTCTGGCACCTTCATTAGCAGTCAACTTGACCTCTGACACAATGACTTTGACAAACCCCTCAAGCTCTAATTCTTTGATGCAAGCCCCACCACAACAGGAATCACTCAATACTACAACAATGCTCTCACCCTCAACAACAACCTAAGGTTCTAGGCTTGGCTTCTTGTTACTCAGCTCCTCCCATTAACTTTGATTGTGCTTGAACTTCTGTGGCTGCAGGATTTCAACCCTGACATTGACTGGGAGAACCTCACCATGTGATTTCCCAGCCCCAAAGCAAGTCTAGTGGCTGCTATCCCCCTCCACCTCCAGTCCATCTTAGACTCCAACACCTCCAACCCCAACACCAGTACCTCCAGAACAACCCAAAGCCCCTCAACTCTTGTTAGCAACTAAGAAAGTGAAGAAAGTACACCCCTGCCTTGGTCATCCTCAAGCAAATCATGATGGCTGCCCCCCAACATACACCAGAGTCAATATAAAGGCCCACAGTATCCCAACCAACAACCTTCAACCTCCCCAAACGACTCCACCACCACTCTGGACTCAGCTGCTACTGCCTCATCACCCACCCCTGTTGACTCTGGAGACCTCGATATCAAAATTATTGGTGACATCCCCTTTGCATGCATCTTGCAAGACGGCACCCCCATCTTCCAACTACAGATCATGCCAGCCCTACCAGAGGAGCACCTCCATGCAGAAACTACCCTGCCAGAATGCAAAACAGAGGGGCAGATCCTATATGAAGTAGTTCCCCCAGAGTATCATGAATTTGCTGACATGTTTTCTGAAGGGATCCTACAACCACAAGATTGACCTTGAAGAAGATGCCTTGCCACCATTTGGCAAAATCTACAACATGTCTGAGATTGAACTCCAAGCCCTGAAGGACTACCTCAACAATATGCTTGGCAAAGGCTTCATACACCTGTCAATCTCTGCCACTGGCACTCCAGTCCTATTTGCCAAGAAAAAGGACAGATCACTCAGACTTTGTGTCAACTATTGGGGACTCAACAAAGTCACCAAAAAGAACCAGTATTCTCTCCCCCTGATTGGAGACCTTGTTGACTGCCTCCACAGTGCCAAGATCTACACAAAAATAGACTTCTGCTCTGGCTACAACAATGTCTGGATTGCTCTAGGACATGTATGGAAGACCACCTTTTGCACCAGCTATGGCCTCTTTGAGTATCTAGTAATGCCCTTTGGAATGACTAACTTCTCCACCACTTTCCAGTACTTCATGCACAATATCTTCCATGACATGAACAACATTTTTGTTATTGTATACTTGGACTACATTATGATCTACTCAAATTGATTGGAGGAACTCCTGGAGCATGTCTGCTGCATCCTAGAACAACTCCAAGAATACCACCTTCATGCCAAATCTGAGAAATGCTCCTTCCACACAATGGAGGTCAAATACCTTGGAGTTATTGTCACTTTTGATGGCATGTGCATGGACCCAGCCAAGGTTGAAGCCATACTCAACTGGCCTCTGCCCTGGAACATCAAGGAGGTACAGTCATTTCTGGGGTTTGCTAACTTTTATCACCAATTCATTGACAACTACTCCAGAATCACCAAACCCCTCAACCAACTCATGTGGAAGGACACTCCTTGGGACTGGAACAGCAAGTGCCAAAGTGTATTCCTCCTCCTCAAAAAGGTCTTTACCTCTGCTCCAATCCTCTGCTATTTTGACCCCTCCCTGCCAATCATGCTTGAATGCAATGCCTTCAACTACACCATTGCCAGAATACTCTCCCAGTCAGACTCTGGAGGCAAGGACCTCCACTCTGTTGCCTTGTACACCTGTTCAATGATCCCTGCAGAGCTCAACTACAATATCTATGACAAAGAACTCCTCACAATTATTGAAGCCTTCTATCAGTAGTGGGCCTACCTCAAAGGATCTCTGCACCACATTCAAGTCTACTCTGACCATAACAATCTGCAATACTTCATGACCACAAAGCAACTTAGCCAGTGCCAAGCCCAATGGTTCAAAACCCTCTTGGAGTATGACTTTGCCATCCACTACTGCCCCAGACAACTTGGCGCAAAGCACAATGCACTTACTCGGAGGTCCAACATGTATCTGAAGAAGTCATTTGATGGAACACATTCAACCATCAAGTGGTAATCTCCTCTGAGCATCTGCATGCTGTGCTGACTTTAAACAAAGAAGGAATCCTCCACCAAATTAGAAACTCGCCCCCAGACTCCTTCTTCACCCAGCATGACTCCTGCAACAATGCTGCTGACAAGTCAAATGCCAAGAACCCCTTCATGGCTGTCTCCAGACCACTGCCTTCTACTCTGGAGTGGACAAATTTATGCTCCAGACCACAAGTCCATTCACCTTGACATACTCTAGCAACACCACAACCACAAACTCTGCAGGCACCCAGGGATTCATAAGACCCTTCAGCTCATCTCCCAGACTTACTTTTGGCCAGGGATGAAGAAGGACATTACATGATACATAAGGGCCTGCAAACCTTGTTTCTGAGCCAAGGTACCCTGCCACTGCCCTCACAGACTACTGAAGCCCCTCCCTATTGGTTACTGCCCCTGGTCCTCAATCTCAATGGATCACATTGTTGAACTCCCCAACTCTGAAGGTTTTGATGCAATCCTCATTGTCATCTGCCACCTCACCAAGCAAGCCCTTTTCATCTCCTGCCACACCATCAACAGTGCTCTGGAGTTTGCCAAACTGTTCCTCAAACATGTATTCTCCAAGTATGAACTCCTGGACAACATCATCTCCAACTGCAAGCCTCTATTTGTCTCCTGATTCTGGGAATTGCTCTGCAAGGCACTTGAAATAGAGACCAACCTCTTGACTGCCTACTGTCTGGAGACCAATGGACAGACAGAACAAGTAAACCAGACATTGGAACAGTATTTCTGCCTCTACATTAACTATTTATAGAACAACTAGTATGCAGAACTCCCCCTCACTGAGTTTACCTACAACAACACACCTCACTCCACTACTGGAGTTTCCCCCTTCTATGCCAACAAGGGCTACAACCCCCAACTTATGCTATTCCTCAAAGATATTCCTTCCCATGTTGCTTACAAAGTTGCTAAGGACCTCCAATCCCTTCACCAGTTCCTCCAGAGCAAAATCAACACTGCCAATCAAGCCTACTCCAAACATGCTGATGCCCAACAAAATACCACTCCTGATTGGCCCCCTAGCATCTTGGTTTGGCTTGATCAACAGAACCTTAAGACCTGAAGGCCCTCTGTCAAGCTTGATTACAAACATCTTGGCCTCTTCAAGGTCCTTTGGAAGGTCTTAATGCATGCCTACAAGCTTGATCTACCCCTGGGCCTGAAGGGTCTCCACCCTGTGTTCCATGTGCACCTCCTCAAAAAACATGCTCCGGACCCCTTTTCTGGGCAACACCCCAATTGACTGCCCCCTATCAAAGTTGAGAATGAACATCATTATGAGGTTGACCAAATCCTCAACTCCCACTTGGTCCATGGTTGGCCTCAATACTTGGTCCACTGGAAGGGCTATGGGCCTGAGGACAACACTATCATGACCTGACATCATTTCCAGCCTGCTCACTTCCCTGGAGTCCCTCCCTCAATGCCTTGTCAAAACCCCCAACCCTTGTCCACCCTTCATGCCCACTCTGGGTAACTCTGATGCTTCTCTGGCAAACCCTGATGGCCCCCTGACCAGCTCCAATGCCTTCTTTGCTGCCATCAATGCTTCCTCTGACTCTCTTGAGCCCCTAAAACCTCCCCCACTGTTTCTGACTCCAGCACACAGTCACTAACTCATCTCCCTGGTTCACCCAACCCACTCCAAAGCATCACAACGACCCCAGAGTGACCCACATCCTCAACTGATCCTATCAGAATATTGCTGCAGCTTGCCCCTTGATTGCAACCAACACCCATTGACTTTGCACAGCTCCATTGAGCCCCACCGCCACACCCACTGCCTCCCAAGCTTCCCAGTAGTCAGTATATATCCTGTAGAGTAGCACCTCATACTCTAGTCTTGATATTACATTAACTGGTTACTTGGTCTCATGTTCTTTCTGTCTCTATTTCTGTTTTTAGTCTTGAATCTATCTCTTTTCTCAGTCTCATCTTGTCTTGCCTCTATCTCATCTTGATTGTCTCTATTTCCTTTGTTTCTCTAAGTTCTTTTCACCTCTGATGTCAGTACAAACTCTGTGCACACGCTACAACCCCCAAACATTCCTATGACCACTCTGGACCTTGCTCTTTGCTTGGCCCTGGAACCCATCAAGTCTTAATTGATCCCCCATCAAACTCTGGCTCTGCCTCCATCACTTGCAAAGCCTCTGCTTGCCCCACAATCTATTTGCACACCTACAAACTTGTTCCTGATGCCCATCCAAGCCCAACACCTAATATACTTGGTCTCAGACTTTTCCAGACCACTCTAGACTTGCTCAGACCACTTCCCTTAGCTTCCCCTTGCAAGTCCCTCTACTCCACGCCAACTCTGGAGTGCTAGGTTATAAGCACAGGACAATCACATCTGTCTAGTAAGAACTTGCCCAGTGTAGCTGAGCCCCCATAGTCAGTGGAACCTGACAATTCCATGCCTTTGATGGCAGTGGTATAGATAAGTTCCAAGACATTGTCAATGGAACAAAGGAGGAACTTCCTTCTTAGCATGAAGTGAATAATGAGATGAATCTCATTGATGAGTCCAAACAGTACTCATACTTTATGCTGAGATGCTCTAAGTCACTTCAGCAGCAATTGCAGGATAAAATCAACTGCTATGTGTGGGCTAAGTGGTGGGAGCTATGTGTGGCCAACTAGGCTGCACCACTTTTATGCATCCCCAAAAAGGATGGATCCCTGTGGATGGCATTAGATGCTTGTCAGTGCAATGACAATACCATTAAGGATGTAATGCCCTTACTGGACCAAGAGATCATTAGGAAAAATGTAGCTCACACACTAGTAAGGTCAAAGATTGACCTCACTGATGCATATGAACAAGTGAGGATATGTACATCAAACATACTTAAGACTGCATTTATGACCATTACTGGAACATATCACAGTAATATCATGCAGATTGGCAACTGTAATGTGCCAGCCACATTCCAACAACTAATGATGTCCATCTTGAGAGACATTATTGGCAAGTGGATGCATGTTTATTTAGACAATATATTTGTCTTTTTGGACTCCATTGAGGAACACAAGCAGCACCTCAGAGTAGTCTTTGAAAGACTCCAAAAAAATAAGCTCTATCTCAAATGGAAGAAGTGCAAGCTATATGCCAAGCATGTAGAGTGCCTCAGCCATGTAACCAACTCACAGAGTATACACCCTGATGTGGAGAAGTTGCATAGGATCCAGGAGTGGTGCACTCCTAGAACCTACAACAACATCCAATGGTTTGTTGGATTGGTGAATTACATTGGGAACTTTCTGCCCAATGTATCTGCATACACTGGGCCATTAATGGCCATGATGCAGAATGGCTCATCATTTCATTGGCAACTCATCCACCAATAGTGTTTTGACATGATCAAAAGGATCTGTGCTGAAACTCCAGTTATATGCCCAATTGACTCAACACAAAGATCCTATCTGGCTGATTTGCAATGCCTCCAAGACAGGCATTGGAGCAATGTTTAGACAAGGACCAAGCTGGCAGAAATGTCAGCCAGTGGGATTCATGTCCAAAAAGTTCACTAATGCACAGCAAAATTATGCTGTGCATGAACTTGAAACTCTGGCAATCCTAGAAGCCCTCCTCAAGTGGGAGGATAAGCTTCTAAGGTACAAGATCCATGTGATAACAGATCATAAAGCACTTGAGTTCTTCAAAACTCAACAGAACTTGTCCCCACATCAATGATAGTGGACAGATTATATGTTGAAATTTAATTTTGACATCACATATGTAAAAGAAGAGCTCAATAAGGTAGTGGACTGTTTATCCCACTACTTTGAGAGCAACTCTCCACAGGACATACACCACATCTATGACTATATATATGCAGATGCTTGTATTGACCCAGAGGAGGATGATCTGCCCCTTACACACATACAGGAAATGCAAGCACAACTGGATCAGATATGTGTGCTCCACAATGGACCTAGCCATGGACACAGACAAGTGCTTGATTGTCCCAAAATTTGTGATGAGGAAGTACACATACTGGCTGTCAGTAATGACAGCAAGGGAGACTCAGCCCACACTCAGCATGGGTCTGATATGTTGGGCGATGAGATTGATATGTCTCTTGGACAAGCCATCCTAGGGATGGCCTAGTCTCCTCAACCCCAAGATAGAACAGATGGGGAATTTCTCTGCCAAATTCAATCCCTATACAGCAAAGACAAGCTCTTTGCAGAAATCATGACTCAATCAAAGGACTATAAGTCCTTTTGCATCCAGGATAAGTTGATCTGGACTACCAACATCTTGGGTCATGAGGTACTTTGTATACCTAATGATTGAGAGTTAATGACTAGTGTGCTTGAGCAAGCACACAATGTAATGGGGCATTTTGGTGCCCAGAGAACAATGGAGTACATTTGTTGTTGGTATTGGTGGCTGACAGTGGTTGCAGACATGTGTGTGTTCTATACCACTTGTCAGCTATGCCAGCAGGCAAAAGGGAGCAACCAGCTCCCTTTAGGGAAGTTACATTCCCTGCCAGTGCCAGTTAAACCCTGGGATTCAATAGGGATGGACTTTATTGGTCCATTCCCTGAATTGAAAGGATATAGGTCAAATCACAGATAGGGATCTCAGTCCCTGCAGCATTGGCACCAGATGCAATGGAGGTGGATGATGACAGCCCAGAGTCCATCATGGCTCTGATGCAGTTGCTGGCACCTCCTCAGCAGTTGTATTCACCATTGCCTACTGGAATGTGTCTCTTGGACACACCCTCATCATTGTCAAGTGCATTGGGGTGACCAACAGTTGCTTTGACTAGCAAAGAAAAGGGCAAGGCAACTGCAATGTTGCCACCTGCACTGGCACAGGGGAGTAGCACTCCCTTGTCAACCACCTGAAAGACAGTTGCACTTCTCTGCAAAAGAGAAGGGCAAGGGCAAAGCAAAAGAGCCTGAGCCTTTGACTGCTGCAGATGAGCAGCTTGCTCACCTACTCCAGTGGCTTCACAAAGCCAGAGTTCCAGAGGACATCAGTGCTGATGTCCTTGACAATCCTGTAGTGCAGTTAGCACTATCTTAAATTCTGAGTTAACTTGATGTTGTTCAAAATCAAAGGGATGAGGCATGTGCAGACTTCTTCTGTTCAGCATTGGGAAAGGAGAAGTGGATAGCAACCCCTCCTAACCCTCCAGAGGCAAAGAAGGCTTGTACCAAGCACTCTGTGCTTGTCGAGGGATCCTCAACCCAGAGGGCACCACTCATGCCCTATGATGATATAGTGCCTGCTGATGATGACCAGAGGATGGATGAGTGCCCTGATTTCAAAGTGGCTTTGTCCTCTGCTGGGCCATCCAAGCCAGTGGCAGCTAAAGTAAAGCCACCAAAACTAGCGGCAACAAAGGAGGGAACATCAAAGCCCTCCACAAAGAAAGCTGGCACTAGGCAGTCAACTGCAACAGTGACAGAGGCAGATGACTCTATGGTCTTTGCCACTCCAATTGCCTTTCTGGCTAATGTTCCTCAGAGAGCAGAAGCTGGTGTTATTGAGGTCCTTGAGTCAAGGACCTATGTTATGCCTGATGTGCTCCCTCAGGAGTATAGGCCACCAGTGCACTAAGACCCACATGACAAATAATTCTATGTCACCCAGCAAGCAGCAGCCCAAGCAATGGCAGGTGTCCCAGTGGCACCTGACTCAGGTAGCAATGATGATGATGATGATGATGATGATGATGATGATGATGATGATGATGATGATGATGATGATGATGATGATGATGATGATGATGATGATGATGTCCCAATGTCTAAACAATGTATTTTGAACAGTGACTTGGACAACAATGCTACACCCACTGCCCATGCTCATGGAACAATGGAGCATTGCCTCCGTGGACCTCATTATAGAGCTCCCTGACACTCACAGTTACAATGCAATCATGGTGGTGGTGGACCTGTATGGCAAGCAAGCGCACTTCATTCTGACCCACACTACCTGCTCTGCCATGGGCACTACAAACCTGTACCAGAGGAATGTCTGAAAGATTCATGGCCTCTCCAATGCCTATGTCTCTGACCAGGGTCATAATTTGTGGTGGACTTCACCAGAAGAATCTCTTAGCTACTTGGTGTGAAGCTTCACACCTCCACCACCTATCACCCACAGTCCAACAGCCAGACCAAATGTGTGAACTAGGAGTTGGAGCAGTACCTCTGCCTCTTCTGCAATGAGTGCCAGGATGACTGGGACAAACTCCTCCCCAATGCCAAGTTCTAATACAACAACCATGTTCATGCTTCCACCCAGTTCTCCCCATTCTTCCTTGACACTGGACAACACCTGTGCATGGGTTTTGAACCTCAGGCCCAACCCTTGGAGAATGAAGCAGTAAACAAATTTGTGGACCAGATGAAGAGGTCATAGGAGGAGGCCCAGGCAGCATTGGCAAAGGCAAAGGATGACATGGTGCAATACTACAACCCTGGAGATTGAGTCTACCTGGATGCCTCCAACATTACAACTACCCAATCCTCAAAAAAGCTGTTGCACTGCCAGTTGAGATCTTTCACAGTGGAACAGCAGGTGGGGCCCCTAGCCTACTGACTCCAGCTCCCCACAGGAATGTGCCAGCTTCATCCAGTGTTCAATGTGGTCAAACTGACTCTAGCCCCAAAGTATCCTATCCCAGGGCAACATCTGCCACCCCCACCACCCCTGGTGGTGGTTGACAACAATGAGGAGTACAAGATGGATGAAATCCTGGATAGTCATCTATTCCAGTGACAACTACAACACAAGGTGAAGTAGAAGAGCTATGGGATTGAGGATATCTCCTGGGAACCATGGGAGAATGTACATGCCCCTGGACTCATCAAGGAGTTCTACAGGAGACACCCAGACACTCTACACACCATGCAAGGAATCTACCCTATTTCACAGGTGGACTGAGCAATCAGGGACTTTTTCTACCCCACATGTTGAGATGCTGCATGCTAGAGGGGGGTGATGTCAGGGGACTTCCATTTCCAACCTCCACAACCTATTCTAGCATCTTCACAGCTTGTTTGACATCTCTGGGGCTCATTCCAGAACCTCAGAGATCTTTGGAGAACTGCAGAGTTCTCCATATTACCTCACCAATCATTGTCCTAGGGTTAGGACTAGCTCTGGCCTTCTGTACAGTAGTTCCCATGCCTCTGCCACCCACTGATGCACCATACCAAGCAGCAGGGATCCTTAGACTTGTTCCTCAAACTTGCATTGTTCCCTGCACTGAGTGCAGGGGGCACACTGACTCAACCATTAGTCAAAAAACAATGGGAAAGGCACACAGCTTACTGGGGCCTTGGCCTGGCACCATTATAGCATGGGAGGGCCCCACATCCATCTCAAGGCCTCTGCAAACTGCTCTGGAGTGACCTCCAATTGGGCCATCCTCTGACTCTGCAGGACAACCTGTACCATGCCTGGCCCCAGACTTGGCCTTGACACTTGGGCCAGGGGTGCCAAAGCTGGGTGAACAGATGCCTGTGCTGAGAGGGGCCCCCCAATGAACCTGCCATAGCTGCAGACAACTCTATCTACTGGGTCAATACAGCAATGGGTGGAGGGCTGTTGTACTTATGACTCTGGTACATCTGGTTGACCCTTCACTTTTCCTGGCACCAATCAAATTCCTCCCATCAACTCTCATACTCCACCCAAATCTTGACATGGTCATTGTCCAACAGTGGTTGGTGGGGTCGAAGATGACAATGTTGCTGCTGGCAATTCCATGGCTGCTGATGATTCAGATCATAAAGACATTGGGAAAAGTTGGGGAGTGATGGGGTATGTCTGATCCTTTTAATTGATTGGGAGAACCCCCTGACAAACAGTGGCCATGCTTTGACTTTATTTCCCATGCTGCCACTGCTGCCACTGCAGTGTGATCAATACTGTTTGTGCTTTGATTCCCATGCCCCTGCCAATCCCCAACTCATGCCCTGTGCCTTGAGGGTCTTGACGCTGAATGGGGGGGTAATGTCACAACCCACTCCCAGACCTTTGGATCATAGCCAAACATGTTGAGATCCTTAGGATGATCACAAGATCAGTTAGGCATGAGAACAAGGCAGTCAATGCAATCAGTTCCAAGTCAACCAAATAATAGTGAGTGACTAACTCAACTCAATAAGGAGATAAACCCCTTTATATATTATCTTTGCAGGGCATTGACCATAGAACCTCTCAATCATTGCATAATTTGCAGTGCATGCATATCTAGAGAACTAAGAAGGGGCATAAAGCCCATGAGAGAGATGGCAGGGCAGATGACAGTTTCTATTTTGGGAGTGAATCTTTGTATGTATTCATATAGATTAGATATTGTCCTATAAATCAGCCAAACAACTAAACAATGGAACTTGAAGGTTGCTGTAAGAGCTTTCATATACTTGATTACATGGTCAGATGGTCTCAGCAATCAGTGACGCAAGTGTTGCCGAGGGAGTGCCGAGTCATTCCGTGGGAGTCTGGTCCAACAAAATTTAATTTAGAGATGCTCACATCTCAGGACATGCAGACCATGATCCGCCATGTTCATGTCCTTCCGAACAAAAGCGGGACAATGAAGTGCCCTCGGATGATGGCTTGTCAAGTATGAATAGTTGGGTTGATTCCTCATTGTATAGTGGGTGGAACGGGTTTAGTTCACAGTTGGAAGGTAGATGCAGCTGGATTCTGATTTTGTATCACCATAAATGTTCTTCAGTATTTTTCTCAAATTTGTATATGTATTCAATCATCACCGTTACATGCCTATCGTAATATGACTTTCTTGTGTTTGTAGTAGCCGTAATGTTGATACGTCACTCGACTTGATATAGCTTCATAACCTATTTATTGTTTTGGTGGTGCATAACTATGACAGAAGACATGTCAATAAATACCAAAGTGAAACTGCTGGGAAGTACACAAACTCTTGTCTTTGGAGTATTTGGAGTATGAAGGTCTGTTAAAGTTTGCAATATCAATAAATGCTGTATGTAGATTATGCGAATTTTACGTCAAGACATGATGAATTCACAGATAACAAGAGAGATGACAAAATCAACAGCGATTTCAGAAGGAGCGAGACAAAAGGCTCGATGTTCAGCAGTGCTATAGTATGATTCGATCCCCCCTCTCTCCTAAATTGCACATGCAGGGAATGAAATGGGCGGCGTTCCTGAATCACTCCCTACTACGCTGCTTGCCACTTGTGCCTATCCGGGACGACCTCCTTCTTGTCTCTGCGCCTTGAAGTGGCGAGCCTGAAGCAGATTGTCTACTCCTTTTGCTTGAGCTGCCACTCATACTAGCATCCTCCAACTCGTGCTCGTGTGTACGTATTTGGGACGACCTCTGTGTCTCTGAGCCTTGACGCCGTGAACCTGAAGCAGATGGTTTACTTCTTTTGCTCGAGCCGCTCCTTCCTATGTCCTCCGACTCAGGCACAAATGAACGCCTAAGAGATTTTTCTGTAGCATGCAACTCAAGTAGAATATCATGAGGCTTGTCGTCTGCGGGCGCGGGCCAGTCTACCGCCGCCAAAGCCATAGCGAAGAATACAGCCATTATGTCATGATTATCGAGGTCACGTTGGTGCATGGGGGTCGGTCCTGGTTTGGTTTCTATATGCAAAGGCAGGCGAAGCGTACCCCTAAGGACAGCCACCCGTTCTTCACCCGTTATGCAGCGCTTTTCATCAGGGTCAGATTTTGCAAGCTCAGTCTCTATCCACTGTTTAACAGCTCGAATTGAGAACCAAACCCATCGATCCAGAGGGGGAGATGATAGCTGGAAGTCACGGCCAATGTATTCTTTGTGCAAGAAGAGATACTTTCGGGCTGTTCCACCTGTGTACTCGCCAGTGGGGAGAAGATGTTGGTCATAGAAAACTTTGCCAAGGATATATGCTGTCTCTCGTATTTTATTGTGGGGAAAATAGCGTAGAGCATGGTAAATCACGATGAGGACAAAGGACTCGATATCATCCTGGATTGTATGAACATGGTCATGATGTCCTGCGAGCAGAAGACTTGACATAAACTCCCAAGTCCCCTATCAAATCGCGTGAGTATGATTGACGAGTACTGCATATCCGACTTACTGTGTGCTCATGCCGTTGTATATCTTTTTCTTTTTTTGCCATATCCCAATCATTGAGAATTCCTCCAGCAGAAGTGATGAGGATATTATTTGCACTGACATCGCGATGAATGATGCCACATCGTACGTATGCCTGCCAATGACCTAAAAGGGTGTTTGAGTCAATATTCCCGAAACAAAGTCATCACAGACTCGCCAATGAATGCGTGCGAAACAACTAGTAGCATGTGTTTAGAACTCGTAAAATTCTTGAGAGGCTTTCCGATTACACTCGAAACGAAACGATGGAGGAAACGTTGAATAATCCTCCGCCAATTTTTCCCACACTTCCAGGTACCATCCATTTTGAAAGAGGGTGGCGCAGCAGAAACATCACCCCAACCTTCGTCAGCCTCCTCGGCGGTAACGTAAAGGTCAGTCCTTGTCACGCCGCCATCAACATCACCTCCACAGATATATATAGGAACATGTTCAACTTTTGCTTCTCGGAGCTCGCGAAGAATGTCAGCCTCTGAAGACAAGCTGTGTGCCCGCCATGCATCCTTTAGGAGATATTTCTGCTTCGTTACTATCTCGTACACAGGATAGGTTCGAGTGCATCGGCCGGTGAGTGACCGAGGTTCTGACATAGAACCCCAAGCAAGAAACTCGCGGTCTTTACCGTCTTCCCCAGGGACAGTGAACACGATAACTGGACGTTCAGCTTTGGGTTTCCATTCCTCAAGCTCCATGTGAGCAATTCTCGCCTCCTCGGGTGTCGCACGTCGAACGAAGGGGTCTCTACCTCGGCCAACATCATCAAGGTGAGAAAATCGCCATAGAAATTCCACGAGGTACGAACAGTCACTCTTAAAATTGAATCTCTCGGAGACGATAGCACCAGCGCGGTCCCAGCGAATGAAACGGACATAGGTCCCGAAGAGAAAGATGGTGAAGGCATGACGGCGATGTTGGCGGGAAAACCACTCAGTTGCGTAGTGAATGAGTTGACTACGAGACCTCATGCCTGCATCAGTAAAGGATTCGAACCTCCAGTCTCTGCAGGCCTTGCCTTCTGGGGGATCGACAAAGGCATCATCGCTGCCATGGGCTTTGAGCTCGCTATGAAGCTCGAGTTCTTCAAACTGGGTAATCTTTTGTGATACATCTAGACCTTCGCGATAAACGCCGGGATCAGGTTTGAGACCTGGGCGATTTATGATGTCCTTGTCGATGTAATAAGATGTATTGACCATCTTAAATCGCGGGATAAATTTATGGTCGGTGATGACCTTGATCTATAACCATGCGTGAGACAGTTGACCAGATGGCTGAATAAGGTCGACCTACGTAAGGGCCGTACATTTCATTCTCTTTGGTTTTCTCCGGGATGGCACCGGCGAAGAAATCTTTCTTAAACTTGGGTTTTCTAAGCCGTGCCTTGGGTAAAAATTCATCAAGGAATTTTTGTACAGACATCGGGCCCAAGATCAGCTGTTCCATAGAAGCATTCATTTTCTGCTGAAGGGAACTAAGTGATGGGATTCAGCCTCGAGTCTACTCAATACTGGGAACTTGATGGGTGAGCCTAAACTACCAGTGCCACAAGATTCTTTGGGCTATTTATGTTGAACCTAGGGGAACAATGAGAACGGTGACACGTTGTGGCGGACCTAAACAAAGGTATCTGCGACGTTCTGAGAGAATCAACAATTGTTCGTTAAAACAATGGACGGTCGAAACTCTACCTGGTCAGCCAAGTCGTATGCGACGTGGTACATCCGCAGGGTCCCGAATAGAAAAACCTTTGATTTGTACATGTATACGCGTAGCGGGTCACGGGGGTGACTCCAGATAGGCAATTCGTACATCGTCACCGCTTGCACGCACTGTTTCACTCCTTTGACTCAGACTAATTGATTGCCTTAATTTTACTATCTTCTTTTTTTACCTGGTTGATACATAGTGGGTGTCACTGAGGCTCGTGAACAGCCCGTTTTAGCCCGCGTGCTTTGTGCGAACCTGAAACAACCAAGAAATACCACGAGGAGTGGCCGTCGACCCTGAAGAAAGGCCGTTCTTCTTGCAGCTTCTCACACCGATGGTCCTTGCTACTAAGTAATGTGCAGATCAATTCAGACTCCAGGGGGTCTTGACAGAAAGCAACTAGTTGCAACCGCAGTTCGTCCTATTTAAAGTCCGTTGTTGGTTAAGGAAGAAACTACAAGGTACTTCGCTGCGATGAGCGAGAAAAATTGAGGTCGGAGACCACTTTCAGATCTTGTAAAATTTGTCTTATGATTTGTTTATGATATTCGTGTCTAACGCCACAGCCACGGTAAGTAATGATGTGAGTGATTGCGTCCCGTCCCCCCTTTCATATTATTATGTCCAAATTATCTTTCGTCCGAAGCCAAGTTGAAGCCTCAGTTGAAGCCTATTAGTGCTCAGTCTGTTGCCTTTTCAATGCTTCTGCTAGGACCACTTCCTACCCAAGCAAGGAGAGGCAAGGAGTCTTATATGCACATGATTATATTCATCAGTCACCGTTTGGAAGGTATCCAATCAACATATGAGGCTCGACCGTTCCCGATATCCATCCAGAAAATTCGGTGAATGGAGATTTTTGGACTTATTCATTCTGGAACAACCCCACTTAGATAAGTTACTTCAAGTACCTCGGCCTCTGAGTCTCACTCTCATGTATCGGTCATGGGTCTATTGCATGTGTTTTCACCCCCATGAGGGTGACCAGGGCTAGGGCCGCAATATATACCGATAACTCATATCTCCATCTTGACAAATCTCTAGAAATCTGGGAACTCCGACTCGGGTTGCCGGTCATAGAAGTTACATGTGTATGTTTTCATAGAAAAAAGTCCTCTTTGGGTTGGAACCTTGCCTTACTTGTACCTCTCACAACGAGCGCATTTTTAACCTGAATGCACTCTGGACATACGCATTTTATTCCAAACTGCTCAACATGTTTGTGATCCTGTGCATTCAGTTAGCCTCACTCTAATCATCTGACCTCGTGTCAAAATGTATCCGTTCTCCCGGTATTTCTTGATTGCATCACAAATTCATATACAGTCACGTCTCTTGTCTCGAAGGTTCAGGAAACGATCCATAGAAGAAAGCAGTCGGACATTAGGAATGGTAGTAAGTACCCTGACCTTTCTACATTAGGTCAACCTATTGTTCTCTTTCACTTCAGAAACCTACTGCACGAATAGAGCGATTTTATGCTTAGATTAGCCTCAGGAATAGAGACCAAAGGTCCAGGGGGGCCGCTTTCACCATATTTTACACTCACTTGGCCGCACGCGAGATTGAGGTGAGACCATGATCAACTAAAATTAATTAGACCTCTTCCTCGCGGACCTGCACATGCAATTGATTCGCGAGAAATCAGAGGAAGTATGGTACTGGCCACCCAGACCTTTGAATTCTGATCGACCACGAGGACGAAATTCCGACCTATTTTCGAATTGATGAAGCCATTGGCCCGTCTCTCTTGCATATGGTAAGAAGAATGGTCGAATCTGCCGCTCCTTATATCAAGTTTTGGACCAGTGATTGCTGACAGAAGATAAATACGAAAGCGAACCCCTGACGAGCACACCGACTCTTGACTTGACACCAGGTATTGGAAAAATTCATTTTGGATTTCTGTTAAAGTATGTGATATAAATGAATGCTGTATATAGATTATGGTAAAGAGATGTTATGTCGCACTGTACGCCGTAGTATATGTGAGTTTTTCGTCGCGGCCAATATCAAGTCGCGTTAATATGAGGGTGATCAATGAAAGCAAGAACGTCAAGACATGAGTGCACGGATAACAAGAGAGATGGCGGGTAAAATGTTGATACAGAGAAAGTAGTTGGATGGGGATACACAGACCACAAGAGAGATGATAATGATGAGCGCACGTCGAGAAAGTCGTCCCTAAAATGCATTGTTTGTTTTCTAGTATTCGAGATGAGGGCTTGAAATTGGCAGCTTGAAGCCGTTGAGATTTTTTCTTAGGGGTGAAGAGACAAATGAAGGGAAGAGAAGAGAAGAGAAGAGACAGAAGAGACAGAAAACCAGCCACGAGAAGGAACCAGAATACGAGAGATAGTCAAAAAGAATAAGAGGGCAGCGTCGTGTTTTCAAGTTTCGAATCGTCTAGCAACAATTTGAAGTAGGTTTTCCGCGATATCGGACCCACGAGATGAGGCAGCGAAGGGCCGTCGAGACCCTTGCGAAAAGCTTACGCCAATCATTCAGAGGTGGCACAATTAACTGACCAGAAGAGCAGGGCCCAGTAGTCACCAGAGGAACAGACACATAAGCTGAGAAGGAGTAGTCTTGCGTGTCCTTGATAAGGGGTTGTGTAAAGTCAATCAGCACTACGTTCTCTTGTGTTTCTTCTGAAAGTGGAGGGGCAGAAGAAAGCGAGAGGGTGTTGTCAACACTAAGTTGTTCCACAGGGGCTGACTCCACATGCGGAGGCCGGGAATAATCCTCAGGGCGTTCCTTCATATCAACAAAGACAAGAGCTGGATGAGAAAGAGTGTCATCTTGTACCATGGTCCGAGGATAGACCCCTTCTCGGGTACTGGTAAAAGGGGACGACGACGGAGACGCGGGAGTATGAGAAATTCTTCGCCTTACTGTGGTTTGCTGTTGCTGAGACCTAGAATTCGGAAATTTTGATGGAACCTTGAAGGCCGGCTTGAGTTTGGGCGACGTAGACTTGGATGTTCTCGGGGGTGGTTTCGACGTAGCGGTACTCGATGTAGCTTTCGGAGACGGTGACGTAGTCTTGGGTTTCGATTTGGGAGGTGAGGGATTTGAAGGGAAAATCGGAAGAGGGACCACCTTGGGAGGTATCATAAATACAGCGGTGGGTGGAGATCGGGCAATCATGGGCTTCGATGGGATCATCCGCATTGGTGCGACCGGAGGCACTTGTACGATCGTAGGTACTGGTGCGATCGTAGGTACTGGTGCGATCGTAGGTACTGGTGCGATCGTAGGTACTGGTGCGGCCACAGGCTTTGGTACGACCGCAGGTATTGCTACAGCCGTAGGCTTTGCTTGGATTTGAGGCTGGTGAGTCTGGATGGGTGTGTTTGCAATATCTGTACCGAGGTTTTCCTTGTGAACTCGCTTACGTCGTTTCGGCGGCGCCGAGAGTTTGATAGGTGAGCCAACCTTCACGGCAGTACTAGTGAAGCTTGATCGCTCCGCGTCAATCGGTGACAAGAGACGCTGATTGGGTATCTCTTTGAAGGGCAGTCGTGGAAACATGCTTGGCTCCACCTCTTCGACCTTGTCCTCAGGATCCGCAGGTGTAATGGTGACTTCTGGCATGCGGGTGATGTCTCCCCGTATAGGCCGCGCCTTGACAGGCGGAGGAGCACGTTTAATGAGCTTCTCCCGTATAATGAGGGGTGGAAGGACTCCGCCTGCTCCCGGGGAATGGGATTGCGTGGGACTTGGACATGCAAGTAGCTCAAGGAGTGTTGGCTCCCCTGTCTTGTAGGTAGGGAGGGGCGGAAGAGGGATATCTGGTGGGGGAGACGGCATCGAGACCTTGAAATCGATATCGGAGGCGGCTGACCAAACTGGAGAAGCTGGGGGAGGTGTTGCGGGTGTGGGAGACTGGTTATTGGTAAAGAACGCGCCAATTCTCTTCCATATGTTCCTCTCTCCTCGTGCTCGCAGAGAGAGAAACTCGGGGGAAATGTGCGTAAAGTCAGGGTACGGGTCCGGAAAGCATGGTGGACCTTCCATCACCGTGGATACGATTGTGTTCTTGGGGAAAGGGGTGGAATGAAGCTTCCAGCGGGGAGAGGTCGCCTGAGTCCTCACTTTGTCCCATTGACTTCAGAAAATCAGCTTGTAAAATATGACATGAAACAATTGTGAAAACCCACACTTGGGAAAACCATGGATGATACATTATATCTTCGAGATGGGCCGGTTTCTTCGAATCTCTGCGAAGCAGATGACTGAGAAGATCCCGCGCTTCAGGAGACACACAGTCGTCCGGACGGAACGTCAGTTGTTCACAAAGCACTGCCTCTAAGATCTCATCGTGCGACTGCGCTCCCTCTCCGAACGGCAACTACCACTGAAGTCAACACCCTGAAAATACAACGAAACGATCCGACTCACCCTCCCCGTCAACATGTTATATAACGTGACACCAAGAGCATGGAGATCGGCCTCAAATGAATAAGGACGACCAAGATGGACATCTGGGGACATGAAAGGAGGAGTCCCAACTTGTTCCGTTGAGGTGTAATCCGGGTCATTGAATTTGAAAGACCCGGATTGGGCATTCGGGTCCGCTAGAAAGTTCACATGGGTGACTGGAGATGTCTTGAGCCGGGTCGCAAAGCCAAAATCGATCACACGGACGTGACCATCCGGAGTGAAGACGATGTTGGAAGGTTTAAGATCCCGGTGGAGGATCATATGCGTTTTCAATTCTTCTAGCGCGACAAGCTAGTAAGATATATTATCAGCAGACCTGATGAGTAGGAAGCATGTGTGGCTGACCAGTTCCGACGTGTAGAAGCGGGCTTGCTCTTCTGAAAACCGGCTTTTGACCGCAAGATTGGTCTCCATATGACCTCCGAGATAACGCTGGACAGAATGTCAGAAATCACAGAGAAGATACCTGATAGAGGGCTGAGACGAACCCTTACGAGATAAAAGTTGTTCCCGTCGTGCCAAGACGCCCACAGCGGCAGTAGGAACGAACAACCGCTTGTCTCCCTCTGTAACTCCTGCTCAAGTAGTGTCCTAGAGTCAGATCCCTGACCCTTCTGGACAACCTTGAGAGCAACTAGCCCGTGAGAGAGACGATCTCGCGCGAGATAAGTTGATACAGCATGGCCCTTCCCGATGAGCTTCAAGAGCTCGAAATCGGCAAGAGATAGACGGGATTGGGGATCAGGGAGCTAGAAAGAGAGTGGAAAGATACAGCTGTCAGCCACAAAGCGAAGACACGAAGAGAGAGGAACATACGCCTGAGCAAGAGGAGGAGGATGAGGACGAAGAATTGGACATGATTATGAAGGTGTAGATACGTTGTAAATTATAAGATACCGAGGGCACAAGAGAGAGTGGAAGACAGACGTCGATGCACGAAGCAAAGAAGAACAAAGGGGTTGAGACATTGAATGACAGTATATATTGGCGATTTGAGTTCCAACTGATGGTCGAGGAGGAAATAATGTCGATGAGTGCTTACATAAGAGGGATGTGGAGGACAAAAGTTGGAGGAAAAAAGTTGACTCTTAACGTCGTCATGTCTGTCACACGAGACCCATTCTTCTCGGTTTCTGCACAGCTGTTCGCCAAATTCTGACTTGTCAGAGTGGATATACCAGGCTTTCAACTGTATGACGACTCGAAAGGATGATTCGGCAGAAAAGTTTACGACTGTACACACGTCTGAACCGGTCAAAAGCTAGTGTTTAGAGTGAGAGTGACCGAAGAAGATCAAGAACATCCGATATCCACTGTCTCGACCGGTGCCTATTGTGCTCATTCCCGTGCACATCGCATCGGAAGCACGCCACAACCTACGCTTCACACTCGAGAGTCAGGGCTTCCGCCGCAATAATAATACTTAATCTCACCCTCGCCGTTTCTGATCCCCTTATGCCCTGCGAGATGCAGTCTATCCTTGTTCTTAGTTTTATTGCTGTCGGCCTCTCTAGCACAAGTGTTGCCGTCCCCTCTGAGCTCTACTCCCCTCTTATACCTCAGAAAATTCAAGCAGTCTTCAACAAATCCAACACGAACCCTATCCGATATCCACAGTACACAGACACCTCAGGGATATGGCAGTACTTCTCGCCCAACATGTGGCCTAGCGGTTTCTTTCCCGCTACGCTATATGGTCTCAACGAGCGAAACGCACTCTGTCCGTCCACCCCTGCCGATGGCCTTGGTATGGTTGACTGGCTGGAATTAGGACGCTCTGCGACTGGAAACTTGGTACCACCTGAGCCAGAGAACACCGCCGACCACGACCGGGCGTTTTTAATTTCTTTTCTGGAAGAGCTTGCCATGTACGCGGGTAGCAAAACTGGAGCGATTGACTTTGACACTCAAACTGGAACAGAAATCCGGGCAACACGACTGCCCAGGCTATAATTGTTGACTTTGCAAAAATCTTGGCAGATCGCTTTAACCCTGCCGTTGGCTGCACAAGAAGTTCGGATGGTTCAGACCCCTTTGTTGGCATAATACCATCATCATCTCAATTTGGGGCCGTACTGACGATACCAAATGTAGAAAGTCATCATCGACGTTATGATGAACCTAGAGCCTTCGATCATCGCTGCCAATCTCACGGGCAACACGACCTTTTACGAAATGGCCGTAAGCCATGCGGACACTACTATGAGGAATCACATCCGGGACGATGGCGAGCCTTTGAACGTCAAGTATTGACGTTTACGTCGAGCTGATGACTACTACCCAGGCTCAATATGGCAAATGGTTGAGTACAATTCGACTACGGGAGAGGTCATTGGGAAACGAACAATACAAGGTTATTCAGATAATAGCGCTTGGACACGTGGTCAAGCATGGGGTATATATGGCTTTGCAAACAGTAGGGGAAAGTTCTGTTTATTTTCGTCGGTGGTTGGTTGACCCAGGGATCAGTGTTTAAACTTACTGGCGAGAAAAAGTACCTCAAAACAGCGCGTCGTCTCGCAGACTACTTCATCAATCGTCTTCCTGGCGATGGCATCGTTCCATGGTTAGTCTGAGCCTTCCAATCGCATATTAATTTATGGTCTTCACATTTGCACTGCAGGGATTTTGATGCACCTCTCCTACCGGCCCCCCGGGCTGCCGATTCATCTGCGGCATGTATTGCTGCAGCCGCTCTCCTTCTGCTCGCGCGTTACGAAATTGATAAAGCCAATATGGATAATTACACGAATTCCGCGATACAAGTACGATGTTCGCCTATGACATATCCTGTAGCACAAGTGCTTACCTTACAAGATCGTAGATGCTATCACATCCCTAGCGTGGGCGCCATCTTGGGAGAGTCTGTTATCAAATGCGACAGTGAATAAGCCGGCAGGCAATGCGTTGACCGGCTCGATATATGGTGAGTTTGGTTGTCAGCCTGAGTTCGACTATTTTCGAATTTAGCTCTTCCGTTTGCGGACAGGTGATTATTATTTCATCAAGGTGGGCAACGAGCTCATCTCCCGGAAACTCGTGGAATGCTTTGGTTGCCATTGAGTTCGCTGTCCATATATGCCAGATAGCCTCTTTCGACAAAAACATTAGGTCACTCAAATCGAGGAGTACACACTTCAATGTAAAAAGTGGAGATTGTCATGGTATTGCGCTCACTGTGCTGCTGTCACGTCGACCTTCCGAATCTGTGTAGTGAAGTCGCACCCGACGCAAGTGATGGGTGTCAAAAAAGTGAGAATGGTAATAGTGGTCATAACATGGGGGTCCGATGGAAAGTTTATCGACGCGTCATAAATGTCAAATCACTGGCAAATAAAGAAATTATTTCTAACAAGATGATATTTCAACAAAACTTTGCGAAAAGCACGCATCGATTACTCGACTGATCTCCAGATAAAGGTTCAAGATAAGACCCGATCTAGCCGTAGTTGAGGCGGAAAATATCGTTGTACCTGCGTAATTTTCAGCACATGCAAGGACGTACTATTGAGGAAGCACATACACGTAGTAGCTAGAACCATCGGGAATGAGTTGGAATATTTGGCTGAATTGCAGGGCGTTTGTGCTGTCATCGACCTTTTTAGAGTTGGAGTGAATTCACGCGGATGAGTCAAACGTCGAAAGCATAGGCGCACAACAAGGAGTCCAGTGACGCTGACAATGAGGCTCGCGACGGTAGGCGAAGAAGGCTGCGCGTCCAAAGTGGTCACTTTATGCTGCACTTTTGAAAAGGGCAGGCTCTGAAAAGCGGTGTAAAAAGTGGCTTTTGAGATATCAGAGATGCCGTACAGTGAGTTTCTCAGCAATCGCAGTACTTCCAGCAATAGGCGTGCCCTCCCACGTCAGCATGGACTCCGGACGCTGAATGAACAGAAAATGAGATTGGAAGATTGGCAGGAGCAGGAAGGAAACCGACGTAAAGAGAGCTGAGGGAAGAGCGGTCAGAGTCAAAGGTTGAGTAGTAGAAGTCAGTGAATTGCTTCGCGATGTTATTTATGTCGCTCATGATGAACAGGAAATGGTCGAGGACGAACGATGAGCTCCGATCACAGATCGAGATGGCGACTCACGTGACCATGAACAGCCCAACTGGCAAGTGCCGTCAGTTTCCAAGTTCTCTCACAAACTAGACATGTCGCATTTTACTGCCGATCTCCAGCAACGCCCAACGATGCGCAGAAAGTCTTCTGCACAGAACCTCCTCAGCTCCTTCAAATCCCCCTCTTCCGTGCCGGCTACCATCTCAATAGGTAGTACCAACAACTCGTCATTTGCTACTGCAAGTGGCACGACCACTCCGACTACCAGCATCGCCAAAGAGTCTGATGCTCAGTCGCTTTACACCGATACTACCGCTTTGTCGCACGCTAGCAGCGCAACCAGCCCCCAGCTCGGCCAGGGTACCTCTGTCGAGTACTTGCGTGATCTTGTCCAGAAGCGTATCATCACACTCACATATATACGCAATATACACGAGGGGTATGTGAAGCAGTAATTGCTATTACTTCTGTACCAGTTGAACGTGCTCGTTCCTAGACGGAGTCACTGGTTCCATACAATCCTCATATCACGCGCCGACCTCGAGCGCGAGTTTAGCAACAATAGCCCTGAAATACGCAAACGGTACGTGGTACTCCTATCCCCCACTCGGTGACGCTGATGTTCTATAGAACAACCCGCTTCGCCATCCTTGGTATGTCATTATCCAATTTACTTGACATCAACTCGCCGCAAGATCTCCTCCGCGGGCTTATTCATACGATAAGCGAGTATGACCAGAACAAGGATGATGTTGAGAAGCCCAAGACTGTGTGTACTTTAAACTCACCTCAATGCGACACAAAGACTTGACATTTACATAGCGACAGCCTCGGCGTCTGTTTAGACCCAAAATCAGTAAACGTGGTGGACACGAATATGCCGTTTCCTTTTCAGAAAGTTCAGACGCCTCCTATCTCATGATACCACACTTAGTCAGTACTTCATTCTACCATTCAAAAATGACGCTCATATACAGATAGCCTTTTCCCCTCGATTATCATCAAACTCTTCTCTCCCTTCTGGATGTCATTTCCGAGGTCTACAACAAAATTTCCAAGATCCTTGGCCCTTCACCTATTGCTTCTCAACACATGATGGGCCCTCTTGGCCTTCTTTCACCTCACCCTGGCGTTTCGTATATCCTATCTGGCGACACCACCCCTACCGGCACTGTCAATCCTACCCAGCACACCACATTAAACTCACAATACCATTCACCCTACGGCGGTCCTGATGACATGAGCAGTAGCTTATGGAATATTGCGAACCCAAATAATGGTACAGGTGGGCTTACAAATGGTGGGGTGCTTGGGACCCCGCCACCAAATTTGTCTGCTTCGTTCGGCGAGTCAGTGCTTAAAATTGATGGAAAGATTAGGGTAAGTTGTTCGTAATCAGTTCATATCTGGGCTAAGGCGATTGTCGCACAGAAAATTACGTCGACCCTATTAAAAGAACTGGACACGTTTGCACGAAATGCAATCAAAGACGAACTAGCGTCGCTTGACTCTCTCCTCAATACTGTTGAACCCGTTAGATTAGATCTCTCTTTTAAACCTGGTGGTGGACGCATCATATATGATAAGGGGCTGTGATAAGACCCCCCAGACGGTCATGGGATACTCCTGCAAGACAGTGATGACGAGATAATCAGGTACGGTCCGTGTGTGTTACGTGTTTTTTAGTGTCGAGGTTGTTGCAGTTGTTCTGATGGTGCTTTCGAAGCTTTGTCCGAAACGGAGGTTAATCATTGAGGTTAACACCTGACCAGTGACCTCTCGTGTCACGAAGTACGACCACAATAGCCTTAGAGCCCGAGGAAGGACTATTCGATGTGACACAACTTCGCTCATTCTCCGCTCCAGGAAGAGGAAAAAGAGTTGACAGGCTACCTTCATCACGCTAGGACACTCACAGCCAAATATCTATGTATGGATATATCAAGCACATGCAAAGAAATTTGTATTCATAAACGTCTCCAGTAGTCCATAATGAAATCAGATAACGTGCTTTCATCGCTCTTTCTTCACTCGTTAGGGATATTGCCTGCTCTCGCTCCAATGAAGACGAGGAGTTAGGCATAAAGGCGGGTGCGAGATGGATTAGCAGGTGCAGCTACCCTTCTGGCATTCGCAGCTATAGGAATGTTGGGTCATCATAATGCAACGAAATCTAGGTAAGGCTTTCAACGTACGTTTGGGTGCAGTGGCAATGGGAGCTGTCGCCGCAGTTGGCGTTGGAGGGGACAGAGGTGGTCTATGGGAAATAGGTCGTCAGGTATCGTAACACATGGGGTGAATATGACACTAACAGCGAACATGACTGTCGAGATAGACGATATTCAAAGACTTGGGTGAAAGTAGGTGGTGGGGGTTATTAGAAGAGCAGACTTCTCCCCCCCCCCCCTTTTTATCGTTTTCGAAAAGAAGGCCATTTCCTATCTTGGACGAGAGACAGATCGCAGCACTACGGCTGACCGCGGGCGGCTTGAGCCGGAGGTCGTTCCGCATTCATCGTCGTCCGGCGGCCCTGACAACGCCTCAGAACACGGGGCAAGAAGTGCAGAACACGGGTCAAGAAGTGATGATTCAGATAAGAATCTAGACTTGATTATCTCCAGAGTAAACTGTCAATCTGTGGCGTACAAAAATGCGACTGCTCATTAGATGATTTCACAATAAATCCGAGAGATCGATGATAATAATAATGAAAACAACCCGAGTCGGACTGCCACAATAGATCAAATCATGAGGTAAATTTGGGCGATGGCGGTGTGTGAGCGGGAGATCCGAACACAGGGGTAATCTGAAAATTCGTGTGAGTCGCGACATAACTTGGGGAACAAACACCTTTAGATTTGCTTTTTTGTATACGGGTGATTCGGTGTGTATGGGAAGGATCAAAGAAGTGTGCCGTAGGTGCCACAAGAATCGAAGAAACCTAATGGGGGAATATGAAGGATGAAGGCGAGAAGAAGAAGTCGGATTTTGTACTCGTGAGCATGTGTGCATAGCTATGTATCAAATCTGGGTTTGTCTCAGGGAGCAGTACTAGTAGATTATTTTGACACGCGCCATTCGCTGAGAACTACAAATATGCGCTCCTCCATTATTACACTGGTGACATATCATTTCTGCAGATCTCGTTGGGGCGAGGAGTTCCCACAAGCCTTGCGTATACTTCCACAGCCCGGCCATAATATGTGAAACCTGTCAAGTTCTCTCCATCACCTCGACTTACCCTTCACTCGTGACACCCGTCCAGAATTGTCATCATTCCATACTCAACGCATGGCAGTAGCCCTCATGGAGTCACGGGCAACGGCTGTAACTTTGACCGCCTCATGTCCCTGTGCTACTTATGAGTTATTCCATAATGCTCCTTAAAGCCTCCTTTGATAATCAACTGACATTGCGATATAGTCGAGAGTTGACGTACATATATATGGTCTAGCTTCGTATACTTTTCATGATATCATCCGGGAGAAAAGGTTTTTTCCTAGGACTTCGGCAAAAGACACGCTATTATTTGACCGGGGATTGAGGCAATACCATCAATTTCGAAACTAAGGATCCATCGAGATTCCAGATGTCGGTATCCGCCATCTCGCGCGGGCACATTGACGACTATTATCACAGATTTGATGTATAGGGTTTCTTACACGCTCGTGTAAGTATTCTACGTTGTTAGATACGAAGCTCGGAACTTACTGATTGGATGACTTTCCATAACGATTTGTGAGTTCAGACCGGTCTTCAAAATGGTGCCTGACGGAGTTATGTCAGCCATGCCACAATCTAGAAATCTACTCTTACAACCATAAATAACATCGATTCCATACATCTGATAAGTGTTTCATCCGTGATCGCGTCAACCATGCTTGTGGATCTGCCTTCATTCCTAACTCGACGCGACCTGATCCTTATGAGGACACTCCGTGGCAGCAACTCTACAACAGCCAGAATTCGCGACTCGGAGCATTGATCCACAACAATGAGGTTTGAGCACAATGCTGCAAAGTCAAGTATATAATGAAAGGAATACGACACCAATCCCTAGAACTGATGCGGACTCTGACGCGTTGAGCGCGGAGTTTGAAGCCGGAAGAGGGGGGAGGGCCTCGTCCAGATTTCAATCTGCAAGAGATTTAGGGTTGACGTACGGCTGACATGTTGACAGTCAAAAGTTCGCGTATCTTTGGACCTCAATTTCGGCACAGCGGCTACTCTGTTCGAAAAGTAGTGTTTCAAACGTTATGAAAGTCATCCTTTTTTCTATATCGATCGTAAAAATCTGAATAGTTAGGAGTGATCAATCATAAATGTCAATCAATTGTGAATAATCGGCGCAGCGGCCGATCGGAGCCGAGTCTGTCTGTTACCTCGTGTTCCGAGAGTGGCCTTCCATATGATGGACGCGCTCGTACGTGTACGGAGTTAAAATGTTGATCGGAGATCAGTTCGGCGGATATGACCGCGCCTCATGAAGAGGAAACTGAATAACAGCTACAGAAGCAAACTCAATTAGGTTGCTATCTCTGGAACTGGAATCTTTTCAGCCAAACTAAGTACAACACACATCTCCTAAGTTTCTACCACGGGAAATTAAGTATGGCCAAAGTTTGGTCAAATTTCATGCATTTCCGAGGCAAGGGCCAGCCTGGCTTCCAGGTGTATCAGAGCGGCCCTTGACCCTTGTACTTCCCGGACAGTCCACACAGCAACTCTTCCTGCCAAGCCAAGCTGATATGCATGCAGGACTTGCCAAGATCAGTTTGCAAACCTGTGTATAACACCAGTTGGACATGCATCAAGTGCTTTGATAGCAGCCTGCTTTGAACTCTTGAAGGATGGCTTTAGAACTTGCCAATACCTATAATTTGCCCACCCCCAATACTAGGAATCTAATCAGTATCAATATACAATAAAGGACTGCTATACCATTTCAATTGATTCAAGTTGACAATGAAATTTCAGTAAAAAGATACATTCATGACTGCCTGCATGGACAGTCATCTTGAGCATAGATACTTGGTTTACATTCATTACTCTCATAGATTGGTGACTCTTGAGCATGATCAAGACTGGACTCCATGGGTGGCTCCAATGGTTCCAGAGCTGCTGATTGTGCAAGCAACTGGTTCTGTGACCATTTCAATCACTTTGGCAGGTCATGCATCACAATCCTAAATTTCACTTCACCTCCAATCTTAATTATATATCAGGAAGGTGGCAGGTGTGCTTTGTTTGGCTGGACTTGTAGTGTTGGCAGTTGATGGACAATTGGAGCTGCATTGTATGTATCCCATGTACTTTGAACATTAGGTGGTTGACCTGTTTCTGCACTTTATCAATTGACACCTCTTCTGGAAAATGTTGCTGCTTGATAGGCCAGAAATTAGCTCAGGATCAAGACCAGTAGGGCTGGTGCTCAGTTCAACATTCTCAGAATTCTGTGCATCCACTGCACCATGCCAAGAATCTAACAAACAACCAGCAGTCTGCCAAGGCAAGTTTTTGTATGATATGAACTCTGGAAAGTATAATATGCAATAGCTGTCATGGCAACTCTTTCAAGAATTTCTGCAAACTGAACAGATACTGGGCATTGGAATTTTGACAGGTACAAACATGAATGGGCCACAGTATCTTGAGCACATCCATTATGTCTGTTTCCAGCATGGCACTGGAGGAATGAAGTTCCAAAGTATTTTGAATGGGAAAGGAAGCTTCCATCAAAATGCACAGACTGCTAAGCCAAACTCATTGTCAAGAGGTATCATACTACAGATACAGTACTCTGGCATTGTAAAGCTGTTCATAACTATCTTGTTGGCAATGAAACCTAAGATTTACTAGGATATCATTTCTAAGTCCTCCAACTATCCTCTGTCTTTGGACTTAGTACTTTCATGTGACTCTGGACCTCCAGATTGTCTGTTTGACTTTGACTTCCATCAAACTCTGACACTTTGTAAGTCCCTTAGTTATTGTGGTCTCCAACTAGCAAGCTGTTCACTCAATAGTGAGAGCCTCCCAGATCATGGCACATGCTTCTCTGGCTTCTTAAGGCTTACTACTGCTTCTGAGACTATTTTGTGTCTTCTGCTCTTGGAGACCTAAACTTTGACTATATAGTTAATTGTATGATGCACTAAGAGGTTGCCAATTTAGCATTTAGTCAAGTCCAACCTCTTGGTCTTAGTTTGCTAAGGCTCTAATTATCAAAAATCTCAACTTTTACTATGTGGACAGTTGTATAGGTTATTCATAAGACTATCTACATAATTATAATGCTGCATAATACATGTTGAGTTCTTGCAAAGAGTAATTAAGAACAGGTATGAGATGTCATAAATATCATTCCTTGGGACAGGTGTGACAGTGTGATGGAAAATGTCAGGTTCCGCTGACTATGTGGGCTCAGCTACACTGGGCGAGTCCTTACTAGGTGGACATGATTCCCTGCACTGACAACTGGGCACTCAGAGAAGCTCTAAACACAGGAGGCTTGTGAGGATAAGTGATGGGGAGTGATCCAAGCAAGTCTGAGTTGGTCCAGAGGAATGTGGGATAAGTTGTGGGGAAAGGGACAAGCTTGGTGGGGTGTTAGGCACAAGTCTGTAAGCAAGTATTGCAGGTGCAGAGGAAGCGGAGGTTAGGCAAGTGATGGGAGTGGAAGCTACACAAGTGATGGAAGCAGAGGCTATGCAAATGGTGGGAGCGGAGCCAGAGTTTGATGGGGGATCAACAGAGGTTGATAGAGTTTGGAGCTGAGCATGTAGCAAGGTCCAGATTTGGTTAAAAGGATGTGTTGATGTTTGTAATCATAAGTGTGGAGGTTGTAAAGGCATTAGGGTTGGAAAAGACTTGAACACAGTAGGTGGAATGGATCAACAAGGTGAGATGGAGCTGATTGGAACAAAACGGAGTCAAGATAAGATTGAGATGGGAATGAAAATAGATTGAGGCAGAGATACAAAATAATAACAAGAACAATAACAGAATAGAGATGAGATAAGACTGGGAGACTGAGTTAAAAAGAAACATAACATGGAACACAAAACACGAGAAGGAAACAATCAGACCATAGGTAACATTAAGCAATATCAAGACTAGAGTATGAAGAGCTACTCTACAACTTATATACTGACTACTGGGGAGCTCTGGGGAATGTCGGCTGTGGCGGCAGGGCTTGGCAGAGCTCAGTGGAGTTGACAGGTGTCAGTTGTGATCAGGGGGCAGGCCACATTGATATATTGATGGGATCAATTGGGAACACAGGCCATCCTAGGGTCATTATAATACTCTAGAGTGGGTCTGAGGAACCAGGGTGGTGGGTCAATGACATGTGATGGAGTCAGGAATGGTGGGGGGATGGTTCCAGGGCTCAGGAGATTCAGGGGAAGCATTGGCAGCTGCAGAGAAGATGTCAGAGTTGGCCAGGGGGCCATCAGAGTTAGCCAGAGAAGTGTCAGAGTTAGCTGGAGTGGGCACAGAGGGTAGACAATGGTTGGGGAAGTTCAACAGGGTGTTGGGGAAGGCTCTGGGGGAGCAGAAGGGTTGGAGGCAATGTGTGAGGGTCCAAGGAACAGGTCATGACAGAAAACCATTGGAAGAGGTTGGATCAGCAATGTGTCAATGAAGAAAAGCACATGGCCAAACATGTTGTAATGTTACACTATTTCTCACTGAGAGAAACAACAAATATTATTTAATCTGAAATCCCCTCAATATACCATAAAAATGACTGAAATTAGCAAGGAGGGGTACAGACCTCCATACACACCAAAGGCAATGCTACCCATTGAAAAAGTCCAGAAAACAGCAGCACAATTGAGAAACAATAGAGGCAAGGCACATCAGTGATCAAAAAAGTGATCAAACAGACAGCTGAGCTCACCTAACAAAGTGGCAGTGCTGGCTTGGTTCAGCTACTCTGTAACTGAAAAGCCCTACTAATTCCCAACACTCCTCCTTCATTTGAATACAATGTCACACATCCCACAACACTTTTAGAATGATAGTGGACCTATGTACAAAAAGCTTAGGGAAGGAAGGGTATGAATAGGAGTGGATCATGAAAACCAGATGCTGAGACTTGCTACCTTGTAGAAACCAGAGAAGATTGCTGGCATTGAACAATAAGTGACCAGAATGATAAAAAAAGCATATGGAGAATATTGTGGTCCATGTGTGGAAGAGACAGTATAAAAGGGAGGAGGAATTTTGAGCAGAAGCAAGCAAAGTTCAGTGCATGGCTTGGAATTCCCAGGGAGCAGATTACTTCAATCACATGAATCAAGCTCAAACTAGGGATTTAATTGATTAATTGAACCTGGTTGGTAAGTTAAACTTCAGCTTTGAACTTCTATATCAAAATCAGTCTTAATCAAACTACTTTACATTCTTGAAGGGTGTCATTTTAAGTGTATTTTGGAGCCCTTGAACTTGTTGATTTGCCACTGCTTGGTTAAGTGTATAAGACAAACAAAACCCAATAGTGGCATTTCATATCAGTATCAACACTTAAGAATTGACCAACCTTGTCATCCTCATCAAAATTTTAATTTTGCTTGGATTGTCCTCATATACAGGGATCAAATGTACAATAGACTATATACTTTCAATTCTGTATCACAGATCTGAGGTAACAAAGCTGAGCAAAATGAAAAGGTACAAAAATAAAGTTTACATGACATCAAATACAGCACAATTGGTACTTGTACACCTATACCCACCAAACCAGTCACCTGAACCTAATGTCCTTCAAACTTATGCAAGATCTAGATGATATGTATATGCTTTTGTATCCTTGATATGATGCCAATTAGTGAAGAACCACATTTGCTAAACCAGTTTGTCCCCAAGAAAGGATCATGTCCCAAAGAAGTTTACTACACTGTACCCCTGTAGTTTGCAAGAGAGGAGCCCATAGTATGCCTGCCTATATACTAAAGGACTTCAAATATGTACAAACTCAGCACCTTGAGATCATCAGTATAAAGCTGAAAACAGAAAAAAGAAAAGCAAAAAGAAGTAACAAGACCTGGTTTCTGTTGATTGTGCTTATTTCTAGCTCAGAATTTTCACACATATGTTATAGGACCCCTCTCCTCCTCCATCAATTCCTTTTATTACAATTAGATCCTGTTGTTGATATTTATAGTATGTCTAGAATGCTATAACTATTATATTGTTCAATACTTTGGTAATGTCTAATCTGGTTATGTCTCCTCAGCCTGCTAGTGGTGGTCCTTCTCAAGTTCAATTGACTCCTTCTGCCAATCTATCTACTCTATCACAAGTTTAAGCTGAAACTCACATTGGTTCCTCACACTCTCTTTCATTTTCATTTGTACATTCTCAACCTCTGGCTCCTCCTATATTTTCCTTTCCCTTGCCACATATAGTGGTGATTGTAAGTTATTTGGCCCATAAATATTATCAATCATTCTCATTATAGAAATACTGGCTGTTATTCAGACCACCAATGCTACTCCTGTGATATGGATCTCATCCAAAGAGAGCTCACATCACCATTCTTGCTACTCTTTCTTTAGTTCACAGTTAAAATTTAGTTCTCAATAATATTAAATTACCACATCAACCTGAGGAAAACATAGATATACAATCTGAAACAGTTTCTGCCTATCCTACTAGTGATTTGTTTGGTCCAGTAATACTACCACAATCACCACCACCCCCATCATCTGTTCTTGTACATTCACCTCAGTCATTTCCTAATGATTTTCTTAATCAGCATTTATCTGCTAGAATTATTAATGGGGCTTGATTTTGAGGTGTGCAATATATGAGACAATATGCTTGACAAAACCTTACTCAAAATGATGTGCCCATTACTAGTTCTCTGACTGAGCTTGCTGTTACACCAGAAGATCAACATATATATGTTGCATGATTTACATGCATAAATCATGGATATCAAGATGTAAAAATGTGATCAACATCATGAAAAGTAGTTTGACCTCAATGTCATTGATGGAGTCTGTTCTAAATGATAGAAAAACAAGAAATCCCAATCATAAAATAAAATATATTCAGGAATCCTTCCTGCTCATTTGCCTGAGCTGATGTAAATGGAAGAATGCTTATTTCACCAGTATGGAAGCACACACATCTATGGGCACACTCAAAGTTGGTTTGTGCATGCAAGAACTAGAACTGTGTGTCTATCTCAGAGAGTCTATCTGAGTACAGCAGTAGTAGTGGTATGATGGTAAGAGCTATCTAATACAAAATCTGATTTGTGATGTAGAGAATATTGATGATGTAAGCCATGCTTATACAGTACATGCATTGATTCAGCTTTGGCAAGTCTGAGGTGGTCAATTTAAATATACACACACTTGCAATTTTCCTTCAGAAAATACAGAGTTTTCAGAAACACATTCCCAAATGGTCACACCCCATTTGAGTGGATTGAGAAATTTGAAAAAAAAATTATAGAAAACTAAAAAAAAAAACTCTTGTACAATGTATTCTGCATCTTCTACACTGTAAAAATGGTATACAGGACTATAAGTAGTGATATCAAGTGATGGGCATTCCAGCTTCTAGATCTTGGTTGGGAAATTGGACTTTGGGTTTCACCAATAACAAAGCCAAGATTGATCAAATCTAATAAGGAAAGGTCCAAGTCCACTTTTCGGTTGACGAAAAAATTCAGACCTGACATCGAGGAAGTTACGTTCACTTGAAAGCCATCTAAAGGAGTCTATTCCGAGAGTTTAGAACGAATAGTGATTTTTGTGGGAGCAGATATCATTTCAAAAAATCAGGTCACGAGATGTCTATTTTGAGCGTTGGACATTGGAGCCTCTTCGAGCAGGTTTTATCGATGGCGTTCAGGAGATTGCATTGAGGAAGGGGTATTCAGGGATGACATTCAGTGAGATGAGCGTCCCAGATATCTCATCCATACGACTTCTTGAAGTGTGTTGAAGCGGAATTCAAATGTAAAACGGGCGTGTTGGCATCCCGGTGAGATCTCACTCTACTTCATTTCTGGTTATAGTGCAAGGCCATGAAACGTGAAAAATATGTTGTGGCTGAATAGTCCCACCCAATATCTCCTAGATGCTTCTCTCGTACTGACGAATCAATGAACATGCTTCCATCTCATCTACCCCATCAGTATTAAGTATAGGGACTTCCACCTTTTTTACTGTTTCGTTATAATGATATAGAATAACCTTATCCATGCATCATGCTGAAGAAGCGACGTTGAAGCGATCATGCCTTGTCAAGATGCAGGGCCACTTCTCGGTGGTTTTTGAATGATTGCTGTGTTATTGCGATCAAAAGGAGTTTCAAAGCTGGCAAACCTTGTTGTGAAAAACTGTGCAGGTGCCGGAAGGATGCAGACGAGTGGCCTGTACGCTTCTGCTTTGCCCCACCCTCTCTACCATCCTCCATATCATCCTGTGCTTCCTGGTTTGTCTTCAGCTAATTGATTTTCCTCTAAAACTGACCTTGCAGTAGGGCCACAAGATCATGAACTCAAAAAACAATACCTTTCACTCCTGCCCCCTCACCAGATCATCGACATCTGCCTCAACTTTGATCTTCATGTCCCTCCCTACGTCAAGAGCACGATATGGCCCCCCGACATCAATGCTGCTATAGCGGCTATCCAGAAAACCTCTCCGCCTGCGACCGACACACCTGTGGCGTCGAGCTCGACTTCAAACGGTAAAAACCCTCCAGCGAGCTCGTCAACAGAATCACCCCAGCCTTCATCAACTACTGAAAAATCAATAGAGCAGCCTGCTGAAGTACAACCGCCCGACAAGCCAATATCGCCCCTACCAGAGACCTCTACTGACGCCAAAACTTCTGCACAATCTTCGACTGCCTCAACAGAACAAACAACCTCAGCTACAACTTCAGCGCCTGCCACCGCGTCTACTGCTCCTCATCAGCCTCCATATCCTCATCAGCCATACGGGTATGGCCATCCACAGGCTGCTTATCCTCATGCGCCATACTACCAGACTCCTCCTGGGTATCCACCGTATCCTTCGCCGTATCCCTATCCTTTGCCTGGTCAATTTCCGCAACCACATCCGACATATCCTCAGCCAAACACTGCACCTTATCCCCCTCCACCCCATACTCATGCTCCGCCACAACCACAAGATGTCTTCCATTCTACTTCAGCCGACGATCTCCCAAGTTATGAAGAGATGATTGCTGAAGCTTTGACTGACTCCGCGGATCCTGAGGGTTGTGCGCCTAAAGACTTGTACACTTGGATGGCAACACGCTATCCTTTGCAGCAGAATTTTCGTCCGTCGGCGAGCCAAGCTCTACAGAAGGCGTTTAAGAGAGGGAGGTTTCTCAAAAGTAGTAATGGGAAGTATAAGCTCAATACGACATGGGAAGGGGGCACCGTGAGTACTTCTGCTTCAATTTTCGTCAAGCCATGCATTTATCACGAAACAGACAACGAGACGGACGACACGACGCCCACAGACTCAAAATCCTTCATCAGCTTCCTCTACACCTGCTTCTCCTTTCACACACGCACCGCTAATACATCATAACCAACCATCCCAGACTCCTGCGTTCCAAATACAGCCATTTGGTTACCAATATCAACAACAATCCGCGCAGAATCTCTCAGGTTTCACACAACCTGCACAACCTGGACAGACACAAACCACAGCGCCGGGCTCCACATCGGCCACTACGGCCCCGACTACGGGTTCTGATGCTAGTCAAGCGTCAAGCTCTGTACAGGACGCTTGGGAGGCGGCGCAAAACATTCTCAAGGCCATTAACTTCGACACTCTCTTGTCTCTTCCCAAGGAAGAATCAAACAATAATAATCTAGAAACGAATCCCCCTCCCGCTGGCCCCAGTGCCGCTGTCCCACCCTCCACCAGTGCACCATTAGCGTCTGACGTACCGCCCAACACAGCAGACGGATCTGCCCCAGCTAGCATAGTGACCGGCACGGAAAACCAAACCGCTGGACGAGCAGAGCTTCAAGCACACCTCGCCTTATTGGCTGCTCAATTGGCCGAACTTTCACAGGAAGATGAAGATACTTCTGTTGTACATTACCCTGTAGTTACGTCTCCTTCAGCTCCTCTCCCTCCTCCTGCTGCCCCGGTACCCCTACCTATAGCGAGTTTCCCGCCTTCGCCTCTCTTCCAATCTCAACCCCAACCTATGCCTTTGTATTTACCGCCCGTCGATTCGGGGGAAGCTCAACAACCTGTACCTCCAATACCACCTGCTGTTCCGCTCCCGCCTCCGCCTCGCCCGGTGGAAGTCATGCCGGTGGAGGAGGAGGAGGAGGAAGACAGTGAGGATGATGATATGGAGGCGGTGATATAATTATTGCATATGTATATATATATCTTGTTTCCCTTAGGATTAATGCTATGTTGCATGTCATTGAGAGCTAAGCCTATCTACAACGCTCCCTAGCAGACGTAGGTTATTTTTCGCCCTAACACAAAGCAATCTCGCTTGAAATTCAAGACACACACTATTGTTATCCAGTTTGGCAGAGTTAAATTTTCAGAGAGAAAGCTTCTGCTAATCATGGCGTCTCTAGTCGGACTACACCAGTGATGCCGTCTTCGACGGCCGAAAGCCACTAGCACTACACCCTTACCTTTGAAATACATAGCATTGCAAGAATGGGTTGTCAATAAGGTGAGGTGGCGTCCATGTAGCGGTTCGGGTTTTCCCGCTACGGAGTTTGAAGGACCGGCAGTTACCAGAGCTTCGTCACCTCTGAGAGCAACGGGTCACAGAGTTGTAACGTGTTATGTTCTAATGGGACAGGTAGTCCAACTGGTTCGTCGAGTGCAATTCCGGCGTGTTCCATTTTAGGCAGAACCGTTACAGTCCAACACCGATGACAGATGTTGTGCTGCCGGCGACTATCTTCACACACGTGCTTCCTGGTATCTTCTTGTAAGGTTGCTTCTGATTTATGGCAAAGAAGAAAACACAACAGTCCGGTTCGAGTTCTAAATCCACAACTACTCCTAAGGCACTGCAACTAGAATTCCAGTTCCCTGATCTTTCCTTGAAAGGAGACCTAGAATGTCGTGTACTACTCGAAGACCAAATCGTCCTCATTGACGTACGGCGCTTGGATACTAACTAAAATAGTATTCCTGAGTCCTGACCTAGATCCCCAGGAATTCCTCTCCCCTGCAGAATGCAAGGCTTTCGTCAAGTTCATTGACGAGCTTCCCCTAGAACTCACGCCGCCCAAAAAACGTGGCGAAGCAGAGAGAGTCAACTGTACGGTACACTGCTGCTAACTACTGCTATTTCATCTTGATTATTCCCTTGTAGATCGTTTCTCAGTAACCTCCGTGTCCTTCGCCCAACGCCTTCATGCCCTACTCGTCCCCCATCTTCCATCGTTCCCATACCCCACTTCCATGAAGCGCACAAGGAAGGAGGACGATCCTCCTCGACTGCCTCATTCGTTCAACTCAAATATTCGCATGTACAAGTATACACCAGAACAACATTTTGGGTGTGTTATGCCGTGTAATAACGTCGAAAGTGTTGATCAGAGATCTGACTTCGAGGCAGAAAGCATTATGATGATTCTGTCCGTGATCCTATAACTGGTGCGAAGTCGGAATGGACGCTTTTGATCTACTTGACAGGAGTTGAAGACGGCGTGGAAGGTGGTGAGGTCAGTAGCAGAATCTATCTTCAACGATGGTAAATTGAATTCTTCGACATAGACATTGTTCTATAAAGATGAGCGAGGAAAGCCTCAGGAGGTTATAACCGCCCCTCTGACCAAGGGAACTGCTCTCCTTCACCGGCCAGTAGCTTTTTTCACCCCAGAGTCCTGCTTACACTTTCCTTACAGTCATGGTCAAGAATGCATGCTGCATGAAGGATCCAAGGTCATTAAAGGCAACAAATACGTCCTTCGCTCTGACCTCATGTTCATGAAATAACAACATACCTACGTCTGTCTAATGCCTCTTGCCCTTCTTTGCTCGCTTCGGCATACCAGCTTCAACCACATCATCATCCCTGTCTCGATCGTCCCGTCCGCTCTCTTCTCGTCTCCGTTTTCTACCCCCACTCCCGCCTTTCATTGCTTGCTCCTTCATCTCAGTGATCGCCAATCGACTCGCCTCGTTCACACGTTCCTTGAGCAACGCAATCTCCTCCGCGTCTGTAGGCCATAGATCCATCTTCTTGCCGATCACGGCTTCAATCCGTTGAATGAGCTCGACATCGTATTGTGTAACAAGCGTTATAGATTTTCCTGCGCGCCCTGCACGCGCTGTTCGTCCGACACGGTGAATATAGTCTTTTGAGTGGGTGGGTATATCGAAGTTGATGACTATATCTACGGATGGGATGTCCAAACCTCTAGAGAAATTACAGTGTTAAGTCAGGGATTCTTTGTAGCTCAATGGAGTAAAACTTGCCGACTGGCAACATCTGTCGCTACCAGGACTTTGCGGCCTCCACTTTTAAACTTGCTTAGAGCTCCCAAACGTTGACTCTGACTCAGTTGACCGTGCAGAGGTACGGCGGGGAACCCAAGAGTTCGTAATATGATAGATAGCCTAGATCCCGATTAGGTTAGTTTCCTGAGAGTAGGGTTAGAAAACCAACCTCTGTGCATCGTGGACTGTTCTAGTGAATATCATCATCGAATTCTGGGCGAGAGAATTCGCTAAATACACCAAATACGCATCCTTGTCTTTTAATGGCATTAGGAGATAGTACTGCAGCAATGTCGAGACCGTCTGATATCTAATCGACCTTTTATTAAACGGACGAAGATCATATTCAGAAAAGCGTACTTGGAGTTGACTTCGACACGAACAGGATTTGATAAACTCGCACGTTGCAATTTCGCGACTTTGCTGGTCATTGTTGCAGAGAAGAGGTATGTCGTACGTTCTCTTGGTATAAGCTTGAGAATTTTGTCAATAATGGGCCCAAAATCCATGTCCAACAGACGATCTGCTTCATCTAGGACCTATAGAAGCCAATCAACCCACTAAGATTCATTTTGAAGGCGAGGACATACCAGGAACTTGATACTCCGAAGGCTGAACCCCTTCGTGTTTTCCAAGTGATCAATGAGACGACCAGGTGTCGCAACCACAATGTGGGGTCGTTTTGCAAGCGCGATAGCTTGAGCAGGTAGATCCATTCCTCCGACAATCACTGCACATCTGACTCCCATTGCTGAGCCTAGCGATTCGAACTGTTGAGATATCTGGTAGGCCAGTTCGCGAGTGGGCGCGAGGACACACGCGAAGAGACCCTTGGGCTCGTCCCATAGCTTTTGGAGAATTGGTAGCGCAAATGCTGCGGTTTTACCAGAACCAGTCGAAGCAACGCCAATGATATCCCTACCCTCTAGAGCATGTGGCAAAGCTTCGAGCTGAATGTCGGTCGGTGCTTTGTAGCCAACCTGATTAAGGGCTTGTAAGAGAGGATTAATCAGCCCGAGAGACTCGAAAGTCGGTTTTGGTTCCGTTGAGGTTGGTTCTGGTTCCGTTGATGTAGTCGCGTCCTCGGGGCCTGGCATTGCAAGTATGGAGAGCCTCCAAAACTTGAAAAGTTCCTTGCCGATCAATTGGCACAGCCACCATTATTGCCCTTCCGGGACGGCAACGAGGATGGCCAATGCACAAGCAGGCTCCAGTCAGCGCGTCCTCGTCTCTCTCGCGGCTGCACCACACATCGAGTCCTCCGTAAAATGGAATCAAGTTCAGTCCGCGCTTCGTGCACAGCTTCCATTACGCAACATTCACTGGAAATCTGCCTCGCACACATCAATACGCACAATTCAAGAGTTGGATGTGGATCTCGTGCCTCTTGATTCTCCACGCGAAGAACACTCTCAGATACCTGTCACTGTACTCGAGAAACCACTGCTCAATATCTATATTGTTGTATGTCAGGTCCGTAGCAGAAGTATATACCGCGTCAAACGTCATCTCATACCCCCTCACTTTATAGAATACAGATCTTGAGGGGTACAAGAACACTATAAGGAAACAGATCAAGGATTGGCACTCTTCCGTGACCACACGCAAGAACCAAGAATGGCTCATCGTACATATTATACGGCCAGAAACGCGAACTCAGACCGCGAACTTCTTCCAGCTGAAGGGCTCAGTCCTAGAGAAGATAAGAAGTGACTTCAACACCGATAAAAGAGAGAGGTAGGTAGAACTGTCTCAAATTGGATCTGTCTGACTGTAGCTTCAAGTAGATGTGTGCAAGTGGCGTGGTCGCCAGAAACCGACGCTCCTGCAGTGTGGGCAGAACTTATCAACAAAATCAAGGATGGAGTTTTTACTGCGTTTGAACTCGCGGTAGCACAAAGAGAAGAAGAGGTCAAACGGTCAGAGAGCCAACGACAGATGCCTGGATGGAATTTCTGCACATTCTTCATCCTCAAGGTCGGAATCTTCCCTCGCATACCCAAAAGCATTACTCAACTTGACATAGGAAAGCCTCTCGAGCTCTTACGAAGGCGTAAATCTCTTTGAAGATGCATATGGGCAGTATGAAGAGCTCGAAGCTTCATTCTACCATTTGAAGGAAGAGAACCTCTCCTGGTTTGGAACGCTCATCACACCCGTTAGCGGGGATGACTCTGCTCCTCTACTCTCAATGAAACGGAAAGCGTACCGTGATTTTATACTAGCCAATACAATCTCCGTCTTTGACTTCCGGATCTATCTTCTATCTCGGCAGTGCGAACTATTAGCACAACGCGGTCGCCTAAATGAGATCAGCAAGAAGGTTGCTGCATTTTTGGGTGGTTTTGGCCGACGTCTGCGAGACATCGAGGTAGGCAATAGCTAATGTGCGTCTCTTTTTTTGATTTACAAACTTTCAGGACACATTACCGCCATTCTTCATCGAATCGTGGATATATTCATCTGCGCTTAGTGCTGTAGAATATTGTGATAACTGGGCCTCGAGATTTTCCATCACTGGTACTCAACTAAACTCTTTCAATGCGGCAAAGAGCGAACTTCTCGATCTAGCTCGAACACAGGTACATCAGAAGCTAGTTCCGCCACAACACAAACCTCTGATTTGTTTTTCACTCAGCTCGACATAATTGGTGTTACCGTTGGCCACCTCCCGCAGAAGTCCCCATTCTCGTCATCTTGTAGATCACCTGGACAGCGAATGAAGACCACTTCAACACTAAGCATCAGCAACAGTGACATTCTCAAGGCTATCAGCGATGCTGAGGCTTTCTATAAGCTTTACGTGGACGTCACGAATCGTGCAATAGAGCTGTATACTAGCGCCGGCCGACGAAAATTTGCTTTGCGACTACATGGCAGCCTTGCAGCCCTTGACCTGTAAGTCCACTCATCAAGTATGCTGGATTTCATCTCACATGTGGTCCAGTCATCGTGGAGAATATCAGAATGCGCTCTCGATATTTATGTCACTTCCTGCTCACTATGCACCCCACATGTGGTCATCTCTTGAGGCTTTCATGTTATCAAGAGCCCTTGATACGCACACCGACTATCAACAAGAAAAGGATACAGAATGGATCCACATTCTTCTTTCGTTCCTCAAATCCTATGTTGACAATCTGGGTGCAGAATTGTTGATGCACGAAAAAGATCAAGTAGAATACATCACCAGGCTTGTGGAAAATCTTCATCAGGCTGCTGCGAAGCTCGACTCAGGTACACTTGTCATCAGACAAATTGAGATCATGATGACATATAGTGTTCTTCGTAGATTTGACACATCCGAATCATCCTGCCGTAACGCTGAAAGTGTCTCCAAATGCTCGAATAGCGGAGACGAAGGACGGCTGTTTCCTGGACGTGACGACACAAAACCATCTACCCTGTGTAAGGTAACTTCTAAGCAGTAATTTGACATCGCTGACTGTGGAAGGCAACGTAGGTCCTTCCAGCAGACGCAATTAACGTTGTCCTTGCAGGTAGAGATTCAGAACGATGTACATTCTCTGCACCCGTTACAGGGTTACCACCGGGAAAGACAACGCTTACCCTTTTTTGTCCCGTAAGTTGTCCCGGCTTCGTCCACTACGATTCTTTGATGTTTTGCTCCAGGCCGCGGCAGCAGGAACCTACCTACTTGACTCTAGTGAGCTGCGTGTGGCAAAGCTATGCCTCCAATGGCAGCATAGGAAACCTCCTAAAGCATTCTCAACGCGAAGAGAAACGCCTGTTCTTGTATACGTACCAAAAGATCTACTTGCATTGGATGTGAACGTCAGTCAACCTGATAAAAGTAACATTTTCTTCTTTTTCATTCTTTTTGATCGTAACACCCCTGGTGCAGTTGAACTTGGTGAACCTCCAACGCTTCTTGTCACTGTATCCACCGGCCGCAATCATACAAAGAAAGCCATTGTCAAGCTTGCTTCGTCTGGTGTGACCTTCCGGCCAATGGATGCGTACTACAGCGGAGGTGTGGATCCTTTGCTTGAGCGTTGGTCTATCAAGTTGACAGTGTGGCCGTAGAGAAGAGATCTGAGCAGCTACAGGTCGTCGATAACTCCATCATCCTCGAGGACATTCCCGCACACTCGACCATTTCATTCATGATACCTCACTCCGACACTTCAGCTTTCCAGGCGATGGTGCAAATTTTTGACTTGCTTGATATCATATGCTGCTGACTGAGACAACAGAAAATTACCTCGGAGGTTGAGTATATGACTGTACCTGAGCCATCACTCTCTCGGACAATACGGATGACTCAGGTCATTCTGACTACCCTTCCAATATCCGTCAACGTTGAAGATTTCTTTCGTGGCTCTCGGTATGGAATTGACATGACTTCTGCACCTCCAGTCTCAATACGGTTTTTTTCAGGCTCTTTTCCAAATTTACGATATCAACAACAAGTCACCAACATGTACGGATATGTGCTGCTGAACTGATGACTCAGAAAGACGGACTCGATGGAGTCAAGATCTCGTCGACCGCGACCAAGAATCGCTCAGTGGTGGTACAGTATTCCTAACTTGTTTGGAAGGATCTCGGTGACCTTCGGGTTCTATTCAGACTGTCACTCCTGCTCAACCGGTTAACTTCTTGTTCCACATCGATTCCGCTCATGGCCCGGGTCTGTCAAATTCCAAATTGGCTTGACTCTGACTAACTTTTCCTTCAGTTCACGAATCGTTAATCCTACGAATACGATATCGCATGTTACGGGAAGGTACAGCATCTTTCCCGCTGGAGTCTGTCGGGCTACTCATTTTTCATAGAGGTTGAGGCTGTAGTGAACCAAACTGTCGCAAAAGTGGTCGTAGAATCGCCCACCCCTCATCAGCACCGCGCAGCTCTCATAAATCAGCTTGTCGAGGCATTGGAAGGCGATGCTGGATGGGTCGGCCTGTATGGGATAACAGGGGAACTCAAGGTCCCTGATACTCCCAAGGACGCAGCGAACAAAGAGACTGCCGAGTTGCTCAAAAAGGCGAAGGAGGTTCGATCCTCCGCATATACCTTTACGCATTGATGTGACACTTCGATCTAGCTTCTCAAAGACCATAGACACCCTTGTCCGCCTGAAGGGAAGTGGAGGGAGATCACAATACCAGTCGATGTGCCACATATGAACGTATGGTTAAATTTGATAACTTATCTTACCTTTCGTGTTAATTCCATTATCATCCAGATCGTGGCTTCTGTTAGCCTCCAAATTCTATCGACACCGTTCAGCGACTCGTCTGTAAAGACAGGCTCGTTACCTCCTCTATATGCGGGGCAACCGATGTCTGCGACCATTTCAATCCGTACGTCCTTCCACTGGGGCTCCGGCGCGGGGAACAAGGAACATCGATACATGCTGAGATACGACGTGGAGGAGATGGTACGCGACTGGCTCGTGAGTGGACCAAAACGCGGGGACTTTACTGCTGCAGTAAGTTGTCTCGTCACAATTCATGGTGCTGAACGATCATATTTGCCTTTTGAAACAGGATGGGGAGACGAAGGTAGTGCCTATAACACTCATCGCGCTTCATCATGGGGAGTTGGCGTTGCCTAAGGTGTCAGTTACAGCGCTGCCATTGGCAGGCGAGTTGACGATGGGTTCGATGGCGATACCTAGTATAGAGACGTTTCAGATCTATGGAGCTGAGACGGTGCTGGTTCTTCCTCGGGGTGGTAGGAGCACATTTGTCCTCAACATGGGCTCCAATTGCAATTAGTTTACCTGTGTATGTTGTTCTCTAGACTTTTGGGCAGTAGTGAGCAGAGGTTTTTTTTTCCGTGGAGCAGAGTAATGATCGAGTTGCCAAACGATAGAAGGTATCGTTGAAAGTTAGAACAGTCTTCATGGACAATCGTGTGGTGAAGCTTGAATGGAAGTAAAAAGCGTCACCTGAGCGATTCGAACACTCGCGCACAAAGTGCAACCGCTTGAATGTATAGCAGGCGATCCCGTTAACCACTCCGGCAAAGTGACTGTGACGACCAATTTGAATGATCTCATCAGGAATGCGATGTGTCAAGGCGGAAAGTCGAAACTAATGGACAACTTCATACTTTAAGTGCCTCATTCGAGACGTTCCTTTATGAGTTGTTCATCTTATTGTAACTACGGCTGTTTTCACCTTCACTATGCTTCACTCGATTTATTTGCTCAAAGCAAAGTCGAATGACCAGAAATTGATCATAACTCATGCCAGATAAACGAGGCCGACTCAGATAACAATAAAAATCGATTCTATTGATCGACGGTATCATTCAAAGCATTGCGACAAAATTAATGCACTCCAATATCAAGTCTACGTATATGCATTTTACAGTTCTTTGTCCTGCATGATGGACATACGCCTTTCTGCTCAATAGGCTTAGAGAAGAGCATGAGTGATTTGAATCAATTAAGTAAGTGGAAAGTTTTTACTCACGGTATGCAGAAAAGATGGTCACAGCGATGCGACGGACTTTGGGTGACTGAGGCAGACTGGGCAATAGTATGAGCGTGATACGCTCAATACATCACGGTTACGGCGAGCTATGAAGTTCTAAGACGCAAAGTTAGCAAAAGTAGGGAAAAGGGGAATAGTATAACTGACCAGCATTGCCTGTCTGCGCTGTACGTTCGCCAACCTCTTGTCTTCCTCATGGTCGGTTGTAAACTGCTCCTCAACCTGCTTAGCACACGCTTCCCTCTCGATCTGTTCAGCAAGTTCCTACTCCCATCCATCTGGACGATCATCGACTGCATCCTCGTCGTCGTCGTCGTCGTCGTCGTCTGAATCATCTGAGTGACGGATAGAGTGCTGGAGATGCACGTTGAGCTGCGTGTGTCTTGAAGAGTTTATCACACACATCGCAGTAGATGTGGTTACAAGACATCGCATAGTGTTAAGCGGGGAAGGAAAGGTGGGGATTATATAAAATCGTGTGGCGCATGGCGCATGCGAATTTACTTACTTACTTTTCTGCGGGAGTGTCTGTTTAGGAACGCACGGTTGCAGGGCTCACAACGTGGGTGGATATTAGATGTTTGGATGTGCTGCAGCGGATCTGCGAGCGATTCACTGTATTGGTCGCACGGTGTGCAGTACATACATTGTCTCATTGAGCGCGACGGGGTCGAGATGCGATGAAGCCATTGTTTAGTTGTGGAAGAAAATGTCAGAGATGACAATCAGAGGTCAAGTGCGATGGTCAGGTTGGTGACTTGACGTCGTCGTCGACGACGACGAAACGGCTCGCCTTTTATATCTTTCTTTCGCCACCTCCTTTTTACGAACTCACTCTTCTCCCAACGTCGCAACGCCACTGCGTCACATTTCGCCACACGCACTCTTCTTTGAGTGAGTCGTTTGGCTGCAAAGAACACATACTGCTCCAACTTGAACACAGCCTGCGGATCGATATTGAGGGGGCTCTTCAAGGTACTTACAACTTAAAAGTGTGGGCTTTGTAGAGAATGAGCCTGAGTTTTTGTGAGAGGAGTATGTATTATGCATACATAATATGAAGGGCTGGATGAGAATATGATGAGATCAGAATCGAATTAAGAGCCAAACCAGAAAAGTGCCCTTCAATCTTCTCATGTTCAGATTGCTCTGAGGAGGAAACCTGATCTTAATGACGAGCATGGAAGAATACTTACTTACGTAGGAGCGGCGGCGGCCTGGGCGTTTTGTAACCCTCAACGCTTCAAGTTTCGGTTCGAAAGACTGAGATATGTACACAGTCCACACCAAGACCAAGTGTAGTGTGTAGTGTATACACACTAACTAACCCCATCAACCACAACCAAAAAAAAGAAAAGAAAAAAAAAGAAGAAGAAAAAGCGTCACCTGAGCGATTCGAACACTCGCGCACAAAGTGCAACCGCTTTGAAACATGTACCAGCAGGGCGCTTGAACGTGTATAGCAGGCGATCCCGTTAACCACTCCGGCAAAGTGACGATGGTCGATCATTGATCAACTTTGGAGGGGAAGAGAAGGTCACGCACTAACCAATCGGGACCCCACCGTGTGCGCTACTGTGACATTTGGGTGAGATGAGTATGTATGTGTGTGTGTAGTAGGTACAGCCCCAAGATTCGAGGGATGTATGTTGTATGTACCCTGTCCGACTGACAACGTACGTATCCATATCGGCCCGTCAGCCGTCAGCCGTCGGCGGTCGAACTGAAGAGAAGTCGATGATCAATTTCATCCATGAAGGGCGCGCTCTTCGGCCGCAATGCCCGCTACTTTTCGCTTTCACCCATCACCAAGTATGTAATAACTAATTCAATCACAACAACATATCTTTCATGACGATCTGAACATTCCAACAACATATTCTCGGTCTCGGCCTGAGAGTTGCACCGAGCTATACGATGCCTCAAGTGGTCGGTCTGTTACAGAAGCAAGCAAAAGCAAAGAATTCCTTGGATGTAACAAGCCTCAGTGTTCATGTTCATGTACAAAGGGCAATCAGTAAGCTTGTAGCAAACGCACTAATGTCGATTTACATCATGTGACACATATATAATGGCATGTGACCAACGTGTAGCGTCTTTATTAGTTGGTAAGTAAGGCCTTTCTATAGAAGAGAACTTGTTACAACTATGCTTTTGTTCATTCAACGCCATCATATCTGTTGTCAGACGTACTGCCTTTGTTTTACAATCATTTACATAGTTACACGCTAATTTGTCCTTGTGGCCGACAATATTTGTTTAACTCTATACTTTCAAAATGTCCAGGATAATCCATATGTTTCATGCTCAAACCCATAGCCCCGTGGTTCAACAAGATGCAAAGGATGGATTGAGTTTTGTCGTGAAGAAGTTTCTGGATGTTTTGTTAAACATCAACCTTCTTTTTCTTTCCTGGAGGTAAGTTACACAACCAATGTAACCAAACACCAATTTATTGTACAGGTCACACAATCATTCTCATACCTCATTAAAGTATCACACATTACGAGGCTTCAACCATAGCAGCTCAATGGTCATGATATTACATGTGTTGAAAAAGAATGACTGAGCATGGAGTTATGGAATGGGGGACACAAATTTCTGATGGAGGGCCAAGTGAGAAACACAAACGAGGGCTGGATGTTACAAACCAATGGATAACATTTGCACATCCAGTATACATCCAGTATAACAATGCTGGTACATAACTTTGGAGGCCAAACATACAACAAGATGCAAAAAGATCAACTTTCACACCAGGACCCATAACCAGAGTGCTATCAATTGAATCAAGGGATAAGTCATAACTGATTAAAGTAGAGGGAAAACAAGATTGGACATGATCAGCAATAGGGATGTAAATCCCAGGGATTGAGAATTTATCTCCCATATGCAACAGAGAATCAATAATTTCTGGACACAAAAGCTGAGAGCTGAGAAAAGATCTAAAGGATTCAGAGTATGTACACCAGTGAAACATGAAACAACATATGATTCAAATGAGTATATAGTGCAGAGAAGGATAGAAAAATTGACAGTGTCCTCACTGATAATGCAGATGGTATGTATCTGTTGACTCTGGTGCAATGAACATGCACTCCACATCACCTTAAATACTGGCAAAAGCCTGGCAAAAATAGAAGTGAGAATGCAAAAAATCGAATTGCCAATCAGCTGGACTAGATTGCCATCAGAGAAAGAGACAGAACAGGTAGAGGGAAAAGGGACATTGCAATAAGTTAGAGACAAAATACAGAAAAAAAGGGGGGCATGTGGATACCGAACAGAGACATATGATCACAGTGGATTCACGTTGATAGCTGCTGCGAGGGAAGAACTCGGACTCGGACTAAAAGTTGGCACAGCTTATCTGAAAGGTCGAACAACGAATAAGGAAACGACGGGAAATAAATGGAAAGGATGGAAATGAACACTCGGCAAAAAAACGGCCCGGGCGGATCAACGGTCCGGAAAACGTGACTTTTCAACCGAATCAACCTTGTAGCGGGGATGATCGCAGTCCTAGTCAAGAGTCGGATCTCAGAACACGTAGTAGTATGAATCAAACAACCAATACCAATAAATCATCTACTTCTACTTCTACTTCTACTTCTACTTCTACTTCGATGCAATGCACACTCATGCCTCAAACATATACTGCTGCTGCTACTATATACAACTCCAGAATCCACAATCCACAATCCACGATCCAGAATCACAGACAGTCAGACATAGTCCCATATATATCGATACATCGAAACAAACACTCCCGATTCCCCCTTCCCTTCTAGGTCCAACTTCCCCATACGGACAAAAGGGCCCGTGTATTATGTATGTATGTAGACCCTGTCACTTGTCACCATCCTCGTTTCCACCCAAAACCCAAACCCCAAAAAAATCCTCAAAAACACACCGTCACCTGAGCGATTCGAACACTCGCGGGCAAAGCCCAACCGCTCTCGTACAATCCTGTTGTTCTGTGCTGTGGATCATAGCAGGCGATCCCGTTAACCACTCCGGCAAAGTGACGACAGTTATGAGTGGGAGTTGCTTGCATGCGTACGTAATTGCCAGATTAGGGCAGTAAGGATGTCACGCCACTCGGCCCGATGAATGATAAAAATTCCGTCACCTGAGCGATTCGAACACTCGCGGGCAAAGCCCAACCGCTTAGCAGGCGATCCCGTTAACCACTCCGGCAAAGTGACTTGCGGAGCATTCCTAAGCGCCAGTAGTCTAAGCGTGTGTCGATGATACAGGGATGAACATTACTCGTTATACGATAACTATAAATTTTCTACGCCGTCGTCTCCTGTTCAATAAACTCGCGCATGTACGCCACGAGCTTGTCCACCCACTCCTCAGTGACAGCATTATAAAGCGACGCCCTCATCCCCCCGACAGATCTACAACAAAACAAATCAGGCCAACGAAAACACACACAAAACGCGCCACACGCACCGATGGCCTTTGAGCCCCTTGAGCCCCCTCTGCTCCGCGCCGTCCAAAAACCTCTTCTCCGCGCCGTCGCCACACACGCCAAACGTCACATTCATCCAGCTGCCCTGGCCCCTCCTCACCTTGGGCCTAAACACGCCCCTCCGCTCGCCCTCCCACAGCACCGCATAAACGCTGTCCATCTTCCTCCTGTTCACCTCCTCGCACCCCTGGACGCCGCCAAGCGCCGCCATGCGCTCCAGCACGAGCCCCACGACGTACACCGCAAACACGCTGGGCGTGTTGGGCATGGAGTCCTGTGCGGCGTACGGGGCGTACGCAAGGGACACGGGGACGGGGTAGCCGCCGAAGGGCAGGGCGGCGTCGACGTCGACGATGCAGTCTTTACGGACGATGACGATGCTGGTGCCGGCGGGGCCGAGGTTCTTTTGTGCGCCGGCGAATATGACGGCGTGGTCTGCGAGGCGGGGGATGGGGCGGCTCATGAACGAGGAGGAGTAGTCTGCGACGAGGGGGAGGAGGGGCTCGGTGGGGAGGAGGTGGAATGGGAAGGCGTCGGGGCCGTCTGTGTGGGAGAACTGGGTGCCCGAGACAGTCTCGTTCTCGCAGTAGTAGATGAGGACGGGGTTGGGGGAGAAGGAGTAGGCGGTGTGCGGCGGGAGGCCGTCGAATGATTTGTGGTCTGCAGAGTGGGCGCGGGAGTCTGCGGCGATGCGGACGGTGGCGCCGTGGGCGAGGCGCGTGGCTTCGGTGTACGAGGCTTGGGACCATGTGCCGCTGAGGACGTAGTCGAGCACGCGGTCTTTTTCGTCCATGGCAGGATGGAGCAGGCGGTGGCGCGCGAGGAGGTTGAGCACGACGGCCGAGAACTGGGCCGTCCCCCCGCCCTGCATGAAGAGGATCTCGTGGGTCGGGGGCACGTCGAGCTGCTCGCGGATGAGCTGGGCGGTGTGTCTGATGTACGCGTTGAACTCTGCGGAGCGATGCGAGATTTCGGCGATGCCGATGCCTGTGTTGTTGAAGTTGAGCAGGCCCTGTGCGGCCTCGACGAGCACAGACTCGGGCAGCGCAGACGGCCCCGCTCCAAAGTTGGCCAGCCGGTTTGCTGCCATCGACGCAGGAGTCAAAAAAGTCACGGTCACGGGTAACATTGGAAATACATTTCTGGGATATTCTATACGAGTACAACTACTAGATGTATGGAAACAGAGATTGAGAGATATTGCGTGCGATGTGAGAATGCAGAGATGCGACGAAAGCTTGAGTACAGATACAGACGGGCAGCGAAGCCGGGAACGAAGGCTGAGGATGCGAACGAAGGCTGGAGACGAAGGCTGGAGACGAAGGCTGGAGAATGCAAACAAAGGCTGGAGGATGCGAACGAAGGCTAAGAATGCGATGGAACAACGAAGGCTGATAATGTGAGATCAATGGGTTTGCAAATGCGAACAATGCGGCTGCAAATGCGATCAACGGGGTGCAAATGCAAACTCGTCGTCGCAGAGCACAGGCATGAGATTGTGGAAGCGCACCCGCGACGGGACAAAGCGCGACGGGGGGGTGGTTGGACGCGACGGGGGGGTGCTGGGACACGGCGGCGGTGTCTGGACGAGATCCGGCACAGGGCGACGGGGATCTGGGATCTGTGAGAGATCGGCAATGTCGGCGAGGGCGCTGCTGGGTGTGGCGTCGAGCGCGGCCAGCCACGGCAGCGCGTCGAACGGATGGTCTGGCAATGGGCCACGCACGGCCGGGCGGCGGCGGCTCGAGTACGGCTTTGTGCGGCGGCGCGTCGACGTCGGGCACGCGCGCCGGGGCTTCGGCAGGTCGGCAGGCGCGACGAGCAGCGGGCGGGGGGCGACGATGGCAGGCATTTGCGGGCGCTGCGGGCGAGTGTCCTTCTTATATCATCGCCCGAGACAAGGCCAAAAATGGTCACGCCCACAATGCAATCATTTGCCTCCGAGTCTCGGCTCCCATTGTTCTTTTTCTCATTCAACTCCCCCTTCAGGACCATCATTGCCTCAAGTGAAAACAATACAAAATTCAAGTCCTGACTCGGCGTCGTCTGCCCCATATGTAGCACAATTATGCAGACATTTCCTCAAAACAAGTCATCAATGTACTATCGCGAGCCATGCCAGCACTTGATTAATATCACATACTAATACCGCCCCAATCTCTCCGGGGCCGCGTATGTAGCACATCCACAACAGTTCCCACATCGAGAACCGAGGCGGTACACTCGCGCTGCGGATCTGACTCGGGGTTTATTCTCCATCTCCATCTCCAATACATCTAAAGAACATCAAACATCCCAATGAATCAATCAATGTTTCACGTCTAATCATGTAGGAGCCGTAAAGTCGGCGCATGCTATGCTACGCTATGCTATACCACCTGCACACATCAAGATCAAAAATTCCAAACCCCCAGAACGTACGTACGCCATTCATCATACATCATGCGCTCCTCATCTATGTACGTATGTTTCAGAACGCAGTAGGTCCTCTAGCTTTCCATTCCTCGATGGTGTGTATACATACATACATAGATAACACCCCCCACGGGTAGCTTTCTTTTTCTTATCATCTCAGTGTGTGTGACGACGACGAGTTTCGGGGTTCTCCCATGTATATCTCGGAAGTTTTGCGTTTACATTCCTTGATGGTGTGTATACATAAGTACACCTCAGGTGCGGCGGTTCACGCCGATAGTTATGTACGATATGAGATAGAATGCATTTCCATGGGGTAACGGAACTCGTCGCTTATCACCAACACCTCATCTGCAGACGAAACCCAAACAAAAGCAAAGACTTTTAATTTTGCCAAACTAAAAAAAAAACAACTATGTAGATGATGCATGCAAATGGGGGTGAGGGGGGGGGCGTTGATACAAATGATGTATTGGAAGATCGGATAACCAACAAACGACAACAAGAAACGAAAGAGAGCGCCCGTCCCAACCATCTAGTCAATCTCCTCCATTGCTGACGTAGACGCCGCCTCAGCCGCCGGTGTTTCAGTGACGATGGGCTCAGCAGCAGTCTCCTCGTCCTCATCGACATCAAGTCCCAGACTAGTCGAATCATCAATCAATCAATCAGCAAGCACAGTGAAAAAGAAAAAGCAAGACGTACGCAATCATACGGTGGATGCGCTTAGCGAATGATGTGGGCTCGTCGAGGACGAAGCCAGAGGTGAGCAGGGCAGTCTCAAAGAGGAGGAAGGTAAGGTCCCGCACGGACTTGTCGGCCTTGTCCTCTGCAACCTTCCGCTTGAGCTCCTTGACGATAGCGTTGCTGGGGTTGAGCTCAAGTGTCTTCTTCGATGCCATGTATGACGACATCGACGAATCACGGAGGGCCTGTGCTTTCATTATACGCTCCTACACACAAATCATTCAGCACCAATATCTACTTGAGGAGGAAAGAGCCAACGCACCATGTTAGACGACCAACCAAACTGGCCAGTGACGAGCACGCAAGGCGAGTCGACGATACGGTTGGAGATGACGACCTTCTCGACCTTGTCACCGAGCGCTTCCTTCACGACAGTGCACAGATCAGTGAACGCAGTGACCTCGGCCTCACGAGCTGCCTTCTCCTCATCAGTCTCCTCGAGCTCGAGACCCTCCTTCGACACGCAGACGAGCTTCTTGCCCTCAAACTCCTTGAGCTGGGTGATGGCGTACTCATCAATAGGGTCAACGAGGAGCAGGACTTCGAAACCCTTCTTCTTGAGCACCTCAAGGAAGGGAGAGTCGCGCGTGGCAGCGAGGGACTCGCCGGTGAGGTAGTAGATGGTCTTTTGGACCTCGGGCATGCGGGTGATGTAGTCTACAGAGACGTCAGTCGATGTTTACGATTGAGAGACGCGAGACGTCGTACCCTTCAACGAGACCTGCTCCTCGGTGGACTTGGTAGAGTAGAAACGAAGGAACTCGGCGAGCTTGGAGCGGTTCTGGGCATCCTCGTGAATACCAAGCTTGATGTTCTTGCCAAACGCCTCGTAGAACTTGGCAAAGTTGTCCTTGTCCTCCGCAATCTCACTGATGAGATCCATAGTCTTCTTGACAATGTTCTTGCGGATGACCTTGAGGATCTTGTTCTGCTGGAGGGTCTCACGGGAGATGTTGAGGGGCAGATCCTCAGAGTCGACGATACCCTTGACAAAGTTGAGGTACTCGGGGATGAGATCCTCGCAGTCGTCCATGATGAAGACGCGGCGGACGTAGAGCTTGATGTTGTTACGCTTCTTCTTGGACTCGAAGAGGTCAAAGGGAGCGCTGATCACGATGGATTAGGATCGGTATAACTGCAACAAGCAAAGAAGACGTACCGCTTGGGGATGAAGAGGATGGCCTTGAACTCGAGCTGACCCTCAACGGAGAAGTGCTTGACGGCAAGATGGTCTTCCCAGTCATTAGTCAAGCTCTTGTAGAACGACCCATACTCCTCAGTAGTAATGTCGTTCGGGTTGCGTGTCCAGATAGGCTTGGTCTTGTTGAGCTCCTCGTTGGTGGTCTCCTGCTCCTTGATCTTCTTGGTCTTCTTCTCCTTGGGCTTCTCATCCTCATCTTCGACCTCCTCAATCTTGGGCTTGTCGCCCTCAGTCTCCTCAGTTTCGGCCTCGGCCTCTTCATCCTCGACCTCCTGATCATCAACCATGTCAGATGAGTACAAAAGATATCAACAAGAGACAAACCTTTTCAACCTCCTTGGTCACCGCCAACTGAATGGGGTAGGAAATGAACTCGGAGTGCTTCTTGACAATCTCCTTAATCTTCTTCTCCTCAAGGTACTCGAGCTGATCCTCCTTGAGGTACAGCTTGATCTCAGTACCACGGCCGAGAGGAGGGTTGACAGAGTCGGGGGTGATGGTGAAAGTACCACCGGCCGCAGATTCCCAAATGTACTGCTCGTCATCGTTGTGCTTGGAGATAACCTGGACACGCTCGGCGACGAGGTATGCAGAGTAGAAACCGACACCGAATTGACCGATCATGGAGATGTCAGCACCGGAGCTGAGTGCCTCCATGAAGCCCTAAGACACAAACATCGAATGTCAGTTCATACATACGAGATAGTGTGGCGAAGATGAACTGAACTGACCTTGGTACCGGACTTGGCGATGGTACCGAGGTTGTTGACCATGTCGGCCTTGGTCATACCAATACCGGTATCACGGATGGAGAGGATCTTGTTCTCCTTGTCGGGAACGATACGGATGAAGAGCTCCTTGCCGGACTCGAGGACAGTTGGGTCGGTCAAAGACGCGTAGCGGATTTTGTCGAGGGCATCAGAGCCGTTGGAGATGAGCTCACGAAGGAAGATCTCCTTGTTAGAGTAGAAAGTGTCTGTGACGATGATCAGATCATGAATGTGGGGAAGAACATAAAAGGCTACGCACTGATAATGAGGTCGAGCAGTTGGCTGATCTCAGCCTGGAATCCGAAGCTCTCAGTCGCCATTGGTCTGGATACAAACGATCAAGTAGAGGTCAACAGACAAAAACGGAGGGACTGACAGTTTTTTTTTAGAGTGGAGGGTATGTGAAGGGTGAAAAGATCAACTTGGGGAGTAAGCGCGCGTCCCAATTCTCTTATGTACACCAAAATTTTAGTTCTCGAAGAATCCGAAACTTGCCTTTTTCGGTGTTGTGGCGATGGCCGTCGAACCTTCGAGAATATATGCCAAAAACAATAATTCCAACCACTTCTTGCTGTTGATCCTTGATTTATCATCAGTGACATATCCGAGTCGGTGCTCTTCGTGATGGATATGTTTTCTTCTGTGGAGAGCTGATACTCTCTCATTCGTTTCACGAGGTTCAGCTACTTACTACTTCACTTGACCGATCGGGTTGAACGTTTATATTGATCGGGCGCCGGTATTTTTTTAGCAGTTTTCGGCAGTTTTCAAGCATGTATTTGCAAGTAAATCAAGGGCTGCCAGCCATGATTCATGTCGAATCGAATGCACTGGGACGCGTTGTATCCACGGCGAACTCGTTGATTCTATGGTGTTTTTTTGTCTTGGTGAAGTACGCCAATCACACTTCCTTTCTTATTTGGTACTCTATGAAGTGTAAACCTCACCACCTGATGAACTGTATACTCTTTGAAAACAAAGAAAGTCGGCTTTGGATTGAGGGACAGGGCAAGGCAAGTTAATGGACTAAGTCATACATGTGCGCATATGAATTGGCGCAAGAAAGAAAATGGGGTTGAAAAGATATCTTCCTTCACGTTCGACGTTCGAATTTTGATACATGTGCGCATATGAATTGGCGCAAGAAAGAAAATGGGGTTGAAAGGATATCTTCGTTCACGTTCGACGTTCGAATTTTGTAGGTCCAAAGACTACTAAATGGTATCTCCAATTACAGACATCGTGACGTCGTCCTTCCCGCTCTTCCTTTCGTCATGGTCAGGAACATAATGAACGTTATAGTTGTAACTAAGACGGACACTACAGAAAGAATCCAATTTTGGTTCACGCTTTAGCGCCTTCAGTCAAGCATCATGCCCACCCCCCCATTTCCTGAATTCTCGATATCATCGAGTTGTCTTTTCCTTCATATGCACTACATCTTTTTCCGAACAGACGCTTACTTCTTCACTTCGGACATATACACGACACAATCAAAGTCCATTGATTTCCGTTTGTTTCTCTGTTCCTGGTGTGCTACGGCATCAGACCAGGCTCTCTTCTTCATCTCGGACACATACATATACCCTTCCAATGATACATGATTTACTACTCACGAGATTTCTACGGACAGATACACGCGGGCACAATCACTTTATCAACTTTTGATCTGCTAAAAAAAACCGCCAATGTACCATTGCTATGCTCAATTCGGATGGCATTTAGTGCATTGGTGGTTGACAAATATATGATGGCTGGGTTGGGACTAGGCTGTAACAGCCCTCCCGAGAAGTCCCAGCCGAGTTTTCGAGTATTCTTGTCGTCCGAGTTCAGATATTGGCTGTGAATAATGCATCTTGCAGTGGGTCGATGAGAGTTGTAGCTGCAACTGAGCCTTCTGGACGTAAGTGTATCGTCACTTTGATCATTATTTGCTTCTAAACCTCCGTTGGCCACAACTCGTCGATGAGCTAATGAACTGTTGGGAGATATCTACTTGCCGAGCATGCGAAAGGGCGAAAATTGGTCAACTTGGGTCATTCAAGGCCGTTGATTTCAACGAGATTGCTAATTATAATTTAGGGCAAGAGCGCCGAAGAGAACTTGGTAATACTACCTTCTCAAATTGAAGCATTTTGGTTTCTGTGTTGTCGCATCCATGTACATAATCACCATCTAACAAGTGCAACCCTGAAGTCATGCACCAGAGATCCGTGTCCTTGAAAGAAAACAAGATCGATATATGCAAATAGACACGTAGGGTATGACTGCCATATCGTTCCTTCACCCATGAAATACAAGAAAAATAAATCAAGATTTACTTCCGCATCGCAGCAACGAGGCGGTAGAGACCACTAATTCTTGTCCGCCACCCATCAGCATACACGAAGCGGATGAGACCACTGGCAAATTCCCTGAGAATAACAGTCAATTCGTTTCCAAAAGGGCGAGAATATGATATGAGAGCATACCAGCTCTGGTAGAGAGATCGAACAGGATAGTCGAGAACCTTGGGAATAGATGTCTGCATGATTGCAGGCCATCTATCTGTCATTATCGCCTTGACATTGGTGAGAGATCGTAAACCCTCTGGACCACCTTGGAAAAAGCACTTAAATCACAATGGTTGGTCGGAAGGAACAATCACTTACCAAATCGTCCGTATCCGCTGCGTTTGGCGCCTCCAAATGGTAGATCTTGACTAAAAAACCGAGTCATCGGATGAATGAAAGAAAAAGTTCATGGAATGACTCTTACTTGACCTAGAAGAATGTTAGTTTTAGAAATTTCAACAAGGTCAGAAGAGATCTTACATAGAACACTCCAAAATCGTTGATAGAGACCATGCCACATTCAAGTTTTTTCGCTACTTCGAGAGCTTGTCGCTGATCAGGACCAAAGACACTAGCTCCAAGACCGTACCGGGTCCCATTCGCAATTTCAATCGCCTCGTCGACGGTTTCATAGGTCATCAGGACAGCAACTGGAGCGAACACTGATCATTCGTAGTCAATTTCAATATTCAGAGATCCAGAAGCATGAGTGTTACTTACACTCCTGTTTAGCGATTTCCATTCCAGTATCCACGGGACCCACAAGAGTTGGCGAGAAGTAAGCGCCGTTTTCCATGTATGCATGGTTATACGGAGTTCCATTTAGGACATGCGCACCCTCCTCGCCGGCATCTTGTATGATCCTTTCTAGGCCTCGGAACCTTTCGCTAGAGATCATGGAACCACAGTCAACGGTGGAAACATAACCTTCGGGCGAGGGCGCTAGAACCGAACCGACTCTGAGTCTGCTGATACGCTCGTTGAAGATGGCATGCAATTCGTCATATTGACTCGAATGTACAAGCATTCTTTCAATGCCAATGCAGTTTTGTCCTGCATTCTGGCTGAGATAGGTAGTCAGAGAGTTTGTGCTCTAAAGGAATCAAGGATCCTACTCACAAAATTCCGCGCATCCATAAGCTAGCCCATTGGTTGAGATTAGTGCCAGGAAGAACGATCGCTGGGTCCTTGCCTCCAAGCTCCAGGGTGACAGGAGTCAGATGTTCTGTCGCCGCTATAGCAACCTGTAACACTATTACAACGGAAATCACCCAAACAGACTTAACGACTGACCTTGCGCCCAACTTCCTCAGAGCCAATGAATGTGATGTGTTTGATTATCGGCGACTTGGTTAGAGCCTCAGCCTGCTCAGGCCAACAACATACAACCTGAACAAGTTCCTCGTCATGGCCACAAGTACGAAGGCATGACTTAATGATGTCAACAAACCAACCGGTCGACCAAACAACGTTCTCAGAGCACTTGAGCACAATCGAGTTTCCAGCAAAGAGAGCGGCAAGGATTGGCGACCAGGCGTTATGCAGAGCTGAACTACAGTCAGAATAAGTCTGTAGAAAAAAGAAGACAAGAAAAGTACGATAGTTCCACGAAACGATAGCAGCAACAACACCCAATGGCTCATACACAACTTGGGAATGCTTATAGAACAATAGGAAATTGCTCGCCCTCGTTTCCGGCTGGAGCGCCTTCTCGCCATGTTTAAGCAGCCATTCCATTTTTGAACAGGTCGTCAGTATTTCTCCAAGTGCAGCATCAATAACTAGAAATACATGTCAACGACAGAATTCCAAAAACATCTAAGAAATGAACTGACGCGTCTTTCCGGAGTCCCGACAGGCAACCCTTGCACACAGATCCTGATTGTCCACTAACCACTTCAACAGACTTCTTACGACGCGTTTTCTCTGTGTAAATGTTGTATTGCGCCAGGTCTTCTGCGCTTTCTGGGCTGCGAGAATCTTTCCATGGATTTCTTCCTCGTTGTCAGCAATATACGTATGAATATGAAGGCCGGTAGCAGGATCAAAGCTCGTGATATACTTTCTTTGACTATCATTGGCAGCAGGCAATAGGTCGGGGTGATCCTCGTGTGACTCCAGGCGGGGATTTTCGATAGGAACCGATTCCCAGTCTGGATCTGCAGGCTATTGGGATATGGTAAGTTGTACATACAACAACCAACATGCAAGAACTACCTTCGGTATATCGAATGGAAACGGAACTGGGTCATTGTGCATTTTGTGATATCGCTGAATTACGAGCCATATTCCTATGGCGAAGAAGATCGTGAGGGGGTAGACAATGTCGATACCGTGCTGGTCGTCATCATCGGATATGTTAACGGGTATAAGAGGGTGAAGTATGAGAGAGAGAACAGCGTTCATGGTGCAGATGAGAGCACAATATCATCCACTGAATGCCTCAAGGTTTAGAATGAACAGACCAAAGGACGAACAACCACGCGGCGGTGACCAAAAGGGAGTTACGGTCACGTGATTCACAGTTGCCCGCAGAAGTAATATAAGCAAGTATGTACTAAAGTGACGTGGTCTCAAAGTAACGCGGTCTCGTGGGTCGCGATATCGTCAAGAGAAGTCTATTTATGCCGCCGGCAAGCCACAACACAGGGCTAAGAGGCGGGGGTAAAATGGCTAGTGTACTCTACACTGGTTTTGTATAATGGTATCGGTTGTAGTAGTGTACTTGTATTGTAACGTTGGACATTAGAACTTTCCTCGCAGAGTTTGACAACATCGTCAAGAGCACCCTGCTGCACACAGCTCACTCACTGAGTACTGAGTATCAGTATTAGTATTACGCCCAAGTATCTTAAAGTCTTTAAGCTTGTTAGCTTGAGGCTGATATATAGCAGTGTTCTGGGACCTTTCCTAATAGCTTGATAGGGTCTCGATCTCGGTAAATATCAGTCTTGGTATCAGTTTAGATGAAAATGAGCCTCCTTACTTGTAGTAATTCTAGTAGGTACAACAACCATCCCAACCTGAAATAAAATGACAAGAAGAGGGATTGACGCTTCTTCGCCGTCCTCTGAGTATGAGTGCAGCCTGAGGTAACAAAAGAAGTGAAGTTGTGACCAGTTGTTTCTTGAGCTCCCCGGTATTCAAGTTATTGATCGTCGGCAAACAAATGCGTCAGCCAATGAAATAAAGGGCTCGTCACACATTATTCTCACGCCACCCGTTTCGCACAAAAGGCTCACGGAAGTTGGTCCTTTCTTTCCTCGACTTCCCCAAGTTTCTCATATCCATCTCACATCCTTTTTACTTTAATCTCTCATTTCATCGTATGGTTTCTCCAATCTCTTTCGCTTCGCCTCTATGGCCTGGCGTGAAAGAATATCTGTATAGATAACGTCCTAGCTTTGTGGTCCCAATCAAGACACTCATTGTTAGTCATGTTATGTTAGTGCGTTTCTCCGCCTTTTCGTTCTATGGTGGTCGCTCATCATCCTCCCAACCTTCTGTGTGCTGCATTCCAACTCATGGCGAATACCACAATTTGGTCTCGACTGGCGAACCGATGTCACGTTCAGTTGTTTGCAACTTGCTCCCATTGGTTGGCTGTCTCTTGTTTGTTGCGATCGTCTTTGGCTGCCACTTCAGCATCGAAAAATTTTTCTCTTGGACCATGTGGTCTGACTCGGGGAAAGCTCCGAATGATCATTGCCATTGCAATTCGTCTCGCCAATTGTTACTCTCGTTTTCGGGCCTTCTTCTCTTAGCTTGGTGTGCCCTTGAAGACCCTCCTTAATGTACTCTGGATCACAAGTGACAGTCTCTCTAAAGAAGATTTTGTGCAGCCTATCTGTTATTTGTATTTGTTTAATCTCAATGATATCGTTTTTCCAAAGTTGTCTCACGGCCTGAACTGCTTTCACATCGCTGACCCTGGTCATACTCACTCATGTCGGATACAGGTACTCCCCCGGTCATCCCAGCCGACCTCCAACAATATGAGTACGTCGTCTTGCTGAAAATATCAGGATTTCGGTTCATTATATCGATAGTTCGTACGAAATCGATCCGAAATGGCAGGTCAAGTTCACCATCATCTGGACGTCGGCGCTAGCCCTCTTCGCCCTTATTACTCTTTCGTCTATTCTTCGTGGTCGTCGAAGGTGGATGGAGGAGTTATTTGGTATTACTGAGAATTGGCATGATAAGTCCACACGCGTTGGAGATGAAAAGAAAGAGTCCTACTTCGGCGGAGGACTTCTACCTCCACCGCGACCCAAACGTGTTGTCGTTGCAAGAATTCTCTCTACGATGGGTTCCGTCTTCTACTGGACGCCGCCTGGGATCGGGCTCAACGTCGGCCAAAGTACGTCTGCTCTAATCGAACACGCTTACGTCTAACTGTTGTGCAGTGATACTAATAGCAGGCTATGCCGCTGTTGTCGTAGTGTGTATTTGCACGTCTGCCGAACTCGTGACAAATCCCAACCGCGCAGGCTTTCTTGTCCTTGCACAGCTTACACCGGTCTTCCTTTTCTCGTCGAAAAATACGGCCCTTTCGCTGCTCCTTCCTTCGTTCTTTGCGTACACCCGTCTCAACGTCCTGCATCGTTGGGCAAGCCGCACTCTGTTCCTCGCAGCCCTCTTGCATGGCTCGTTGTGGATCAACAATCATCTCGTGTGGGATATCCAGATTTTGGGACAGCAAAAGGAAACGAGTGGGGTGGCTGCCTTCGGCCTGTTGTGTGCTATTGTGCTTACAAGCTTGAGACCTGTAAGGGCGTGGGCGTGGGGAATATTCTACTGGGTTCAGTGGGTCCATCCTGTTTTATCGTAGAGAATCCATTTGATATCTCACAAACAGCTTCTTGGCGGTGCCTGCATTCTTCATTACAGTGTGTTACCACACTATCTATGCCCCACCGTGGATCTTCCCGCCTATCGCAATATACGCTTTCGACCTTTTGATGCGCGTTGGAAGGTTCAGGCTTAAGGATGCCAGGTTGGTCCCCGTAGATGATGAGATGACGATCGTACGTTTCTCCTGTCATTTTCCTCTGCTTCATACTCATTTGGAGACACAGATACACATTCCGGATTGCGACGGTGGGTTCCAGGCGGGGCAACATCTTCGTCTACGTGTCTTTTTTGGAGGGAGGATGTTCGAATCCCATCCTCTTAGTATCATATCTGCGCCGTCTTCATCGTCTGGTTCCACAACTTGTCTTACTGCTGCCGACATGGATGCGTACTATCGATCCGACTTCAACTCTTTGATCATCCAGGCCAGCGCTAATGAATCCGGAACTGTTCAGGGGCCAGGTATACTCCTTGGTGCACGTGCGGTTGGAGACTGGACCAAAGCGCTCAACGAGTATGCTCGCGATTGGATCCGGGAGTCGGCTGTCATTGTCAATGATGAGGACGAGAACGTAACCGGAGCTCCATCGATGACGAAGGTGCGGAAGGTGATGCCGATGAGTGTACCAGTCCATGTGCTGTTTGATGGTCCGTATGGCGGATGCTCCATTGACCTGTGGACGTTTGATCGCGTATTGCTTGTGGCGGGCGGGAGTGGGGCGACGTTTGCGATTGGGTGTATGGATGCGCTTGTTGCGTTGTGTGCGAGACCGCCACCCACAAGTCTTCATGCGCCGAGAACGAGGAAGATTCATTTTGTGTGGTGTATGCGGTCATTTGGTGGGTTGCTCCTTATCCGGCATTTCAAGCTGCCTAAATTCTTAACATTGGTATAATTTGTCAGGCTACTTGAATTGGTTCGCGCCTCTTCTGCGTGCCATTGCACGTACTGCGGCCGCAGCGTCCGTACGTCTCACAATGACGGCTTACGTGACGTGTATGTGTTCACCAGAGGAAGTCGACGTCCCGGGGCTGGTGGTGCGTATTGGAGGTCGTCCAGACGTCTCGCGGTTAGTACGTGGTGTCGCCGTTGGTCACATCGGGACAACAACCAGAGGCAGTGAGGAGGATCTATGTACATGTGGCTGCGTTGATGAGGCGCTCAAAGCGCAGGAAGAGGATGAGGATGAGGAGAGTTTGGGGGGCGATGTGGAGAAGGGGAAAGGAGTTGTGAGGGGAGAGAAACAAGAGTCAGTGGGAGTGTGTGCGAGTGGGCCAGAGACCATGATCAGGGAGGCGACGAATGCTGTTGCGGGATATGCGGTGGAAGGACGGGAAGTTGGGTTCCATGCCGAGGTGTTTGCGATGTGAACTGGATTTATGCAAATGTAACTGTAATTGTACTCATGACAATCGGAAAGACTTATGTTCACCAGCCTTGTTTCTGGGTGAGCCATAATAATATCTTGTATCTTGTGGCGTTTGTGCATCATCAGTCTCAACTCTTGACTGGACCATGGGATAAGTTACCAACAGAAGGAGCGATCTTCCTGTGTTTGAACTCAAGTTTGACATGACAGAGTAAACAGTATCGAGATTTATGGGAGGACAGATACTGATGGCAATTGTAGACGAACAAAGGGACCAGTACTCGAAATGATTTTTACTAGAGAGACTTGCAGCAGTGAGTGATTTAACGTATCAAATAACAGCATGGTCGTAACGCGGTTCTATAAAAACAAAAGAGCAATGATACATGGTTCGACCACATCCTGCCTAATCCCTCATCTGAATGTTATCTTTGAGACAGCTTTTTCTGACCAAGAGGACAATTACTCAGAAGGAATTCCAAGTCGGAGAGCGAATACTGTGCCTTCTTTCTTGGAGAATCAGATTTGACATTTGATGCATATAATACAGGTCAATCAATGATGATCAGTAATTATCCGAAGTATCTGCGTTCATAATTAAATTTCTCGTTTGCTCGCTTCGAGGAAGTATGCGGTAATTGTAAGAACAGGGGTGACTATCAAAGAGTGTTTGAGAACAGCGGAGTTAGACAAATGAACTCAGGAAGGTCACTGTACCTTATCGTTCATACAAAGAATTGATAATAATTACCTGCGTCCAAAGCCAAAGGGACCGTTGGGATGCGGTTCGTGGCTGCCGTCTGGTAGGGGAAGTTACCGTGAACGATTGAAGATATGAGGGTTGGAATAGGATTTCTCATCAAGTGATATCGCTCTGAAGGGAAAATCAAGCTACAAAGATTTGACATCTTTCGTAGTATTATCATACCTGGTGTTGACAATAATGATGGAACCCTTGGGGATGAGCATTCCGCGGTAGACGTCATCCTCTAAAGAACGATGTGGTACACCTGGTACGGGCTAGATCAGACAATTGTGTCACAGGAAAGAAAAAAGTCAATTTGCGTGCCCATTGGCAAACCATTGCTCCATCTATGAAGGCAGGATTGAGTAAACAACTCGGAATCGCCTAAGAAAGCACACCTTAATGTTTCCTGAAGTATACACTCAACGTAAGGTAACGAATCTCGATCAGAGAAGTCAGGAAGACGTCCAGGTCCAACAAACCTATCAACCTCTTCTTGCGCTTTGCGTTGGCACTCTGGATATAAAACCATTGACAACAAGAAAGAGGATAACGTGGCCCAGGTCTAGTCAACTCGGATTTTAGTCACATACCATGAAAAGTATTCCAGCTTACCGTTTCAGAACCTGCACAATACAGCACTGCTGCCGCTCCCTTGATATCGAGGAGAATATCATGTCACTCTCACGAAATGGGAAAAAATCAACGGGTGTGCTCCCGGGCGGTCCAGCATTTATCATTGCTTCACTGACCCCTTCCATACCCAAATGGATCATCGTCCGAAACGATCCGATATCCAGAGGCAACTCTGATGATAATGGCAGTAGTAAATCTTCGATAGAAATTCTGAGTCAAAATTCCTGGAAGACCAATTGGAAAGGAAAAGAAAAGTTACCGTGGTAAAGCTTTATCAACGCTAGTGGCATTTGATAACGAAGATTGTAGAAGGACGCGTGCTTCTTGAATTTGTATCGGCCGATAAGTCGAAGCCTTACTCAACTCGAGATGTTCTTGGAACATTTTCTTCAATTTGTGAAACCTTTTGCCATATGGTGTCAAGGTGATGCTTCTGACCCAGCCCACACTGTGATTTCATCAGTAATGGTTATTTAGAGATCTAATCAACGTACAGCTCGTACACAACAAAGCGGGGCTTGTCGCTATAGTTTGCGCCTGGCTTGTCAAGGAGGTTTACAGCAGCCTCGATGCTGTTCAGTACGATCATCGGTTGGCCGAAGACTTCCAGATATATAACAATTTCCAGCTGTCAGGAAGCTGTTACGAGATCATTAAAAGAGGATGAAGCTGAGTTACTTCTTCATCTTCTCTCTATCCAGATGATACAGATATCAATGTTCATCGCTCTACTCGTTCTTGGTCTTCCATTGTTACTCCTGGCGATCAAGAAACCTCGACGACAAATACCTCTGCCGCCCGGTCCTCATGCTGATCCCCTTATAGGTCATCTACGAAAAATCACACAGAAAAGCTTACCCGATACCTTCTATGAGTTGGGGAAGATGGTGACACTGCCAGAGCCCGCCGCCACCGCCACATGACCATGTGTTGAATCTGTATTACGTAAGAACCAATGCATCAATTTATGGTAATGGATCTCAGGATAATTCTTGGATCTAAGTGCTTAGTTGTGGTCATGCAAGAACATCAAGATGTCAGCACAACGGGGTTAGAGAGTTTAAAATTATTTTAGGTCGTGAGATTGCCACCATCAGAAGACTTCTTCCGCCGCAAACAGATCGGCTTTTCGTGCACTTATCTATCACACATGGGCCGCCCTACGCCCAAGGCCCTCTAATCTTTATGCAGGAAGTCTTTCTGATTAGGATGACAGCATGAATTCGACGATGTACGGCAAGATAAGCTCTTCGAGTCAGATTATTCAATTTTTTGACGATTATACTCTAAGTACTGCATGTGGCCGTGACATGCAGAACAGAAATGCTGAAGGCGCGAATGGAAATGACCACGGGGTATAAAGAGACAAAAATGCTGGTCTTAAGTACATGCAAAATAAGTGGTGAAGTAAAAATGAAAAGAACTTGCGAAGTTCGAGATGTGCGGAATTTGGCTCTGTATGTAGAGAAAGAAAAAAAGAAGGGGCTCAGGCGTCAAGTGAGTTGATGAAATGAATGTTCAGTCATGATCCAGTATTATGACCTGGGTCTGGATGAGAAAAGAAATATTACAAAAACGAGGAGGAGCAGAAAGAGGGAGAAAGAGGAGTTGAAAAATGATCAAAAGGGGTGCCTCCCTCGCCCGAAGAATTATAGGTTATAGTTTATGTTGCAATAGAGCTCTCCATACCTTTCAAGCTGCTCGTAGAGTTTCGTTTGAGTCCCAGACCGAGCTTTTTCAGACTAGCCAAACTACTTTTGGTCTTCTTGTGCGCCTTGGCGCTACTCGCCGCCGAATCCGAGGATGCAGCATCCGAAGCCACGTCCTCACTGCTGCCAACTCGAGCCTTGTCTTCCTTTTCTTCGGGCTTGGCGATCCCAACGACTCCTCCACCTCCAACGAGCCGGACAGTATTATCCGGTTCACCACCCTCCTGGGTAATAGCTGCTGCTGCAGGCTTCTTTTCATCATCTAAGCTTGGCTCTTGTATTGGTGTCGCAGACGAAGCCGACGCCTTCGCCGACCCGGGCGACAATGGCGCGATAGGTCTCGTGTACAACGACGGCGCCGAATCAGCAAGTAGATCAGGAACGTTAGTTTGGACATGTGACGCTGGTGGAGACGTTGGCCGCTCATCTGTATCAGATAGTGATGTTTGCAGTTGTTGAGGGACGACCAAGGCAGATATAGATGTGTTGGAACTGGCGTTTGAGTTTGAGTGTTCGCGGGGTGATGGACGGCGAGAGACAAAATCGGAGACTTCGCGCCTACCGATGCTTCGTCCGGATTCTAGGTCTTCGTCGAAGGAGGATGGGAGGGATTCTGGTGGGGAATCGGGGAAAATGTCGCTTGGTTGGGGAAGTTCTACGGGGATGGGGACAGGAGGGCGGGTGACGGATATTGAAGGCAATGATGCAGAATGAGGCAGTTGTTCAAGCTCGGGAATTGAAGCAGGAGCGGGGATGGGTGCATCTCCATCTGTTAAAATGGGTATTCCGACATCGACACTCGATTCGTGTCTAATGTTAAGAACTTCAGGCTCCGGTTCCTGACGAAAAGTTGACGGAAAATTTGTAGATTGATGCATACTGACTTACCTTGGTCTCTTCTAAGGGTAGTAGGGAAATATCTGTTATCACCCCAGCGTCATGCCATCTCCTTAGACTCCGGTCTGCCCATGCCTCTAAAACGTTCCAACCTCTATATTCGCCAGTTAATCGCAAACCACTGTTACCAGTATCTCCACCACCATCGCCCTGTCCGCGTCCAGTCCCATCGTAAAAGTAGCTTTCGTAACCGAGGTCGTCTTCACTGTCATCGCTCGTATCACCGCTACCGATCTCAAAACCCTCCCCGCTCTCTAACTCCTCTGCAAAACTGGCGAGCCATTTTGCCCAGCCACCGGGACCATCACCTCTCCAAAGGACGACTTTGGTATCAAAATCACGCCCAAAAATAATGACTTGCCCCACAGAACCACTTTCATCGGGATTAAGGTCAACGCCAATGTAATTACCTACTTTATCAGCGATAAGAGGGATCCAACCACGTTGAGAATACTCCTTCCGGATCCAGCCTGGAGGAATGGACTGCATCGCTTCTCGTAATCGAGGATTAGCACCTGTCGCAGGATCTCCATCTACCTCTCTCCAAAATTTCCATTCCTGGAGAACGTCCTCGAGCGGGAGCAGTTTAAGACCGAAAAATAGACCCTCGGAGCAACCAGCAGCAGACTCGGCTTCTTGGCCATCGCAGCACAAATACGACTCACGAATTACGGGCGGCAACGCAAATCCGAACTGCATCTCTATTTGGGAAAGGTCAAGGGGCAGTATTCCGTAATTCAGAGTATCGCCGAGCTCAGGATATTCGCGGTGAAGCCAGGCGCGAATACGGTTCCACGAGCTTGCCAGTGGAGGGAAGGAAGATGTTGGAGAAAGAGAGGTGTGGTGACGGTCGTGGTGAGAGGGAAGCAATGACGCTGATGCAGGACGAGAACTGAGTCCAGCGCTTGGTTGCATGAGTGATGAACAGGGTAAAAATAAAAAAGGGCGCTTACAATGTATGAACATAGCCATATGAGCCTCTGCCTTGAGGTGGATATGTATAGACAGTATTCATGGAGGCTTCGAGGTCGGGAGTGTGGAGAGTGTCTGGATCGAAGGCGTCGGGGTGAGGGTGGCTAAATGTGGGGGACGAGGTGGGCAGCGAGAACGCCTCGTGCGTCGACGAGAGCGCCTGGCCCTTCCTTGAGTACTGAGACGAGTCTGCAGACGAGAAGAACGAGGAAAGCCAGCCCATGGCAGACGTGGCCAAAGTCCAATCAACTACCTGCCTCCTCGACCACCTCTTATGTAAGCACCTCCTCTCTCCTCCTCGTCCGTCAGTTGCGATCCAAATCGTGTATATAAATGTCATCCAATGTCTCAACCCCTCTGTAGTCCGTTGCTTCGTGCACTGTCATCCTGTCATCTGCTCTCTCTCGTTTCTAGCCTTTGTTACCGCAATATCAAACGATTATGTCGTCGACCTTGACATCCACTGTTCGTCGACCTTTCTTTTCGTCGTCTTCTATGGCTGACGGCTCCCCCTTTCTAACCTAGCTCGCCGCTTCAAGATACCGTCCCGTTCTTGCCGATTTCGAACTCTTGAAGCTTCTCGGCCAAGGCTACAGCGGCCTTGTCTATCTAGCTTTAGAAAAAGTTTCGAAGAGACCCGTGGCCCTCAAAGTCGTGAACAAAGGAAATGGTCATGATTCTAGGACACTTTCCGAACAAGAGATTCAGCGAAGTCTCTCCAAGTCCTCCTTCGCTCTTCCTCTACTGGCATCCTGGCACGACGCTAATAATTTCTATCTTGTCTCCGTCCGTGGTTTCCTATCTCCTTTGTCGCTTGTGATGTCTAACCTCCTATTCAGCCCTTTTGCGGGGGCCATGACATGAGCATCAACTTGGCTGTGGAGGGCCGGTTTAACGAAGACCGAGCACGGTTCCACGCGGCGGAGCTGGTCAGTCATTCCTTCATTCATAATTATAAAATTTTCTGATGATGTCCTGATTCAAGCTCGTCGCCCTTGAAGAGATGAAAGCGAAGAAAATTATACACCGGGACATCAAGCCCGCCAACATTGTGTTTACCGCTCAAGGTCACATCAAGCTTGTTGACTTTGGGTTTGCGACGAAGCTCAAGGAATCTCCTATTACTCATTACGTGTTCGAGGTAGACCCCGATGCATGTTCAGGGTCATTCGCCTTCCATGATCCTGACTTCACGTCAACGGAACGGGTGGGTACACCCTCATATATGAGCCCTGATCAGCATCTTGGTCGCCCTTATTCCTTCGAGGCCGACCTTCACTCATTGGGCGTCACCATCTATCAAATGTTGACCGGTAGAGTGAGTTTTATCGATTCTTCAATCTTGTTACAGCGGCTGATCATCATCATAGTTCCCGTTTGGTGATGGGGTGAAATCGCTCGACGAAATCTTTGAGGCGGTTCTGTGCGAACACCTGGTTTTCAGACCGGAAGACAAGGTTTCGCCCGAAGCCCGCGATCTACTGGCTAAATTACTTCAACGGGACTCTAAACAACCCGCGCAACTGGAGGATATCATCCAGCATCCCTGGTTCGCTGGAGTGTAAGCAGTCATGTTTCATCTTATTCGTCTTTGGAATGATTCATTTTCTTGCAGACGTTGGGATCGTGTCAGGTCTCTTGCGACGTCTCCCTCTTGGAAGCCTCATCTGTCCCCCCTCCCCAAGGACACTAGTATCTGTCCAGTGATTGAAGGCGAACCCTGCTTTCCTGATCCCCACCCAAGCTTCACATATGTATCGCCTGACTTCACTGCCATGCGGACTCAAGAAGATGGGAGCATCTTAAACAGGCTCGCCAGGTTGTTTACTCGGGACCAGCCTTCTCTTCCCTCTGCGGCTCCTTCGTCTCCGTCTCCGTCCACCTCTTCTCCGCTTCCGTCAGCCTCCCCCTCCGAGGTCCGCACAGAACCGACGCAATCATCACCGCCCGTAGTTTCGCCATCTTCTTCGACTTCTTCAACTTCAAAGAGGAATCCGCCGCCAACCCCTCCTCCCACTATTCCGCTTCCACCACTCCCTACGGCAGTGGCAACGTTCTCAAAGCCCTCCTCTTCGTCGAGATCCTCTCACGCCCAGTCTTCCACCGCTCGGGGCGATCTTCCGCCTCTTCACATCCGTCAGCAGCTCATCAGGCGAGCCCCTCCGCCTTCCAAGCCCCGGCCATTACGCGGGGACATGACTCTCATGCCGCAGGTATTCATCACCCCTGCGGATGATGATGACGACGCTAAGCAGACTCTGACGGATGCGCCGCCTGTCCTGCGGTTACCGCTGGGTGATATCACGAACCAGCGTCTCCTTTCACCGAGTGATGCTGAGCGTCCGGCTTTTAATCCGGTTCTTAAACCTGGACCTCGTATCAAACTTTCTGCGCCACCGAAACGGGCTAGGCGCCTTCATAAAGAGAATAGGAACGTCGATAAGGAGAATAAGCCCAAGTCTGTCGATAAGGAGAATCAGCCTAAGCCCGTTGATATGGCTAAGTCTAAGCTCGTCGATAAGGAGAATAAGCGTGCTCACAAGGAGGATAAGCCCGTCCGTAAGGAGAACAAGCCCGTCCGTAAGGAGAACAAGCCCGTCCATAAGGAGAACGAGTCTCTCCAGGTTCAACTAAAGGCGAAATCAGCTCGGACGCCTCCGACCGCAGTCTTCATGCTGCCGCCCAAGACTGTACCACTACCATTAGTAATGCCCACCTCCTCGCTCTCACAAGTATCCAACACGGCCATTGTCAACCCGCTACCCTCAGTAATGCCAACCCCCTCACCCTCGCAGGCGCCCAAAACGGCCGTTGTCAAATCGAAAACCCCGATTCAGCCCTTGAAGTCGTCTCCGCCGAAGTCCGCGACGCCGAAAGTCAAGTCGTTTTCAAAGGTCACAGAACCCACGGCTGTCAAGGGTACTGAGTCCAAGCTCGACACAGCCCGAAGCTCGGTAAAACGAAGGAATTCCATGGCGGGGACTCCCGCGTCTCCGGTCCCGACTCGCCCTCAGGTTGGTCTCACTAACTCCCACGATGTGGTCTACCCTCGGCCTTTGGCTCGGGCTGAAAGTTTCCATCATGCTGCACTCGCATTTGCAGACTCGAAGGACAAACCAGCCGATTATCCTCGGCCACCCGAGAAGGTAGTTATCTGGAAGCCGCTCAGTATCGAGGAGGCTTTCGCCCCTCCTCCAGCCTCCCCTCCTCAACCTCAGAAGAAGAAGAAAATGGCGCCGGCGCTGACGTTTACCTCCGCACCTCAAAGCTGCGGAGTTCTAACCTTCTCAACAGCAGCACGTTCAAAGGAAAGCTTAACAGGCTTCTACGGTCCCTCTTCCCCACGAATCAATCTGGACCCACAAGACCTTAAGCAGCGGAATGACGCGCTTATTGAACGTGTCCGGTCATCTTTCAAGGATGCTCAAGACGATCCTTCTCTATTGGCCCGGGCAGCTTCCCTTCCTATGATAGTTGGTCCTCACTATGCGGGTTATCTCCCCGGACCGTCCCCTACCGGTATCATCAGCGATCTAAAGCGACTTTGGATACGGCTTTCGATGGTGGTCAGCCGCGCCATCTCTTGGCTTCGGTACCGCGGCGAACCAGGTTTTACTCGAATTTAGACTCTCGGGCTTCGACGAACGAATATCTGTTTTATGCGACTATATTTTGTACTTCTCGTTTTTTCTCTTTTTTTCTTTGGTGATCTACTCTCTGGTGTTTCTGGTGTCTCTGGTCTCCTGCTTCTGTCTCTCCTGGGTTCATCGAAAACAAGAAAACAAGAAAACAATGAATACAAGAAAAGCAACAAATCGAATCCGCGTGATTGGCTCTACGTTATCGTTACAAGTAAATCGACACTCTACAGGCGACGACTCTCTTTATACGCGCACGACTACGTGCCCTTTTCGGATCTTTATCTCTGTTCATCGGCATCTATCTCTTTATTTTGATCCTGGATTCGGAATGACTAGACTTATGAAAACGCGACTGACTTCTGGGTCGCGAAAAAACACGATATTATATACATACATTGACCATAATTGCTGCCTTGTAGTCCTATGACTCGGGCGTCTACTTACGAAAACATATACATTTTGTGATTCATCATTAGTTTTGTGCTCTTAATCATATATTACCTTGCTAAACGAACTTGAGTTCGTACGCGAGCATCAACAATAAATCACTGTGTGACGGTGCATCCACCTTGAACTTGAAGGCATCGCAGTGTGGCGTTCAAAGTTGATATTGTTGTGTAATTTTCAATCTGATTGACAGTCATAAATCTTAATTAGAAACTCGGCCCTCGCTGTGCGATACCTGCCCGTACACCATTTTCCCAGCAGGTTCGAATTGTGATTGCAGTAGCAAGTTTTTAGGCGGCGAATAATCCGGAAGAACTCTAATAAGTAGAGTATCTACCGGAGGTTGCAAGATAGTAACATCATGAAACCAGCCTTTTGGACTGAACTAGAGCCTCGAGATCAGCCCAGTTTGTTAAGTCCTTTGGGGAGTGATGGCATGAGTGCTACTAGTGATGTGCAGGCTCGGGCCTCAGGCCGTACTTGGCTTGCCAATACGCAAAGCGTGGGCGCAGGCCTGGACCGCGGGTGGCGGCTTTTGAAGTATCAGGCCTTTAGGAGTTGCACCAAGCAGAGAGAATTCCATCCTCACTAATGTCGATTATTTGTTGACCATCAGGTAGGCTATTACTAAGGTCTCATATATATGAAGGTCTAATTGCCACATGCAAAATCATGCATGAAAGGTGGCAAGCTCTCGCCCAGCAGGGGCTTCTTGGCGACTGCAGCGAGGTACGAAATACCTGAAGGAGAACGGCGCCTGGGGTGGTAGAACCACTAAATCGGGTGTTGTACATACTTGTTGCAGATGTCTTGAAGTGCACCACTTCAGGAAGTCCGGAGAGTCCATAGAAGAGAATGAGCAAGAACAGCATCAATAACAGCACCTGCAATACTTAACTGGAGATTGGACTGATTTTCGGGGATGAAATTGTTGGCGGAGCTTGCCAAGGTAGCGGGAGATGATGCGGCAGACGGTAAGGACGTGAATCAGGGGCAAGGATAGGGTAATAGTAAAGCACGAACGAGTGCTATTAATACTTGCATAATAGATATGAAAGGTGTGATGCGGAGTAAAAGATCAGATGTGGCGAAAAAGACATGATTAATTTAATATTGAGGAGATCGATCGTGGTCCTAGCATAAGGACGTTGTTTTGAATGCATTGGTTCCTGCGTCGACACTACCTTCGAGCCACTCCTCACCAACACATTCAACGTAGCTGTCTCAGTAGTCAGCGATAAATGTAGGTTATAAGCACATCGACAATAGAGACCTAATTGATGTATCAGCATCCTGAGGTTGGCAACGATGTCACCCCTCATTTCAAAGCGTGCTCTGACGACTTCAGTATTCATCCTCAGCTCATCATCAGAAGAGCCCAGACATCATGGTCTCCATTGGCAAAGATCATTTAGGAGCTTAGAAAATGCATGCTAAAATATAGGAGTGACTGCAATTCTTTATCCAAGTATAACAGCGACCGTCGTTTGTTTCTGAACAACGTCTCACCACTCTCGAGAGCGAGAGTACTGTAACAGGTATCACTGAAAATTTGTACATTGTCTACACAGATATCATGGAAAATTTGTACATTGTATACACTTGAACATAGACACCCCCACTTCAACACAGGCACCCCCACTTCAACATAGGCCCCCCCCCTAGTTAGTATATGATACAAGCTGAGTTAGCGCCTACTGGTGCAATTTACCAGGCCTCTTGAAACAAGTTCAGTGCCTACTTTGATATAGTAGTAATCACCTGTAGACATCATATGAGCAACGTCATTGAAAAAGAAAACTTGGAAGCTCCAGAACGCTGACACGTACCGTAAGTAATTCCAGTAAGGAAATTATTCGCTGGCTTGTTTACCGTGCCGTTCGATAAAATGCTCTGCCATGGCTCATTGAATGCAAGTGAAGTGATGGCGTTTGTAATCTTGTAAACAGAGAAAGTTGGACTCTGATCTGTATTTTTGGGGCAGAAAAGCAAAAAACGTACATTGATTGCAGAATCGGTGTAGAAAACTGCATTGTCTGGATCTGTTTCTACCTGAGCAAGAAGGAGGAGACCCATGGAAGCAATAGTCGCAGCGGACGAGTCTGCCGGACGCGGCGCAGGGATAAGGGGCGCATCAAAGTCCCTTGTATATGTCAGGCAGATGCATTCATCACAAACGTTACGGAGTCTTACCAGGGAACAATACCATCCGCGGGGATGTTATCAAGGAAATACTTTGCAAGACGACGGGCGGTAACGAGATAATCAACCTTGCTGGTACGTTTGTACACTGTTCAACAATCAGAATTTGAGAATAATTGGAAACACAGCCACATTTTGGAACCCACTATTGGCGAAGCCGTAAATACCCCAAGCTTGGCCACGTGACCAGGTACTGTTATCTGCGAACCCCTGCTCGGTCCGCTTTCTGATGACGACTCCGGTAGTCGAATTGTATTCTACGACGTGCCATGTGGATCCTGCATATATGCAAGGGCCAGTATAAGCATTAATAGGACTAGATACGCCGTCGAAACTTACCATCGTCACGGATATGGTTCTTTATGGTCGTGTCGGCATGGGTCATGGCAATTGTACGTAGCGTCGTGTTTCCCGTGAGGTCCGCGGCATTCAGCAGGAGGTCCAAATTCATCATGTTGTCAATGATCACCTTCAAAAGACGAGTTCAATGAGATTGTTGATGCAATAGTGGAATTCACTTACTTGGAAGTCATTAGGATCAGCCGAATCCCAGCTTCGTGTACACCCAACGATCGGATTGAATCGAGCTGCCAAGATTTTTGAGAATGCTTTGATCGCATTCTGCGCCGTCGTATTACTAGGATTGCTGTCCGGATCTCAGCACATGAATATGCCGAGGTCTATTCCCCGGTGTACGTACATCTCAAGTTCCTCTGCAAATGGGAAGCTCAAAAACCCCTGATCGTGCCCTTGATTATTGCCGGCCTCCAGTGGCACGAGCCCGGTACTCGCCGAACGTCCTAAAGTTACCCAATCGGCGAGCCCTAACGCGTTGGCGGCTGTGGGGGGACAAACAGCTTTACGTGAATTGAGAGCGTAGAGTGTGGCAGGGAAGAAACCGCTCGTCCATGTGTCGGGAGGGAAATACAGCCATGTACCGGTGGTGGTTGTATATTGTGGGTACTGGATGGGTTTTGGGAGGGAATTGTAGGTTGCGAGGACTTTGGTTGGTACGAGAGACGAATAGAGCTGTGTGGGTATGGAAGGAGTAGCAAAAGCACCAAGAAGAGGGATAAGGAGAATGAGAGCAGCTAATTGACGCATGATCGAGCGGGAAACAGTCAACCCGTCTTGAATGAATATTAATGAATGGCTACAATTTATAGGGGCACACAGTGTGAAGATGTCGAAGGAAAAAGCCGGGCCGGACGAGAGAATGAGCCTTGTGGAGTGGAGAGCAAGGAAACCATGTGATGGGAAACGTTTCAGTAGCTATTTCAAACGACACCTGGCGGGGTCACATAATCCGCATCAAGATATTACAGAGTCTGAACAATCGCGACAATTTGGACAGAGAAGGCACCAAGAAACAATGTCCGGTCGTAGATGACAAACAAGCAATTGGGAATGTTCCATCAATGGTCCGAAGAAGGCTCGGGAACACGTATGAAGAAAATTGTAACGCTATACTTGCATGAATCGGCTGTTTGGTTGATGGAAAATATGCCTGGTAATTAGAATGGACTGTGGCATACATACGTGTTGAGAGCAAATCGGTGAGCCTGTGATGCGGCCGATCGCCATCGATGGGAGAGATCGATAACGGCAAAGCCAACGTCCTCTTGACGGACAAGAGTAGAGTCAACGTTTCATCTTGTAACCACCATCTGCGCCTATCCACCTGCGACTATACACACACAGGCGATGCGGGTATCGCCCACTGTCTCCATTGGAATGATTCGGACCAATTTAGTCTATTCCGGGGCCTTGCTTTCTTTAAGCTATCACACAGCCTCAGGAGGAAGGTTGCAGTCGAGGGGAATCCGAATGGTGGTAGAGAATGTGTGTGGACTCTATATGGAGGTTGGTGGCGTGGAGAATCGAATTCCGACATATAAACAAGCTCATCGGCTCCTCCGCATACGGCTTGACTGTGACTGAGTCAAACCACAGTGACACCTACAATCACCTTGTAGGTCACTGGTTTTATTTCCGGGTTATTAGGCGCGCAATCGCCCCAGCAACTCTCTCGACCGAACCTCCACCATCCCCGTCACCACGCTTCTCACATTGGCTTCCTTTTTCTCAAACTCGCAATACCATGGACGCCCTCAAGTCCCTGATTCAGCCACTGGTCGGCGGCGCCGGAGGTTCGTCAGTCGTTGACGGCATGAAGCTCGTTGTTCTCGGTGGGACCGTTGAAACAGCTCGACGAGTGTCCAGTTCTGCATGGTGAGCTTATTAGCCTACTATCATGTCCACCGTCTCAAGTCAGGCGTCCTTAGGTCTCACTTCGTTAACTGTGAGTAAATTCATAATCCACATACGCCGGCGCTAGCAACGACTAGCTACTATTCACCCGAACCCCTGCGGGGCAAGCTATCATTGTTTGCGGCATCGTCTTCTGTGCCACTTACACACGAGGGCGTGTATGCTGTGCTTGTTGTGACCGCTGGGCATACAGATTATTAACCGTCCCCTCATTGTTCCCCTCTCGCTGACACGCCCCATCAACTGACCCCTTGCCTTTCCCCATTAGCGTTTTTCCTCACGGCTCACTTCTCCGAAGAAGACTATCCGTATGACTGGCTTATGCTTTGGCTCTCTCGACGTCCAGAGTGGCAGCGCTCTCGCGAGTTCGAGACGACCACTCGTACCTCTGGTGTAGGCGCTGACACTGCCGGTTCTTTTGGTGAAGAAGACTTTGAAGACGTCAATGGTGCAAAGGTCCCCCCTACTGAAGACGATGACATACCCGGAAAGGTCACGACCCGTGTCGTGTTTCAGCCCACATTTGACACTACGCACACTATCTACTACCGTGGTCATTGGTTGCGCGTACGCAGGGGGCGGAAGTCTGACGGAGCAGAGATGTTGTCCATCAGGTGTGTTGCAATTCAATAGAAATTTGAGTGCCAGAAGTCTCATGTAGGCATATCCAGTGTTGTAGCGCGCTCCAATACCATTCTCAAACAACTTGTGCTACAAGCCAAGAGGGAATACGAGGCGGAAGCTGTACACCGTGTTCAAATATACTTTGCTGATTCGCATGGGTCGTGGAGATGGACTGACTCTCGCCATAAACGACCCATGAACAGCATCGTGCTAAACCCTGGAGTCAAAGAAATGCTCCTCAACGACACCAAGGATTTCCTTAGGTCAGAAAAGGTAAGCTCTTGAGCCGTGTGCTTGGTCCCGCTTCCAATCTCTCACCCTTGACATGTAGTGGTATGCGGATCGTGGCATCCCTTTCCGTCGTGGTTATCTTTTACATGGTGTGCCAGGATCCGGCAAGTCTTCGTTGATTCATGCGATTGCGGGACAATTAATGCTTGACATCTACGTTGTTTCTTTGTCTGCATCATGGATCTCGGATTCGACCCTGACAACGTTAATGGGCCGTGTACCCGCTCGCTGCATCCTTTTACTTGAGGATCTTGACGCCGCATTTGTCCGAAGCTCCACGCGCGAGCAAAATAACCATGAGAAGGAGAAGAAAGAGGGTCCAGAGCCGGAAGGATCAAATAACAACAACAGCAGTAGTGTCCGCAAGAGCCGCAGAAATGATCAGCTGTCAGATGTGAATACATTGAGTTTGAGTGGATTGTTGAATGCTCTTGACGGTGTAGCAGCTGCTGAGGGTCGGCTCCTCTTTGCGTGCGTGTCATCACCGTTGCACTAGAAATTTGTGAACTCATTTCTGCATAGAACGACGAATCATCTAGACCGTCTCGATCCTGCGCTGTCACGTCCAGGACGTATGGACGTATGGATAGAGTTCAAGAACGCCAGCAAATGGCAGGCTGAGGCATTGTTCCGAAACTTCTTCCCGTCAACCGAGGACGAGCCAGAAATTGAGGTCGAGGTTGAAACTTCTCCTACACCCAGCGGAACTCAAGAGTCAACCTCGGGATCTCGCCCGAGTTCCACTCTTTGGTCCATGTCCCCGTCATTTTCGTCGTCATCCGTTTCATCGTTCTCCTCGATCTCATCGCCGGTCCCGTCGACTCCTGCTGCAGAAGCCCCTATACTCCCAACCTCGATGACGCCGTCGCCATTGCCCCAATTCGGAGCTAACAACCAAGCATACTTGCCCCCTCCTGTGGAGGAACACATCCTGGCGAACAAGCACTCTGCAAAGCCACTTGACGGGGTGACATTAGGCATCTTGGCGAAAAAGTTTGCTGACGACGTTCCAGAAGAGGAGTTCAGCGTTGCGGCACTGCAAGGCTGTAAGTATTTCCTTATTTTGTGAAGGGGATAAACTAAAATATGTGTGGATAGACCTCTTGAAGAACAAGTCGCAACCTGAGGCCGCTGCGAATGGTGTAGTCGAGTGGGTCAAGTCGGAGAGAGAGATGCGTGAAAGGCTGAAACGCGAGAAGGAGGCCAAGGCGGAGAAGGCAAGGGCTGATGTATGTTTTGTCTGTCTCACCATCTGCATTTCAGTTCTGACACAATATCTTAGCGCGAGAAGAAGAAACAAAAGGCTGCGGACAAGGAGGCCGAAAAGAAAGAGCTGGAGAAAAAAGAGGACGAGTTGAAAAAGATGCGCGAGCTTCTAGCTCAGAAGGAAAAGGTCGAGAAGGAGAGGAAGGAGAAAGAGGAGAAAGTGAAGGAGTCAGAAACTCAAGCGATGTATGAAGACGCGAAAGTGGAGCTGACTGCTGCTGAAGCCGCCGCCGACGAACAGGAAGCAGCGAAAGAGGAGATCAAGAAGAAGGAACTAGAAATTGAGGAAGCTCGGAAGAAACAGGAAAAGCAAGAGGAGGAAGCATTGGAGAGCGAATCAGACAGCGAAGACAGCGACTGCGAGAACATTCCCTTGCAGAATAAAAAGTCTGCTTGGATTTGACTAGAAGGTGGCGGTGTTCAGCCGTCTCCCACATGTAACGACGATACCACCTGCATCATAACTCCCAACAACGTTTCACCGATTGTAACTACACGACCAAGCACGCCAACAATTCTCTCACCTACTAATCGTCTACCATCACTGCAATCATCCCAACTCATTCATCAAACTCCTCGATCACGTCCCCAATTGCCCTTCGGGCCTGCGACCGCAGCAGAAGCGTTGGTAACAAGACACGCAAGGGGATTCGCGCTCATGTATTTCCAGTTCTACATCTTTCATCTGTACCAAATATTGCTGCATCTTTTGGGCTACGGCAGAGTTGACGTGGGCAAGCATAGGTCGCCCGAACTATAATGCATGCTTTTATGTCCATTCTCTTTGATGTTCACGCATCTATCTCTACCCACACTTGGTTATTGAATAGTTTTTGTTTTTCTTGTACTTTCCTGTCCTCGCTAGCTTTCCTCGTGTATCTTGAATATGAGAATAAATTCATTTCATAATCCTACACAGTCCTTGAGCGGAGCCGTGCTATAGCGAGACGCTCGGGCATGACATTGTCACCCACAGCACTTTTTGATTTGGTGTAGTTTGGTCCTGAACAGCAAGCACCGCAATCTTGTAATTCGTGCCTGCCTCATTTCGACCTCCCACAAAGCTGCACTCCGTTTGTTCTCTTTCTCATCTCTAGAAATGGCTACAACATCACAAGGCTTGGGGACAGAAATTGTGGCCGTCATCAACAAGCTTCAGGACGTCTTCACCGCGGTCGGTTCCTCGGCATCGACAATTGACCTTCCTCAAATATGTGTGCTTGGAAGTCAAAGTAGTGGGAAAAGTAGTGTGCTCGAGGTGTGGATACTGAGCTCTCTCGTACAGAACACAAGCTAACGATGTACTTTGTTGAGTAGAATATTGTTGGAAGAGACTTCTTGCCTCGCGGTACTGGCATCGTGACACGGAGACCGCTCGTGTGTTTTTCTCTGAATTGGATGAAGCGTTCGGCTATCTGACACAGATATGCTCAACTAGGTTCTTCAACTCATTCACAGACCAGCCGGTGCTGCCCCTGGTCAGGCTCCAGGTGAGTCAGCTCATACAATGAGTTCTAAACCTCATACTGACGTTACCGCAGTACAAATAAATAGCAAAGATAAAGGCAACGATAAAGCAGCCAACCCCGACGAATGGGGCGAATTCCTCCATCTGCCTGGCGAGAAGTTCTATGACTTTACCAAGATCAGGGACGAGATTGTACGGGATACCGAGGCGAAGACGGGAAAGAATGCTGGAATTTCACCCCAGCCTATCAATCTCCGTATATTCTCGCCTAACGTATTGACGCTTACTTTGGTCGATCTACCGGGTTTGACCAAGGTGCCAGTCGGAGACCAGCCTCGCGATATTGAGAAGCAGATTCGCGACATGCTATTAAAGTACATCTCAAAGCCTGCGTGTATTATTCTTGCTGTGACTGCTGCAAATACGGATTTGGCGAACTCAGACGGTTTGAAGTTGGCGAGAGAGGTCGACCCCGAGGGCACGAGGACTATTGGTGTCCTTACGAAGGTAGATTTGATGTAAGTGGGTGTCTATGATTTTTCAGACAGCAGTCACTCAGAGTGACATTTAGGGATGTTGGAACGGATGTCGTTGATATTCTTGCTGGTCGTATCATTCCTCTTCGTTTGGGCTATGTCCCTGTTGTCAACCGTGGTCAACGTGATATCGAGACCTCCAAGCCCATCGCCCATGCTCTTGAACACGAGCGCGAGTTCTTTGAGAATCACCCCTCGTATAAGGGCAAGGCACAGTTTTGTGGAACTCCATTCCTTGCACGCAAGCTCAATATGGTGCCCCCACTTGTCTTGCGAATACCATGATTGCGACTCACGTTCTTTTTTGTAGATCCTCATGCACCACATCAAAGCAACTATTCCCGATATCAAAGCACGCATCACACAACAGCTGCAAAAGTACAATGCCGAACTAATGCAGCTGGGTGGAGCTCTTGGTGACAACAATCCTGGAAACGTCGTTCTGTCCGTAATTACCGAGTTTTGTTCGGAATTCCGCACGACCATCGATGGTAATACGAACGATCTATCTTTGAACGAGTTGTCAGGAGGAGCGCGTATCAGCTTCGTTTTCCACGAATTGTTCAACAATGGTGTTCGCAGCATAGATCCCTTCGACCAGGTGAAGGATGGCGATATCAGAACGATTCTATACAACTCTTCGGTGGGTGAAATCAGACTTCTAGATTGCTGGTATCATTCATTCTGACAATATTTAGGGTTCAACACCTGCTTTGTTCGTTGGAACCGCAGCCTTCGAAGTCATCGTAAAGCAACAGATCAAGCGGCTTGAGGAGCCCGGTCTCAAGTGTTGTCAGCTGGTGTACGATGAGCTAATCCGGATTCTCGGACAGCTGCTTGCAAAAATTGTTTGTGAATCAATCACGACGTTACGCAACTCATGCTCACCTCTTGGACCAACAGCAAGCGTTCAGGCGCTATCCTGCCCTTCGTGAGAGGTTCAACTCCGTAGTTGTCAACTTTTTCAAGCAAGCAATGACACCAACCACCAAGTTGGTGTCAGACCTTACTGCGTGAGGCGCTTCTGCTCGTATTCGGGGCTATCACTTACTCATGCCATAATGTCATGTAATCTAGTATGCAAGCTTGCTACGTCAACACCACACATCCTGATTTCATCAGCGGCCACAGAGTGCGTATTGTATCGTTCTTTTATCTCATCCTCCTCATAGTGTATCCTTTTAGGCAACTGCCTTAGTAAATGAGCGCCTCAATGCGGCGAAACCTCCGCCGGCCAACGATCCGAAGGCTCAACAGCGAGCGGCTGTGAACAACAATAAGGATCTAGAGGTTGATGCGAAGAAGGATGAACCAAGTTTTTTTAGTTCTTTCTTCTCAGGAGCCAAGACAGGCGGTGCGGCGAAGAAAAAGGGTCCTGTTATGGAGGCACCTCCACAGGTTATTCGTCCTCAGGCTGTCTTGAGTGATAGAGAGACTATGGAGACAGAGGTCATCAGTGAGTCAATTCACCCCAGTGCACGTATTGATGCTTTAACCTGCCCCCTTTCCCAAGAATTGCTTATCAATTCGTACTTTAACATCGTTAAGCGAGAAATGATTGATATGGTTCCCAAAGCCATCTCTCTGAACCTCGTGTCACACTCCAAGGACAATCTCCAACAAACTCTCCTTCAGGAGTTGTACAAGCCTGATGTCCTTGATGAACTGTTGAAGGAGAGCGATTATGTTGTCAGCCGTAGAAAAGAGGTAGTCAGCATGATACAGGCCCTGAACAAGGCCGAGGAGTACGGTCGTCTGTCTTCTTAATGCGAAGCTTATCTGACGTGCATCTTCTATAGAATCGTTGCCGGCGTCTGATTTGTTCTCGATGATTGGCGGGTACCAGTGGGTGTTTCGGCGGTTTGTACGCTAGAGTAAGCATGCTTGCCGAACTTGGACGCTTATATACATTCTCAGTCTATAATACCCTTATCTGTGCATGCATTCTTTTGATTCAGAATTGAACACTACGTGGAAGAGATGGTGGATATGACATAGAGGGTATTTTCCAACCGCAGCCTGCAATATTGCGTAGAATCAGGTCATCTGAGAGCGAACATCCCAATTTGGTCATAGTTATTACCTTGAGTCTCATGTACAACAGCTCCTGATAGCAATGATAGATGGTGATTATAAGGAGCGCTTGGATTTGCCAATCCTCTGATGCAGCGTGCTGTGTGTGACGTGAAGAAAGATCTAAAAGTTGACAGTTGTCAAGGGAAGGTAATAACGCAGCCAGCCAACCAGCATCCCTTCCTCCACTCGAACAATCCTTGATCCTGCCCACTTGCACTCTACGCCTGGTGGTAAGATTGAAGAGACTCACTAAAAGGTGCTACAGAAACGAACGGGGGACTCCATGTGGGCGGCGGCCATGAGGCGGATCCGAGGGAAGATGGTTCAGGACAAGAGAGTTACGTAAGGACCCGATAACTCTTAAGTGCGGAGTTTGAACCTGGCACAGTATATAAGGGCGGCGTTCGCCAGTTAAACTATCCTTTTTCCCCCGTTTGATTTTTCCCACGCCCTCAGCTAAAAATTGAAGATGCTCCCCACGCGAAATGTCACGTTCGGACGTGCCACTGCGGCGCAGCAGCCTTACCAACACCAGCCACAGCCCATTCATGGCCTGGCCTTGCCCCAGAGCAACCCCTATCTCCACCAGCCTCCTTCCGTCCCCGTCGCCTTGCCTGGCCCCGCGCCTTTGTCCCAGCCTGCACTCCCCGCACCATCCACCTCTCAGTCTCCTCCCGTAACCCAGAATGCTATTGCTGGGCCCTCTTCGACCCCTGTTCCCTCTACCCCCGCCCCTCTTACTCTCGAACAGCAGCACATCACTGCCGTCGAGGGAATCGTGCCAACTCTCCAGAACATTGTCGCCACCGTCAACCTTGACTGTCGTCTTGACCTAAAGACTATCGCCCTTCATGCCCGCAATGCCGAATATAACCCTAAGGTTGGTATTTGAGTTTCCGTCTTTCAGCGTAGCATATCGAACTACTTCGATTTGTTCCGCGTAGCGTTTTGCAGCCGTCATTATGCGTATCCGTGATCCCAAAACCACTGCTTTGATATTTGCATCGGGCAAGATGGTGGTGACGGGTGCAAAGTCTGAGGACGATTCGCGATTGGCTTCGCGCAAATACGCGCGTATTGTGCAAAAGCTGGGTTTCGTTGCCAAGTTCTCCGAGTTCAAAATTCAGAACATTGTCGGGAGCTGCGACGTCAAGTTTCCCATTCGGCTGGAGGGACTGGCCTATAGTCACGGACAGTTTAGCAGCTATGAGCCTGAGGTACGTCGTCCTATTACTCTACGTGTCAACTTTACTTATCCGATTCATAGCTGTTCCCTGGTCTCATCTACCGCATGATCAAACCAAAGGTTGTGCTTCTCATCTTCGTGTCAGGCAAGATTGTCTTGACAGGTGCCAAGGTAAACCCGGTTTCACTTCTCTGTTCTTCCTTGCATGATATAAGCCTTGTTCTTCTTCGAATCATTTATCTCGGCGACACCGCTGTTGGTTAATGAATTTGTCGGAACTTGATGGACAATGGGATCACTTTTGGATCCTATTGTCGGCTTTACTTCATGAGTTCGGTGGACCTGGTTTGAATTCCATCCGCTGACGCTATTGTCCCCTTCTCGCGACTCAGGTCAGAGAAGAAATTTACACCGCATTCAACACGATATATACTGTGTTATGCGAGTTCCGGAAACCCTAAATCTTCTGGCTATAAGAGCCTTATCATGTCTATCCACCTCTCTTCTGCTCGACATTGTTTCATGGCCCCTTGCATGACCATTTCTTTGGACTCGACTTGACAGGGCGCGACGCATACTTGAGACGGTAGTAGAGCTGGGTTTAACCTAAAAATTACTATGTCAGGGAAGAGTGCGGATCGTAGTGCACGTCCTTTCCTTCCCCGTGTCCTTTCTTTTAGAACTCAACATTACGACCATGATATTATTTTGACTTCTGTATGTTACATTACGCACATATCATCATTCCCCCACCTAGCCAATCAATTACAATTACAGACATCCATTATATGTCCGGTTTTCAATGCCATTTCTTTCGTGCGGTTTATGTCAGTAGAAGACTCTGGATTGGTCAGCTCGTCGAACACAAGTGATCTTCAACCTTCTTTCTTTTTACCACGAAGCTGGCTGGACCTCGTCGTTTTTTCTTCTTCTTTTTTCTTCCTTTTCAAGATGGTCTTCAATGTTGCCTCGTTTTCTGCTCTTTTACACGCCCTCGGTTTAACCCAAGGTTCATATAAACCGGCTCCGACCTTCAGTGTCAGCAATTCGTCTCAGTTTGCTTCATACCATACTGTCAACAGCCCGCCGGGAGCACAGGTATTCTTTGAGAGCTCCAAGAAAGTCTCGCCTTCGCCAGAATCTCATGATGAGTGCTATGTCGAACCGTATCATGCGCCTCCTATTGAGGAACAAGATTTTCTACCTTTTGACAATGAGAAAGCGACTATGTATCGATATCGAAAACAACAGTCTGTCAACTTAGGATCCTGGTACGCATTGCCTTTGGCAATATACATGCGCTCTATTGATGTACATTGTCCCACCAGGTTCGTTCACGAAGACTGGATGACCCCCTCTCTTTTCCGGTGCGCGGGCGGGAAGAAACTTTCAGAACTCGATATCGCTTCTGGCTGGGGCTCTCAGAGATCTGCTCGCTCTGTCTTGGAGCGCCATTGGGATACATTCATCACGCGGTCGGACTTTGAGCGCCTCGCAAGCATCGGTATCAACACTGTGCGCCTTCCTATCGGGTACTGGAGTCTGGGCCCGCCGTTCACTGAGGGTACGCCTTTTGCTAAAGTCAGTGAGGTCTATAAGAACTCGTGGCCGAGGATCATGGGTGCTATCAATAATGCTGCAAAATATGGAATAGGCGTTCTTGTGGACTTGCATGCGGCTGTTGGAAGCCAGAATGGACAACCTCACTCGGGTATCTCGGATGGAGCGTCTGATATGTTTGATAATCCTCAGTATATGGACAAGACGATCGACGTACTTTCTTTTCTCATGCAGCAATTAAGTCCTGTCTCGAATGTTGTTGGAATACAGCTTCTGAACGAACCCGAAGACAGACCAGAGCTCCCGGATTTCTGTGCGTAGGTCTTCTCTGAGGTCTCGACAGCTGCTAATGCACACTACATCATTGATATAGACACTCGGGCTATAGAATCTATGAGAAACGCCACCTCGAATTCGACGTTGTCACTTCCTCTGTATATTCACGATGGATTCAACCTCGAGCGGTATAGCCAATTCGTGGCCAATCGCACTGATTTCGTCGTTCAGGACCATCATTCGTACTTTGTCTTCACCCCTTCAGATTCGAGCGAACCTGCATCTCAACATACTAGCGACATCAAGGGCCCTATATCGAAGTCGTTTGTTGATGCCTCGCTCAAGGAGCGGGGGAATCTCTTCATTGGAGAATGGTCCTGCGCGTTGTCGTCAGACAGTATGGCCCATGAAGCTGATCCTGATCAGGCTCGAAGAGACTTCTGCAGTGGCCAAATGAGTGTATATGCTAATGCAGCTGCGGGCTGGAGCTTCTGGTGTATGATTTCTCGTATCTTATTTCTAGTATTTGTGCTGATGAGGGCTCGTTTTAGCTTATTTGAAGGAAGATTGCGAGAACGATCTTGGTTGGTGTTTCAAGTCTGCCGTTGGCAAGAGTTTGCCTGGTTCTTTCTTTGCATATGACAATACTCCGACGGAACCGCAACGTGTCAAAGAGGTCTCATCACGTATCGCGAACATGAACCCTCCCTCGTCTTCCGAGATCCTTCAAGGCGGTCAGGGGAATACTACCACACCGGACGGTGCCTCCAGTGCGAAAAAGACTCCTACGCGGCGCTTTGAGTTTTTCTGGAAAGAAAAACGACGTTCCCGAGATCGCTTCGATGCAATTCATCGTCGCCATCAATTTGACGATGCGTCGCTCACCCCTGCGGAACGGTCGACTGTCAAGGGTTACACGAACGGGTTTCTCGCGTGTAAGAGGTTTGCGTCTCATAGTCCCCCCGGGAAAGTTGGTTTTGTTGACCAATACATGGCTGACAACTGGCCCCCGGACGTCGAGCATGGTACAGAGCAGAATTATCATGATGCGTTTGGGAATGGGTTAAAGGACTGTCAAGGGCATGTACAGACGCTTTTGAACGAGGCGCATTGATTCTTTTCCTATCATCTCATATTCTATACTTCCTGTCGTTTCGATGTCTTTACTCTATCGTGCCCGGATTGTACTGTACATTCTGTTTAATCCATCGTGAACCTCTCAAGGGATCACTTTCTGGGAGTGAGGGGAATCTATGGCGGAAATGGGCGGAAATAGAAATCACTATCATCATCATGAGAACCATGCAAGTCGTTCACTACCACGATGCCGTCTACTTTTCCTAGAGGTCGACTGAACCTCTATCGACCAGTACAGACTTTTGTGTCCCTATCAACCGATTCCGCGTACTTTTGGACCCTTGCTCTCCTGATCATTCTCGGAGATGTCGTCCTCACTAAGCTCATCATCGGCTTCATACCATGTCGGTACCCTCTTCGTGTTTCATTGCACTCAACCTACCATGTACCTACACAGATACGGAAATTGACTGGGAAACGTACATGGTTCAGACGGAAGTCTACTTGAAGGGCCAATATAACTACAGTATGATAGCAGGACCGACAGGGCCACTTGTGTGAGTCTCCATGTCTGCGACGCGCTTTTTCACCGTGTTCTGACCTTCTAAGTTATCCGGCTGGACATCTATACATTCATTCATATCTACACTATATTACGGAGGGAGGACGGAACATTGTTCGCGCACAACATATCTACGGCGCGTTATACGTGGCGACACTCACACTCACTTGTGCTATTTATCGCAAGGCAGGGACTATTCCGAACTGGGTTCTTTTGATCCTCCCTCTCAGCAAACGGTTGCATTCTATATTCGTGTTGAGGCTATTCAATGATTGTTGGGCCGTGTTCGCAGTTCAAGCCGCGGTTCTGTTGTACCAGTACGGAATGGATGATACGGCGACACTCATGTTTAGGTAAGTGTCATAACTTTCTCTAGACTTTTGTACGGTTTTTATATGTGCTGCAGTGCCGCTCTCTCTGTCAAGATGTCTATCTTGTTATACCTCCCAGGGCTTGTTGTGATACTATTCAAGCGACGAGGTCTGTTATCTACCCTTCGCCACCTGATAACCATCGTCGCCGTTCAAACACTGGTGGCGAACCCTTTTTTGACTGTGGACCCCCAGGCATATTTAAATTGTGCTTTTGACCTGAAGCGAGTCTTCTTATATAAGTGGACGGTAAACTGGAGGATGATCGGACAAGATGTTTTTCTGAGCCGTGAATGGGCCCTGGGTCTTTTGGCCGGACATGTTTTGGTACTGGTGCTTTTTGGCTTGCTCAGATGGTGTAGAGCGGATGGAGGCGTGTGGAGTGTCTTGATGCGGGGACTCAGATCGCCAACTCGCCCAGCAGGTGGGCCGGCACCGATAACTGCGGATTGTGCGTTGATGTCCGTTTTCAATGCCAATACAAACGTTTTCTTATCATTTTGTGCTAGATGTTGCAACAGTATTGTTTACGTCTAATCTTGTGGGCATCATCTTTGCTCGCTCGCTCCACTATCAGTTCTACTCATGGTACGCTCAACAACTGCCCTTTCTCGCTTGGAAAACCCGCTATCCTCACATTCTCAAGTAAGAACTCGGTGCTCATGTGAAGAATTACGAATCATTGTTTCGGATTTTTTTTTTTGCAGATTCGCCCTCCTTCTCGCCACTGAATACGCGTGGAATGTATTCCCGTCTACTCAGCTATCATCTTCCATTCTTCTCGGCGCAAACTGCCTTCTTCTGGTTGGGGTATGGTTTAGTGAGAACAAAGTCGACCATAAAATGAAGTCTTTGTGAACTTCTGCTCGATGCGTGATCGATGTAACGCTCACCAACACAAAAAATTTTACATTGATCTTTTCTACGAAACAACAGTACAAACGATACTGGATCTTAGTCCTCTTCGAACACCGATCACTTGTTCTTATACCCGGCTTTCATTTCTTTCGGGCGGATCAATAAGATCACCATTAGGACAAGGCGGAAATGACTGCTTGGTATGCAGGCTTTGGTTGGTAGTTGCTGTCAAACAACAGCGGAGTGGACGAGGAAATCCAGGAGTTCTATCGAACTGGTTAGGATGATACGACCAGACAAGGGGCAAGTTGACTTACAGCATCGCTGACACCCCAGCTGGTGATACCGATACAAGCTGGGACCGACAAGCAAGCACTGACAACGGCAGTATAATCGCTCGCGGCAGCGCCCCCGATGTCAAGCTCGGTAATGGCTACTTCGCTGACACCGGCGCCAGCAAGAGTCGACAATGCGGTGAAAGCTCCACCAGCACCCCCAGCCTAAAGGAGGACGTATATTACATGGTGTTTCGAGTGTCTGTATCTTAGAGTATCGTACCGAAAGATGCATTTGAGTGCCGATACCGTCGATCAGCTTCTGGGCTGCATTAATACGCCTCACGAGATTAACCATGCCGTTGACTTTAGCGTTGCCTGAGTCCAGGTTGTAGTCGTTGATGTAGAGCCTGCGATGACTTATTAAGCCAACTGTTAAAGGTTAGTTTTTGAAATCTCACTTGGCGCTCGGGTCAGCGTCACGGGCAGCTTGGAAAGCAATGGTGATGAAGGACTGGGTAAAAGTTTATGAAATAAGCAGCTGCAGAGTCTAATGCCAATACCTCGCCCAAGACGTTATAGAAGACACTGGAGCGCAAAGTTCCGTCCTCGTTCAGGCATTCGCTGTGACAACAGTTCATGAGCACCCAACACCTTCTCAAAAGAATTTCGTACTTAACAACATCCCACTGAGCGTAACTCGAGTCTTGAACATGAAAGCCAAAGTTTGAATGTAATGTTGGTTCTCACAGCATAGATTTTCCCTGCATAGCGTCCAGCAACGTTGGATATATGGTTTCTAATGACAGAGGTCTGAAAAATACCGCATTATAGAAATGTTCGCGGAGCCTCCTGCCAGTACTCACAAGAGTTGCTGCGTTTGTGATTGACGAAACCCAAGAAGGAAGCTGCGAATGCCAAACTAAAGAGACATTAGCTGTAGAAGAACATAAGTCGACTGAACACTGACTCAATGTGTGGCCACGAATGAGCTTTCCATTGGAAACTGCCCAATTTGCAAGAGTGTCAGCGTTGGTGAAGGTGAATACTCCCTGGGTATCTATTGGCTCTAAGTGGTTTTACAAATGATACTTGGCTTTTGACATACTCTCTGTGGCATCCCACTTGTTCCCAGAATTCAATGAGTAAGTTAACAGTATGACGTTGTGCAAAGAAAGCTACTGTACCTTCATAGAATTTTCCTGCATAGATAGAAGTCTCAGTCATTGATTTCGTTCGAGTGAGCGAGACAGCATGCTTACCGGTGTAAGCTGACCAAAGTCGGACCGCAAAATAGCAGCATTGTCTGTACTGATGAATGAATCCAAGGATGAGGATGTCAGTGATCACTCATGGCGCACTAGCAATGTTAAGTGTATTCGGGTCTGCGCAAGAACCCTAGTAGGAATGTAACAAATAAGCAGGGAGCAGCGTCAGCTTCCAATCAATGGCCTACCCAATATTTCTTGCCCTTTGCCTTCATATGGGCATCAAGTCCACTGGCAGTGGTTTGCCTTGGTTCAAGTGCGGTACTCAGGCTGGCAGTCGTTGTCGTCGTCGTCGAAGGCGGGGCGTTTTCGGGCGGTACGCATCTATTGTTTGAAGCCGCGATCATAATCTTCCATAGTTTGGTGAAGATATTCACTCACTGAGAATAATTTTCACTGATATATGCACATATGGTACCCTCAACACCTAGAAGGATAATGGTAGAAAGAGACCACACGAGTATTTCAAGGACCCAGACTCACAGGTTGTCTAATGATTGAGAGGAGAACAAGGTCAAGAAAGCACAAGGTGTTTAGACAGCTACATACGTCTCCGGTGTAAGACTCTCCACCACCTAATCGGTTGTCAGAACTATTATATCAAGCATCTATAAGTACTGATCGACTCGACTTACACTGTCCCCACTTCGGTACAACAGCAGACACCCTTGTCACAGCGAGGGCTAAACAGGCAAAGGACAAAAGTCTTGACATTTCTGACGTTGGATAATGAAGTTACAATCCAATCCCGTCAAACGCTGCTCTTTTATACTTGCACATGTAGTATTCTGGTGTGTGACATCCCTGGAACTTAAGAAATAGGTGCATTCTAAAGATCCGCACGTTCCAAAATGTCGTTGCAATATAGTAATACTTGGATGAATGAATGTAAGGTGTCTAGGACACAGGGGACTAAATATAGGCATTAACGAGCTATGAAAATGAAACTACACATAAAGAATGCGTGGCCTGTGAAGCTTTGGAGCCTTGATGTTCTGAACCCTGCTGGAGTAAAGTTGAGGAGCGACGAAGCCGCCTGGCTTCGGGCGAAAGCATTTGGATTGGGGTATCTCCGGATTCACAAAAGTGAAATATTAGTGACTATACATATTCACTAATTTGTCCCAGCCCTCACTACAGTTGTTTAGTGTTAGTTCATCCGAGTGCTCAATTTCACAGACTACGTCATTCCCATCTATAGTCATCAAGCAAATCAGTAACCATATATAGTATTAGCCGTGGCTGGGTACAGCCACTAGAGCGGAAGGGGCATCTTCAATCTCACAACTTGACTCTTGAGACCTGCATATTTCTCACACATCGGCTCACAAACGTCTCAGAGGCTCTATTTCATTTACTTATTTTCAGAATTCTAGCCTATTTTTTGCTTAATTTGTGATTTTTTTCTCAGCCCATGTCTGTTGGCCTTCATTGGATTGAAGCTCTCAGGCCACGGGTCCGATCCTGGTGCTCGTTTTTATCGCTCTCACACCTCATTGCCACTATTGCTTTGCCATGCTGTGGCAGTGCAACGCGCTGAGTATCCAAAGGTCATGGTGCTTCAGAATGTACTAGTAGTTTTCTTCGTTTTCTCTCCTGCTATGTACGGCTTGCGATGGGCTTAGAGACTTAGACTTGTGCCAGTGGCTCACATTCAGTCGAATAACTTGTGGCTCATATCTGGTCGGGGAACTTGTGGCTCACATTCGGTCGGAGACTGAGAGTCCCTTGTGGCCTCTTGGGGGCTGCTGGAGCTTTCGATCTCTATTCTTTTCCGCCGGTGACAGGCCATATCCTTGCGATCGCCGCTCCGTGGACACGGTGCGGTCGTTGACGTTGTAGGCTGAAGGTCTACTACTTGCACTTGTGGTCGATATCCTGGAGACCCGAAAACCCTTTGGGGTGCCGAGTCGTTACCGAGCTGGAGACCCCTTTTGAGCCGTCGCTGCAGGTTAACAAGTTGGCTCCTGACTCTGCCTTTCATTTCCCTTCCATCCCATGGTACGCAGGATGTTCATTGTACATGTACATAAAAACGCTGTGATCTTTCTTTTAAAAAAACCGCTGGACACTAAAATTATACCGTAAAGGCAAATTAAGAAAGGGCAGAAATGACAGCGGAGTAAGCAGCCTTCGGTTTGTAACTGGAATCATAGAGAAGAGGTGTACTCGTAGGGCGCCAGGAGTTCTATTGGAGTCATTCGTTAAATCAGCACAGTAGCAAAATCCCATAAACTTACAGCATCGCTGACTCCCCAGCTTGTGATACCGATACAGGCGGGGACGGCCAAACAGGCTTTCGCGACGGTGGTATAATCATTTGCAGAGGCACCCGCGATGTCGAGTTCAGTAATAGCAACTTCACTAACACCGGAACTAGCAAGAGCAGTCAAAGCAGCCTGAGCGCCACCCGCACCGCCAGCCTAGGGGAGGGTGTCTATCAGCCGTCGTTTCGAGTATCTTTCAAGTATCGTACCGAAAGATGCATTTGGGTGCCAATTCCGTCGATCAGCTTGTTGGACGCATTGATGCGTTTGACGAGCGCCACCATTCCCGAGACTTTAGCGTTTGCCGAGTCGAGGTTATAGTCGTTAATATAAAGTCTATGAGACGAAGCCAGCGTCAACGAGAAAACTCGTGAAAGAAGAGAGAATGCATACTTGGCAGTGGAATCAGCAGCTCGGGCGGCTTGGAAGGCAATGGTGATGAAAGACTATTCACAAGAAAATGAGAAGTTTTCACAGCTTTGCGGAGACCTGAAAATATTACCTCTCCCAAAACGTTGTAAAAGACGGAGGAACGCAAGGAGCCATCCTCGTTCAAGCATTCACTTCATGTACGGATGTATAAATTGAACAAAGAGAAAAGAATTGTTAGCTCAGAGGAACATACTTGACAACATCCCACTTTGAACAGAGCCGGGAATCATGAGAAGGAATCAAAGCATGCACTCTAATTGCTTACCGCATAAAGCTTTCCTTTGTAACGCCCTGCAACATTGGAAATGTGGCTTTGAATGACGGATGTCTGCGCAAGTGTCGTATTATGTGGGAAGGACATTAGCGGAAGAACTGACCAGAGTGGCTGCGTTGTTAATCGACGATACCCATGATGGAAGCTGTGAGTGCCAAACTACAATTCATCAGCCAAGACTGTAGCAAAGCAGGTGGAGGTATTGTACCTAAGGTATGGCCACGAATGAGCTTCCCGTTGGAAACTGCCCAGTTGACAAGGGTATCAGAGTTAGTAAAAGTGAATTGTCCTTGAACATCTGTTTGAAACAGTCATTCGAAAGATTGCAGTTTGCTGAAGTCAAACGCTAACTCTCTGTGGCATCCCACTACGGTAACAATAAAATCAGATACGCCGCATAGCAAAACCTGTTTCATACCTTCATGGAGTTTTCCTACCGGTCAAAGGTTGCGTAAAAAGAATGTACTTCAAAAGTCATGATAATACTTACGGGTGTGACAGCACCGAAATCAGACTTCAAAATGGCAACATTAGCTATAATTTGTTGTCAATGGTTCCCATTATCATCAGAAGGGCGACGTCCTTCTACCTGCGATATTTAGGGTGTTTGGATCAGCACATGATCCCTGGTGGTCACGAACAAATGAAACAAATGAACATAATGTAATTGAAATATAGAGGACGCCAATACCCAGTATTTCTTGCCTTTCGCCTTCATATGGGCGTCGAGGCCGGTACCGGTAGTCGTTGGACCGGTAGTAGTCGTCGTCGTAGTAGGCGTGGTGATTGTAGTAGTTGTACTGCCGGTAGGTGGCAGACATCTATTCCCTTGATTAGCTTAGAATCAGATTGTAAATTATAATAACGCACTGAGAGTAGTAATCGTTAATGTAGGTGCAGACGGTGCCCGAAGCGCCTGGAAATACGAATCAAAATGTATGCCAGATGAACTGCAACACATACATACAAGCAGTCTGCAAAAAAGAAGTTCAAGTTCTGTTAGATATCAGCGAAGGCAGGATAAAATGTCCTACGTCTCCAGTCCATCCTATTCCACCGCCTTTAACAAGTCAACATCAGAATACACATTGGAAAGCTTAACGATGTACACACATTGACTGTATTCAGGAGCAACAGCAGCAGCACGGTTTACCAGAATGGCCAAAGAGATAGCAGAAAGCAGGTTCAACATCCTTAAGACTTGATTTGATGAGGCATCTATTCCGAAGTAGCTTGAGCATTATATACTACACGACAATTCCGATTCCTGGCATATCTCTTAGCCAGAAATTTTAAACAACCCCAAGAGAAAGCGTCATGTGCGACTCCCGGATGAGACCAATAACGGGGGCAATCATGGCATCGGATGAATCTCGCTGCATGGATATGGGCGAAGGATTTTGAATACAATTTGGGCGGGTGTCATGCAAGTGCTGATATCCTAAGGCGACAACCTCAACCGGACGACTTCAGAAGATATAATCTTTTCTTGAGTGCACCCACTGGCATATTGGCAAGATTTGATGAGCTGTGTGTCATCTACCTTTGAACGATCTATCCACCTTTGAACGATGAACACGAGAGTAGAGAAGCTGACGTTGTAGCGGGTATGATTCGGACATTAGCATGACAGAACATGGCTGATGCCAAGAAGAATGTGTTATGATCATCGGCCAGATGGACTACACAAGGCGAGTCTCAACGCGAAAAAGAGAATCAAACTGAATATAACGACCGACATTTTTCCTTTGAAAGAACAAACGACCATCATATGATTCAATCCAAGTCTGATTGGTCGGTAGGCAGATGGAGATTGGTCTGCGTGCCTGTACATGTTGGTATAACATTGGTCACCATGCATATGCCTGACTAAATCTGAGGCCCAGTGAAAAGTCGGTTGAGCTCGTACGGGCACAATCAAGCCAAATAATCCCATTTGAGTTGAGCCCGGAGAAAAAACGGTTACGGCGAGCCGTGAAAATTCCAAACCTCCGTCACGCTGAGATTACGTACCCGTGCCGTGTACGGTAAGGTTTGACTGATAAAATTGTGCTACACTTGCTCAAATCACCTATGCAGGACACTTCGTGCTTCTTGATGGCATGTAAAGGCGTGCGAGGGACGTGATTCTTCGCTGCCTGCTACACGCTCATGGGCTGTATAGGCTTGGACATCTGCCGTTGCCTCGAGTGGTATCTGTGTTCCCATTTGAATAATAGCTCGGAAAGATGGTCGTGTGACGGGTGGAAGGATATCAGGGCATAGAAAAGGAAGACTTGCGACAAGCAATGTACGCGCTATGTTGCCGGCCATGCTTGAGCTTGGTGTGCACGACAAGTTTACGGTGCGCCGCTCACTGGGGACGAGTGTGACAACCGTTGGAGACCCTTCGAAGCGGATCACGGCCATCATGCCAATCACTCGGTTAACTTCTGATGGAACCGGGAATTGCCAAAACCCCCCATACTCTACAATAACGAAATTTGGGCTATTAGGGCTGCTCAATTCATGGTACAGTTTGAGCATGATTCCAAGTCCGCTGTTGGCCGAGTATGGCCGCCAGGAACCATCCCCGACCTCAGGTACACTCGGCCGGACTGGCGGGTGCAGGGCTCAACTGTGCTCAGTGCTGAAGCGCTGAAGTCCAAACAACGTGTTGCGCTACCTTCATCATTGTTGATATCAACTGCCCTTATAATCTACATTCTTTCTACATTTTCCTAACCAATGGATCCTTATAACAAGTAGGTTTATAGAGGTAACAATCGTAGTCTTACTCAATGTCGCTATCGATAAAATCATCTAGGTTATCCGAGTCGGAGATAGAGAGTGGCTGCCTTAGAGATAGATTTTGTAGCTGGATTGAAGCAATGAGAAGGAGCTCGTGAGTGAGAAGCTCAGAATTCATTAAGTCTGACAAGAAAAACGAGTCGTCACTAATCATTCAATCAGCGACAGGCCACCAGTATTCTCAACCGGACGGCGACGGTTTCCATTTGTGGAAGGCTCTGCTAAGCGACCGAAATGGTTCCTGGCGGCATACTCGGCCAACAGCGGACTTGTGAATCATTGTACCACTTTCAAACTGTACCACATGAATTGAGCGTTCTGCGAAGTCTAGACCCCTGAAAATACCCTGGCCCACTTCATCTACCATGGTCCAGATGCGTTCATGATGCTGCTTCGAATTTTCTCTACGTAAAACGTGATGTCAAGGTATATATAATTCGCGTTCTTGTCGTTCCCTTATCCGCAATGTCCTCGTCTCTTAATGCCTCTATCGGTATTCTAGGAGCAGGGGCGGCAGGTCTCATCACTGCCCACGTACTCCTCCAAGATGGGTTCAAAGTTCGGCTCATCACACGCGATAGCTCTCCTGGCGGAGTGTGGGCTCGAGAACGAATTTATCCTGGTCTGAGCATTAACAAGTAATTTATGCGAGCATCTATCTCGTGATAGGCTAATTTTTCTGGTATATAGTGTATACGGAGAGTACAGATTTTCTCCGTGCCCCATGTCCCCGCCTTCCGAGGCAGCAGAGACTGGTGGCCGCTTAACTGGCGACGACATGTGTGCATATATGGAAACCTTTGCCGCTAAGTTTCTGGCTGGGAAAATCAAGTTTAATACGGAGATTCTTTGTGTACGGAGATCCACTGGTTCCTGGCTAGTTACAGTGGAAGATATACCCAGTGGAATCCAAGAAGTGCTCGTTTTTTCGCATATCGTGTTGTGCACGGGTGTACATTCATTTAAAAGTATCATGTGGAGGTCAGAAACTCACCAAGAAATAGGGATGCAGTAAACCAAGTATTCCAGAATACCTATCGTCTCAAACAGCGAAGTCTGAGGGTTTCCGCGGCCTAGTTTTCCATTCGTCCAAATTTCACGATCATTTGGACGAGGTCTTGAACACCAAGCCAATCGATTCTGATGGAAATCAAAAGGACGCCTCGATTGTAGTGATCGGAGGGGGAAAGTCTGCGCAGGAGTGGGTAGTTGATTCTTTTTTCTATTTGACAAGGTTCCTGAAGGGCCTCTCATAATTATAGCGTTTCTGCCTATCTGGCGAATGCGGGTCGCAAAGTGACTGTCGTTTTTGAAACAGCAGATGCATTTCTGGCCTACAAATATCCCCTTCCTGACTTCATCCGTAAAAGCAGGTTGGTATTGTATTTTTGTGCCTAGTCTTGCTTTAGCTTTTGAACAGATTTCTCGCAATCTGCTCGCCGCACATAGAACTGAAAACGTATCTTGAGTAAGTCTTATGCTCTTCCAAATATTTGCATCTTCTACTCACCCGCAATTTTTGAAAGACGTTTCTTGCACACCACATGGCTTGGTAGCAAAATCGTGCATTTTGTTTGGAAAAAGATCATCGCAACCTCAGTATGTAACCATCCAAAAATGTCCGGTCATTACCGACCATATTCTGATGAAACAGCTGGATGTATACTCCTTGCCAGCGGATTCTCCATTGCGACATGCGCACTCGGCATTCTGGGGTATCAGAACCAACGACGACGGTTGTTACAGGCCAAACGGTTTTCATGGTCTTGTCCAATCCGGAAAGATCAAGCTTGTAGCACCAGCGCGTGCTACGGGCTTCGGTGACGATGGAAAGTCTGTGGTTTTGAAGGATGGCCAAGTTCTGCCAGCGGATGCCGTGATTCTCGCTACTGGATTTAAGTCTTCGTGGACGAACCTCTTTGATAGTATGCAATGGATGTTCGGATATTTCACCTAATATTTATAGATTCTAGGCCAGACTGCAGTGGAGCTAGGGATTGGCCGGCACGCTCCTTTCAACGATGTTCATATCTGGGATTATACGTCTTTGACAGACCCGCCGGTGTCACATCCTAACAGCGAACAATGGTCGTCTTCAATCTATCGTGGTCTCGTACCTGCAAACAATATCAACAAGCGTGATTTTGCAATAAACGGAGCAGTTGTGGGTCACGACTATCTTCCATTTATTCCTTCCTCTTTGAGCAGCATCCAGTTTACCACGAACAACGGCTACACGTTCGAAGTATCTGCGCATTGGATCTCGTCGTATTTTTTGGGAGATCGCATGCGTCTGCCATCCACAGCGGAGGAGGCGCTCGCAAGTGCCGAACGTAACTCGGCTTGGATGAGGAAAAGATTCCCGACTATGCTTCCCTGGGTCAATGAGAGCTATAGCAGCAATTTGGCATTTTGGACGTACGTTTCTTCTACTATCACCATTATAGTGCTCCGCTGCGAAAACTGATTATTGGTTGCTTCCAAAATTCAGTTGGCCGCAGCTTGTCGATGAACTGCTGGAAGACATGTACTTGCCGAGCATGCGGAGTGGCGGTAATTGGTTAACGTGGCCATTCAAGGTCATTGACATCGATGAGATTGTCAATCTCGGGCAGGAACGCCGACTGAAGAGAAGCTTGTACTTGTAGAATTGTATTGTCTGGTCGTAGTTTGTTCTGATTGCTTAAAGTTATGGGAGACAACGTGACGTAACGGCACATGGTTCCGTGACAACTTGAGGCGCGCGTGAAGCTGTTGATGTGCGTCCGCACGACGATCACGACCAAACTATGAATCCACAAATCCTAGTCGACGTGCCTGACCCCACTGATTTTCCGTCGCCTGCTGAGGCACCAGGTCTCAGGGAACTTGACACTTCACTCCGCTGCAATATTTGTCACGAGCTGTATGATGGGCCGGTCTCACTAAATTGCGGACACTCATTCTGTGCATATGTGAGTTCGAACCTTTTCATGACTTCCATTTGACTTCTGATGGAACAAAGTGCATTAGAATGTCACTAGCTGAGAAGCAGGAATGCCCAACGTGCCGCAAGACAGCCATCGAAGGTCACATCAAGTCCAACGCTGTAGTTGAAGATGCTGTTCATAGTTGGAAGCTTTCAAGGTAAGATCCCTATTGCCTGATTTCTTAGTCTCACTAACGTCTGTCTCAAGACCCTTCATTCTAGGACTCATTACGGCCTCGAACGAACAAAAACACACAGAACGGCAGAATGGGTCACCACCGGCGACTCCTAAAGCGAAGAAACGAAAATTTGCGATACATACAGAGAGGCAAACTGAACCTTCGTCAAGCACCAGTACTAGTTTTTTGGGATCTCCTTCGAAGCCTAAAAGAGTCAAGCAAAGCTCTAGTGATCTGTTTGGCACAACCATACCGACTTCTGACATCGAGGAAGACGAGCTTCCAGACCCATCTCGTGCCAACAAAAAATTTAGACGTGAGTATATCTTCATGCGTTTTTCAAATAGCCAGTGATTACCTTGTTGTGTAGCTGATGATTCCGTGGACTGTCCTCTGTGCAACAAGCGGGTGAAGTTCAAAAGTATCAACCAGCACATGGACAATGGATGCAAGGATTTACCACCTATATCATCTTCAGCCCGATCTACGGCAGCAGATTGGCAGAAACTGATGGGGAAATCTTTGAAAGGCAAGCAGAAGTAATTATCCGAGTCTGTTTTGCAATTGTCCTCGTAACTAAAACCTGATATGTATAGGGACAATGATGATGATGACGACGACGAACATCCGCTCCCAAAGGCATCGTATAACACACTGAAGGATAAACAACTGAAAGAAATGCTGATCAGATATGGTCTGCCGACTACTGGTGACCGCAACCAATGGATACAGCGGCATCAACAGTAAGGATCATTTTCCACAGACCTCACTTGATACTCATAGATTGATGTTTCAGTTGGATCATTACTTACAACGCCAACCTCAACAAGTCGTCGAAATATCGCAAGTCGAAGGAGGAGTTGAAGAGAGAACTGAAAAAATGGGAAGAAGAGAAGTCTAAGAAGAGGAAGACGACTGTGGAAGATACAGTCGCTCACGGGGTAAGTGTCCTTTCAGATTCCCTGGATCTAATCTGACGTATCTTGTTTCGCGAAGAAACAACATCAAAGTGAATTCGCACGATTGGTTGAAGCTGCAAGACCACGGAAAGTTGGAGGTACCTCAACTGACAAGGACAATGGTCCACTCCTGTCAAATCCATTATCAGGTGGTCAACAGCCTACAAAGACGCCGGGTAGACCGAGGGTTGAGCAAAATGCCATCGTTCTTGATTCCGAGGAGGAAGAGTTGAGTCCGATACAAAAGGCTTGATGTATCATTTATCTAGGTAGGTGCAGTCTGTCTCTGTCTCAAAGCAACAAAGGATCATATGTAGATGCTGTAGACACCATGTCTTTGTTTTTATTGGATCAAGAGAGTTCTGTGTCATTCAATTCGTTTCGATGTTTGCAAGTGACGAAAGGTATTTCTTTGAGTGTTTTCTAATACCCTAATGACAAAGGATCTTTGACAGTTGTATATATCCTCTGAAATAATAATAGAATCTCAAGTCACGATCGATAGTCGAGACCGGGTTCTACATGGACATTGAAACATTTCGTAGCCTTGGAAGGACCCCGGGAACCTGAAAAAAACATCTTCTTAGTTTGTAGTTCCCGAAGGATTGTCAGCCCAACTTGCAAAACTTTGTAGGATGCCAAGGGTTAGTATAATCAAATTCGAAAAATGATACTTTTAAAATTGAAGCGCATTGTCGCCTGTCTCGCCTGACCAAATGTAAAAATAACGTTCTATGTGGTCACTCAGGAGGACTGCAACTGAGGTAGACTGCCAAGCAGGAGCAAGGACGGACAGAACAGCTCATACTCCGGATGTAAAGATACTTGTCGCGAATCGGTCCTACCTACGGAGGAGGCGCCGAATGGCTTAAGGTTATCTCCCGGACCGAAAGGATTCTTGGCGTAAAGGAAGTCGATGGTAGACCTCTTCAGGCAGATTTGGATGAGTCAGTATGGAGATTGTACGCCGTCATTCTGCCATTTGCTCGGGCCCCTGGATATCTATGACAACATATCTTTTAGGCTCCAAGGCTCCTTTCCTTTTCGTTTCCAGCTTTATGTTACATGCAAGGGAGCACCGGAATCACAGTGTCAGCATAGTATCCAGTATTGATACTCCATCAAAGTGGAGAATGTAAGCTACGCCGCGTCCGGTTTAAGAGCTGTGACCAACTATTAAGCAAGAACTGGTTTGCATTAAAAGCAGAAGAGGCGGGGACAGAACTTACATTCATGTGCCGGCAGGGATTGTCCAAATCAAGCTCACATAAGACCACAAGGTCATCCGTATAGTATACTGGGTCAAGTCCGAGGAGGATCGAGGCAGGATAGAATGTATGAACCCGCAAAGAAAGCGTGCTCGCACTGTATCAGAGGTTCGAAATAGCACAGTAGAGGAGGAGGAGGATAATTGTAATAGGGCGATAGCGACCTAAGTGAAGCTCTGGCTCAGAGAAGTCGGAATCGGTTATCTCCGGTGATGCTGACCAAGAAACGCGTTGGGGTTGAATTGTGAGTGCTTCATATTCATGCCCATTTCTATCCCCCTCTTTCATGTTTCATGGAGTTCACGTTCGGAGGGAAGTATCGTGTGGAAGAAGAAATTGCCAACGGTGGATGTGGTATGCGTCGATGGCATTATTGGTATCCTCTTACTGAAGCCTTCGTAGGCACCGTCTTCTTAGGGGTCCACACTATCGCGGGAAAAGAGGTCGCGATCAAGTTGGAGCCAGCAATCACCAATAAGAGTGGCACGAATAGCCCACTGCGTCAGGAGTCGAAAATATACAAGACGCTGATGGGTGGGACAGGTGTACCATGGATCATGTGGTCGGGGCGCCAGGGTGACTACAACGTTATGGTCATTGACTTGTTAGGTCCATCGCTCGAGGATCTTTTCAAGATGTGCAATCGTCATTTTTCTGTGAAAACCGTCCTTCTTCTCGCCGATCAACTCGTAGGTCGCGTTCTAACTCTCTATTATCTCTATCCTTAATTCCTTCATCTTTTAGATTTCTCGCATCGAATTCATTCACTCCAATTCACTTCTACATCGTGACATTAAACCTGCGAACTTTGTGATGGGGACAGGGAAAGCTGCACACATGGTTAATGTGATTGATTTCGGGCTTGCTAAAAAATTCCGCGACTCGAAAACTTTGAATCATATACCCTACAAACAGGACGACTTTCATGGCGTTGGAACCTCGTTGTTTGCCGCCATCAACACTCATCTTGGCGTTGGTGAGTTATTTTTTTCCATTCATGCCACCTGTACCCCTCTTCCCCAGTTCTCAGTATTTTTCTCACGCTTGTTGCGCAGAGTCGTCCCGAAGAGATGATTTGGAATCCCTTGCTTACATGCTTATTTACTTTTTGCGAGGGACGTTACCATGGAGGAAGTTAAGGGCACCCAACATGCCTCCACCGCCTATCTCTCCAACAACTTCTAATCCGAGTCCACCTTCTCCAATACTCCCTCATCAATATAATCCTGTTTCTGCCACCTGGGACCTCATACGCGATGCTAAACTTGAAGCAGAGCCTTTATTAACGGTTGGCCTCCCAGAAGAGTTCGATGTTCTCTATAAATATGCGCGAGGACTCGAGTTTGACGATCTACCGGATTATGAAGGCTTGCGTAATCTTTTCCGCGGACTTGCAACGAAGATTGGAATGGAATATGACGGAGTTTATGATTGGACTGTGCCTAAAGCTGCTGGTGGACGGTCGCATGGAGGACGAAGTGTCAGCGAAGGACATGGAGCATCCACTCGTCGATTCTGTGAAGCATGTAATCAGCTGAAGGGAAAAGTTAAAAAGAGACAGGAGTGGAGGTAGGAGACGGAATTTTGAATTGTGGCGTGGCTCTCAGTGTAGGTGTTCTCAAATCCTCGACGAATCTACTAATATTGACATACAAACTCCCACAGGTGGTTGATCACTGAGCTGAAAACTGCCTTAGAGTGGCTTTGAATACAGCAGATGACACCGCTTGTCTTGTTTCAAGCAATGCCTTCCGCCGCCGCACCACACCACAATCACGGGCCCTTGGGACTCGTCATTTATGACGACTTGCATTGCCTGATGCTTACCTTGGCCTCTGCTTCGATTCATTTATCTTCAATGTATTGGAAACTCTAACCGCTTTCCGCTTTAATTGTTGGCTCATAATTTGCATGAATGCACCCTTGCTCTTGTTTCTCAATGGAAGCGGTCTCCACTGCCCATCTTGATCTTGGTCCAATCGCAGGGATCTCAGTGTCCGATGTTCCCTGTAAGCCAAGATCTACATTACTGCTTGGCTTGTCAATTGATTGATATCCTAGAACATCAACGGCTCAATCCCTGCGGAGTGTCCGACTTGTTTCCAAACTGCATTACGTTTTTGCCGTTCTCCCACTGTTGTAACAATTTGTCAATGCTACTAGCGTATCACCTACACTTACATTTCCCATCACCTTCATCTACGTATCTACCTATATTGGTCTGTTCCAGAGCGACGAGCGTCACAATGTAATTATATACATGGATCGCCGTTCTACTTTACATCTACCACAAGGACACATATCTTGAAATTCCATGTTTTGCCCAGTGTTGATGAGAATCATACAAGACGGAGGTTGAAATTATTTCTCATTCCACACCATTATGTCGGCCTCGTCCTCAACCGCCGTCACTTTCGCACCAAATGAACGCGTCCTTTGTTATCACGGCCCCCTGATATATGAGGCGAAAGTCCTCAAGGTTGAGAATTTCACTGACGCAAATACGATCACGGGTGCTCTTGGCCCACACTGCTTTGTACACTACAAAGGCTGGAAACAGACGTGAGTACTCAACATAAAATGACTCCCCAGAGCATACATGCTCTAGGACCGGCGTCTCAGACTAATCTTTGACATGGTAGGTGGGATGAATGGGTCCCCCACTCACGCTTACTGAAGTACAACGAGACCAACATCGAATTACAGAAGTCACTGCAGAAAAGCAATGCTCACGCATCAGCATCGGGTGGTTCGTCATCGCGTGGACCGAAAGCGGGGCCAAGGGAGGGTGCAGGAGGCGCGCGGGGTGGAACGCGCAAGGATGGGACGCGAGGAACAAAGCGCGGCAGAGACGAGGTGCGTTCACTCACAGACTAATTTTTTCCTATCGTTTGACTAATTTCCTCTATCTGCCTGATTGTAAACAGGATGACAGCAACAGAAAACCTGAGTTGAAGCTCAATCTTCCCGAAATTCTCAAAGTCATCTTGGTCGATGACTGGGAAGCCGTGACTAAAAACCAGCAGGTATGGGGTCTTTGTCCCTTTATGCCCTTCTCATAGTTAAACTGTCTCACAATTAGCTCGTAACGCTTCCACGAGACCCAACCGTCGTCGCTCTCCTCGACGAATTCGCCGCGTACATCGTGAAGACAAAACCAGCACAGTGTGGTCTATTTTTTTTCTCGTGTGAACCCAACCCTGATGGAATCTACCAACTCTTTCTTACAATAGCCTACGGGATCCGCTTCTGTTGATTCCAAGCATTATCTCAGGTTTGATAGTCTATTTCGACCGATCTCTCGGCGCGAACTTGCTCTACCGTTTTGAACGACCCCAATTTGCTGAAGTTAGACGTCAGTACAAGACTGGACAGCAAGTTATTATTGGTCAAGAGAAAGAACCGAGCGCGGTATATGGTGCAGAACATTTGTTGCGGATGCTGGGTGCGTCAACAATCTCTCATATTTCGATAACTCATGTGTCGTCCCTTCTATTAGTGAGTTTGCCTGGCATGATTGCTAGTTCAAGTTTGGATGCCGATTCCGTGATACTCGTTCGAGATTATGTGAATGAGTTGTTGGGGTGGGTCATTTTTCTGTTCCGCGTCCTTGTCCTGATGATTTCTGTGTTCAGTTGGATGGCGAGGGAACGATCGCGAATATTCCAAGCGAGCTACGAGCAGACAAGCATCCAATATCAAAACATTTCTAGGTCGTGACTGCCTCTTCTGCCCTTGTTATGTGTATCACTTGTAACTTATCATCTTTCTTTCTTGTTATCTACATATAATGCAAATGTTTTTGACGCTCAACTGATCAACAGGATATTTTTGGATGAACTAGACCCACTTTGCACTACCGTGTTGGCTGTTCCTTTGTGGACATAGGATATACATAACAACGACGGTACAGTCCAAGATCCAAGCAGATCGACAAACAGAGCCACCAATCTCTTTGTCACTACAGTCAAACATTCAATTTTACAATTCCCTCCCTTGTCAATCTCAGACCGTTTAGAGTGCTGTCAATTTGACCAGACGTTGGGAGCTTCCCGTCTTCGGCCTCGATGTAGATGGGCGGTACTACTTATCTGATTGCCTTGTTCGAAGACCTCTCAGAGCTCCATAAGCTTTGGGACGGATGGTCATCTGTGGATAGTCGAGCTGCTTGTGCCATTGGGATGACAAGGGACCTACAACTACAAGGGATTCTACGAAGTAACCTCAAAACAGGAATATCGAGGACAATGGATATAATACATTTGAATCAAACCTAGATTCAGACAAGCTCATCCTTGTTCTTAGATTTTGTGGGTACAGGTCTACTAGCAAGTACAAAATTGGTAGGTATGTCGTGCTCGTTCAATGAGCCTTGAGATTCCCTTCTCTTCCCTTCTCCAACTTAGTCTAGTTCTTGGACAAGTGCACTAATACAGACGCGTCCTGGTCTTCAAATCATTTTGAAAGTCTACAAATTTGATCCCGATAGCATAAATACATATCGACCAAAAAGAAACAAACACACAGGTATCTTGTTGACCCATTTATGACAGGAGATCTAAAGTCTTCAAAAATGGACTCAAAAGTTTCGTTGGTCAACAAAAATACATGTATACCATATATATGAGAAAGACGGCCAAGTTTCATCTATATATGGTTTGTCGTGCTCACTGTCAGATATACAATTTAGAATTCAAGATCTCATCTCATCGGCGCGGGTTGCGGCAACGTCTCAACGTCGTCAGTATGGTCCCTGACAGTAAACCTTCCAGAGATACAGTCCTCAGATTACATGGTAGGTCATATTGCTACTCTCCTACAGTGACAACTGTAGTAGTAAGTAACCTTGGTTGCTCTTGAGCATCTTGCCGGGGTCTTCCAGGTCTAGGTAAAGTGTCGTAATAAAAGTTTTGAAGCGATTGACCACGTGTCCTTCAGGTTCTTGATCTGTTATAATGTGACCCCAACTGAATTCGATCAATATGTCATTGTGGGTAGGTTTGTAGGTTGGTGCTGTTGCTAAATCCATCATGAGAAGTCCAGAGACTACAGCTCGGATAGTGAACTAAAGCAGCCTTTCTTTAGACGTAGGTCATGGGAAAGATGTTCGCCAGATGTCTTCCGACTAATCGTGTTCCGTTTCGGTACAGAAGGAATGGAGGCCGTTCTCTGTCATATGGGGGCACTATACCACTTTCGGCACATAGGAGAGACATACACAAGCCTCCGGCAGAGTAAGCACGCGCAGCAGAATACAAAAGTACACAAATCTATCGCCCCACAACACCGCTATGGTAGGGAAGTCAATCGAAGCTAGGAGAGCCGTAAATACCGCATCTCTCGCCTCATGACATTGGAGTTCGAACAGCGCCATGAGGTACCAGAAGAATGGTGCACAATAACAAAAGACTTGTCGAGCAGATGGACAAGGAGAAGACGATATGAAAGACTGCTATGCACTCTGGTCTTTCTGCATAGAAGATTCAAGTCCGCAAACGAGCACAATAATTGTTGTTCGGACAGGCATCATATGATCGACAACTAAGTACACGGCTTGTAATTGTTCTGCCACGCTCTCCTATTGTGGATCAAAGTGTTGATGATCAAGCAACAACCCTGATAAGGGAATCGTTGTAATTCACGAGCTTGTCCCCGATTAGGAACGGGTCGTTATTCATAAAACTCTCTGCCTCCCAACCATGGAATAGCTGACTTTTCCCTCCCTTACTCTATAGAAATTTTCCTTTTCATCCTTATATTTCTGCAAGTATGTCTTCTGACCACTCAGTGGTATGTTATACGACTGGCTTGACTTGCTGGCGATGTCTGATATGCTGACTTTCAGTATTCCTATGATAAAGAAAAACTTCTGGTGCGAATCTATCTTTGTTGACAACGTTTATCCATCTCATGGAAATTCAGCCTGATGTTCCCTGCCATGGTAAACATAAAGTCAAATACCAACCTCATGAAGAATGGGATTTCCTTCTCGACACCCCTAATCAACCCATCGACCTGTCGCTAGTGTTACCGCATTACCGCGCACGGAATCAACCTATCGATCATCGCATGGGGATGTTTATTGGAAGTAACTCAGCTCCCATCAAAGTCAAAGTTGTGAGTATCTTGCCTACCTTTGATTTGGCATCTCATCTCACCCGAAGGCAGTGCCGCCAGTACCCGCGTACGAGATTCTACCTCGAAATCCAAGCAGGTACTTCAGACGTTACTGTCTGGCTTCCCTCTGATTTCAGAGGCCAAATTCACCACGTTGGAAAAGCCCGTTTCTCTGCTGGCTTCATCAACCGTATCTTGCAAAACTCGCGCGTGAACGAGCCCGAGTGCGACGAAGAATGCGACGAAGACGATGTGGTCGTTTGCACACATGGACGCATTACCTTCAGGATGTGGGACATCCAAACGTCCGCGCCAGAGAACACACACAAAGAGACCCTGAAACGCATGTTTGGATGCACGCGTAAGGCCCCCGAGACGGCGATCGATTGGGATTTCCTCCTGGAGGACTAGATCTATCAAGAGAAGTCGCGCGGTCTCTCGCTTGTGTTTCCGTGTTTTCGGCCTCGGCAGGACTTCAATAATCCACGTACCCTACACTTATATCTAATTCACCCGGCTCTCTGTCTGCTTCGCAATCATCACCATCGTATCCACACGCATTCGCACATCTTGCTATTAGCACTGTTCTCTGTCTCTGCAATTCACCATTTTCACTGTAGCACTAGTTCCGCGTTCGTAGCACAACATACACATCTTTATTCATATTCTCCTCGCAACGTCCATCTGTAGCATAACATCTTACGCTCTTGCCCCTTACTATGCATGGTGTCGATACATGAATGAAAAAATATCTCTTATGTTCCTGGTTTCTAGACTTGCGGGTGTTAAATATACAGGCTGTTTCAGCCGGAATTCATGACCCTTGCTAGGGACAGAGAGGAGTGATGTGATTTTTAATGTTTACAGTTTTCATCCGACAAACTACATCTGAAGATCACATACACCCTTGCATTGTAATGTGAAATTACATTGAGTCGAAGATTGTGTCGCGATGTTTGTCGTTAGGGAACGCCAGTCTTTAAATTATAAGTCGATGGAGATAGCTCTCTACCGCGAAAATTCCGTTGACAAGACATGGAGAGATATTGAGAGACCTCGGCTATGAACGCGAGATCTGAACATCTTTGAAGGTACAATGGATATGAATACAATTATAATGGTGTTATGACACAGATGATCCAGTGGAGTGGATATCTGAATGGAAAATACATAAGAGCTATTCGCGACAAGATACTTGCAGTCACGTCATTGATTCGAACCTAATCATTCGGGGTGACCGCGGCGTCCCGCACCCGCAAGACACTGCTCGACCGTTTCCAATAGAGCAGGATTTTCGAGAGCAGCAGCAACACGTTCTTTATCATTTAATTGTTTATTTACTGGGGGAAAACAGGAGTGTGCAAAACTTCAAGGGGCACTTAAGGATACTTACCAGCGTGTTCGCTTTGATGTGATCCTGGCTTTAAGAGGATATCTACTTTGTAGCGATCAGGGAGGCTCCGAAGGAGGCGCACACGAATGGAAAGACCTGTCATTGATGCTCAGGTTCGGTTCAACAAAACGAGACGCGTACATACCGATGAGAGTAGACATGCCGCAATGTGGTATCGTCGGAGTGAATTCGACAAATACACGGTTGTCGGTCACACTGATTTGTGGTGCTGATACAACACGAAGTTCTTCCAAAGTGTTAGGGTGTTCTGGGTCGTTAATTGACCGTATCAAATCTGTGCTCAAGCACTTAAGAGTTCTGTGGTGAACGCGGAGGGACGTGAGACACACCAAAGATCTCATCTTGATCAATGGGGTCTACTTCCACGAGGAGATCTTCTTGGACAGCTTTCTCGTTTATCCAAAGTGGTTGCTTAGTCAAGTCCGACTTTCGAATAGTAGGTTTTGTCGAGAATACCGTAGGATTGGGATTGAAGATTTCTCCAGGCATTGCGGTCAGGGTCCAAAAAGTGTTCAGGTGGAAAATTGCGGCCCGGTCACGCGAATTTGCACTCAGACAAGTCAGAACGCGTCGTTGTCTTTGGCCGAAGCCTTTTGTGTTCTACCCACCCCTCATTGTCGTATCCGACCGCCGACACCGCACGAAACCTTGCCAACCATGCCGCCCAAGGTATTGTGCACCAATATCGGGCTTGGTATGGGCTGATGACACACGTACAAAGCGAAAACGCAACGACGAGTCTGCTGCTGATGTTGCTGCTTCGTCAACACGAGCAACACGTAGTTCAGCTCGCACCTCTAACTCGGGAGCGGCGTCTTCAAATAAAGCGACGGCCAAAAAGTCAAAGAAGAAGGATGGGGACGAATTAGTATGTCTTCCATCTGGAACCCCTTTGCCGCGCTGGCCCAAGAGCTACAATTCTTACTGTATAGACATAGGATTCCGAAGCGACTCCTCCTGCAAAGAAGACCAAGACTACCAAAACATCCACAAAGACCACGACTTCAACGAGCAAAACCCCGAAAGCAGCTGCCGCCAAAAAAGGAGTCACATCATCCTCAAAGTTAGTATGCACATGATGCGCATTTTTTCGCTTCTGACTTTATATATGCACTCTTCTTCAATCCTCGTTCTTTGGTCGACGACCGAAATAGGGCTGCTGAGGTAAGCGTCCCGTGTCCCTTAGTGGCACGTTGGCTGATGATTTCAGGCACGGTCTCACCAGAAAAGCGGTGCGGAGAAGCAGACCAAGTCGTAAGTTCCCTTCCACACCCTCATCTTCCTCCCCCGGAAAGTGCTTTAAGACGATATTATTCGCTCTTGGATGCATTCCTCATGAGACTCTCGTCACTTCTGTGCTGTCTTTCTAATAAAATTAAAAATGTGGACAGTGATGACGATGTCATAGTACAGAAGAACGTTGTTCCCGGGGTGCGTTACGTCTGTCGCGTATTTTTGTTTTATTTTGAATAATATGCTTCGAAACAGACAAAAGCGTCGACTACGAGCAATGGGTCACCTCCGCTATCCACAAAAGTGCAATCCTCGCCGCCTCGACCTACTCCGAATGAACCCTATAGTGCCGAGCGCGCACAAGCGTTATTCAAGAAGTATGAAGACAGCGACGAATTTAATACCATAGGAGCCGATGGGTTTGCGCGCCTTTGCAATGACGCACAGATAACAATGGAGGGGGCATTGCCCCTTATTCTTGCGTGGCAATTTGGGACGAAAGAGATGATGAAAATAACAGAAGAGGAATGGCGGAAGGGTACAGGGTCTCTCAAGTGAGTTGAAAGATGCTATCTTGATGCATTACTCGTCTGACGTTGTATGGCCGTCCGTCCAGGATTTCGAATTTACCTACTCTAAGTATGGCGGTTCGTGATCTCGAAGACTTACTCATTCTCGACAAACCTATGCCGCAAAAGAAATCGAAGAAGGATGTTTACGATAAGGCTGCATATTGGAAGTATAGCCAAGATCGAAAAGCCTCTTTCAATCAACTTTACATGTTCTGCTTTACTCTTGTGAAACCCGCGTGAGTTTCTCGATCTCAAACCTTTGCTATAATCTTACCGAATTGTGTGGCGTCACAGGCAGTCGAAAAATATAGATATGGAGGTCAATCATCGTTCCCTTCTACTGTTTACTCATAGTTTTGACAAACATCTTTCATAGACTGCCACAGCTCTTTGGTCTGTTCTTCTCGTGCCCAAGTATCCCTTGATGGGAGAGGTGGTTGCTTTCATTGGCGTGAGTGTTCATCTCATAATCCCACGAATGACATATCTTAGGCGTACCATGGTGCCCAGGACCACCCCACAACTTACAGAGCAGCCAACAAAGACTTGTGGAGCATGGTCTGTGCAATGTTTTCATAGCCCTCATCACGTTCTAATCATGATTCTTCCAGATGTTGGAATTCTGCGACACGGTCAATCCCAATCTCAGTGATTACGAAAGTGATGAAGTAGGTGTTGTCACCTTTCGTATCTTGTGATGCTAAAGCTGCTTCTCAGGCTTGGCCCACCCTCCTCGACAACTTTGTTGCGTGGAAAAAGGGGCAGTCGGCGAACAACGAATCATCTTAACGCCATGCTTTCTTTGTTTCCATCAAGGCCAATTGGAATCCATAGCATTAGATCCATTACCGCATACACTCGTTTGGATTGTGACACCACTGAGCCTTTTGTATCTCATGTCCTATCATTCATCCATTACATTTGACCGTCGTTTTGCATATACCTTGCCGTCTGCATGCCCTTTTAATTTCTTTATCCACCATGTTTACATTAACACAGACTGAATTTGACTCTCCTGTTAAAAATATTAGACTTTAGTTTTCAGAAAATGTAGAGATTATAATCATTTCCGGGTTCCCAACAAGCTCAAAATTGAAAAACCTAAGACCAAAGTCGCCAACTTCACCATGTATGATATTAAAAATATTCACAATTTGAAAGAGATTATGCAAAAAATATATGCTACGGACTGCAGGCAATGTTACTTGAAAGAAAAAAGCTTAGACCGTTGCGTTCACCCGATCGTTCATCATGGTTGGTTCTGGTGTAACTTCACTTTCCGAGCGAGTATGCTTAACAGGAGTCATCGACCGTGGTGCAGAAATCTCATTGGCTCCATCTTGCCACACCTCTTCTAACGGCAGGTTATGGCGCTGGACCGTGCCCGCTAGTTCGAATCCATCCGCATCGCCGAAGGGGCCTTGTGATTGACCGAGACCTGTCATCTCGTTCTGGTCACCTGAACTCGTGTGATGGTGTGTAGGAAGGATTTCGTCACTCTCGCGCTTGATGCGGGGAGAGTAGGGACGATGGGAAAGCTCTGAGGCGAGGCTAGGGTAGTATTGGCGGTAGGTGAAGTATGATATGACTGTTCCGAGGATCGATCCGACAAGTACATCTTGCCAGTGGTCTGAAAAAGTGTTATTTTCAATCACCAGATAAAAATCAGAGGTGACGTACGGCGATAGTCCATTGTGCGTGATATAGCAACGAGGGCGGCGCCACAGAATGGAGCTAGTGATAGCCAGGCTTTACCCTAACAATATGTTAGTAAGATATTTTTTTCTTGTTGAAGGCACGAGCTTACTGTGTGGCCTCGACGATCAAAAAGGTGGAGCTTTCCTGCAAGGTAGAACGCCAGGAATCCTAGCCCAGCGAAAGACACTTGAAAGGTAACGTCAGGTCTACATAGTATCAGTCATTTTCTAGAAGCGACATACTGCTCGAGTGACCAGATGGGAAACTGCGGAAGCCGTCGCGGAGGATAGTGTTATCGGTCTGTGTGCATAGCTGCCAGTAAGTTAGGCCAAATTCAGGGTCAGTTGTTCCAGGCAGCAGCTTGCAGCGATCAAGGAGATCTTGTGGGATATACGAGCACTTGAGTTTTGGATATGTAGACATTGGAAGGAAACGCACCCGGCCGAGGCCTTCCAACTGTGATCTTGCTGAACTGCGTAATTGCACCCGTAAGGGCGAGTCCCAGTATCACTGGGTGTAAATGTGAGTTTGTAAGTATTGCCAAGGTGATGGAGTGGCTGACATCCCAATGTGCCTGTGTGGCGACCGAATAAGAAACAACACGAGCATGAGAGGAGGCACTGACCGTTGTGGAAGTCCCACCAAGAACGTATTGTTAAGAGATTGATAACAGGTTGAAGAACAAACGGCGCAACAAAGCATATTAGATAAAGTGCAGCGTTCTTTTCGCAGAAAAGTGGTCAATTCCAGGCTCTACGGACGAAGAAGCAGTTTGAAACACACCGGGACGCGTTCGTGAATTGCATAACTGATGAATGGATTAGTTCAGAGGTCCCATTGGTGTGGATTGGGTCATACGGATGGCGTAACCTATGAAAGATTGTTTTAAGTCAATTTGGAGTGAAGGTAAAGATGGAGATTACGAAGTATCTGTGACAGAGAATTCTCTCCTGTAGCCTTCAACCTTGTCGAGAGAAAAGAAAATAGCACTGCCTTGAGGCTCGTAAGCCGCTCGAATAGCGAACGATAAACATACGCTAGCACTATGGTAAGGATCCTAGTGGGTGCACAACGTGAGCTAAAGTGTGATAGGCCCGTAAGTACTTGGAAAACTTACCAATCTGGAAGGTATGATAGAAAAAGTTTGCGGCGTCTTACAGACGACACTGGTGCCTTGGGATTTTTTTTCACGAAGAAGGATCTCATCTGGGAAGAGTCAGGGGGGTGAAAGGAAGAACGAGGGTCGTGTAATGGAGCGTAGGACATTATGTGCAAACTTTCGGGCAACGGAGATTATGCCGACATAATGGAGCACAAACTCGGGCAATCAATACACAATCAATTCGAGAACAACTGCCTGTGCACTCCATGGCAAACGATTTTAGATGGCTTCCAGGTAAGCAGCTCGTTCAAAGCGCGACGCGGCTGATGCAAATAGTCCACGGCAGAACATGATGTCTTGCTTGATACCATCGCGAACACAGACGTCCTAGAGTGCGCGTGCAGTTTTCGGCGTTCTTCACACAGGCTGATTTACTCATCACTGGCAGCTCAGATTGGGGCGTGCTCCGTAATGTCATAAAATACAAGATCACTGAAGTATGTTTGTATAATTTCGATGCTACGATGTCGTTGACACAGGCCACAGAACGTAGCTGCTTTTCTCAAAGAGAAGTCCTCACCGCCACCACCGCCACCCACCTTCCAGCCCCTGACACTGGTTTCTGGCGGGCTTAAGTTGCCACCATTTCCACCTCGGAAGCAGCAGAGAGCGCCGCACATCAGTCCGATCCCTGTCAACTACATGACAGAAAATCAGGCTAACGAGCTCAAAGAATACATTTTTGCTCAACTCGACGATTTCGACACGTAAGTTTTGGTATAAGACTGCGCATTGTGCTTGCACTACATAAAAGCCAAACATTCGCAGGAATCCGCCTTTCACGATACAGCGTGTCTGTGAACTCTGTATTCACCCGTTTCGACACTACAACTCCATTGGAAAATATCTTCGTGCTGTTGAAAAGTCTCTCCTTGTGACATCGACATGGAATAGCTTCCCTCCTCTCTCAGAGGTCGATCGAGATCCTAATGGCCGCAGCGTCTTTGCTTTGGGGTCAACACGACAGTCCGCACCGTCCACGCCGCTATTTTCTCCAATACCCTTCTTACACGACGACGCGCGTCGATCGAAATCACGTAGCCCGCCTCCATCGCCATTGGCCTTGGGGGCATCAGCAGGCGCTGAAATACCTGAACGATTGGAACCCAGAGCGTTAGGTCTGGTGGATGAACTGGATGATCCTAGTCCCGGACACATGAGCGATCATCCAACGCCTCTTACATCTACAACCTCCACCGATTCAAAACCATTACTGGGCAGTCTGGAACAACGCTTTGTGAAGAGTGAAACTAAACGAACAGATTCCGAGAACATGGTGGTCGATGAGGACAAGGAGAACAAGTCATGACGATGCTACAGAGGTATGGTAGGTATACAGATAATGTGTAGGGTGGTATTTCTTGGATGTAGAATTGATTGTAAGTACTATACTTTTGGTGGAAATGCAGGATGTAGGGAGTTATTCCATCGATTGCTTGATCTTCTCTAGCATGGCACCCATGCGCAACTTCATGTTGGGTTGGCCTCGCCCTGTCATTCCGTGTGAGGCCCCTCGACCCGAGCCCCGACTTCCTCCACGCCCATTTGCACCCCCTCTTGTTCTCTGACCGGCCTTGAAGGTGTGAAGTGACTCGCGGGAGTAAGCTTTTCGAGTAAGTTCGCGTAAAGACAGCGATTGTGAAGACGGATCGTCTTCGTGAACTTTCGGGCGCTTTGATTGGGAGGGAGCAAGTTCGGGGTGTATGTGAGAACGAGAAGGATGCAGAGTCGATTTTTTGGGTTCAGGTTTTTCTTCTGGCTCTGACACTACCTCCTTTTCGGACGCATCGTCAGTTCCCGACCCCAAGCCGTGCACACCGTCATCAAGTTCCTCTAATCCTTCATCCGGCTGAGTATGTATACCTTCCCGGCGTTTTTCTGCTTTCCATTTAGTCTTGATCTTTTTATTCTCAATCCATGCCTGCTTCAATTTTTTGGCTGCAAATTTATGAATACCAGATTCAAACATAGCAGAAGAATACTTACCTTTGCTGGCCGGTAAGTGATGGAAGGTCGGCGGACGCTTCCGCTTTAAAGTTGGTTCAGACATAAAAGCGGTGTGAGGGTGATTGGGAGTCAGATTCAGCCGGACTCGGAAGTGCTTACGTGAGGATTGATAAACTGTGACACTTGTGCAACCCTACTCATCTCTTCCTTCCCTTCCTTCCTCTCAGCTACTCATCCCCCACTCAGTTTTCTCTTTGTATTTTTCCCTTTATCGCATGAGCGTTCAGAACCTTAATACTTTCGGTGCGTATATCGCCCCGCCAACACTTTCATCGATGACTCGTTATCTAACCCGGCACCGTCCTTCTTCTCTCTAGATCCCTTTGCAGAAGAGGGTGACCCACTAGGAGATAGCAAGGACGTTGGTTCTCAATCGGATCACATCCACATCCGTATTCAGCAGAGGAATGGAAGAAAGACATTGACCACTTTGCAGGGCTTGCCTAAACGTGAGTTTTTCCTGAACGTACTGGCTGTCATCGAATTGACTCTCGCTTGCCAGAATACGACGCCAAGAAAATTCTTAAGGCGTTCAAGAAGGTATGATCACAACCTTTCACGACTCGAGCATGATTTACTGGTGAAATTTGTCTAGGAGTTCGCCTGCAACGGCACCCTCGTTGATGACGAGAAGATGGGACAGGTCATTCAGCTCCAGGGCGACCAGCGTGCCAAGATCTCCAACTTTTTGATTGAGAACGGTTTAGACAAGTCGACTATCAAGGTTCATGGCTTCTGAGAGGAAGGGGGCCTAGTTCGATTGATCTTTCCACATTATGCCCACTCTTGTAACTCCTGTTGGGCTTGGTTCGATATTGGCACACGGTTCTTGTTATGTTCTTTCTCATTTCTACCTACCCTTGAGTATATATCATGTACATCATAGCACCTTTACGAACGCCATTTTTAGATTTACATTTGACCCGTGGCGTATACTGCTAGATTCTGGATACATATGCAAGTCGTGAAAGTGTATAATCCTATCAAGGACGATTCAACTTATCTGCAATCCCTTGTTGAAACAACCCAAAAACACGATGCAGAGCCGAACTGGAGAGCGAATTTGAAAGATTTACTTGATCTTGTCCAAAGGTCTGTGGATTGTGTGAGTAAGACGTTGATGAACCGGATGCACTAAAACTAACCTGTTGAAACCTCCGCGCCTGAACAATACAATCAATTTGGAGTGTCACTGTGTATCGAGATGTGATAACTAACCGATTCATGTACTGTCGCCATGTTCGTTGCTTCTTGAGAAATACAGCACCGTCCTGGTTACCTTCAACGGATTTCCCCTAAGGAAACAATTTGGTACTCCAGCCCTTCACTCTGTGAGCATGAATCCATACCTTGGTTGAGCCGAACCCAGACAAACCCATGGCCGCCATCATAGTCGCATCGTCGTCGTTTTCTGCATCCATAGCTTCGCCTTCTTCGTCGGGGGCGTCGGGATCAAGATTCAGGCGAGAAGTTACCGGTTCAATAGTGGCATCTACAGATCGTTAGAACGTGTGAGCAAGTGGCACATGAGGCGAACCTGCGATATTTGTCGGCATTGCTGCTTTAAAGGGTTGAGAAGAACGAGTGCCTTCGTCCAGAGGTCGATAGGAGGAGTCTTCGGTGCGTTCCTTGCGTGGAGGGTCTCTTCTGTCATCACGTCGGTCTCGGTCGTCGTCCTTCCTCTTACCACCTCTGTCATCTCTTCTATCACGATCACGTTCGCGGTCGCGGTCTCTGTTCCAATCTCTGTCTCTGTCACGACGGTCACCATCTCTTTCTCGTCTGTCTGAGAACATTTTATCAGCTTAGAGTCCAAGTCTACTACGGATAGCCTCACCACTTGGTCGTCTATCTCGATCTCCACCGCGCCGAGGACTTCGCGACCGACTCAACCGCCGACGACCCTCGTCGTGGGTATTTCTCAACCCACCGCTTCTTGAACTCCTTGAATACCTATCGCGGTCCTCCCTCTCCCAACTCCTGTCGCGTCGACGATGTTCTGAAGGGCGAGAAGACATGAATGTGTGATGTTGTGACAGTGTGACGGGTACAATTCAAGTTTCCATTCTCCTCCGTCGAGGTGTCTCGACATGTCGCTTGCTAGGGCAGGAAAGATAGGACGGGTTCTATCTCGGGCCATGAGTATCAGTAGCTACACGACACCAGGTGCGCTGTTCAGAAATCTTCGACTGTCATGATGGCTTAACTCCTGGCACAGATCGTATAACTCTGTATGATGTTCCCAACCTCTTTACACCGGGCGACATTCGGAGAGCTATTGGAGACAAGATTCAAGAGGGTGTCGTAAGTGGTATGCGTGTCATTTAGATATAAGCTGTGTGTCCGCTTCATCCTACTTCTCACAGTTCAGATAGACTATAAGGGTTTCCGGCCCTCTGGAAAAGCAATGATCAACTTGGAGAAGACTGAGCAACTCGGAAGGGCTCTAAAGGCTCTCACACCGTTATATGTCTGTGGTATACAAGTGCAACCCGTACCTCACTACAGTTCCGATCCTTTCCAAGACTCAGGGAACGGATCAAGGGTTACAGGGAACGGACCAGATGGTAACTACCCAAATGTTGAGAGGAATGTGGTTCTCTGGGGGCTGCCAGGGAGAACGTCTGTCACTGAAGTCACGGCGGCGCTATCAAAGTTCAAGACGGATGAGAAGAAAGGGAAAGCAGTTGTCGTGAAGCTCGATAAGTGAGTTATTTGTGTCTTCTGCGAGGAGAGACCAATCTTTTACTTATCACTCACTTTCTCTAAGACCAGACGGACAATTCACAATATTTTCGCGTTTTATCGTCACAATGGCTTCAGTTTCTGAAGCGCGGCGTCTCGTGCGAGCTTGGCACATGACGCCCTGGAAACCACAATCCACAGACTTAATCAGAGCACAAATCCTTCATTGAATTGCCCCCCGTCATTACTCTATATGTGCGACGTCACGCAGGACTTGAGCCAAAAAGTAAATTTACATTACAAATCGAATAATCATATCGTCCACATAGCCTCTACATCCTATCTGCCTCCATGTCGTCGTCAAGTCGCGTCCGATGTCCCTAATTTGAGTGGTTTAGCAATGTGAATCAATAAGAAAAGTTTGAAGAGTGAACTAACTGTTCTAGCATTGTCGCCCTCATCTTCTGGCGATCTTCCCCGCTTCCGAACCTCCTGTGTTGGACGCTCCGTTTCTTTCCAGTCTCCTCCGCCTCCAGCGACAGCACCGGGTCCGTCCTGAGCATCCGCGTAACGTTCCTCGACCTCTCTTCTCCTTTCAGCTTCAAGGCGTTGTGCTTGCGCTCCCCAACCACCACGTCCAGGGTCGTAATCCTGCCGATGTTCATCGCGCACTTGGCCTCCACTTTTACCCCGTCCAAATTGACGACCCTCCTTATAGCCCAAGTCCAAGTCGCACCGGATGATACGTTCGTCGAGTTTCGTACCACTAACGTACTTCATACTTGCAAGTGCTTCGGCATGAGTGTAGTATTCCACGAAACAAAAGCCACAAGGTGTGCTTTGGGAATCGTAGTGTCAGACAGCACCCCCATACAAGGTTCTATTGCACCTACCGAGTATTACGGTCAAGTCCCATAATTATACGTTTTATACCCCCACCGTCCTCGGAATTGGCACATTTTGAGAAGAGCTCATAAATTTGTTCCTCCGTTGTGTAAAAACTCAGATTGCCAATCTAGTATGCGCAAATTTGCATGACTTCCATGTACAGCATGATATCTGGTGAGCGACCTACATAGAGGGTAGTTGATTTTGAAAGCAAGTCATGCTGTCTCTGACGGTCTACACGGGACTGGGAGTCTTTGTAGTTGGAAGGCTGGTCTAACGGGGTTACCACATGCGCCATCCTGCAAGTCACTTGAATTCAAAACCGTGCAGACAAAAACGTAACAAGGCAAAGTTCCCACGACATGCATCGCCGAATTGGGTAACGCGTCGAGCCGCGTCAGCTCCTTCACTTTCCACTTCTCGCCACCGCCATGGATGAAATCGGCATCGAACTTCAGCGAAACGTAAGGTCCTTGATTGAACACTTCTGATATTATATTATAACACTGTGTACAGGAACCCACATTCGAATCCGTTGTTAACGAAAAGTCGGCGCTTTACCATGAACTCCAAGAGGAGGATCTATATTCCAAATACAAGAAGTTAACGAGACATCTCGAAATGCTCGAGATCCAGGAGAGCTACATTAAGGATGAACAGGCCAATCTTAAGCGCGAACTTATCCGCGCACAGGAAGAGGTCAAACGCATCCAAGCTGTCCCACTCGTCATTGGTCAGTTCTTGGAACCCATAGACCAGAACACGGCCATCGTTGGCTCAACAACCGGGTCAAATTATGTCGTCCGCATCCTTTCAACCCTCGACCGGGAGCTTCTCAAGCCCTCAGCCTCGGTCGCACTCCATCGTCATTCAAACGCACTTGTGGACATCCTCCCGCCTGAAGCCGACTCATCTATATCTATGCTAGCGCAGGAAGAAAAGCCAGACGTTACATATCAGGATGTTGGAGGAATGGACTCACAGAAACAGGAAATTCGGGAAGCAGTCGAGCTGCCTTTGACGCACTTCGACCTATACAAGAAGATTGGTATCGACCCCCCAAGAGGTGTTCTGCTCTATGGTCCTCCAGGTCTATAAATTGTTCTGTTTTGTCGAGCGTCGAATTCACATATCTACAGGTACTGGGAAGACCATGTTGGTCAAAGCCGTTGCCCATCATACAACGGCCTCTTTCATCCGAGTGGTTGGCAGTGAATTCGTTCAGAAGTACTTGGGAGAGGGTCCTCGCATGGTCCGTGACATCTTCCGACTTGCACGAGAAAATGCTCCCGCTATCATTTTCATTGACGAAATTGACGCCATTGCAACAAAACGTTTCGACGCGCAGACCGGTGCAGATCGTGAAGTGCAGCGTATCCTGCTTGAACTTCTCAACCAGATGGACGGTTTCGACCAGGGTAGCAATGTCAAGGTTCGACTCTTCGTCATTGTCGTATGGCATGTTGCATGAATTAAATTCTCAAATAGGTGATCATGGCCACAAATCGTGCAGACACTCTCGACCCTGCACTTCTCCGGCCAGGTCGTCTCGATCGCAAGATCGAGTTCCCCAGACCATCTCGTCGTGAAAAACGTCTGATTTTCCAGACTGTCACGGGCAAGATGAACCTTGGACCCGACGTAGATTTGGAGGATTGTGAGTGGTTCACTCCGTCTCAATCAATATTGTCCTTTTGACACATATCCATAGATGTCTCACGACCAGACCCTCTATCTTCTGCGGATATTGCTTCTATTGTTCAGGCTGCTGGTTTACAGGGTATGTTTCACAGCGACGATCTAGGTAGTCTTTCTCATCCAATCATCAGCTGTCCGCAAAAATCGTTACGTGATTCTGCCGATTGACTTTGAGGAAGCGTGGAAAGTAAGTTGTTTGGCTTTGTATAGGTCCTCGCGTATAAAAACTCCGAAAACTCATCTTTTTTCTTTTCAACCCCCCAGCAAACAGTCAAGAAGTCGAACGACACTCACGAATTTTGTAAGCCCCCGTTGTTTTCTCTACGTTGCCAATTAAAACGTGCTTCGTTACAGACCGGTGATTCGGGTTATTTCGTTATTGGTATGTCTACTCCCAAAATTTTCCCTTGAACACGTTTTGCTAATACCGTCTCATAGCTATTCCTGTACTCTATTTCCGTGCAATCATACTACTTTCAATATCCTCTGTTCAATGTCCCTCACACACACACACGCTCGTCTTCACTTTAATGGCTTTCCGCCCGTTGAACGGATCGTCGTTCATTGTTCCGAGCAAGAAAACATGCCCATCTACTCCCATTCGCTGTTCAACGCTTTCACTGGAAGCTATTTGGAACTGGATGCGCGACATCTTATCATACCCATTGAGCATTATTTATCTATATCGTGAATATAGCTGATTATTTCCTACATGAAGTAGTCTATTCAGGAGTTCGTCCTCGTATTCTGACCTATCATTTTCTTTTTTTTCTTGCTCTCCAACACTCTGGTCGGCGTATACTATTCTACGCGCACGTCCTCATTTTATGGGAGCGATAGGACCTCGCCATGTCTCCTTCGCGAGACAAGGCTACCTACTGTATCTCCAGTCTTTTTCACTATAGAGGATTTGAAGATGTGAAGGGAAACATTTTTATTCGTTTGATTCGTCATAGGTTTTCATGTGCATTGTTTCTATATAACTTGAGATCACAAAAATTTAGTCGAGTTGTCCTAATTGATCCTAATTGACTTGCGTTTATGTTGCTAGTTGAAATGTGAAGGGAAACCTCTGATTTGTGATGGGATGTTTTCGCTTGATCCCAGACACAGATGTAGTTTGCTGCGAAGCTCTACTTTTTGGGCTGTCCAAGTTGACTGGCATGCTCTGTTGCCACTTGAATGGCACGAGCTATTGTGGAGCGAACTCTTCCATCTTCCATTGCTAGCAATCCAGCAATGGTGCACCCTCCAGGAGCTGCAAGACGATTTAGCATGTGTTTATTGACAGAAATGAGGAACCCTACTGGTCACAGCATCTTTAAGTTGAGCTGGATGTGAACCTCCCTGAAGGACCATTCGTGCGGCACCTTGTAATGCTTCAAGAGAATCTTAGACAAAAGGCGGCGTGATGAATGGGAATGAGTCCTTACTCTGAGCAGCAAGTTCCAAAGCTTCCGCCCTCGGAAGGCCCATCATGACACCTCCATCGGCCATAGCTTCCATGAAAATACACGCAAAGGCGGGTCCAGATCCTGACAACGCTGTGCATGCATCGAAATGCTTTTCGTCGAGGAAACGGCATCGGCCGATAGAAGAGAATATTTTGAGAATAATTGCACGGTCAATCTCCACGTCTGGAGAGGGGGTAAGGCTTGATACGACGGTCATCCCTTCACGAATCTGTCGAATAGTCAGGGCTACAATTTAATCTCGTAGTCGTTCATTCTGACTTTGCAAGGCGTGTTGGGCATCGTACGGATGACTTTTGTGGAGGGCGAAACCCAGCCTTGGAGTTGGCATATGGTAACACCAGCTAAAATACTGATGAGGAGCTTTCCTTCAAGTGCTTCTTTCATACCCGGCGATTCCAAGATCGCTTGGGCCATTTGAGGTTTGCAGCTGAAAGTAGGTATCATTCAGTCGTGACTTACAGGATATCTCAGACACATACCACAAGAGGACAACATCTGCCTGTTGAGCAGACGAAACATTTTGGCCTGCAACGACCTCAATACCGGATCCAAGGGCACCAAGGGCACCGAAAATCTTTTGTAGCTTCAGTGCAGATTCATTCCTGCTCACACATGCGATGTAACGCGCGGGTATTGTTGCGTCCGGAGGACCAGTAGGGGTCAACGTTCCAGGAGTATGAGATTCCCATTTCGACTGGCTCGGCTTGGCGAGCTTAGATGTAATGTCGAGACTGTCGACTACACCTGATAGAATGGCAATGCCCATTGTACCGCATCCTAGCGGGACCAATCAATACGAACGTTCTTGAAAGACCGAAAAGATCAAAAGGACCTAGCACGCAGAGAGTGTACCCCATGGCTGTAGTAGTTCAAAAGACGGAAATTCATTTTATCTCATCTGGATCACGCACCATTCGCTTGAGAATATGTCGGAATTTCTTGGCTCATCAAAATGCTCGTCTTTGCCACCGTGGGTTCGACACAATTCGATTCGCTCGTACAGGCAATCCTTTCACCGTCTGTGCTCTCGACTCTGCGCCGTAAAGGTTATCATCAACTAGTTGTGCAATGTGGTAACTCGAACTTCGAATCGGCGTCTTCGATCAGTGGAGGACAGTTAAATATAGAGAAAGAAGGGATTGATATTGAGCTCTGGAAGTTCAAGCCCACACTACAAAACGAGTATGAGAAGGCAGATTTGGTTATAAGTCATGCAGGTATGCCGCAGTGTGTAATTTAGATCTGATGTAGTAGACACGAAGGGTCCCCAGGATCTGGAACCATTCTGGACGTCCTCCGACTTGGAAAGCCTCTGCTGACTGTGGTCAACCCAACATTATTGGACAACCACCAGCAAGAACTAGCATCTGCCCTAGCCGAGCTTGGACATTTGCAGGTTTCAAATGTTGTGTAAGCCCATTATATGGATGTCCTACTGGATAATGTGCCGATAGACCTCCTTCAGTGACTTAGCCCAGACTATTGAGACCTTTGATCCGTCTTCGCTTACACCATTCCCTCCATTCGATGGAAGTCGATTTGCAAAGTTGTTAGACGAACATATGGGATTTGAATGAGGAATTCTCGTAGCAATGACATTTTACTCCTTTTGTTCCCGACTTCCACGATCGCTCTGAGCTATCAGGTAGAACAATGGCTCCAAGAGTGCTTGAGTCAGTACTTGTGAGCGAGGATGCGCAGAGCTACGAGAATGAGAATGTTCACGCTATCTACGACGAGATCGCGTCTCACTTCTCTTCAACTAGATATAAAGTGAGTTCTCCTGTGACCGATCTTTGTTTCTTCCACAACTCATCTATCCATAGCCGTGGCCGGTTATCAGCGCGTTCATGTCCAGTCTTTCCACAGGATGGGTAGGGCTTGACGCAGGTACTGGCAACGGTAAATATCTTCCACTACCTCTCGATCGACCAACCGACATTTTCACTGTCGGTCTGGATCGAAGCATTAAGTTGCTGCGAATTGCACGGACCGCAGGGGAGTCGCAACAAATACGAGAGGTAGTTTGGGGCGACATCCTGGGCCATGGATGGAGATCAGGGGTATTTGTGAGTAGTGGTAGCTCCTCGAGGCTGAGCTTACTGAGGACACCAAGGACTATGCTATCTCAATTGCCACTATCCACCATCTTGCAACACACGAGCGACGAATACAGGCTATTCAAGTGTGTCTCACAATCAACGCGTTTTTTTGGATGGTTGACGCGTCTCCACTAGAGACTCATTAAATCTGTTTCTCCTCGTCATGGGCGCATTTTGATCTACGTTTGGGCTATTGAACAGGATGAACTATCAAAACGCAAGGTTATTGCTGACGACGAAAGTAATTCAAATAAGAAGGGCAAAGACGTGATAGTGCCCTGGATCTTGGCCTCTCAGAAGGACGCACACAAAGATTCGACAGGACCTCAGGTCTTCAATCGGTATTACCACATGTTCGCCAAGGGAGAATTATCTGGCCTGGTTCATGATGCAGCTAGAGGTCTGGGCATCGGTGTGGGACCGCCTCACGAGTCACTATCATCAAAGAGAGGTGTCGAGATCATACAAGACGATTGGGAACGATCAAATTATTATGTTGAGCTCAAGTGTTGGGAAATTTCAGGACCTTTGAATTGACCATCTGAGGGCATGAAGTTTTGTCGTTTGAAAGCAATGTAATACATAACAAGCAGGAAAAACAGGGCTCGATCACTCGCTGGCCGCCATGACTAATAGCAACGACAATCAGAACAGAGCGCTGAATTGTGATAATCAAAACTCACTAGCGTTGATCAGATCTCCTCCGCTTTCTTTTAGCACTCTCACGGCCTTAGCACGAGAACAGTTCACCTATAAAGTATATTGAATACGACGGCTTTCAATATATACGGGAACGACGCACCTGAGCCATGACAAGATCTATATCCTTAGGGTCAACGCCAGTCTCGTCAACAGGGCCATCATCCTCGGGAGCCTCGAGCTCAGGGATAGCATCGTCGTCATCGTCATCACCACCGGCTCCCGATTGCTCAAGAGTCTGAGCGCCAGTACCGCTCGAGGCCATTGACTGAGCAGCAGAGACCTGAGCCTGCGAGTTCATATCCTCAATCTATAAGAGAGATGGTGACTGTTGAAGATGAAACTGTGACGCCTTGGTTCGGCTCACCTTAGCCTCGCCAAAAACGATGTAGCAGTCACTGTTAGGTGACTTATAGACATCAGGAGAAGCAAGAACAAAGAGCACCTATCAACGCGAAACGAGTCAAATCGAGGCATGGCAAAAAAAACTGAAAGTTTCCGCGCACGTTTTTGGGCCTCCTCAATGTAACACGGGTGATACCTGGGACCTTCTTCAAACCCAAGCTAAGAAGAGCTTTCCTGGCCTTGCGTTCAGAGCGCGACTGGATTTTCTCGAGGGCAGCCGCAGAAGTGGGATCTTCCTCGTGGTCATGGTCATGATCATGGTCATGGTCGGAGTGGTCAGAGTGAACTTCCTCGATATGGGCAGACATCTGAGAGACGCGTCAGTACATCTGGAAGCATTTACTTGCATCCAGCCCTTCCAAATTGCCAATCATCCATATTTTGGAGTCTAGAGCTGAATATGCCATATAGAAAAGTCATGCATACCTTTAACTACGAGATTTTACGGGCCGGCGAGCTCAACGTGCAGCGTGATGACGGCGTCGCTTCGTCGACAGTATTTGGCTATGCTTTGCCAAAGCCTGTAGATCAAATCCTAACAAATAACCTCTCCATGGTCACTCCCGGCGGACAGTCTCGTTTGATGAGTCTATTGAATATTCTCATCCCTTTCGAGGGATGTCGAATTCCAATCTACCCCGTCAAGTGCGCTCAGTCCTTGAAGCTAGCCCCGATGCGCTTCCACTTCAGGAACTGCTGACCTTGGTCGACAATTTTGTCCTAGAATGTACTTCACCAGAATCGGAAGCCCTGCTATTTCATTTGGAGGACCTGCAGAATATTCACCATGAAGTCTTTGATCACTCATCGCTCTATCAAACCGAGGTGTTTCTCGCTGTCTTGTATCATCTCAATCCTATTCTACCCCCCACCTTGATCATTTCTTGGTTTGACATTGTTTTCCGACCAGCACTTCGCGAACCGAAGCTACCCACCTCCTCGGTAAAGCACGCGAAAGAGCTGGTCGTAGCAGCCCTGCAGAAGACTGAGGAGGTGTATGAACAAAAAGTGAAGGAGTTTCGTCGTCGGCTGATGGACCTATACCTCCTTGATGCTTTCAACGAAGGTTCAGGTGCAGATGTTCTAGAGTGGGCAGAATTGAACGAAGAACAACGCAATAAACGATCACATTGGAAGCGCAATTTGGAGGACATATTACTAAAATTTGGAGCGAAACGACCAGAAGTGTGTGACATCATATCTCTAGTTCACTCCCCGCTGATAAGGCTTAGGATCTTATGACGGAAGTGCACATTCATTTTGAAACCCCAGATTCCCGACTTCAACTTCTCATGTTTCTCAATGTCTACATCTCTGATCCTTCGTTCACTATATCATCCAACGTCCTGGCAACTCATCCATTGACCAGGAGCATCCTTCGTTCTCTTATGTTGGATACTTCTTCGACTGTCTGCACTACTGGATTGGCCCTCTTGGTCAAACTCCTTCCTCTGTATGCCGTGCATGCGCGCCCAAGTTTGAAGTCGATACTTGGAGAGCTCTTTGCTGTTCTTTCAAGAATATTGGTCTGGAAGGAGCGGCCTCCAGCAAGATTTCCCGAGTCAACATACGAACCCCTAGACCAATCTTTCGAACAAGAATTGGAGCGCGAGAGGAATCGTCTCATGACTATCCCTATTCGTCCCGATTTCCAGTGGCGAAGATTGGAACTAACATTTGACGCTACGACCTCACTCCCACCTCCCTTGCGTCCATACTTTACCATCTTATATTATCTATACCCATCGAATGTTCTCAAATTTCTGAGTTCTCCTGCTCAATACCTTGTTAATCTTCCCCTACCCAGCCCGTATACTCTGGATTGGTCAGAAGCTCTTCCTCAAGATGAGATTCGACGTAGAAGTGAGGTATGAGTATGTTCAATTATCTAAGTCACAGTACTCATGTGTATCCTAGCGATTGCTTCGTGAACATGTGTGCCATCCTCTGCTTGTGTGGCGTGATGCTGCGGCTGAACTCTCTGAGAATGAATTTTGGGAAAAATATACGGCCTCCCGGATAACAAGCGAAGCTAGCATGCTCGATGTACGCAATAGCGCTCTCGGTTTACAGCTCCACGATCGATCAATACAAGACAAAGTTGAAGTTGCGCACGACGATGGCTTGCCCGCACACCTGATCAGTCCAATTGATACCACGAATGAGAAAGCGACTATTGCGTTGCAAGACATGATTGATATGACAGTGGCACTGAAATCAAATCTAGACGTGGAAATTATCCATCCGGAATCGCAGTGGCCGTATAGTTTGTTCGCTTTCCCTCCGCGATTGGCCAACAGAGAGAACCTGGAGAAGGAGATCCCTTCCCATATCGTCCAGATCATCTCCGGCTTACAACGAGAACTTTTGCTGCTCCGGAATGAGCTCAACTCTGAACTTTGGCTGTCTCGGGAAAATGTTCAGCACATCGGACGCCTTTATCAGGATCGTATTATTGCGAAGCATGCTGAAGCTGAGCGACAAGGATTGGTACATGCCCTGCTATACCCTCATCCGTTTCACTCATCTTGTTGTCTACGCAGTACAACAAACTTCGCAATTACAGAGCTCGGGTGGTCGCACTTGAAAAGGAGTTATACGAACACAAGCAACAAGCATCATCGGCGAAAAACAAGTATGCGGAATGGAACAATGAGCTACAGAAGAAATTGAAGGAGCTCAGAGACGAGAAGAAGGCCTGGGTCAACGAAGAGGCAAAGCTTCGGAAAGCAGAGAAAGAAGTCAAGGTATTTTCGCTTTCAGTGGAGTCAAGTCAACTTGCTGACACTGGCATTGAATTAGGCTTTGTTTGATGCTCAAGGGAAACTTTTAGCAGACGCTCAGAATCAGGTCTTCTTGTTACAAACACAGAAAAAGGAAACTCAGCACAAGGTGGATCGTCTGCATGATTACGAACGGCAAATCGAACAACACATCAAAATGCAGCGTCTTTGGTAAATTTTCCTCGTCACGCTACGAAATGATGGTTCACGGTAATGTTATAGGGACGACGATTTTGCCATGTTCAATGAACGTAAGGAACAGATGGACGTCATGCGTAGTCAGTATCAGCAAATGAAGATGCAAGTCGAGAGTCACCAGCGAGCACAAATTGAATTAGAGAGTTCCGCGCGGTGAGTCACTATTGATTGGCTATACCATTTTCTATTGATGAGACCCTCAGTGCCCAACGTCTACGCATCCAAGTACTGGAGGCACAGTTGGCACAAGCCCAAACAGCTCACCATAGCCATCGCAGGAAGCATCTCGCTGAGACCGAAGTTACTTCATTGATTGCGGAAAAGACTGCTCTACTGAATACCAACAAGCGACTCAAGGATCAAAATAATGAACTAAAAGATGAAGTAGAGGAACTACGCGCTATGGTAGAGATTCTTAAGGCCCAGCACAGCGGACATAAGGGCTTGATATCTTCCCCTCGAGCAAGTCCTGTTCAGTCATCTCTACATTCGGAATCATAGATATTACTGGCATTCTAATGATCCACGCCTTCAAAGCTTCATATCTTACCATTGGAATTTTGTGTATTAACATCTTTTCACTAGCTAGTCTCCCTCCATTGCTACCAACTATCCACATTTCGAGCAATCGATCCCACGTATATGACATACAATGACTGTAATGGTGTGTTTTGCTTTTGCTGTTGTTAATTTTTCGGCTTGTTGTCTGAAAACATGTTGGCTACCTACTCGCGCTAGGTGTGTGGCTTGGAGAATTCTCTATCTCGTCAGCTAATGATTCCACAGTGTACTCATCTTCATTACTAATGACAGAACAGCTCACCCCACTTTTCGGGGACAAACCCCCGCAACTTGTCAGTCAGTGACTTAAAAAAAATAAGGTTTTTACGTTACACTGGTCACTGAGGGTAACACCAGCACCCTACACTGGCATGACTTCCAAAGATTGGTTCAACTGTGAACTGCATGGAATTCGAAATGTGAGAAATGGAAATGCTGACCGATAGCTTATAAGCATTCCGGCCTGCTGGCTTTCGCACAGGTGCTACAAAGCTTCATGCAGCGTGTGACTAACATGAGACGCTCTGTGCAGCAATGGTGCTATCCATCTCTGCTGCATTCACAACATCTGGTCTCGTGCTCCGACGGATGACCGTCTTTTCGCTCTCACGATTGCCGCTCAGGTATATATCAAAGCGCATCGACTTTTGTTCCAACATAGCACTATGACTACTACCACCGGAAAAATCAACTTTCAGTATCAAGGCGTTACGTATCAGACGTGGTATAAGCTCTTTGGTAATCTTCAGAGCGCTAAAGCTGGTGTGCGCCCGCTCATCGCTCTCCATGGAGGTCCCGGTGTGTCGCACTCTTATATGACCCCACATGCCGACCTCTTTGCTTCGCATGGCATCCCAGTTATACTTTACGACCAAATCGGCGGTGGCGAATCTTCTCATTACAGGGATGCTCCCAAAGAGTTCTGGACTGTCGAACTCTTCATGGATGAGCTCGAGAATCTCCTCAACCACTTTGGTATCAGCGGGGATTATGACCTTGTTGGTCATTCATGGGGCGGAATGCTGGCTGCGAACTTTGCTGCAGCAAGGCAACCTGTCGGACTGAAGCACCTTGTTGTCGCGGACACGCCTGCATCTATGGCGCTCTGGGAGCAGAGTACTGCTAGCCTTGTTGAGCAGCTGCCACAAGATGTGCAAGACGTGATCAAGAAGCACGAGACAGCGGGGACAACGGACACGCCTGAATATCAGGAGGCGATGCTCGTGTTCTACAAGAAACACGTCTGCAGGCTGGAAACATGGCCTGACGCTCTCAACGCGTCATTCGCTGCCATGGAGGCTGACCCGACCGTATACCATACCATGTTAGTAGCGCCCATTGTAATCTTCTCTTCGATACATTGAAACGCCCCGCACTACTAGGCAAGGCCCTTCCGAGTTCACGATCACAGGCACTTTGAAGACTTGGAATATCATTGACATTTTGCCAAACATTAAAGTCTCCACGCTGATTATTAATTCTGTCTATGATGAGGCGCAGGACATCTGCATGCTTCCGTTCTTCAACAACATCCCCAAAGTCAAGTGGGTGCAGTTCGCGAATAGTTCACACGTTCCCCTCTTCGAGGAGCCCGAGAGGTACAAGAAAGTGGTGGGAGACTTTTTGATGACAGCATAGTTTTATAATTATCTACTTGAAATAGCATCCATAGGCTACATATACAGTGCCGCAGCTGAAAAGATACCTGTTCGGTTGTTCTGCCTTTTGGCTGGACTGTCCTGTAGGGTGTGCTTAGGGCAGGCTTCCACTGACTTGCATGTCCATTCAGTACACACCATCGAATTTTATCTTGCCTCTAAGCAATCTGCGTCAGTGGCCAAGAAAAATTCGATTGAGATCAACTCTACCTAAACCATTAAATACAGGTTCAACTCGACCAAGACCACTATGAAAGATCTCTCATAATTGCTGATAAATGAATACACATGCTGAATAGGCTAACATAATTGAATAGCAAACACGGAGATTTGTTTCGGGACGTATAATAATATGAAGCAAGAAATCCTTACGTAAACGTAGTAAAACCAATTTCTAGTGAGGCTTTGTACGGAGGCCAGTCAACCGGAAAGATTCTTCGTTCGATACAAGTAACGATAGAGTTCGCAATGCTTTGATAACAAGAAATCAAATCAAGGCAGATGATCTTAAGTGACCGCAGCTCACAACAGCGAAGACAACAAGATGAGACAAAAATATAAACAAGGCTAAGGCGACAAAAGGCGCCTTTGAGAGGGTACTATACACAATCACAGACATATACTTGCCAGAGCGTAGCGCCTCTGTCCAGGAGGAGAAAGCTGATACAACGAGCCCTAGAATGCACAATCGAGCAGGCTAAGGTAAGACTCGGAACTCAACATCGTTACGGCGGAACGAGGGGGAAGGAGATAGCGCCAAACAGGCCGCGCACGGCCCATGTTGTTTGTGTATTTCGTTCGGGCGAAGCGAGCAAGAAGGCTAGACCAGTGTAGATGCCTGTTGCGTAGAGGCCTCCGAAACATCTCCCTACCTTTACGTTGACCTTGAGCTCCTAGATATACCTTGAGTGATAAGCAATCAGGCCTGAAAACAATAGAGATATGAGGCAAGACACAATGCCACAAAAACCGAATGCAAGATCCATATTCGACGGCTGAGTAACTAACTGGACAACGTCAACTCACTTGTCGTAGGCAGAGCGATAATAATATTCTTTGTCGCGTTCATTAAACGTATACATACGAAAGCTGTACTATAAATCTTCGTAATAAGTTGTGTATGAGTACTATCGTGTACAGAGGGAGAATCAACGTACATTATATAGAAGAATAGAGGATGGTAGTCATCCATAGTATCTAGATATAAAATCAATTATGGTGCTTGTGGGTGGTATCGCCGCGACGATATCGATGTTAATGCTGTGTGATTATGGACAAATTGTTCGCTGGGTAAGGCAAACGCCTGTGCCCCCCGAATACCGTATGGATGTATCACGTATGTCGTTTCGAATCATATCCTTGTTCGTCGTCTCCAAAGTCTGTCATCAATCATACTCCTCCTCATATCCATACATACCGCCCGACCCCGCACCAGGCGACATCGGTCTCCATTCATCCACCACCACCTCCGCTTCGTCCGCCCCTGCCCCTGACGGCGTCATTCGTGCATTCCCATGCTTCATAACAGCAGCAACTGCCTTGGTGTTGAGATATTCCAAGTCACCATCCGCGGGATCAAGCTCAGAAAAACCTCCGTCTCCGTCTTCATCCTCGTCCCTGTCAGAAAACATCCCAAGTCCAAACAATGTTGTATCATAAACGCCGGTATCGTCCTTATCCTCGTCTTTGTCTTCAAGGAGCCGCGCAAGCGCATCAAGATCCACACGACTTTTCTTTGGCTGTCCTTCCTCTTTTCCGCCTCTCCTTTTCCCCTCTGCATCTCTCTTCTTTCCTCTACCGCCCTTCGTATTTCCATTCCCATCCGAAGCATTCTCCTCGTCATCCTCCCCTAAAATCCCAAGTACAACCAACCGCTTCCACACCTCCTCCGCCTCCTCCTTAGGTCTTATCAACCCGTCCAACTCGCCCTCACCAAACAGTTCCTCATCCTTAATTGCATCCGCACCCCCACGTGAGGCGATCAGGAGCTGTAGACGTGTCGGAGGTACACGTGAGTGCAGGATGCTTATTGAGGGAGCAGTGAGGATATAAGATGGGAGCGAGGGTCCTGAAGGTTTTGATGTCGGTATGGACGGAGGCGGAGGTACTGAGTGGCAAGAAACAGGCATATGGAGAGATTGTGGTGCGGAATGTGCATTATGAGCGTTGTTTTGGAAGGGAGGAGGGGAGACTGAGATATTTTGAAGGGGTATTTCGAATTGTTGGATCCGATGCGGGTGATGAAGGGGTTGTGGAGGTGACTCGCAATCGGGTAACGGTCCAACAAGAGGGTTCAGGAGAAACTGGGTGGCGTCACGAAGTGGGTGATGGGAAATTTTTTGGCGCTTTGCGGGTCGGGATGCGTTGAAAGGTGGGGGTAGAGTTGATTGATTCGAAGAGGTTGACGCTTCTGTCTTGGGTATAGAATCATCATCATTATCGTCCTTTTCATCTTCCAAATCGAGCTTCAGAGCGGGCTTCAGTTTTCCGCGCCATATCTCGTCTTGAAACTGGATGACATCGGCAACACCACGGGCGACAATGAGACGTTTACCAGTTTTAGCACGATTCTTGCCGTTTGTGGCAAGTTGCTGCTTGTACTTCCCAAGCCATGGGACTTGTTCAATCCAAGTAGAAATCTCATCCTGAACAAGTTTGTAGCGAGCCATGACAACGCTACGGCTGGTCTTGTGACAGGACGCGCCTAGAGCTTGAACGAGTTCGCCTAGCTGGGAGAGCGGAGAGCGTAATTCTGCTTCTAGGGAAATGAGGAAGATGGCGATTGCGGTGGGTGGACTAGGAAGTGAGTTGAGAAGATGATCTGGGCCGAGACGAGCTAGCAGACTGCAGAGGCTAGTTGCCGTGTTCGAAGCGGCACGAAGGGAGACACCTTTGAGCTGAGAGATAAGAGATTCAGGAAGTCGAACGGTCAAATTTGGATCCAGAGCAAGAAGACAAGTGAGATGCGCAAGGAGATGCGGAATATGTATAGTTGGGTCGGCCGGAATGAGAGAAAGATTCAGGAGAGATATGATAGAAGCGAGGGTGCGGACAAGAATAGGGCATTGCACGTTGAGAAGATATGCAATGTCATCCAAAGAATCCGGCCGACGGTATTCACGGAGAGCAAGGACTAGTGAAGCACCGGCAACCAGCTTGGCTTTGCGGCCCCAACGAAACTTCCCTGCAGTCATCGCCTGAGTAAAAAGAAGTGTAGCGCGCGGAGATAGACCAGATGCGTTGATAGAAGTAGCCAGGGAACTGATGAACTGTGACATTGCGTACTGCGAAAATAGCTTAGACACGACAGATAGCAAAACGGATGTTGCACCTACGTGGTTCTTAGCATCGCGTGCTTCTTGGCTTTGGCCAGATAGACTGTGGCCCTGCGTACGGATGCTCTTAAGAATGCCAGGCTGCCAGGGATCGGAGGGGAGGTTATAGCAACTAGAGTCGGTGAGAATGGTCTGAGAAGGGTCAGCAAGAGTCCCGCAGCTTGTGCAAATGGCAGAGCCGGCATCGTCGTTCCATTCGGTGTGTGCGCCGCATTCTTTACAGGCAGCGGTCATGGAAGACAGTGAGCAAAGCACGTCTCCGTGTAAGCCACGGGTCGGGCAGGACCCTGGTCACTCCTCCGCAACGCCACCCCGTGCTCACCGGGGTCCTGACATCATGTGTTCTTCCGAAGTGTAGACTTGTCTTCTGTGCCAGAAATTTCGTATATAAACCTTGACGTGCCCTAATAGTCGTTTATTCGGACCCCCACCATGACTACCCACCACGACTTCGAATCCAAGTCTTCTGTGACTATTCGTCGCAGGCTTTCCAGTGTCACTTCAAGGCAGAAGCCCACCGTTCCCGCGACCTTCTCGCACCTCATCGTGAGGCCATCGCGATAATCGATATTAGCCGCTAACACTCTATCCAGCCTATGTGGGCTGGCATTTCCGGTAGCCCAGTCAACAATAACACAGGTTATGAGATCGTCGTTTCCATCCATGATTCCGTATACAACACCGATTTTGCCTCGGTCATTGTTACCTACGACCTTGGCGAGATTGAGAAAAATGCACGTACTATCCGTGATCATGTCATTAAAACGCTCCGTCAATTCTCCGGCGAGCATCTTTGTAAATTCCTCGGTGCCGGTGTAACCTTGACACTGCTTAAAGAAGTAGATTCTTCTCTTCTTCATGTTAAATTCGTGCTCAAACATACTTAGTGTCCTAACCTTTGCACGCGCCTGTGGCTTGATATGGATATTGTCCCCATTGTTTTCAATATCAAACCTTACCATACTGACTCTATTACACGTCCCAACATCAAACATCGTATCTCCTCCACTACCGGATCATATGTTCCATCTGGCACGGAGACTCCCACCGTCTTTGTTGAGAGCGCCCACCTCTCTGCGACTCTTGATACTGGGGTCCAAGGTCGTTTGCCGATTCCTCGTACCCTAGATGAACAAGCCGACTCTGCTGCCCGCAAATGTCTCATGTACTTCGGGCCAAACAACAACCCGCGTCTCAACATCGGCCCTCGCAACCAAGTTGCTGTAGATGCTGGCGGAAAGATCCATCTCATCGATGACCTCGAAGAGTATAGAAAAACCGTTGGCCCTCGGTAAGGCGCCTTCGATCTGATTTTGATCGGTATCTGGATTGATATGGCGATAGCACCTGGAATGCCATCATCAAGCTTGGTGACGAACTTCGAGAGAAAAAAATCAAGATAGGCTTCTTTTCTTCAACCCCGCAAGGAGGTACAGTGTCTGTTTTTGGTCCGATCGCGTTCGTCTGCTGACCATTTGGACGACAGGTGGAGTTGCACTTGTGAGTAACATATAACTCCATTGATTTCCATCCAGACTCGCCAATCACCCGGCCCCACATAGATGCGTCATGCCTTGATCAGGTTCCTGACGGCTCTCGATGTCGACGCGGCTTGGTGAGTGACCTCGAAAAATTTTACCCCACATCAGAGTAGCTTATCTTATCTCCGCAACTCACGATCTGTCAAGGTACGTTCCAAATCCGTCTCCCAGCGTCTTCCGCACCACCAAGAACAACCACAACATCTTGCAAGGTGTTGCCTCACCTGATCTCCGCCTTACTCAGGAAGCCAAAGATGCCTTTGATGCTTGGATCCTAAAAAACGGCTTGCGCTGGACTGCTGAGGGCGGACCTCTCGCTCCGGGTGGGGTCGACATTGCTTTTATTGGTATGTGCTATTTCTCACTATCTACCTATGCTTCGTGAATGGATCCATCTGACCCGGCCACAGATGATCCTCAGATGCCGGGCCTGATTCCGCTTATCCGGAAAGTTCGCCCAGAGCTGCCCATCGTTTATCGCTCGCACATCGAGATTCGTAGTGACCTTGTCCACGTTAAAGGGTCTCCTCAGGAGGAGGTGTGGAAGTACCTCTGGAATAATATTAAACATGCGGATTTGTTTATCAGTAAGTATCTCACTTTTCTTACAACCTGGGGATCAGACTGAGTGCGGCATGGCGCGTGTTAGGCCACCCTGTCAACAAGTTTGTACCTAGCGATGTTCGCCTCGAGAAACTCGCTTTGCTTGGTGCAGCTACTGATTGGTAAGTGCTTTCATCTTGTTGAAGAGACGTATCTGTTGCGGCTTGCTGACCCGTCACTGCTCAGGCTCGACGGTCTGAACAAGGATTTGGATCCATGGTGAGTTTTTGAGTTTATTTTTTCGATTGCCGATTTTCTGCTGGGAACGCCTGTCAAATGTGGCATACCTGTGTTTGCTAGGCCCAGACTGTCTCAGAATAGACATTGGTCTTCTGTTCTTCTGTTCCAGAAAACCTGTATACTTAAGAATTCTTGTCTTTTGTATTTCTGATTCTAATTTGACTTTGATATGATATTGAGATGCTGACAATTCTTTTCCAGGGATACGCAGTACTACATGGGAGAGTTTAGGACACTTTGCGCCAAGGAGAAAATGCAAGAACTCGCCTGGCCTGTGCGTGATTATTTCATTCAGGTCGCGCGTTTCGATCCTTCCAAAGGTCCGTCCCATCCACCACTATCAACAATAACCCGTTTAGTTTATACCCTATTATACTGCTATCAGGCATCCCGAACGTCATCGATTCCTATGCCAAGTTCCGCCGCCTCCTGGCACAAAGTAACAAAAAGCTGGATATCAATGACATCCCACAGCTCCTCATCTGCGGTCACGGCGCCGTCGACGATCCTGACGCGAGCATCATATACGACCAGGTCATCCATCTCATCAACTCAGATGATTATGTCGAGTTTGCCAAGGATATTATTGTCATGCGTCTCCCGCCCAGCGACCAGCGTGCGTATATTTTGTAAATTTGTATATACACCGTTTGACTCTGCTATCTAGTCCTCAACGCCTTGATGGCTAATGCCCGTGTCGCACTCCAGCTGTCTACGCGTGAGGGTTTCGAGGTCAAAGTCTCCGAGGCTGTACATGCCGGTATTCCAGTCATCGCGTCCCGTACTGGTGGTATCCCACTCCAAGTTGAGGAAGGCAAATCTGGATATCTCTGCGAGCCCGGCGACAACGCCGCTGTTGCGAAGCACCTGCATGAGCTGCACACCGATGAATCGCTCCACCGCCGCATCAGCATCTACGCTAAGACGCATGTCAGCGATGAAGTTGGCACGGTCGGTAATGCGGCGGCGTGGTTGTACCTTGCGGTCAAGTTCTCGCGCGGCGAGAAGGTATCGCCTAACGGGGCGTGGTTGAATGATATGCTTCGTGAGGAGACGGGAGAGTTGTATGCTGCTGGGGAGCCGAGGTTGCCTCGTGGTGGCCTGGATGTTCATGCAGAAAATTGAGGGACTCTAAGGTGGCAGTATATAGAGGTATGGGGGCATGTTGGTCAGTCCAGAGTATTCGCTTAAGCTTTCCTACATCCGTTCCATTCCTTTGGTCTCTGCTAATAATCCCTTGGCCCCCATTGTACTAAAATGTTGTAGAAAAAAATGTTTGTGTAATTTTGTACCAAATTTTATCTTTGAGATACTTTTATATGTACTGGTTGTTCATCATACTTCGAAGTCCAGATAACTGCGCTGACGCGTTATGATCGACGACGTCGTAAGACTGACATCGAGGATGCATTGAATATCTAGTTTGGTTTCCCATTAATCAATGACGCTCTTCAAGCTTCAACCTTCAAAAGTCTAACGTGAACTTTTCTGGGCATTTGAGAATTTTGTCCTCTCCCAATCCCATCGCAAACCCCCATTTGTTGTTGACGACGCATTTTGACATAAACAATACGTCCCTGATTTGTCGCCCGAGTCCGGATACGCAGGAGTGTTTGAGAAGACTACTGGGGGGGTATACTTTTTTATATTTCTATTCCTTCGCAAAACACTCAAAATAACTCACGATTAACCTCAAGAAGGCGCAGCCAATGCGTCTACGGCTTCTCGACGTTCTATAGTGGGATCGCACCTTGTGCTTACATCTAGTCGATGCACGCCGGTCAGTATGATTGGCAATTGTTGGGAATTAGTCGGACGCTGCCGTACTAATCAGTACAAGATTTTCGTTTTATGAGGGTACTTGCCCATTTTATGGGCCACGGTACGCCATTGCTTAGACCAGTAAACAGATCTCTCGCTCCCTACAGAGAGAAGCTCAAGTACTTGCTTGTTACAGGGAACGAGTATGAATCTAGCTTGGTCACGGCCTGCTTTTAAATTTCTTTTTCAGACGTGATAAAATCTCCTCAGAAGACACTGTAATGGTAAGTTGGTCAGGTCATAGATGGTATGTTCGGGTTTTCCAATATGAACTGGGTATGTATCAGAGGGGTCAATCGATGCCTCGGATATTCCTCTATGCGATGACATAGGCGGGGAAGCTGCCAACGCGGTAATCATTGCGGGGTCAGGTCGCCCACCTTGCGAACGAAAACCATTCTAACTCCTCCATAATGTCTGCAATGGTCTCTGGTTTTCACCTCGCTGGAGACTCGCTTGGTGGCATAGTGCATTTAAAGGTGTCAATAAGTGATATTGCCAGCTCGTCCGAGTGGAGAGCTTGATGCCACAGAAAGACTCGTTAAAAGGCGGGCTTCACAGGGATACTTCCGAGGATATCGTATCATGTAGTCGGAAATAAAGCGTGTGGCTGCGTGTCGCGTGAGGCTCATTGAACACAATTGCTCTTGCACGAAGCCGATATCACCATTATACACTCATCGCCACCGCCACTGACCGGAAACAAGCTTGTTACAGTGGAAGCCTTTGAATGATGCCGACAAGATAGGATATGTCGTACAGATTGACATAGCGGTGAGAATAAGTCGACAAAGAGTATCGTATGTCGGCTACATCATAGATTTAATCAGTGCCGATCCAGCCGATATGATGTGACCTAGCAATATTAACGGTTTTCACGTCGACGCCGAGCATTGTCCCTTCTTTCTTTGTTGCCACCTCAAGTAGCTCTTTAATTGTCAACTAGCCAATCAATGATCCAAATGGAAGTTGATTGCCACTCCTCCTCTTCCATGATGCATACCAAACGCGCTCGCTCCCCCGGGAGCCCTCATGACCGTCCTAATGTAAGCTTTCATAGTAGAGCTCCGTGAAGACGTCGCTGAAGGAGGCCATGTCGTAGAAACGACCTTTGCTGACACGGCTTGTTACACCACATAGTCCTGCGAGCAGTTCGCGCTTTCCTTCTGAGGATTGGGTACAGCAAACGGATGGACTTACTATACATAGTCCTGTAATTGTGGACCCGTGGATAGCAGAGGATCGTGATATCGAGGATATGGTAAGTGTGCACGTTTTGACTCGTCCTCCTTTACCGTGTTCTATGTCACAAAAAATCGTTATCCGAAAATGGCCTTCTGACACGACCGCCTCTGCCTAGAACATAGATTCTGAAGGGACAATGCTGATAGAACCACCAAGACACCCTCACAAACGACCTGCCCTTCCTCCGATACAAACCGCACAAATGAATCTTGCGCATGCATCGCTGTTCCGGCATCATCTCCACCAAAATACGCCAATTTCTACCGGTTCCTCTACATCGACTCCTCCAGGTCCGCTGGTGACTGTATTCCCTCCAACGCCCATACCAACGTCATCGGCACAGTACATTAATACTTCGCTTATCCAGACCCCCACCCAGACTCAGACACCACCATGTCCGTCGACACCTGTGGATGATTCAGCTAGAGATAGCACAATGGTTCTGTCTCCTGGAGGATCATCTACAGTTCCAGCTTCACGGAAGCAACGTTTCACGATGGGCCCGCGCGCCGATTGTATAAAGTGCCGGATGAACGTGAAGGGTCATTCGGTGCATTACTGATTATTGACTCGATTCTCGACGAGGGATGTATTCATGGAGTCGGATTGCAATTGTTATAAATACTAATTATAGAGGATACTGCATTATAATGAATGATCCGTCGTTAAATACATTGCTGGTTCTTTGATAGAAATTATGGTTTGTAGACGTCGAAACGCGAGGCTTATCAGTTCCTGCCTTCTCCCAAGATGTGGCGAGAGCGTCTGCCTACAAAACCAGACGGGAAAAAGCAGCTATTCCTCGCAAAAGTACGAGTACCAGAGTGTTCAAACGCGTCATTGGCCTTTTGAAGCTGTGAACAATGTCTTTGTTTGCGAGTGCCAAGAAAATAAAGCACATACAAACACACGATCTGCGAATCTGGAAAAAAAGTTAAGTGTAAGTTGCGCTACCGCCACAAAATGACCACGACCTTGCCATTATTTTGGCATTTATCTTCTACATCCAAAAAGGAGCGCTTGGATGCTTCCGTCAAGCTCATCGGGGCTTTGGAACAGTTTCAATCACAGCTCGTTCCCACCAACAATTCCGGCGCGACCCCAGGATCAGGATCAGACGAGGAAGATGGGGATGAGGAGGAGGATGAAGAGGGCCCCTCAAAGTCGGATGGCCTAGACTTACTCAATGTGCAAGACGTGTCTTACTCAATACGACGGCTGGTGCGCGGTTTGGCCAGCCCCAGAGAGAGCAGTCGGTTAGGTTTCGCGGTCGCATTGACTGAGGTGCGTATCTACTTGAAGTCGATTTTTGTCGTCACAAAACTTGCTCAAATTCGTTGATGGACAGCTTCTTTCTCGGATACAGACTGTGACATGCGCCCAGATTGTAGCTCTGATTGTGAATGGAAGCAAAGTTCAAGGTTCAATGTCCGGCCAAGAGGAACGCGACGTCCTATTCGCCCGATTATTTGGTCTAACTGCTGTCATACAATCTGGCCTGATTGTACGCACCGGAACTTTAAATACGTCCGCGTCCTCTGCTACAGACGCGTCTGCCCTTTCCAGCTTCGAAGAGGTCATCAAGGAGTTACTTGTCCTCGGAGAAAAGAAGTCGTGGCTACGCGAAAGTGCATGGTGGACGATTAACTTGGCTATCGATGCCTTGAAGGACAGCCAGGTCGCTTGGAGAAGTGATGCCGGCCTCTGCACCATTCGACAATGCTTTGTAGACCACGATACCTGGTCCCCAGAAAAGGTCGCCTTGACATTGAAGCTACAGACGTTATACCCAGATCAGGATTGGCGCAAGCTTTGCTCGCCCGCCTTCAAGAACCCCTACTTATTGCATGCCGGAAATTTGCAGAATCTGGCGTGTATCTTAAAAGTAACATTACAGTCACATTTTCAAGCCCCACTGGAACTTATGGGAAATTCGCTTATTTAGGAATCAGGTATCGAAGATAACGATGGAGCAGACGTTCCAAAAACTACTACAGGAAATTGGAAACCTCAACTCCATTTCGTTTGGGATACTATACTTGATCAACTTCTTCCTGGACAAAATTCCTCGCAGTCGCCACGTGGATCCTTCCAAGAATTTTTCCGGATTGTCGTAGACGGTAGCTCAACCTTTGTTCTTCAGCGGAAAGATCGTCTAACCATTTCTTTGTCCTGTAGAATCACTCTTTTCTTCGACTGCTTCGATTGAACGGAAATATTGGGGCTTCCAAGTCTTCCAGAAGGCCTTACCTCGTGTTACTCAAGATACTATGCCCATGCTCTTCACGAAAAATTTCATGCGAACTTGGATTAACCACCTTTCAAAACCAGATCGTTATTTGCACAAAATTGCGCGGCAGACGGTAGATATCCCTTCATAACACAGTAAAAATCGTATTGACCTGACGGACCTAGGCAACCGATGTACAAGCCTTCGTCCAAAGCAATCCTCAGCTTGGTTTCGCCTTGATTCTACAGCTGACCGGTGTCAATGGCAGTCACCAGTTCGACAGGTTAACAAAAACCAAAACTGTTGAAAGTATATTGACGTCTATGGATGCGAAGGGGATTGAAAATTACATCGAGTATCTTTTGGGGCAAGTTAATGGACCCAGTCAAACCCCGTATATCACATTTCCTTTTCCCCCTTCAAAGCTGATTTCTGTGCAGTGAGGACATTCGCGCCATTAATTCCCGTCGATCGTGGATTATCGAGCAACTCGGTGGGCTCATTCGCAGTGGTTCGATACCCAAGAACGACGATTGGGTACAATCGATACTAGATTGGCTTGTCGTCCATGGCCTATTTACTGTCAAGAAGAAGATTGAGAAGAGCCATTTCCTTGCTGTACGTTTCGTTGCGAGTCAATGGTCTACCGATAAATGTAACTAATACACTGTAGTTGCACTCCATACCCAATCCCGTGTTCTCCGATGAACATCGTCAATCATGTCGCACCAGACTTCTTACTTGCATTGGTGATCTGAATACGCAGACCTCTGTTGTGAAGTCAGGCGATAAGACATCCAAAATGTCTGCAGCTGCTTCTGATGGGGAGTTCTGGGTGTCTAAAGTTTTGAAAACCATTCAGACTCTGATGGCGGACAGTAAACATGTCTCATTGCAGAATAACCTGGAAGACGACGTATTGGTGCATTGTACAAAGGCACAGGAACTTACCGCTCATCTCAAGACCGTTAGTTAACTTGCTTGTGGTATGACTTCTTGCTAACAGTCTATGATCTTGCAGGTGACAGATGAACGACAAGAAGCAGCTAAAGGAGTTATATTGCTTTTGTCTGCTACGGTTTTAGAACAGTATTGTTCGGATGAAGGAGATGAGATCGACACCGAGGCGTTGGAGGTTTGTCTATATTTTTCGATGTTGGTTGAGGACCTCAAGATGCTTGACAGGCATCCATTGACGGAGCGACTAGGATGTTCTCTCCAAGCAAAAAGAGCAAAAAAGGCAGGAAATCTGCTTCAGCGGATACTGATCCATCTGCCCCAGAACCAGTTGATGTTTTCGTCGACACTATCATTGGTTTTCTGGAAAAGTCAACTGCATATATGCGTACAGTTGGGAATCAAGTCTTTGCATTGCTGTCAGGAGCTGTTCAAGAGTCCGCCATTGATCTCATTGTTACAGTGAGGATCTTTACTTCATTCATTGATGAGAAAGCTGTTGACCAATTTGCGCATTAGCAACTAGAGCGACGAGATCCTGCTGAACTTTTGGAGGACGCGGATGAGGACGTAGAGATGGAAGTCATCGATGATGAGCAGGATACTGATTTAAATGGTTCTGACGACTCGGAGGAGGAAAGTGATGAGGATGACGCTGGCGAAGGAAATGATGAGGATAGCAACGACGAAGAAGAAGACATTGAACTGCGGAGAAAAATCGAAGAGGCGTTACGTGTTAATGGTATTGAAGCCGCAACTGGTGACTCCGATGAGGAAGAAGAGCTCATGGACGATGACCAAATGATGGCCATCGACGAACAACTTGCAGCAGTTTTCAAAACACGCGCCAATGAAAAGAAAACCGGGAAAGGTGAGCATATCATCAGATCTCTACCTGTGCCTTGACCTTATCAGCTACAGGTGTTGATGTCCAGCGTGAAGCTACTCACTTCAAAAATCGAGTCCTTGACCTGGTGGACACATTTGCCAAGAAGCAACCATCTAGTCCTCTGATCCTTCGATTGTTGTCCCCTCTGATTGACCTCATTTCTGGTACTGGCCTTGATGAACGTCAGCTATCCGATAAAGCCAAAGGCATACTTCGTTCAAGGATTACTAAGTCAAAAGACTTACCAAACAACATCGACATGGAGTTGGTGTTGACCATCGCCAGTGACGTCCATACACGTGCCCGAAAAGTTCATTCCTCCGACATGCTCGCCACTCTGAGTCAATGTAGTCTTTATCTCTTTAGGATTCTGGCTCACTCCAATTCCGAGAAACCTCTTGTTCAGCTTTACCAGGAGTCACTGGCCGATTTCCTCGGAAGAAAGAACTCTGCCCTTAACTCCAGCTTCTTCCAAGATTTCATTCGACGTCATTCGGCATCCGCATGGATCCTCCGTAACGATCTTCTGGACCTATCTGGCCGGGCAGTCAATGCCTACCGACAAGGACAAGCATATCAGCTCCTAGAGACACTCATGAGTCAGCTTTCTGCGATGGTATGTCATCCTCTCAATTGACCAGAAAGCCGTTACCTCATGCGAAGCATAGGGTGATATCAACTTTTCAGAAGTAGCTGAATTCGCTTCGCGTCTTCAAAAAGTTTCACTGGAGGTGGTCACTGATGCATGCACTGACAAAGTCAGTCTCAGTGCTGCCCAACTGAAGGAAGTCTTGAAGTTGGCACTTGTAGCCGCCCGTCAAACTCAACGACTAGATCCCGTCTCTCATGCCGAGATCTGGCAATTAGACTCGTGGCGTTCATTAGCTGGTCGTCTCAGTTCATCAGAACGCTTCAAGAAATCTGCTGGGCTACCAAAAATGTGCGAGCAGATAGTCCGTATTACAAAGCCGGTCCCATCGGTCAAGACTGATGCGCCTGCTCCCAAAACGAAAAGAAAAGCTGAGGAGTCTCTCGAAACGGAGGACGCCTCGAATGTGTCGAAAAAATTGAAGCGGAAGAAGATCAAGTCAGATAAAACTTGAAACCTATATTTACGATTATCGGTCTGGATACGCCGCTCAATCCGTAGTTGAAGTTCGCTGGAACAATGACCCCCACGAATATCTGTACTTCATTGTAATTCGCTCTAATTCGCTCTCTGGGTTTTGCATAACAGTTTATCTCACGTATTCAGTCGCGTGTACTCGTCTACTCACTTACAACTTACAAAGGAATCATATATCCATTTAGGATCTCCCTAGATATATCAGGTATATACTCTCCAAAAAATATTCGATTCTACAATGCCGACGAATCAAAGATAGATTTCGCCATGACACGCAATTCCTCTATTTTGAAGGTTTCGACCATGCCTCCGTCGATGTAGTCAGCAAGTAGTTTGGTGCTTTTGAGAATTCTATATATTGACTACTATTCAATGAGATGTGGTGACAAAACGAAGTTACACCTACCTGTTACGCCTTGTGCGATCCTTGATGTGTCTCTGGAGTTTCGCAGCAGATTCAGTAGCCACGGATAGGAGTGATTCTGGAAGGCCTGCAAGACGTCCGCACTCTATTCCGAAAGATCCTACGAAGATATCAAAATATATAACGATTGGGTGAGCTATTTTGAACATACCCGACGCCATACCGGGGGTTAATCTGTATAGGAATGTAATTTCTCGAACGCCATTTACACGAGTCTCTTCTTCGAACCCCATGTGTAAGTTCTCTGCATCGAGGGGATACTGACTTTCGAGATTGGAAGCAACCAGAGGGTAATGGGTTATGAACAAGGTTTTGGACTTCGTGTTTTCTACAAGTTGTTGTAAAACAGCATCCGCTATTGCCATCTAAAAGCAATAGTCAGTCTTGAGTCAATCAGTGCTTGGTAACGGAAAGATTGCCTGACTCCATCGAAGGTCGATGTTCCTCTTCCCAGTTCGTCCAGAATCACTAGACTATGTTTAGTTGCAGAACTCAGGATTTCACTTGTCTCCGACATCTCGACCATGAAGGTTGACCGGCCTCTAGCCAGATCATCAGATGCTGCGACACAGTGAAATTAATTAACCGTAGTGACCAAGGAAGCCTACACACCCCCCATTCTGGTAAGAACGGTATCAACGAGACCCATTTTTACTGATGTCGCTGGCACATATGATCCAATTTGTGCCATTATAGCGATGAGGGCTACCATTCGGACACAGGAGCTCTTTCTGATCAAACCATGTACTTTAGTACTCTAAGAAGCTTGTCAAATCTTACGCACCCTCCCATGTTAGGTCCTGTTATGATTTTGCTTCTTGGTTTCCCACCACCCATGACGACAGTATTTGGGACAAAAGGATCCGGTCGAAGGGCTTCGACCATTGGGTGTCGACCATCGATGATCTCTAGAGCGTCATTGTCTGTGAAGGTTGGACGAACATAATTCTCCTGTAGAGCTACCTGTGCAAGACTGAGCAAGCAATCAGCAGTAGCAAGTTTATTGATGGCATTTCGCAGTATGTTGTAGTAGTTCAAAGCGATCTCCTCAAGAAACGATGAAAATGCCTTATTTGCAGCGGCCTATGTATCTCAAGTCAGATAACGAATTTGAGCGAGAACGAGAGAATCTGCCTGGAGCGTCTCTTGATATCGCAATCTTTCCTCCATTTTTTCTCGAACCGTCGGTGGCTGATGACGAGATACGACTCTTGTTCTGCAATCAAAGTCTTGTCAGGGGTGGTCTTCGCGTTTGACGATTGAAAGCCGTACTTGGAATGGAGTATCCAATGATCAGGTATAGGCCGCTTATCGCTATTCTTGTGTTCTACGAGGAACTAGAAAATGGAAATGTGATCGTCAGATAATATTACGAGTTGAAAATTCCTTACCTCATCCTTCAAATGTGTTGTCCACTGGAGAGAAGGCATTCGCAGCAGCTTTCTAACTGATCACAGTGAAGATTCGATAATTTAGTTTGGCAAAATACATCAACCTACTAGCTTTTAATTGATCATCAAGTTCAACATTCACAAATTGGATGGCCTTTAAAGATAGAAACCTTAGACGGCTCAGAATGAGAAAGGGATGGTAACATACGACGTCAGCGTCACTGATCTCGGGATAACGTTCTAGGTCTGTCCACATAATATCTTTCCTGCCCTCTGCCGCCTGATCAAGGCGGATAGCACTCATGAGCTCTTTCATCGGTCCTTTGAGCTTCGGAAGCAGGAAAACGATTTCGTTCAGGAGGCTTGACCTAAAACCAACATCTGAAGGAGACTCGAAGTTGTCGAAAGCCTGCCCTATCTTATTGAAGGCCGGTAGAAGTACCGCTAGTTCCTGCGGTGTGCACTTGATTGAACGGTGAGGTGGTTTGCATCTTTATGTCCAGAAAGTTCATGGTTTCCTCACCTGTCCATATTGAATCCTGCAAAGACCTTTAGCAAGGTCTGGAAGTTTTCTAAGGATCTGGCGAAGTGTGACTAGTTGTTCCGAAGGACTTTCTAGGATCTCTTCCACAGCCTCAGCACGTTCATTTAGCATGCTATCAACATGTATGAGGTTGAACCTATTACAAAACAAAATTATTTACCGTTTATCCACTAGCGGTCGTCCGATCCAGCTACGAAGTAGTCTCGCACCAAACTTGGTCTTGGTCTTATCCAGCAGCCACAAAAGCGAGCCAATCACTGTACCATCTGTTTCATTTCGATATATTTCAAGATTAGTCAGAGTATTTGCAGCAAGAAGCATATGCGTTTTCGTCGTAAACTTGGTGAAAAATTTCGTTTCCAGGAAAGCGTCTGCGATGCTGAAAGCTGAGAGATATTTGATTGCATGGGCAAGAGCAATCACCACTCTCTTCGGGAAGTCAGCGACCTCTGCCATCAAATGCCCTGGAGAAATCGCAGTCAAAATACAATGTCTACAACAAGATAGAATAAAAGACGTGGACCTGATTTGAAATTATCGGATGCCACTGCCGAGTGTGTTTTATTGGTGTAGAACTCGGAGACTAGGTCGAAGGCATCAGTATATGACATAATTTCCTTGAAATACTCGGTGCGTGTCCCATCACCAACAGATGAGTTCCTGCGGAAGATCGCTATGAGATGATGAATCAGTTCAAGGATAAGGAGTGACCTCGTAAAGTGCTGCAACATTTTGGTGGTTGGGCCAGAAAGCTCAATTTCGGGCAAAAGGAGCTCAGCTGGTCGTGTATGGACTAGCCTGGTCTGGACACACGGTAAGTAGTCACATTACAATTTGAATATCCATCCATATACTCACCTCAAGCTCGATTCGCATGAGGGTATCTACAGTCATAACATAAGTAGGGGGACTAACCATTCATACATTATTCCTACCTTCAAAATCATCCCAGACGACGTCTCCAGTGCTAGGGGAGATTGTGATCATACCAAATGAGACATCGCCTGTGATACTCTTCTTCGCTTGCTCAACGATACACATAAAAGGGGGAGGGTTATATCGTTCCAAATCGTCGACAGAGTCGAGGTCATCAACATAACTGAGAAATTTTTATTGGTTTGCATATGGGAAAAGATAAGAATACATGCGTTGCAGCCGTATATAAGTGCAAGAGCTCTCTCTTGAAAGGGGCGTTTCGATTATCACCGGCTTTCTTGAGTGCTGCGGTCTCAATTTGGCCAACTATCCCGACTCGATAACCTCTTGAGAGCAGCCTAAGCCCTCGAATCGTCAAGATGACACTTGCACAATGGCCATTCTACGTACTTCTTCAGATGCACATGAAGTCGATGTGTTGGTATTGAAGCGACCAAGAAGTTCCGGTGCTCGAATGCTACCATTCCAAGCTCTTTTGCTGCAACCTGGAGTATCAATTGTCAGTAGATACCAGTGTCCTCTTGATATTGCCTTGCCTTGGCATCGTCGCCAAAAAACCTATACTTGTACCCAACTTCAAAAAAAAGGATAGTCCCGGGATTCTCTTCTTTGAATTGAAGAACCTATATTGACACGTATAGTCAAACAAACCAAACCTTGAAACAATGGCACGGTGGCACCTGTTGCTCCAATGGTGTGTACGGTTCTCCGCTTGGTCCAATCGCTACGTTTTTCTTGGACTTAGACGCAGTGGATCTCGCGGCTTTGCCTTTTCCTTTGTTTTTGTTGGAGAAAAGAGCATTCAACTCTTTGAAAGCATGGTCAGACTCTTCGCCTGCACTTTCAGCTTCCTCCGCCTCGATGAGAGAGGCTGCTCCACTTAAGTCAGGCTGACTATGCTTTCGAATGAACGGATCACTCTCCAAAAGCAGCTTCTTCCTGAACGCTTTACGCCGTTCCTGAGCTACAATAGCCTCCGCTTCAGTACCCTGCGTTGAGGCTGTGATGGCAAGTTTATCTGGAGAGACAGATGTGAAACGCCATTGACTGGCAACACTTGCACGCAATGGTGTGGCAAGCTCTCGTGAGCGATCAGACGCGCCTGACTTTTTTAGTCTTTTGGCAGGTGGCTCTTCATCGCTGTTACTAGTCAAATCGAGTTGTATAGGAGAGCTTGCCCTTTTTCCAGACGAAGATCTTTGAGAAGACTGAAAAAAAGAAGAGATTGTAGGCTGCGACCGCTCTGGAGTTTTCTTCGACGGCATGTGCACGTTTAGAAGACACTATAGGCGATCTTGGCAGGAACTTCGACGCGAAACCTCACAAATCAACGTTTCAATAGTCACGTGGGAAAACGACTTTTTTGGCCAGAAACTCCAGTCACGGGCCTTCAAGAATGCTTTCAAGTCGGTTGAGCCGGTCTGCCAGGATTCCTAGGGCTGTTGGTCCATGGCATCGACTTTCCTGTCCACGAGCAGCGTTTTTGGCTCGACTCTACTCTGCTAGGCCTGCTCAGGATGGACCTGTCGCCTCAGAGACCAACCGTATGTCATTCATCAGTTACTTTTGCTGCACATATTGATTCTTCAACTTCAGGCGCGGAGGCGACCAAAAAGCGGTTTTGGAATGACGTTGGGTTAGAAAAACGCGATTCTGTCTACGTGGTAACTCTAGACAAACGTCCACTCAAGACTCCGTCGGGAAAGGTTCTTGCACTACCCGAGAACAAGTCGATGATGGCTTCACTCATTGCAGCCGAATGGGATCACCAAGAGACACTATTGAAGCCCCACGCTCTCCCGGCAGTGCGTGACTGCACTTTGATTCATTATCAGAGGCTAAAGTTGTCCAGACGTCCGTTACTGCTAGAGCTATAGATGGATTGGCAGAACAAGAAACGCGTTCTGCTGTTCAGGAAGCTCTGTTAAAATATCTAGACACGGACACTATATGGTGAAGATACATCTCAAAGTTTCTCGTGTACAAGCCACTGACTTTGATCTAGCTTCTATCAGGACTACCCTCCGCAACTTGAACGACTACAGGCCGAGCACTGGGATCCACTTCTAGAATGGGCACGAAAAACTTATGATGTTGAAATAAACAAGGCCGAGTCCATTCTATTCTGCGCTCAACCTGAAGCGACAAAAGAAAAGTTCCGACAAGTCATAGCTAAATTTGATCAATGGCAATTAGCAGGTACGTTGGTTGTCTACCTTCTGAACGAATTTGATTGGCATTTTTAGCGTTGGAACGCGCGACGTATACCACAAAATCATTCATTATCGGATTAGCACTCGTGACGAAGCATTTTACAGTAGAGCAAGCGGCTCTGGCCGCGACTGTGGAAGTTTGTAGCCAGATTGAACGATGGGGGGAAGTAGAAGATAGTGCGTCGCTGCAAACTATCGCCGAAATTGAATCTGACTATCTATGTTCAGCACATGATGTAGATTATCACGATGTGAGAAGACAGTTGGGCAGTGCTGCTTGCCTCCTGTCCAGTACCTAATAGGGCCGTTCACTATGGCTCTTCAGTACGATGATGCTATGATGAAACACATGTCAGTACTTATGGACGAACTTGGGTACAAACCACCATTCGGCCATTTTATCTTTTGATCTCGTACATCATCACAGATCTCCAAGAGAGCCCTTGTTTGAGCTCGTTTGGGGGCTGACGTATGTTGGAGTACATTGTCAGGATGTTGGGCCCACGGGTTCTTATCCTATGTCAGGTAAGAAGTAAACGTTGTCCTTTTTGTGATGCGTTGGAAGGACACGCAGGTCTTTGGAGCCATTGCTCATAAGCCATTGACAAGGTAAGTGTCCAAGATGTTATATAGTACTTCACTCAAAGCCATTTGTATATCTAATCAGATGTCTGCCTGGATTTATCAGCACCGAGACTCACATGGTCGAATGTAGGCACCGAGGCGAAAACAGCCTTTACAGCCACTAACCTAGAAGGAGAAGAAAAGGTATGTCCAATGACATACATAACTTTGATTTTACATATGTGGCGTCTCACGTGTTTTTGTCGTGTTTTTTGTGCCGATGATTTTCCAGCCGGCCCGCTCCGCTCAAACGCGATCGAGCTACAAAGAACGGAACTTCGTCGGAATATGAAAATATGTACCATTTTCTGAGCATATAAGACGGTCCGTCTGACAAGATTCTGTCCAGCTCTCACTCACATCCTCTTCCGGAATAACACAGATAGAATGACGCGCTCTACCCTTGAAAACTTCGACCCTTTCGCAACTCACCCGTTCACAAATGGCTCTGGTCTTGTACCTGCACCACCCATGCCATCACAATATCCCATACCCATCCCGACATCTCGTGTTCAGCACGATTATCCGACCTTCTCGTCGCCTGAAGACACATCGACTTCACCCTCACTTCCTAGTGGCTCACCCCAGTCACCCCAGTCACCTGCACTCGTCAAAACCCCACAGCCGCGACGCATAACATCTCCGCAGTCACAGAAGAATGCTAGCCAACCCATATTTGTACCTTTCAGGCATGAGACATCGTCGCCTGACCTAGTGCTACGCAAACCTAAAACGTCGTCCTTCACGGATTCGTTTGGCCGGATATCATGAAATTGCCGTGGCTTCGGCTTCAAGCTTAATCTGTTGTTATATACCCATCGTGAGTAGGCCCCTGTGTACTTCATAGAGATTCTCTGACTTTGGAGGCGCAGTCACATCGTGATACCGAATACAGTTCATTTACGGCAGCCCACGGCCGGAACTTGTTAAGGAGATGATTCATTTACTTGTACCTTTACGAAGTAGTTACTTTTGTCAAAATATCAATAACTAAAGGGTTTGGGGTCCCTAGGTTTCAATATCATATGCAATTTTTCCTTTCCCAAGTATTAAGCACGAGAAGATTCGAGAGTGCGCGTTGCTGAGTTCTGTACTTTGCCTTGCCGCATTCCGGCACCCCGCCGGCCCGGCTGGTTATCAAAATAGACAAATCGATTCCATCTCGGCAAGCGCACCGATAATCCGGCATTGAACCTATCACGACTGCTCGGATTCTTGAGCAACATTAGACACTTTTTACAACAGTCAAGCCTGTCCAGCAGTATCGTAGCCTCCGGAAGTCTTGAATTACTTATCTGTCTCCTCGGCAATTGTGATGCCCCCACCACCACTCCCCAAAACTCCTTACACCAGTTGTTACTGCGAGGAGAATATATACCTCTTAGCCCAAGCGTTCCTTGGCAATCCCGATGTCTCTCGACATTGGGAGATTTTTGTCGTCTTTATTTCTAATTCATCCAAATCGGTACTGCCAATCCACTGCTGTCGCATCCCGAGTGTCTGACCTTTCGTTATCCTCAAACCTGGTTCCTCGAAGGTCGCTCTTTGGAATCAGAAACGCGCACTCGAGCAGGATTTGCCTGTAGTCTGGGATTATCACGTCGTACTTCTTTTGGGACCACGCGAAGAGTTTCAGCATCCTACTAGGGACATGACGCGTACGGCTACCGCATCCGTGGATGCTGAAGACAAATCTAACAAGGTCTGGATTTATGATTGTGATACCAGACTTCCGTTGCCATGCGTCCTCGAAGGTACACGATGTTTCGATATCACGTTCTTATCTGATCTACTCAAATTATCTCACAACAGATTACATGTTCAGTACCTTCATGGATGTCCCTCCACATTATGAAAGGTACATTTTAGTCATAACATAGAATCAGCGGTTTGTATACATCTATTCAGCCTTTTCAGAATCATACCAGGTGATGTATTTTTGAAGCAGTTTGCTTCTGACCGGTCTCATATGGTAAGTGTTCTTACTCCATTCGATGCACATATGCCTCAATATTTCAAGCTTGTGGCCGAAGACGATGGGGCTGTCTCGCAGGCTAGTGATCAAGCATGGACGGACTTGAAGTACATGGCACCGCCTCCTTCTTATGAACCTATTCGTGGAACTAGCGCGGTTGAGAAAGGCGTAGTGAACAACCTCATGTCTAGCTTCGTTGACATGGCGTCTTCCGAGCGAACGTTTGGCCATGTAATAGATAAAGCGGCAATGAGCACTCGGATGTGAAGTTAGCAACAGAGAAGCAGCGTGACTTTGGAGCAATTTGTAACCTGTCACACAGACGTTTCCCACTTTCAACATCTTTCCAGCTGTTTGTATTTTGCTTTTGACTCGTTGCTGTATATCCATTTTGCCCCATCACTATGACTTCCATTCCATCCTCGTCGGGCTCCGTGAATGGTCATGCCTCACACGTCAATGGCTCAGCTTCACACACTTATTCTGAAGGCGGTTCGGAGTCACCAGAAGTCGGTTTGGGAGGCTCGCAATCGTCCGTATATCCAGTGAATGGGTTCACACAGTATGCACATCCCTGTTTACCATGCTGTCCTGTTGCCTTGTTGTGCTCTGTGGCCGACAGTATGTAGTCGTACACGAACTGACAAAGTTTTGTTGCTGTTCAGACCTCCATATTCCAACCCTCATAATGAAGATATCATCAGTCATTTGTATCATGCTGGTTTTCAGACAGGGGTGCGTCCTTTAATGCCCTCACTTACCTCTCTGCTGAAGTGTATCGGACGCAGCATTATGCGGATACGATTCTTGTGTGTAGCATCGTTTTCTTCCGCTGAGCATGCTTGGCTCATGCTTCCCTGTAGCATGTGCACCAAAATGTTTATCGCCTCCATGCTATCATTTTGTCTCGCTCACCCTTCTTAGCTCATCTCATGTCCACGTCGCCACAGGTTAGTGGACAGCGAGCTATTTATGTACACCTGGATCAAGAACCAGAAGTGACTGAAGAAGTAAGTGACTTCGACCGCTCATCGTTGTATTGTCAACTTAACTCTCCGCTCATCCAGGGTTTTGCAATAGGTATATTCTCCTTCCCTTTTCGTGCGTTTTTTCTCGTTCTAATGCCAGCATTTGCCAGCATTGGGATATCTCTACTCTGCAATCTCCCTCAATTTGATAAGGCCTCACAATGCGCGATCAGTTTTGGCGGCCGGATGTCTTCTTGGTGGCATGGACGACCTGTGTGGGTACGCCTATGAAGCATGCAGACAGTCGATATCTGTGGACACCATTGGCAACTGGGTTGAGTTTATCGACTCAATTCCTTCGTCCTCCGATGGTACGACTACGCCTGACCTTCCAAAACCTACAATTTTTGGTTTGTACGCACAACGATTAAAAGATGACGTATTGCACTTCCTCGTGTCTACTTTACCTGAGTTTCTCGATGTACACCATGCACCTTTGGATCGTTTGCCGGGGGCAGGACCAAGCGGACGGGATGTCCTTTTGCAGATCTACTCTCGCGTACCGTTCGAAATGTTCAAAACGGCAGTGGAATCACCATCCTTCCGCGTGGGTATGTACCTAGAAGAACAAGGATGCTTTGTTCGCCTTTGCTAATTCTGGAACAGATCTTACAGGCTCGGACCAAGCTCGATTCAAGTTTGCCAAAGAAGCCATTGAGCTGCGCAAGCGGGGAATCGCACGGGGATCAGGGGCGGAAGAGACGGTTGTGCTGGCATTTGGGGGTGGGAATGCGGGCGGGAGCTCGGTGCACATTACGCGCAAGATGCGCAAGCGGCCGCTGTGGAAGGTGAATGCGTAGAGGGTAGTGTCTTGATATACTTACTTATGGTAGCGAGGACTGTGTAGGGATTTGCTTCCGCCAACGTGGGTCTTCTGACCTAATCTGGTCTAGTTCCGGGGTTTGCCAGTGGCTTTATTAGCCTTTTAGTGGCAGTGGCGGCTTTGACATGTCTTCGACTCAAAGCGCCTGCGAGTTTGTCTTTGCTATCGTCCTAGACTCCAGCGACTGCTAATGCCAGCTACCGCTGCAGGCTTCTCTTTCTGGGGCCACCGTATCTATAGAAAAGTTCCCATGGACCTGAGACGCGCGAATCACGGGAGCCAGGCTCGAAAAAGTACATGTTATAAGAACACTTGTGTTTAGCGCAAGACTCCATTTGACTTTTCTATGCCCCCGACCACCTACAACCTTTTCTTCACGGGCAGAGACGACCCTCGATGTTGTGTGATCATCGGAGAGGATACCAAGCCTGTCTACTTGTGTTTTGAGACCCCGGAACGAGGCATGTTGATGTCCAACACGAGAACCACGGTGACTATTTTTCCTTTCGTCCCGGGTCGCGCGCTTGCTCATTTCCTCCAAGGTCTACAGAAACAACAAGGACGTCTGTGCAAGACTCGAGTGGAGCCCAGGCAATCACCTGGGTAGCGCGAGCATAGGGTCGCGCCAGCTACCAATGTCACACCTCGTACTCCCTGGCTCCAGCAATAAGTGATTCCCCATCATGTGCTCGAAGATGACTCGAATCTAACTGTGCCCGAACGTTCTTCCTTCCAGTGCCAGAGCTTTTATTTCGGCTGATGGGAAGAGACTTGAATGGCGGCGGCGGGCAGATAATCCAACATCGTACGACGTGAGTCAAGGGTCCATGTTTCTTCACCTCATTTGATAACCCTTGATTTAGTTATACTCTTCACCTACGACCAAGATTGCTGCCTTCCGGCGGTATTCCCAAACGACGGTCGTGGGGCCCTCACACGGCCTTTTCCAATACACTTTCACGAACGAGCTCCTTTTGGTAGAAGCTTTGCTTGCCCTGTGCCTTAATCGATGGATAGACTTGCACGGGGTGTAAGATATCGTTGTTTCTCTCCTTAATATCGGGTTCGCGGCAGGCTTGTACAACTATTTCCCATTCCATCATCATCATCATCACCACAAGACACGGACATCATAACTAACACTCCATTGGTATCGGTACTTGGCAATAGAAGGATATTATTATATATATATATCAAGCAATGAGATGAAAGACCTCGCAAACACCATGAAAATTGTCCGACGAAAAATAGAGTGTGAAAAAGAAAATTAACCTTTAAAGACTCATTTGACTCTCACTGTATCTATCATTTTGTCAAGCCGCTCTTCAAGGGACATGGTCATGTCACTGGCTGATAGAGATGAGGTCGGAGAATGACCAGAGAGACCTGGACGAATAGCAAAGTTGAACGAGCCTGCTTCCATATTTTGAGAAAGATCTTGGATTAGGCGACCTATCCCCTCTGCAGGGGTGTAAAAGACCTGACGTGTGACGTAACTATAGTGTAACCATGAACCGGTGATTTGACAAACATACCTTGGTCTCGGGCCGAGCTTTCCCCTGACTCCTCTTGCGGGAGAGGAACGAAGATGTGCTACCCTTTGAACCTGATCGACCATGTTCCTTGACAAAGACTTGAAGACCGTCTCCGTTCGCGCCACGTGCGCCGTACTCCGAGGCAAAGCTGGTACGACGTGTGTACACAGACTCATCGTCGTCCTCCTCTCGTAAGCCATTCACGATGTTCCTTCAAACCCCATAAGAAAGATCTCGAGTTAACGTAAGAAGGACCGCGCACCATATGGTCTCCCCATTAGCCAAGTGTATCAACTCTACGGCAGCGCCAGAATCTGACGTGGGAGCTGATTCGTCCAGGCTCGGCCGAGAGGGACCCGACTCATTTGGAGCCACGTTCGGAGATCTAGTTTCTCCTGCGTACATATCATACCTATCATTGGAAATACACCTGCATCAGAAAAGATCTCAGGTACATTATGATATACTTACAAAGAATCATAGGTTGAATTTGATTTCTCAATCGGACCTCCGGCGGCGGGTGGTGGAACACTCAGAGTATTGCCTCCAAGCGCAGGAGGAAGACTTGGGACCGGGGGCGACGGGCCGGAGAACCGTTTGAACGTCGGAGAGCGCGGTGGAGGGGGAGTTGGTGCCCGATCATGAACAGAGCGGCTCGAGATGGACGTAACACTAAGCCTACGGCCTGGCATATTCTTCTCCATGAATGTCTTTAGCTCATCGGCGGTCATATTACCATCAGGAACAATGATGGTCTTTCTAACCACCGCATTGCTATCACCCTGAACTTTCCCTTCACGAGGTCGGCGAATGTGATCAGTCTGTCTGCGAGAAGCCTGCCGAGAGACTGGTTTATCGCGTGGTCCTTGGCCATCTAGACTTCGTCTCCCAGTATCGTGATCATATGTTTTGGGATCCGGAGTTAACGCCCTCATACTTTGAGCGTCATACATCGACCGACCAATAGCAGTAGGTGACAATGCAGAATGATCAGTCGGACTAGTGGCTCCATGTATTTTCGAGTCTGGGGTTAACGCCCTTATGCTTTGAGCATCATGCATTGGCCGACTAATAGCAGGGGACAATGCAGAATGTTCAATCGGGCTCGTGGCTCCCTGACGAACCGCCGAGTTACTTCTCGCCAATGCCGTCCAATTAGCTTTAGAGGACGTAGACCCCGAGCGTGCAAGAAGGCTCGTCAATTCTTGTTGGTCAAGACCAATCTTATCCGCAGCTTCAAATAGCTGTCTCAACGCGTTCATATCAGAAGATTCAGAGACGTCGGCGGCGGGAGGTTCAGGCTCCTCGTACGTCGCCTGCGTCGGAGTCTTCTCAGATTGAGAATGAGACTGAACCTGAGGGGTTTCGGGGGGAGATATCGACGCCGGCTTCCGCCCAATAGTCGCTGAGGAGGTTTGGGAGTACGACTTCTCATGAAGCGAGGCAGGAGGAACGGGTGAAATTGATTGTGTAGGCGCCTGGAGCGGTGCAAGCTCAGCTGGTGGTTTTTGCTTTCCTCGGAATCGCGCCATGAAGCCCTTCAAGCCTGGGCCAGCCGATGCTGGCGGGCTCGGCACAGGAACTTTAAATCTATGCTCAGTAGCACTCGAGGGAACCTTGAGCTTGGTGGGATCATAGTTAGCAGTATCTAATGAGGAAGTAGGTTCGTCGGCATTAGGTTGAGAATTCTTGGCGCGCAACGTGCCCCGTAGTTTTTTGAAGCGCGAGCCAATCTTAGATGGCCCAGAAGTGTTCGCGGACGCAATTGAGGGTGGTTTGATGGGGATGGTGTCAACGACGGTTGTTGATGCAGACACGAGGCGTGGATTGGAGATTTGGTTGGGGCTGATGCGTCTGCGCGAGATGGTCGCCTGTGGATCGGGTGAGTGGCCACCATTCGATTTCGAAGGCTTGAGGAGCTCCGTCGCGGCGTCGATTTTTTCTTTGACTTCTTGAACGAGTTTAGCCTCTTCCTGGGGAGTTTGAGGTATCCTTGGGACCGACGGATTACGTGCAGTCTGGTAGGGTGCTGTCCGTGCTGGCGAAAGGGGGCTTGTGGGTGCAAGAGTCGAAGTAGAACCGTGAGTATCATTGTTAGTCAAAGGCGGATTCAGAGCTTGGGTCGGCGGGGCTGATGGTATACCACTAGGCTGAGCCTGTTGTAAAGTCATCTCATTCTTGGAACTACCAGCGCTTTCGGCTTCATGCCCGAATAGAGCTTGCGCCAGGTCCCTATTACGACGAGTGATGGGTGACACATCGCCCCGCGCAAAAGTTGATTTTTCACGAGAAGTGCTGTTTGAAAGTGATGAAGACGGCCGGTCTCTTATGTGCATCGCTGTGCTTTTCATGGGCGAGACCTGTGGAGAAGGACTAACAACCTGAAGTTGACGACAATCTTATTTTAAAAAAAAAGAAAAAAAGAGTTATGAACACGCACTCTCGATTCGCGTTCTTTGAACGAGTAATTCGACTGCGAAGTAGAAGGGCGGCGTTTCCGAAGGGACGACGCTGCCCTTTCTTGAGGCTCGAGTCTACCAGATTCCTTCTCTTTCTCCTTTGCATCTTTCGCGTTAAGTAACTTTTCCTGGATAGCAATAAAGTCCGTCCTTTTGAGACCAGTGGCACGAGCGACTACGTCTTCAGGGTTCCAACTCTCATCTGGGGAGTCCGCAGGAACAGAAGTGGGCGGCGAAGAGAGATCGTGCCATACCGAAGGATGCGTATCAGGATCGTGAAAGAGAAGAGACGAGCGGTCCTCGTCCCCGTCATCCGAGCTGTGATAGCTTGAACCCTCCGACCCAAGGGACGAATGCGACGAATTGACCAGAGGCGAGAAAACAAGTGGTGGAACGGAAGTTGAAGGAGCGTGTGGTTGTGACGACCTTTGGCTGCTGGTGGAATTACTGAAGTTAGGGAACGTGGGCGATGTGGGTGAGCGTGAAGCGCTTTGAGTGGGGGTTACAGAACGTTGTTGGGCTCGCATTGGGGAACCTAGTTCCGTGATGCTCATTGGGGAAGCGGAAGTACCGCTTTGAGTCATTTTGTTTATCGAGTTGAATGAAGCCTCGAGGGCGTTCAGAAGGCTACTCTTTTCAGTTGGAGAGTCAGGGAGCGGCGGAGAATGGACGTTACGGGAACTTGATGTGTACCGATTGTGTGCGGTTTGTGTAGTAAGAATGTTGGAGTCACTGATCCAACTGTCGTTCCTGCTGTGGCTTGATCTAGGCGCGTCGACGCTCGTATTCCATACGACAGTCGAGGGAGTGGTGGGACGAGAAGAAACTGCCATAGGTTGGAAAGGAGGACCAGCTAAAGGCGAGGCAGGCCGACGTCGAACAAACAGAGATGCGCCAAGTGGGCTTTCATGTTCAGTTGTAGTCGCATTCCCATCCTCTGGGGTGAATCGGCCGCTGTTGGGGTTTCGCTGAAGGAAGAGAGGAGCAGTAGGGGACTTAGTGCCGAGCTGGGAAGCCGAAGAGTTGCTTCGATGGCGAGTAACTGCCGATGAGTCGACGAGAGACGTAACGTTGGGTGAAGTCGCCCGAGGAGTCGTCGAATGGGACCTCTGTTCGTCCAAATCAAATTCCCGGGGGGTCATAGGCCTCGGCATACCGGGAACATAACCTGGCAACGTGCGTGTGGGTACAGGGGAGGAGCGCCTATTTGCGACTTCCGAGTCGTGCGGTAGTTGGATATCAGAGGAGATTGCCACGACTGCTTCGACGATCGACGAGTGGGAAGCACACTATTTGGTTAAGATTAGAGATAATCAGTAGCGAAGTATGCGAAGATACACAAGACGCACTGCCGGTTCTGTAGGGTGTGAGCTCTCAGCAGATGGGCGCGGTATTGGCGTCGAGCGACGTGGCATCAAGATCTCGTCCTCTGCCTCCTCCTCGAATTCTTTGATTGCTGCTTCGAGGGCCATGGACGCACGCTTCAGAACTGACGGACCAAGGGCTTTTGAGATGCGGTACTCAGCCACAGAAACCAAATGTTGTTGTTGTTCTCCATAAGGTGCCATCAACGGCGCCGATCGGACCTCGGATTCGATTGAATTTTGTTGAGAGTGGACTGAGGAGCCAGAGGTACGCCCGGTGCTCTCTGGAGTAGAGGGCCTGATGCTATCTGTAGACGTGGTGTCTCGGCGGCAACTCGATTTGGTAGGCGTCGACGATGTTCTGTTCTTGGTCACGCTTCGCACGTAATTATAGTCGTTGAAGAGACTTGAGCCGAAGAGGTTGTTGCTGTAGCGTCTTGTGCTGCGGGTACTGGAGGTGGACGAAAGGGACGACTGCATGGTGCTGGAGGACTCGCGAACGCTATTTGTATTTACGTTTTCCTCAGCCGGTGCTGGAGAGCCTGAACGGAAGCTGTGAAGCGTGTCGAATATGAGGTCTTCCTCTTCCTCTGAAATATGGGTTGCTGCGCCTCGCTTTCGCTGGTCTGCAAGCCGATCGCGGAGCACGTCGAGGCCGACGGGCTCGCCGGAGGACGAGCGGAGGAGGGAAAAACGGCGGGAGAGACTGTGGGGTGCATATATAGAGCTTGTTGGGACACGAGGGACGGTACTTACTCGGGTAGAATGAGGGACGTGCGAAAATTGTCTGGCAGAGGGATTTGCGGGAACGGGGCTGGGTCGGGACTGGATTCGGATTGGACTGGCGGACTGCGGCCGGTGTCCGACTTTTTGCTAAAGATTTTCTGAGGGTCAGCGAGTTACGGCATCGAAAGACAAAGCTGCATGACTTGCCGGAATCGCTGCATGGCTCGAGTGCGCAGGCCGCGTTTTATACAAGGTGCGCTGAGAAACCACAGGCAACGTGGTAGACACGAGGTCAGGAGCAGGCTGATCGCTGAGCCAGATCCAGCTGCTGTCATGCACAGCCGAGGATCTCCCAGCTGCCGCCAACGCTCTGCACAGGCTTCTCGTCGCTGTCTGCGCCGTCCCCAGCAGTGATCAGCGCGCCACCACCAATATCCACAAATACTCAACACCGCCACACAGATCGAGATGTTCTCAAATTATTAACAATACATGTCTACTCATAGATAACATTACATACTGCATCACGACGAAGCATATCTAAGGCGCGTGGTCAGCCGTCCATCATCAAGGCATTGCAAGAGCATACTTCTTTGTCCATTCCTTCGCCGTCGCCAGGAACCTGTTCTTGTCATTCTTGAGCATTGCGGCAACATCGGGCTCGAATGGATCATCTGCACTCGGGTTGTTCAGCTTCTCCTGGATAATCGCGAGTACTGCTCAGGATCATGAGAAATTATCACGGCACAAAAACGCGTCCAACTGCTTGCCTGTAGGCAGTGTCACTGAGGGCTTCCACTGGTAGGGCCAACATTATCCATACACGGAAAACATGAAACAGTTGCAATGGCCCACCTCGTCTCTCAGAACGGGGACGCATATGGCACCTTCCTCGTTTATTCCAGGGTGATATATCTTGGTCTTAAACGTCACCTTTTCATCCAGGAAGCGTGAGAGATTGGCCTCGAGGAGTGCGATTCAGGGTCGGGGTACGTACTGATGGAGCTTTGAATGGGAAAGTGGTGGGGAGCGAGAGTGTGAAATGATATGTGCCTCCTCGGTAAGGTGAATCGTGCTGTGTACGTCAGCCAAGACACAGAGTAGCATACATTCTGCCTCACATCGGCCTTGATAGAGCAGTTCCATTCGAAGAGATTATCGTCCTTTGGCTCCACCGCCACATTCTGTGCAATCCAAGTTTAGCCAGCGCTGGAATGCTGAAATAGCGTCGTACATGGAGGGGTTTACTCTGGAGATCCTTCAATTCCTGAAGACGGCCACGTTAACAATAGATGAGAGTGACCTGGAAGGATGGGACGCACCTTCTGAATGCGGCTGTATTCGCGTGAACGCGTTTATTAGATCTGCTTGACGAGTGACAGCAGCAGCACGCCTTACCGAACGGCGGTCATTAGTACGGACTTACTATCAAGAGTGTTACGAGATGTTGTAAGGTGAGAGAGAGAGAGGAGACGGTGCTTATTTAGTAGAAAGTGATCGGGGATTCACCGGAGATCAATGACTCAACGCCTTGCTTTCCTCGACATGCTCGCTGAAGACTCTGCCGACTCCCGCGAGCCCTCTGCAAACCCCATCCTCGCCGCCGTCGGCGCCCCCGCAGCCCCCTCGGGCCCTCAAAACCGCAAACGCAAACGCGCAGCACCCCCCACAGCCTCATCGCCCGCGCCCTCAGATCCAGGAAGCACCACAAACCCACCAGAGTGCTTTTATTGTCTTCTGACTACCAAACAAGCAAACTAACCGAGCAACAATCACCAGGGTACTCTCGTCTCGCGTCGACCTGAGCTCGCGACCGCAGCTCTCCATCTCACGCGGACCCACATTCGTCTCAGCATCAGAAGGTTCTGAGTACTTCAAGACAGACCTCATTGGCGTCAACCGCGTCGGGTTTCGCTACGTCCCAGCCGGTATCAACCCTCCAGGATGCGCACTACCATGCCGGACAATCGAAAGCAATCCCACGACCTACCGCGTCAGCTGGGAGGACCGTAGTCCCTTCGTCACAGTCACCAAGGACGGTCTAGGCATCCACGGCACCACAGGCTTTCGCAGCGCGCGATGTAACGCGCCCATGGCTGAAGGCAAGTGGTACATGGAGGTAAAGATCCTCCGCGGAGGCGGGGAACACCATTCTGAAAATAACAGACGCGAGGGAAGCCATGTCCGGCTCGGATGGGGACGCAGAGAGGCACCGCTCAACGGGCCTGTTGGCTTGGACGGCTACAGCTACGGCTACCGCGACAAGACCGGCGACAAGGTAACGCTGTCGCGTCCTCGGCCGTACGGCCGGCCTTTTGGCACAGGCGACGTCATAGGGATGTACATTTCCCTCCCACCGCGTCGTTCAGCGTCCGCAAAAGACCCACACGACCCCGCTCATCTCAAACGCGAACGTATACCCATCGAACTCAAGGGCCAAGAAATGTTTGAAATTCTAGAATACCCGCAGTCGAAAGAGATGACTGCGCTCATGGATTACTCTGGTAAATCTACGAGCTCCGCATCGGTGCCTTCGGCGCCCAAGAAAGCGTCAGCGGGCAAGATCCCTGAGCGCAGCGGACCCTCAACAACGAGTAAACCAAACGTCATTCCGCTCCGTCCCCTTCCCGTCCTACAGGGCTCCCGCATAGCGTTCTTCCTCAACGGGGAGTCCCAAGGCGTCGCGTACCAGGACCTCTACGACTACCTCCAACTCCGCCAAACCGAAACGCAGCGCAAAAAGGAGAAAAAGCGCACCCGCGAGGGTGTAAAGGAGCACCGGGAGAACCCCTTCAACGACGGCTGGTTAGGATACTACCCGTTCATCTCCGTCTTCAACGATGCTATTGTGCGTATGAATCCCGGTCCAAACTTCGAATTTCCCCCGCCAAACGACATCGATGCACTTCTCGACGGTACGCCTCCGTCTTGCGTGGAAGAAGACACCAAACCCGCGCGAACATGGCGACCCGCGAGTGAGCGGTACGCCGAATTCATGGCTGAACAATGGGCTCTCGACGCGATTGAAGAAGCAGAAGCAAAAGAGGATGCAATACGCCTAGCGGCGAACGAGAAGGCCGAAGCAGCGAAAAAAGCTGAGAGGGAGAAAAGGAAACAAGCAGCCGAGGCTCGGAAACGCGCCAAGTTGGCCGCCGTGGCGGAGGCACAGCAAGCTTTACGTGGGACACCAGCTTCAGTTGACGATGAGCGGTCGACGCCCGGGCTCTCGACGCTCATGGGTCCCGGTCAGCCCAGTCCGCTGCGCCATGGTACGACGTACCAAGGCCACGTCTATGGTTCTGTGGAGAATGGGTATTCGTATTCTCCGGCTCCGACCTCTGCGTCTGTTGGTGAGGTGCAAGGGGGACAGAGTGAGTATAATTCAGAGATGGAAACTGAGAATATCGTGGTGGAGGCGCCGACTCCTTCGCCTGTGCCTGCGTTTTAAGCCTGAAAACACGAAACGAACGGTTCTGAGTCGTCGTATCCGAGATATCAAGCATAGCAATCCCGAAGAGATATTACCTCTGCCGCGATGGAGCACTCGCGCACTAGTGCTGAAACGGAAATGAGACCCTCAAGGGTGTTTTCGACTCCACACAGTTTTGGCAACATGGATATGGGGATCCTGCCAATAGGTCTACTGCCGCCCCTCAGGGAATCCCAATGCCGTAACTCATACCAACCTGCTCACAATACGAATCTGCTTGCGTATAAAATACAATCTGACATCGTAGCTGATACATTAATGTTCTACATGATACATACAAGTCAGTTGCGACGTATTCGAGCGGTATCATTATATAGAAGGTATATGGATAAGTTGAAAGCACCCTGGACAGAATGCAGATATATATCCCAGTTCGCCATGAGAACTCCTGACGAGTCCCTCAATTCAGTATAGTCAGTTATCAGCGGTCTCGGTTTGGCTTTGGCCAAGCGGGTGGTGGTACATGCACAGTGTAACTAGAGGAATCTGAGAGGGAGACAAGATAGATTGACTGTGCACGTACCCAGCAGTCTCTCCATGACCTTTTTCCTTTTCGACACGAATATCGAAAGTGATACCTTCAGTACGCTGATCCCAATAGACCGCACACCAATTTCGTCGACCCATGATGAACCTTTGCTTCCGTGGTTGACCGTTTGGCTCGTTCTCGAAGAGGGGAATCTAAGCGATGGCAATGTTAGTTTATCTGCACATGTAATCACTAGACCGGTAAGCACAAACCATTGTTTCGTCAGTTTCACAATAGTGCATCGTTTTATGCACTTTGGTTGCAAGCGAGGACACCATGCCTATGACTGCATTTGGCCTGCGAAAATGTGAGATGGTTGGTTGATCAGACTACTACGATACGATTGGACTTACGGTGGCGTGTTTACAATTGCGCCTGGAACCAACCATTTGGTCAGCCAGACGGTCATTCATGACATAAATCGGCTTACTGGTGACGATATTGACCATGTAACGATAATCCATCCAAGGGGCAAGCTCTTGCCGCCCCTTTTGTCGCAGTGTCTTCAAGACACCAACAGCTGCACAATGTACATCACCAGATACGAAAGTCACACGTATTCGCTTTTGAAGTGCGAAATTCTGCGATCGTTCAATGAAATTATTGCGCTCTTTCTGAATAATCCGCAGAAATCAATGTCATGGCCTGAGCTGGATTGATAAACTCTGACCTTGTGTATACGCGCCGTCCAATGATCATTCTGAAAGTCAGACATCAATACAGATCTTTGGAGCAATTAAACGTAGACATGCCAGATCATCCAGCAGTTCAGGCTCAGCATTGAACTTGTTCACGAAACCAGATAGGCCTAGCGATCCTGCGCGGCTGATGGCTACAAGGGGGTTTAATTTGGAGTCCAAAGCTGTCTCTAGGAATACCATCCGAGGATAGGCTATTGGTATGCCTTCGCTAAAATGTTCAGTGAACCGCCCCCCTTGAGCAACTGAATACTACATACCAAGCTGTACTATTAGATGTTGAACATTCGACGGTAGTTTATCAAGGCGGCTGAATACTGTGTCGTATTGACCCCGGCTGCAGACATGTTCTTTACTTCGCTCACCTCTATTCTTGGAAGTAATGAGCTCTGACACGAAAACCTACAGTGCTGAATGCCCACCTGCAGTCTAATAGGAGGATACGACATTGTGGTCCAAGGTATGCCAAGAAGGAGTGTGATCGCGCTTGGACAAAGGGTCCCTGGTTACCTATAATGAGTGACTTGCACCAATGTCGCCCAGGTTCCTCAGAATAACCGTCGAAATCAGCTGCAAAGTTCCAGTAGCAGCGTTAAACTGCTGCAAACTCCGAATATATTTCACTGACGGTTGATGAAGCACTGGAACAGAAGGAAGTAAAAGTAGCCTTTTATTCCAACCCTTTAAAGCAATTTAGAATTATAGACATTGCGATCATCGGCGGCACTTACCTTTGGAAGACCGGAGACTTCTGCAAGTCATTAGGGTCTGCAAGAGTTTCAGTCCGATGGGTTGACGATGAGAGGAAAGTAGACGAACAACTGCCAAATCCGTCAATCTGTTTGTGACGATTTCACAGCCAGTCAACTATGACTACTCAGATCAAAGGAATAAGATACTTGCGATGTCTGACACGATAGAATTATCGTCAGTTAATTGCCCTCAATGTAGCTTAAGGCACAAACTCACCGTGATCATCTTGAAGGAGTGACATAAATCATTAAAGATCAATCAAAAAAATCAAATCCAAGAAACGTACCACACATGTTCATCATAGGTCTTCAGACAGAACGTACGCTGTGTTAAGCAGGATCTGATAAAATGGTCAGGAGGCACGCACATTGAGCTGTTGGCCCTAGCGAACGCCCCCCGTCGAAAACATTGGCAATAATGATTGAAATAGAACCTGTCTATGGTCGAAGCGATTTCGTCGGTGAGTGGGTATCGTAACTTTTCATCCGGTTTCATCGTTATCCATCGTTGTAGCTCAGGTTCTCTCATGAGACTACAGATAGTTAGGAATAAGAATAAGAAAGGACATGATCTAACCTGTCGCAGTATAGCTGATCGCCACCACCAACTAGGGCGTGGAATGGTGTTTCGTTATGCTTGGCCAACAGGTCCATCCAAACAGGGTCATATCCGGACTTGAAGCCTGGGCCGCAAAAGTCATCCTGGTTCACACCGGCGGAGAAGCCGTTACACTAATTTGGAAATAGCGATCAGATACGGCGCAAGGTAGTGAGTGCGATAACTACAGAATAGGTAGCCCATCGCATGTTTTGCGAAAGTCCGGGAACATAGAAATCGAGCTTCTGTCCAGAGTTGATACTGTAGGAGATGTTCATTTCATGAGGCCCTAGGGGAATTTGGATGAGGAATCGCCAAAACGTGAAGGTCCTGTGATGAGAAAGTTTCATATGTAAATGAGCATGACTGTCAGCATGAATGTCACGTACCCTCCAGGACCGCCATAAACATGGATCTCCTGACCTGGGACAACCTCCTTAGTAACATTACTGCTTGGTGGTCGCATGTAATTGTTGCTATACCCGTTTGGGTTTGTTGAGAGTATAGTTGAATGAGGATCAGCAGGATGTGGACCTAGGTCGAAGGAACGTGCTTGGGCGGTATAATGAGATGTCTGGTCAGGATCCCATTCGTATGTTAGAGTAGGATGAGGCTCGTAGATTGATCCTGAGTCGGCAGTAACAATCATGGCTGCTCCATGCCATATTCCAAACTCGTCAACGGTATCGTATCTGCAAAAAAGTTGATTAAATGACTGGAGGCACAGAGATAACATACCGAAGAAGTGGGCCGACCATGAACTAATTTGATGTAGGTCTAAGAAATGTAAGAGAATCTGAGCTTACATACCTGAAGGTGTGGATCCATGCGAGCTATCCTCAGTGCTTGTGACCTCTCCACGGCAGACAGTTGCGTGAGCTGAGTTGGGGTGGTGGTCGATTGCGTCCCGGGTTGATAATGATATCCTGGCTGATATTGATATCCCCCATGTTGAGGCGGAATGTCGGGCTGCGGCTGGAAGTGCGGGGGTGGGGGCTGCTGTGTCTGAGCTTGGTAGAAACCCGGCTGATATCCAGGTTGTGTGTAAATGGCATCCTTGGGTGGTGGTGTCGGAGGAATTGGCGAGGGCGGAGGTTGCGCAAAATGAGGATAAGAATGGGAAGGAACAGGTGGTCTAGGAACTTGAAAACCTCCGATGAACATTTCGTGCATTGGGCTGATGTCCTCGGCGACTGAGAAGCGAGTGTCAGGGCGCCTGGCGGAGAGCAACTCATCCTCCTAGATTACGGTTAGTCTACTGGATTGGGCAGCCAGACTGCCTATAACGACGGACCTTGCGTGCTCGCCGCTGAGCATGCCACCCGTTGATGTCCATGTTTTCGTGAGAAGATGAGTGTAAACTAGAAGAAAAGAAGAATATACTTTCGGTAGACTGATCCGTAATCACCACTTATGTTATGTACGTCATAGCTATCCAGCATGCTCTACTACACTGGTCACCAGCTTTCCGTTCTTCACAACTGTCCGCAGCATCTCAGGCACAGCCTGCTCCTCGAAAACACCCTCTTCTTCGCCTTCGACAGGCAAACTAATGTTGATCGCACTGCACTTTGCGGTCGTGATCTCAGTTCCTAAACTATCCTTCGACAAATAAATTTGCCCAGAATCCGTTGAATCGAGCTGGATAGTTGGCGCCGTGCCCGTTACTTGCAGTGCGAATGATGGTGAACGAGTAACGGATATCGATGATACCACAGACTCTACTAGTACCGAAGTACCTTGGCAATTTACTGCGCATCGCCTATCAGCAACACTCGGTCAAGAGTAGAATACAAATTTACCGAGGGTAACTGTGTTTACTTTACCCTTGACTACGATAGTAGAATCCTTGCAGCCAAAGATGTTAATCGACTGGTTGCGGCTGGTTTCTTCGACTATCAGAGAACGTTCATTCTCCTGATACTCCTGTAGAATGTTCAGCATTGACTGCTGGCAGCAGAATCGGTATCCATACAATAACCCATTTGCTCCCTTCTAGGGCAAACTTCGGGGGTTTCTTGCCGGTCAACGCCTGCGGCTTGATGGGCTTGATAGGCTTTTTGGCCGCTACCAGAGACAATCACGATGTTAATGGATCATTTGCACAGCCTTGTAGATACTCACTTGGTGTAGATGCGGGTACTACATTGCTCGCTCGTAGAGTAGGATTCTTATGTGTCATCTCACTCTTGTCAACTTTGCGCAGCCCCTTCGTTACCTCTTCACCGCGGTTCAACTGGGCGAAGACTGCGGCAACTCCGCCTGCACCAGCCGCAGGTGCCGTAGCAGGAGGAGGTGGGGGCGGTGGGGGCGCCGGCGGTGCAGGTGCCGCTGCACCTTTAGCTCCGGACTGATATGCCTCGACAGTGATTCCCTGCGATTACAGATGGTCAGTATGAGCGATTTTCGCTGTTGGTGATCTGACATACCTTGGGATTCCATGTAAGGCCGGTCGCGTGGTATTCCAAGACATACTTTTTCAACTCATCCAGAATAACAAGGAATGCTTTGACCCATTCAACATGTTTAGGGTCCCTGATAGTAAGGACTCACTAAGGAATATCACGCAAAACACGGTTAACAGGACTCACTTGGACTTGTACTCTTGCATAATTTTATTGCCATAGTAGACGACTGAATCTCTAACCTCGTTAATATGGGAAGCTGGCTTTGGCTACATTGGCGATAAGCCGAGTGATGGATACAGGAAGACGAAATAACGCGACTTACGCTAACAACCCAGCCGACATGCGCTCCTACTTCACTCAAGAATGCAATATGCCCGAACCAATCTCTCTCCTTTCTATTCTTCTCCTTCGCGTGTGCGACTGCCTCTATTCCAGCTGAGAGAGGCGTCAGGAGACCTTCTTTCGTCTTCTGATCGGGCTGCTGGCAATTAGCGTATAGAAGGACCAAACCGTGCACATCATCAAATTGCTTCGCAATAAGATCGACCTGAGAAATGCAAGTGTACTGTCAAGACAATGTAGTTCTAGATGAAGGATAATTAACTGACGACTTCGATCACGGGGGTGGCAGCAAACGACTTCGTGAGCTCGACAAAAGGCTTGACCTTTGCATCTATGACATTCTCACTGAATGCAGTAGCACTCTGGGGAATTTCTGGAACTCCAGGCACAGCAGGTCCAGCCGTAGGTGCAGGAGGTGGGGGCGGAGGTGGGGGAGGTGGTGCGGGCACAGTCGGTGAGGGAGATGCCGGGATAGGAGCAACTGATGGGTACCCGGACGAGCTATCGGTCGATCCCAATCGAGGAGCAATACTGCTATTTAGTTCAGCAATCTCCTCGAGCCTCGAAGTAGCTGCTTCAAGGCTGACTGCACGTCAGTCACTTCAGGTAAGTTGTATAAGACGAGATTTGCAGACCGCTTGATGATTGTCGCGAGAGAATGAAGGCCTCCCGACATCTTTGCCCAGAACTACTAAATGAGGCGTATAACCAGGTGCTTCACGACGGCGCCCTGGCAGATCCTTGTTTGTGTTTATTAAAATCGCGAGCCGCCGGAACCATTTCAGGAAGACAAGGGAAAACAGATTGTTACATATATTTTACAGGTTGGATCTATATTCCATCAGATTCCATCGTGGGGACCAAAAATGGACTAAATGGTCCCATCCCTCGTCTCATCTCTTTAACTAACTTTTCTCGTCATGTCTTTCGGTATTCCGCGAATGATTTGTATCAAGATTCGCTTCTTCATCAAGGTCCTCTTCTTCAAGAATCGCTTCTTCATCAAGGTCCTCTTCTTCAAGATTTGCTTCTTCATCAAGGTCATCTTCTTCGAGAATCCCTTCATCTTGAGACACCTTCTCTGCGGCCTTCTTCTTGGCTTTCTTTCTGCGACGGCGCTCTCGTTCTCGTTGCTTAGCTCTCGCAAAATCTTCCTTAGAGAGCCCTGGATTCATCATTTTGTCCAACTGGTGACATCACCCATCAGTGAGGCATAGATATAACGGTTGAGTGAGACCTCAACCTTCTCAAGTAGATTTTTCCTCGCTATACGCCTGTTTAGCTTCAGCGAGCGTGTCTCCTGGCACGAAACACGAATTCCGGTCGGTTTGTGTAAGAGCTGCACGTTGTTCTCAGTTTTGTTGACTGATTGGCCACCCTGATGCATGGATATGATATTAATATTAAAACAGCACTATATATGGGTTTGTAAGTGTAGCAACCTACCGGGCCACTGCCTGCTGAGGCCAAAAATCTTGAGATCACTGAGAAGAGATCACAACTCAACGACGCACCGCGAACAAAAGTTTCCTCCAGGTCTTCTTCCTTCAACTCCGGTAGAACACGTTCTCGATGTGCCTTTTTCAGTTGTGAAAAGTTCATGGAGAGATGGGACCGAGAGAAGAAGGCGAAGGAATCGTTATGCGGAGCAACATCTGTCACGGAGCTAAATGTTAGCCTTCATTCAGAACCTGGTTGTAACTTTGGAGGCAGCAGAAACTCACGTATGGTGGGCAGCCTTCTCTTGTTTTCGCATACTGCGATTTGACATCAGAGGTGGATTCTTTATTGTGTCGTTGGAGCCTAGCTCCGTGTATTTCGTGAGTCGTAGCCCTAGACACGATGGTCAAGGATACCATGGAAGTTGAATGCAGCGGAAGGAGCGTACTGAATATCTCTTGGTCATCCGGAGTGCCTTCTTCATTGCGTACTCTGACCCCTTGCACAATGTTCTTTCTCAATACGTCGGCAATCTCCCTCCCGAGTTGATTCTGTTGCTCGTAAGTTTCCGGGTCGATTATGCCTCGCGCAGCGATGGCGTCGTTTCTCATTTTCAGTCGAAAAGCTGGGGTACATGTCAGCAGCGGATAACGGGATGGCTGGCTGCTAGTTCTAACCTTTGAGCACATGCTCATCACCTGCCTCCGCATCAGATGTGGTATTTCGGTGAAGATTGGAAAAAATTCTCGTACCGGAAAATGTAACACTTGAAGCACGATAGACATTTCGATATGCCGACCTTGCGGCTGCCTTCATAGCTGGAGTAATCGACATCTTGCTAATCGTGGGCAACAACAAAAGGTTTTGTAAAAACAAACCATCGATTTCATGGGTAAGCTCCACGTGATATTACTCCGAACATTCAAGTTGAACTAGTACTGTCCTTTCAAACAATCTAGTGGCGAGCTGTGACTAGATGCCTCAGTCTTAGAAGACGAGGATCCTTTGAAAAAATACAACTCTCTTTCCGATCATACTGGAATTGGCAAACCTTTGAATTACAAAGTGCTTAGATTCCTTAAACTACTTTGCTATTGACTTTGATCTCTGATAGCTGAGAATTGTCTTCAAGAACATTGTATTAGGTAGTGTGGTCCATGAGTGTTCTTGGACTCCCGTTCTGACCAAGGGGTTGACGCGGTTCTGCAAATTGATGCGATTTTTTCTTGATAGATAGTCAAACTTACATATTCATAAGGAGATCATCAAAGTCAAAGATTGAATCTGGGTAGCTTACAACACAGCAGACTTGATATTACCACGCTGATTTCTTCATGGTTCGTGGTTGTTATGATATCACAGCGAACAGTGATTTTCTAATTGATTCATCCTCTCCCATTCTTCTCCTATATGGATACGGCAAGGAAACTGACTGTATCTGGTCCTATATATAATTCATTGTATATACCTCTTCATTAACCATCATTGTATGTATAAACGAGCAATCACAGTGTTTGCCTTTAGGCCTTCTTATAAGAACAGGCTCTCCATTCAAGTCGTTGACAACTTACCATGATATTTTTACCCATATTAATCACACAGGAATTCCCTTGAAGCTATCATCCAGATCCTTTTGTGGATACTTATACATAGTGGAGCGATTTGGAAAAAATAATGAAAGGGGTTTGAACTCAGAAAGAATCCAGACTTGGGGTGCGGAGGCATCGTTATAAACGGAATCATTGATTTGGCATCGCTGAAAAATCATTGGTTTTTCTGCGAAATGCACCTGCGTGTGTCTCAATTGTTAGCTGCATGTCTGATTGCATTGTTAGTAGACCCCTAATCCATTGTTTGTTGATTGTTGATTGAGACGCGAGATGTCATGTGACGCGACGCGAGCGTGTTTGTATAAATAGGCGAGGAGGTGGGTATTATCAAAGGCTCCTTTTCAACCCACATCCCTTACCCCCTTTTGCGTGTCTTTCCATTTTCCGTCTCCCCAGGCTTTTCCGCCTTCAACAACGTTTAACAAGGACCACTGCAATTATTACTAGTCTACAATGTCCGCCAAGAAAGTTTCAGGAACCAAAACTGCAAAGAAGGGTGCCGCTGCAAAGGCTACTTTGACGCACCCCTCATGGGTCGACATGATCAAGGTTTGTATAGTCCTCTACTATAACTGGATCTTCAGCTGGATATTTTGGAGCTGAGTGTCGGTTGTACCCTCCACTCGCCATTGTATCAGGGCATAGGGCGCGAGTCCTGAGTGATTTCGTTTAACATTCTTTTTCGTAATCGACCCTCCACACTTGAGACTAAGCTTTCATCTGTAGGATTGCATCGCTCAGAATCCAGAGGACGCTCGTAGTGGAGTATCTAGACAACAGATCAAGAAGTAACGACTCTCTCTGTGTTGCAATCAAGTAAGCTGAACTCCTACGTAGATACGTTGAGGATAAATACAAGCTCGAAATTGGCCCCGCTCAGACTACTCAGCTCTCCAGGACTTTAGCGACATGGAGTGAGAAGGGTGTCTTTGTACTTCCTAAAGGCAAACAGTGGTTCACACTGACGGATGATTTCATGTGCTGACGACTTTCTCAGGACCCTCTGGACGTGTTAAACTTGCTCCAAAGTCGAGGAGAGCAGATTCATCAGATTCGAAAGAGGTAAGATACCTGTCACTGTCATGATACACTTGGTAAATCTGCTGTTAGAATAAGCCAGCTACTAAACCCAGAACTGCTCCTAAACCCAAGGCTGCGGAAAAGTCATCCGCTGTCAAGGCCGCTACCGCCAAATCTACTGCCAGACCCGCTTCCAAATCTGTACCAAAGACTTACTCAACAAAGGGAAAATCTTTAACGAGGAAGACAGCCGCCCCTGCAACGAAAGCTACGACCATAAAGAAACCTGTGGCGAGATCGGCGAAGCCCGCTTCTACGGCAAGGAAAGTTCCTGCGAAGAAAGTTCTTGCAGGTAAAGCCAAAACTGCCACAACTGCCAAAAAGACTACAGCGCCATCTAAACGCGGATCAGTGAAGAAGGTAATTCAACATTGGTATTCACATGGCGCTTACTCACAAGTCCAAGACGGTGACGGGGGTGACTGCCACGACGAAAGCTAAAGCTGCAGCGAAGAAGGCTCCAGTGAAGAAAGCTGCTGTCACCAAATCCGCTAAACCGGCCGCTAAGCCCGCTGCAAAGGCTGCAGCCAAACCCGCCGCGAAATCCAAGGTCAGGGCTTACCCAAGGAAGAAGGTATGGAAAACTCGTCATATTTCTTTAGATGTTGTAGACTGACTTCCTCAGTAACTTGCCCCGGTTGTTAACTAATCTCACCAACTACCCCTACATCTTCGACATCTCCCTCGTCATCTTAGGGCAGAGAATTTTCCGTTTTCTGTCCTATGTACAAGATCTCTTTTTTCTTCATCGTTTCATTGTTCTGGTCTCGTACTCCGTTCACACTTAATTTTCTATCTGTATAATGTAATTTATTGCTTGAACCTTTTACATTCGAGCACTTGATTTCTTAAATACTAAGTAGCTTTGGTAACACACCTTTCAGTCTTCAGGTGAAACATGCATACATCTGTACAGCTCGAAGGTGTTGGGCAGGCAATATGTCAACCCACGCTGGCAGGGATGGATCAACCATCAGATGATCTTGAGCATGAGAACTTGCTTGAGTCGCGACGCGCGTGTCGTATTTTGGTCGCGTGACTGCAAACCTTAGACACGTGACATGCCTTAATTTGAGGTTAGGTCCAGTACTGCCAGTGTGGTGAGAGGTGTAAATGGCTGCTGAATACCAACTCAACCCACGATTTCAATCATTCCGTTCTATAGACCCGTCTCAGCATTCTTCGCGCCATTCGTATCCCACCTTCATTTCGGTTCAAGAGACTCTCAGACTTCAATTCCAGTGGGTCTGGCAAGGTCTGTATGATGCATTTCGTTGGAACATCGTAATATCCACCATTATTGGGTAAACTCAATTATTCTAAGAACTGAAACCTTGACTATATTCATGAACAGAGACGCTGAAATCCGTGTTAATGTGTATAAATCGCTCCTTTTGAACTCGCTATCCCTTATTTCAATATACACCTTCGACTATCTTATTCTTCCGCTAGTTGAAAACCAGGAAAGATGGTTCCATAGGAACATTGGCCGATTCTATCAAGTTTTGTGTTTACTACCCATCGTCGGTGCATCCTTCTATCTTAACGTGAGCTTGTCCAGCTCCGCAACGTTCCTACTGTGATATACCTGTTTTAACAGAGTTCGTGGTGCTCTATCATCGCAAAGCGTGCGTACAGTCTGCGTTACGGTGCCCGTGCCACGGTGCAGCCTCCTGCAACATATACTGGGATGCTGAAAGCGATTGCTACTTCGGCATACCAAGGAGTCATGATATTCAACTCTGTCATCGTGTCTTTCGCTTTGCATCGAATGCCCTATATCGGTCGGGTAGCTGGGCTTGTTTTTGTGTGCTGGGTTGATGCGTGCGTCGTTTGTCGAAGAGTTGTTCGTCGTTGACATTTTCCAAACCAGGTATTACTGTTTCGAGTGAGTTTCCAGTGCTCAAACCGTATAGGCACATGTAATTTTATTGACTGCGATCAGATTTGTCTGGATTTCTCGTGGTTTATCTTTGGCGCGCCGGATACGACATCATGAAGAAAGATGGGCTTATTACTTTGCTTTTGGTCCGTTCATTCCAATTTTTCTCCTATCTGATTGATTCATGGGTCATTAAGGTCTCCCTTCTGCACTCCTTTGTACGTGCGGTAAGGGTCTCGCTAATGCTGCTCTTTTCGCCCTCGTGTTTCCTGTGGTATGCGGCTCGTCTGACTTTTTGTCCCAGTGCATACTTTGATGTTTTTTTTGCATAGTATATCATCTTAGCAACTGTGGCTCGCCCCGTCCCTGCTGACCCATACAATCCATTCTCATTATCTGACAATTCGGAGGTTGTTCGCCACCCTTCGCCCTTCATTCCGATCCGCCTGCCTATTTTTGCTCTGGTAATGTGGCTGAATGACATGATCGTGCGGATTCTCAGCGTGGGACCTCACAAGCGTCCAGGGCACACGCGAAGTCTTAGTGATTCAGCTGACATTATCGAGGAAGGCCAACCCATAAGGTTGAAGGAGAAATCTCGAGCGACAGGGCGGCGGAATCGAGTGAATATAGGTAGAAGGAAGCTAGATTAAGGACCTCTGTAAAGATAGAATAATGATAGAACAAGATGAGTCTCTATGCTAACCAAACCCTGCCCACTCGATTGTGAGATACGAAACTTCTTTCTTTTCGTCATCCCAGCTACACATTAAATGAGCCTTTTTAGTTGCTGTCCCCAACCTTCCATGGGCAACGATTTCCATGGGTCGTAGATCAAATACTGGAGATTCCAATACTGTGGCAGCAAAATGTGAATGATATCGCAGAGGATCCCCTGGCATCTGAATCAGACTTCGTTTAGACCAGATGAATCTGAAAGAACGGACCAGGATAGACGAGATAATCCCCTCCAAACTTGATTCCACCACCCATGAAATAACCTCGTTCCCACAGATTCCTGAACACTCCACATCGAGCGCGTTCCTGAGGTGTAGACGGGTAGTCCCATATCCCTGCATCTTTCGCGGCGGCAATAGTGGTGTAGGAACACGAAGGATCGGTGTTGTACCATTCAAGTGTGGTCGATGAGGTTGGAATCACGACGGTGTGGCCAACAGATAATGTAGCTTTGGATTCAGAACTCTCTTCGACCGATTGACTGGGCGCAGACGCCGCAGTAGACTCGGGCAACAGCATTGTAGCCAAGCTACTGTGATCACCAGATTCCTGAGCGAGCTTCGCTTTCGCTGCCCGTCTTTCCTCGCGGGCTTTTCTTTTTTCTAGAGCCTCGGCGGTCATTGCATGGCCCTTTTCATTTTCTTTTGCCTCCTTCGCTTCGAGTAATGCCATTTGACGTTTGATGTCTGCTTGTTGCTCTGCGTCCCATTTTTGTAGATGTTGGGGGCTAGGTTGGGGGTGTGCAGTAGGGTCGTCAATGAGCACAGCAAGTTCTAGATAGAGTTTCAAAAGTCGAGGGTCAGGTGTGTGTGTTAAGTATGGTAACAACATCCTGACGCACCATTCTCCACAAGTAAGACAGCCTCTTCTGGCATCAATAACAAAGGCACTCCCAAAAATACATTTTGTTGTGACAGATGAGGAAGCGTTCCCGATAGGACGCCACAGATGTGATGTTTAGAACGGACCAGTGCAATGTCTATCCATGAGCAAATTTGTCAGGGTTTTCATGCGACCTAGAAACAAGCATTCGCACCATCGACGTCCCATATGAAAGCCTTTTTGTTAGATACACGGAGTGGTATCCGCCGCGAGTCTGCAGCCATGACTTGCAGATGAACGATGAATGGAAACCAGAATCACGATCAAATTTCAATACTGCGTAGCTTCGTCGATCTGTATGGATGATAGTCAGGTCTCTTCGCCCTCTACGGATCTGTCAGTCACGGTTGTACTGCTGGAACACTTTGTTCGGGAGATCCTGATTCTGTACAACTTTCTATATATACCACACGGCCGCACGGTCTTGTTTGTCCAGTTACAAGAAAACATGTCACTACAGTGATAAACGATATTCGAGAAGTAATGGATGTAAAAAAGACTGTACAATACGATGACCATCTGTCACTGCGACCTTCTTCGAACAAACAATTAGCTGACGAAGCATCTGAATGTTCGATATTACTCTTTCAATGATTAGATCAAAGTTCGATAAGTGTGCGCCCTCGAAATTCTTTCCGTAAAAACCTGCAAATAGAAGGAATAAACTTACGAAGGGGTGGGTGAAACATCGGGGAGTCGGACAGAAGAATTGATGGGTAAAAGGGGAAATTGGTACAGGAAAAAGGCGAACGACGGGCGATGGAACTAGAGAGGAATATGAAGGCAAATGAAGACCGGGGACACGGGCCGACGAGAAGAGGTTACTGGGATAAGGTAGGATAAGGCTTGGTGACTTTGTTGATTTTGAAAACGACCGACGGAAGGTTTCAAAATTTTGAAGAGATAGAGCTGTTGTTCCCGATGTAGTCCCTCTTTTCGCGGTCAGAAATTGTATATAAGGGCTACGTACGAGCAGGGACACTTTCCCAGAACTCTCGAGCTCTTCTGAATCCTCTCTGAAATCGTTCTCGGCGTGTTCCGACAGAATTTTCGACAAGTCTTGTCTCGACTTGTGCTCCTGTGTTTCGTTGTCTCGATCGTTTCGCAGTCTCACGTTCTCGTGATTGGAAACGTTGTCCAGCCATTGGCTCGTGCCAGGAAAGCGCCCGGGCCGTTTATCGCGAATTCTTTGATTCCATCATTCTCACACGATAACCTCTTTCCGACTTGTAAGTACTCTCTGCTCATAGGCAATTGCTTACGCCACACTAGAGCTTAGTTCGACCGTCTGTCCTCTCCCATCGGTAGCGAAAGCCCCCTTACCACACCGAAATGTCTGCTACTGTTCAGGACGTAATTGTGCTCTTCGGCGACTCCATTACGCAGGGTGCCTGGACGCCAGGTCTCCTGGGTTATGGAGAGCAGCTTACTCGTTAGTAATCACGCTGAATTTCCCGAAACTCTACTCACAGGCTCGCTACGAGTTAGATGTTTACGCGAGAAAGCTCGACGTCTTGAACCGTGGATTATCAGGATATAACACAGACTGGGCTTCGCCTATATTTCGTAAAGTAAGTTTGAGTATGTTCTGCGTGGAATTCTGAAGGAGTCATGAATAAGTTTATCTTGATGTAGATCCTTGCAACCAGAGATGAAAGGGAATACGTGCCGAAGATCCGCCTTTTGGTAATCTGGTTTGGAGCCAATGATTCTTGTATCAAGCCCAGCCCCCAGCACGTCCCAATAGAGAAGTTTGCTGCCAACCTCAGGGAGTGGGTCGACATTGTCCACTCTCCAAACTCCGAATTCTATTCCCCGGAGACACGCATCATTCTGATAACACCACCTCCGGTGAACACATATCAGCGACGCGCCGACCTCGAGTCGAGGGATCCTGCTCGCTATCTAGATCGCGAGTTCGAGACAACGAAGAGTTACTCTGAGGCGGTTAAGGACGTTGCTCGGGAAAAGAAGGTTCCAGTTACAGATATTTGGACGGCTCTTTGGGAAGCTGCTGGAAAAGATGAACAATCGCTGAGCAAGTTTATGTATGATGGGCTCCATTTAAATGCGGAAGGATATAAGGTCCGTGCACGTTGTCCATCTTCCCTTCATTCTATTGAGTGGCCTACCCATGTCAGGTCTTGTACGAGGCATTGGTCGCGACAATCAAAGAACATTATCCGGACGTGCATTTCGACAATCTACCCGAGGCATTTCCTCCATGGTTGGCTCATGCCGAGCAGGCTGCACAGAATTGACTGGTAATTATGTGCATAGTTACGTACCCGAATATTGTTGACAGATGTTTCACTTCGTTCATGCGATACACGGCAAATGCTCGATTACCCGAAAACAATAAGTAAAACATGTGGGAACTGGAGGAACGTCATACTATGTAATAGCCCTAAGCATATCCAGTTCGGGAACAAAGAGGTTTGGAATGGAATAGTCTAACTGGCATCAGGCACATTACGACGCGGTCACGTGTTAAGTTGAACATTGGCCAAATAAAACAGAAATCTGAGGCGTCCCGGAAGAGACGCGGGTTTGCACGATCGTTCGTCCTCGTCGTGGGCAACGGCCTCCAAGACACGCCTCGCCAACTCGCCAGCTGCCTGGGGTACCCTCTTGGAGGTTCAAGGGACTCTGTGTCAAGAAATATATATATCACTGATTTATTTGGCAGGCGCCAACGGAATTGGACCCACGAGTGCCTACAGCTGGTTTGCCATCCGTTCACCAGACGTGAGAAGGTTTTTTAAGCCATACCGCCACCTGTTCACCTTTTGGTTACTCTCGTTCACCAGGCGCGGTCTCCGTTCAACACTCGTTAACATCCAAGTGAGTCTCCTTTGTCTGCCATTTCCACATGTCTCTCGGCTATTCGCTTGGTTAAGTTCAACCATCCGTAAACGAGCGTTCCGGTCGGGGCAGGAGGGTAGCCCGTCTGGGAGGACAATGCAAGCAATCTTGCTCCAATCTCGATCTCTCCTCTCGTCGTTCATCCCTGGCCGCGTACTAATTACCATTGTCTTTCAGCTAGTGCTTATATATAACGGTCGGTTGGCTACACTTCTGACCTTGAGACATTGGTTCGTTCTTTGCCTTGGCTTGCTTCCTTCTCTAACCGTCCTCTTTTCTTTGCCATTCTGTATTGTATCACGATCTGTGCCACACAACTAATTTGTATCACACGTCTGACCGTGCCACTAACAACATTCTGTAAAATCGTCTTGACTTGTTCTACGACCACGCATACCAATGCCTCCTATAACGACATCATTCATGAATCGCCTTGTGGAAACAAGACAGCCCTACACGAGATACAGAATTAACCTTCAACCCATATTCGCACACGATATGTCTCTTTTATCGCGTACATCGTCCTTCAATTTCCTTGCGCCGCCGGCTGCCCCTTCCCGCAAACGTAGCGAGCGTTCAATACCGCGGCAAGATATAGACGACTTCTTGTCCTCAGATCTTGAGGTTTCTTTCGCATCTACTGTCTCCATACATTCTCCGCCACGGAAAGCTGCTTGTTTGGCCCCGGAGGAGGATTATGCAGAACCTATGGATATTTCCCCTGCGCCACCGCCTAAGTCAGCACTCAAGACGGGAGCTCGACCACGCGCGTTCACCAGCGGTGCACGACTCTTTGGGAACGATTTAAGCAATGGAGGTGAAGGACTTATGCCGAGTCCCTCGATAGATCCTTCGCCTTCCGTCAAGTCATCGAGGAAGACACAACGTTCTGCATTACCAAACGAATGGCTCATGGTTGCGCCACCCAAGACTGCAGTAAGTGGGGCTTTTCTGTCAATTAGGTGACGTGTAATTGACGAATTGTCAGCCCCCTGAAGCGCCTGCCCTAGTGGATGATGCAATGGATGTGGATACCTCGTTTGTGGCTGACCAGCCCGCTGCCACGGTATATCCTTTCGTCCCCACTCTTGCCTCTGCCGCACCCACCTTCGACAATCTCTTCTACGATACCATGTCACCCCGCCGATCACTTGATGCGCCTTTGGACCTTGAGCCCAAGAAACGCCGCTCACTATCACCTGAGCCTATCCGGAGTTTTAGTTTCGAGATTGATGATTCGTCTTCGCCCATGCAACCATCTCCTTCACAGTCGAAGATGGAAAGGCTTGGAAGCAACACTCTCTTTAGCCGCTTAAGCAAGCCAACTCTAGAAGGATTAGGTGTACCATCTTCTTCAATTCCCAAACGTCCTCGCCGTCCTGCTCTTTCCACTGTGGTGCCTCCATCCAATGCACAACCTGTGCACACCGCGTACGCTGTTCTTGAGTCTGCCAAAGACAGTCGAGATGATTTGAGCCCGAAAGGACCTCTACCTGTGCGCCGCGCCTTCTCTGCGTTGATTCCTCAGTCGAGCTTCCTAGATGGCTTGTCAGACGAATCATCCTTTGATGGCCCAGATATGTCATCACCGGCTCAAGCTTACTCCAAGCGCCAGCAAGTGAAGACGATCAGGAGGTGTGATGGTACGGACGACTTCAGGTCGCTCACCGGAGCTACTGCGTTGAAGATGAATGAAAGCCCCTCAGCGCGGTTTATGGCAGCCGGAATGCCGGGCTTCGGCGACAATGAAGCTCACGGGAAGATTTTGCCTTGTTATCGGGTGCGCGAAGATGGTCTGATGAGAATTAACTGCAAAACGGTGCGTTTCGTGTGTAGTTTGTTTGATGGGCTTTGTTCACTTTGATCTTTCACGCAGTTGGACGAGTTATTAGATGGCAAGTACGACTCGCGAATCGTTGACTATCACATCATCGATTGCAGGTTTGATTATGAATACACCGGTGGTCATATTCCTGGTGCCGTTAATATCAACACAACGGCAGCAGTGGAAGAACTTCTACTCGGTCCTAGCTTGACTAAACCCCAGCCATCTGTAAGCGGAGACACGATCCGGAAAACAATTCTGGTTTTCCACTGCGAATTTAGCGCCAAGAGAGCTCCTACTTTGTATGTGGTTCCTGTTCTCGTTCACACTATCTGATTGACATTTTTTCCTATCTAGCGCGAAGCATCTCCGCGCCAGGGATCGTGCAATGAACAATCACCTGTATCCGAAGATTCATTTCCCTGAAGTCTACATTCTTGAGGGTGGCTATTGTCAATATTACAAAACGTCTCCTTACCGCTGTGATCCACAAGGTTATGTGACGATGGATGATCCCACTCATGCAGCGTCCCGTCAAGATAACTTAGATCAGTTTCGCAAGGCTCGCTTTGGACGCCACAAGTCTTATGCCTATGGTGATGGACCTGGAAAGACATCTCTGATCTCTCAACAGCAGAAGAGGAATACCGCACCCAGTACCAACCCAGTTTTCGCCGCCGCCAATGCAGCCCGCACCCGCAGAGGTGGTCTCATGACTCTTCAAGAAGATAATAGCGCTACTGCCGATGCTGATGACACGGACACCGATCTTGGTGACAGTCCCTGCCCTCCTCCTAATAAAGGTGCAGCCCTCAAGAGGCTTGGACGTGCACCCCTTGTTCGTGCCGAGACCTACAATCCTGTCCGCATAGCTTATTAAACGACTTTGGTCGCCCACGTATACCACGTCTTTCATGCCCGCCCTCTGGATGTTATATATTATCTCCGAAATTACGAGGGCCGCACGCCTCGCCAACGTTACAACTCTTGCACAAGAAAGACAAAATACCGCACGATCTCTCATGTTTCCAATGACAACACACACGCACACAGCCTTAGCATGCCACCCTTTTACTACTCGAGAGTATGCCTCTCGTCCACCTTAGGTGATAGCCCTACTTTTCATGTCGCAATTGATTGCACGAAAGGGTTCCACCGAAAACGAGGTGAATAACCGAGTGGGTCGAGTCATATCTGTTCCCTGTGTCATCCTTACTTTCCCATCTTGTTTGATTTCATATTTATCCACATGCTCTACGCAGTGTAACCATCTCACCAGATCTGTTTCGTTATTTCTCTATGTCTGGACAATCACAAAGCATATGACAATTTTCTCATATCTCCTTTCATCTGCCTCTCGGTATTTACACGCATCTTCTGTGGTCCCCTTTTTATATCCTCTTAGATTTAGCAACTTGGTTTGCTACGGTACGGATACATGGACGGGTTCATTTATCTGGTACTATATCTCTTTTTTCCTCTTCTTTGGTCTTAAGTACCACCGGAGCCAGCCAGTTTCTGGTCGTTCATACACATAACATTCTGCATTTTCATCGGACTGCCTAGCCAATGAACGTTAGAACATTAGATGCAATAAATTCTCTCCATTTCCGTACACTCGAGTGAAAGTTTTAGTCGGAAGAGTCTTCAGTTGAGCATGATAGAAATTTGATTCAAGCGGCGTTCGAATACGCGTGGACGCGTTTCTGTCATCTCGTCCCTTCATACCACCTCTGAATTTCGGCACATCGTACTCCCACCCTACCTTGTTATCCCACACGATCGTTTATCCATGTTTCAACGCGATCCCAGGGCAGGCGCATTCCTCGGTGGGGACCGTGTCTCTGGCCAGGACATCCGTGATCAAAATGGTGTGCTTACTTGTTATACCTGTGGAGGACATACATTCAATTCCTTTGCTTCCCTAGTCATTGCTGCTCAATCTATCGCGAACATTGTAAAGAGCTCGCTAGGCCCTTTGGGTCTTGATAAGATGCTGGTGGACAACATCGGAGTGCGTCGATGTCTTGGTTTATGATTGAAGTTTGAGTACTCATTACGGCTATCTACTTTTTCAGGAGGTTACTATCTCTAACGATGGAGCTACCATTCTCTCGCTGCTTGCTGTTGAACATCCGGCCGGCCGAATTTTCGTCGAGCTCGCTCAAAAGCAAGACAAAGAAGTTGGAGATGGTACGACGTCTGTGGTCATCATTGCTGCAGAACTGCTGCGGCGTGCAAATGAGCTTGTGAAAGCTAAGATCCACCCGACAACTATCATTACTGGATACCGATTGGCGTGCAGGGAGGCAGTGAAGTTTATGCAAGAGCAGCTGAGTGTTAAGGTGGATGCTTTGGGGCGAGAGGCGTTGATCAATGTTGCAAAGACAACGATGTCGAGTAAAATCATCGGAAAGTGAGTCTTGCATCTTGTTTGTTCTCATGGGGTTTCATTTAATCTACTGATATCATGTAGCGACGATGATCTCTTCGCGCCGATGGCAGTGGATGCTATGATGTCTGTGCGGACGATTAATCTACGGGGAGATATCAAGTATCCAGTCAAAGCGGTGAATGTTCTGAAAGCGCATGGAAAGAGCGCACGGGAATCGCTCTTTGTTCAGGGTTATGCTCTGAACTGCACTGTCGCAAGTCAAGGTAAGTCTTACTACTGGTCCACCTGTGTCGAGATTCATCTATATATGAGTAGCGATGAAAAAACGTATCACTAATGCTAAAATTGCCTGCTTGGATATCAACCTGCAGAAGGCGCGGATGCAGCTCGGAGTCCAAATCCTCGTTGACGATCCTAACCAACTGGAGGAGATAAGGAAACGGTGCGTGGCAAATTCTGATAAACTTGCTCTGATGTTCAAGGGTTGTTTACAGGGAAGCTGAAATCACATTGGAACGTATTCGAAAGATTTTGGCGGCAGGCGCAAACGTCGTGTTGACCACCAAAGGTATCGATGACTTGTGCTTGAAGGAATTTGTCGAGGCTGGTGCGATGGCAGTTCGTCGGTGTAGGAAAGAGGATCTCCGGCGTATTGCCAAGGCCACTGGTGGTCAGCTTGTTTCGAGTCTTGCTAACCTTGAAGGGGAAGAATCGTTCGAGGCCAGCTACCTTGGTACCGCTGAGGAGGTTGTCCAGGAGCGTATATCAGATGACGAACTCATTTTGGTCAAGGGAACCAAGATTGTCAGCTCATCTTCGATTGTGCTGCGCGGTGCGAATGACTACATGTTGGATGAGATGGAACGGGCACTGCATGACACACTTTCTGTTATTAAACGGACCTTGGAGAGTGGAGCCGTCGTACCTGGCGGTGGAGCCGTTGAGACTGCTCTGAGCATCTATCTGGAAAACTTTGCGACCACGTTGGTATGTTTTTACTTATACTCTATTCACCCCTATGTTCTTGTTATGACTTTCCTTATAGGGATCCAGAGAGCAGCTTGCGATTGCGGAATTTGCAGGTGCCTTGCTTTCCATCCCCAAAACACTCGCAGTCAATGCTGCCAAGGATTCGACTGAACTGATTGCGAAATTGCGGTCATACCACAATGCCGCACAAAATGCACCTGTCGGTGATCCTAAAAAGGCGCTGTTGCGGTACGGGTTGGACTTGATCAACGGGGAGGTCCGCGACAATGTGACGGCTGGCGTGCTCGAACCCACGATGAGCAAGGTGAAGAGCTTGAAGTCGGCATATGAAGCCGCTGTATCTTTGTTGCGCATCGATGATGCCATTCAATGTGTCCCAGGTGTGTGTCGATGATACTTTTTCTTGTCAGGCACGGAGAGTGAACTTTATGTCACAGAATCAAAGGGGGAGCCTGATCCACATGGGCACTAGTTAAAACGTATGATAGATACTTAGTGTATACAATCGATTATACATACTTTGGGAGAGTTTTGATGGAGTGACCTCGGACGCGTGGTGTCACGTGGTTTGGAATCAACATCGAGGACGATCTTAGCTGGTTCTGATTGTTTTTGCCACCGCCTGCTGTGCTTTCGTCGCTGTTGCGCCCTGAACGCGACTCTACCGCGTCGAACAATTTCTCCTCTCTGACGACGGCGTCGACAACGACCAGCTGCGACCGCATGCAGCACGACCTACCCCCGTCAGCTCTCCCCCATCTAGCGCAACGCTACCAGTCGCTTGTCTGGTCATGTCTCGACGCGGAACTCACCAAGACTGCCGTATTTCATGCAGAGAGATATTATTCCCTAGACAAGCACGGCCACGACTCGCGTCACCTCTATGCTATTGCCCTTCTCCGAGAAGGCCAGACATACTCGGCATTATCCCTCGTCAACCAACCCTCCGCCAATATCTGCAGTGGGTGCTCTGAGATCAAAGCCAAATGCTGCACTGCACTGGGGCGACATCGGCAGGCGCGCGAGGCTCTGGAAGCGTCGATGCACGACCCAAATTATGTCCCGTCTGGTGCGTTCTTAGTCTGAGCAAATTTATGAAATATTGACGCGCGTTTTTGTTTGGTAGCGTCTACGAGTCGAAGAGTTGCGAATCCATTTCCTGAGGAGGCGGCATTGCGATGTCGATCGGGCACTATGGCACTCAAAGGCAACCTTCCTGAAAAGGCTTCGGCCAGTTTCCGACAGGCTCTGAATCTCAACCCGCAGCTATGGGAGGCATTCGAGGGTCTATGTTCCCTGGGTACGTTGTCGTCATTACGCGTCTGCGCCATTTTATTGACCTTTGTACAGGATTGATACCTGATATCGATATAATACTTCCCCCGCGACCTCTACCTATCAAACGAGCACCCCCAGACGAAACAACAGGGAAAGTGGTCCATCCAATTGCAGACCCTGGGTTCTTCACACCAGACGCAGGTTCGAGTGGGAACCTGTTTCGTACATGGAAGCCCGACCTCCAACCCCAACCATTTCGGATGGGGCCACCCCCCGGGCCGCGCGACTCAATGTAATAATGACATTCCATTTTTTTCGTGGTTAATTTGTGCTGACGCTGTGTGCAGAGCGACTAATGAATCAATCTACCCCGATCACTCATTCCACCAGGCCCACCGTGCGACGCGGTCGCAGCCTACCAACACGACTCAACCCCCTATTCAGCGGCCCCTGTCGTCTGCAGACGAGGCGGGACCGAATCCCAAGAGACAACGATCTACGGCGCGGCAGCCAGAGGCGGTGAAGAAGACGGTGCTCAACCACAAATTGAGTGTAGACGACCCCTTGAAAAAGGCACGCGCACGCCCGGCCTTGATCTTTGCTAACATCTCATCATCCGGTCGTCATTCTTCCCAGTTTACGACGTCCTCTAGGACTCCTGGACTTGGAAAGAGCAATGCGCAGCCCTTACTGCCGAACACTGCGACACGGAGAAGTTCGAGGCTGCATCCGCCGTCAAAGGTAAGGCAGGGTTCTGCGTCGTGTATACTGCTGACGGGTGTGATTTGTTGTACAGCCTACAGCGCGAGGAAGACGGCGTCCGTCGACGACAAATGCGCGTTCAAAGTCTGCGGAATCCGAGGCGGAGGAAGATGTGTTTACAGCAGGGAGCGAGGTCGGGTACCCGCCGTCTCCACCGTCTAATGCGGCGCAGTCACCGCGGTCGGAGGTGTCGCCGTCGCCGAGCAACTGGACAGCAGCGCAGGAGCAAGCGGCGCAGGAGGAGTACGACGCGGAGTTGGCAGACTATTATGTGTACAGCTTGACGCGCAAGTTTGCTTGTGCGACGCGTGCGCTGGCGCTGTATGACTGTCAGGGGTGTTTGCGGGAGCTTGAGCAACTGCCAGCTGTGCATCAGTCTTCTCCGTGGGTACTGGCGATGGTCGGCAGAGCGCATTATGAGAAACAAGATTTTGCTTCTGTGGGTTCCTTTGTTGAGTTTAGTTTTCTTATCTCTGACGGACATTGTTTGAATTGATAGGCGGAGCGTGCGTTCAAGGCGGTCCGAATTCTGGAACCGCACCGACTTTGGGATATGGAAGTGTATTCGACTCTTCTGTGGCATCTACAACGGAACGTCGAGCTTTCTTTTTTGGCGCAGGAGCTGCTTAATATCAACCCGAGGTCATCACAGGCGTGGATTGCCGTTGGGAATCTATTTTCGTTACAGAAGGAGCGGTCACAAGCCCTGACATGCTTTAGGCGTGCTGCAGAGATGGACCCGACATGTGCTTACGCATACACACTGAGCGGGCACGAGTCGATAGATGAGGATTTGGAAAAGGCTATCAACTTCTTTCAGTGTGCTTTACGTGCCGATCGCCGCCATTATAATGCCTGGTGAGGAGAAAGTTTATGTATGATTGTTGTATAACGAGTGGCTGATGGTCTACAGGTACGGGCTAGGGACATGCTATCTGCGGATGAGCAGGCTACGGCTGGCCGAGTATCACTATCGAAAAGCGGTGGAGATCCACCCGAGCAATGCGGTGTTGCTGGGCTGTGTGGGGATGGTGAGTGGGATGTGAAAATGAGATTGGGTCGCTTGCTGATATTGGACAGACTGTCGAGAGACGGGGTGACCGGAGTGCAGCACTGGGGTTGTTCAATGATGCAGTAAAATTAGCGCCTGATAACGCACTGGTTCGGTACAGAAGGGCCAAGATCCTTGTCTCGATGCGGAAATATGAGGTGCGGAACGGTTGTCGGATTGATTGCGTATGTAAGCTGACCGAAAGCAGCTGGCGGTGCGTGACCTGGAACACCTGCGGGGCACGACGCCTGAAGAGTCGAATGTGGTGTTCCAGCTGGCCAAGGTGTATCGGCTGCTGGGGAACTCGGCCAAGTCGGCGCACACGCTGGCGCTTGCGCGGGACATCTCGCCGAAGAGCCTGAGCAAGATCAAGAAGCTCCTGGAGACGGTGGAGGACGCGGGGGACGACGAGATGGACGAGGGATAGCAATATAATAATTAATAATTTGTATTTGTGCGGGTCAGGTGATCTGAGTCAAGGCGGCGCGTTATATAAGATGTCGAGTTGGATTTGGAGCTGGAGTGGACGGCCATGATCGCCTGAGTTGCCTGCGCGTCGTCGACTGCCTCGCCCGTCCCCGTGATAATGGTCCCCCGTTCCCTCAAGAACGGTGCTCTACTCTTTGCCCCCGAGCTCGTCTACCGCATACACTGCTGACCCCCATGTCCCACAAGCTCTTTGACCTCGCCCGCTCCAAGCTCCACGTGCCGCCCAGCGCCCGTGACAGCCTCAGTCTCCACCGCTGGGTCCTGCTCAAAAACTCCATCGTGTCCCACACTCCACCTCTCCCAGACGACCCCGACGAGCCAGACGAACTCGACACCGACGCATTCATGTTCCCCGACGCAGGCAAGCTCGCCAGCGGCCCCACTCCAGACGGCGGCAGCACCTCTGAGGCACAGTGGCTCGACTCCCTTCTCGAAACACTCGGCGGCGACGACGACGACGACGACTTTGCCGCCGTCTCCCGCATCTCCATACACGTCGACGACGACGACGACAACGACAACGACGACCAGCTGAGTCCCGTCGGGTCCCCCGTCTCGTCCTCCGACGACCTCCTCATCACGCAGTTCCCCCACCACGTTCCATATCCCTATCCTGTCCCGTATCCGCCTTTCCACCCTCCTCTCATCTACCCTTGTGAGCTAGACCATCACTCCTCCTTTGACTCCTTTTCTGCACTTCCCTACGACGAGCCCCTGCCCTATTACGATGCTGAATCCTCGTCTGTGCCCGACGCTATAGAAGACACGTCGGACGACGAATCTACCGACGCCCCCACTACACCCTCTCTGGGCCGCTCACGCAATGAGTTTCTTGACCCAGCTCCCCCGCGGAGCAGGCTGCGGCACGCCCATCCTCACGTGCACGTCGACCCGGATGATCCCTATTACTATCCGTTCGAACTTGACCCACTCCCCTTTCCCCATGAACACCAGCCTTATAATAATAACTACCATGAGTGCTAGTCGCTATGCTACTACTTACTGTTTGTTTTTCTCTCTCTGCTCGCATCTTCCATGTCTTTTATCTTGTCCATGAATCATTTCCACTCATCCCAATCCATCCATCTCTCCTCGTATATGGGCTTATCGTGTGTAATCTGTTTTTTTTCTTTTTTCTTTATTCTCGCGTGCTTGTGTCTATGTATTACCGCTAGATCACTTCCGCTCAATCCTAGACTGTCGGAGAAACTTTTGTCTAATCCGGCAAACCCTCTATTTGTAATTCACCCCTGCCGAAAACCTGTACTGCCGTGTTGTTGAAAGCAGTAGGCCATTGAGTGGACACGGGGAACGCGCGACATTCTAAAGCCGGAGCTAGAACCCCACCAAACAGCCTCAGTGATTTGTCGTGTCACCTGAAGTGTAATTTAGAAACTCAGACCTAGCGCTAAAAGGAATGGAGCTCGTAGTTTGAGCTTGTGTCTGGGGTTACTTGTGGGGTCGGGTCACAGGGTCAGGTGGGGCCTTTCTTGGAGCGAGGATAACAATAACACTCCCACACACCTGTCAATATAGTCCATGAGGCGATTTGCGATGAGTAGGAGGTACGGAATACGCCTCCGGCTCCAGTTGGCTTTGATGATGTTGTCGTAAAGTTCCATGTCGCAATGCGGCATGAAACAGAGCGTGGGTTGATCGAGTGCGTAAAGTGCGTTCTGTACGGCAGAGAGAGAGGAAAAGTTATTGATTGAGAGAGTTTTTTTTTTTTTTGATTTTTTTTTTGAGCCGGAGATGGGTAGGGGGCAAGGAAACGCCGAAAGAGGAAGAAGAAAGAAGAAGAGAAGATAAGGAAATAAATAGAACATGACAAGTGAAAATTTGACTTGCTTTATTTTCGGAGAGGACGTTCATGTGGAGTGACCTAAAGAGGGCATCGTCGTCTGCCGTAAAGACAGGATCGTACAACGATATTCGTTCCGAGTCCTGCGTGGAAGAGCTGTTACTGGTACTGTTACTGTTACTTGTGCGATACGGGTATGCGTGTGCGTTGTGCGTGTGCGCCCGGGGCTCACGTACAACTCGACATACACGCACACGCGCGTTCATGTACTTACAATATGGAGGTATTGGGATATTACAATGAGGAACGCGAGCTGGGCGCGTGCGTTTGGGGACGCGGCGGGGCTGCCGAGTCCTAGACAGATGATTTGCTCAGGGGCGGGACGGTCCACGAACGACTCAGTGATGATTTCTATGGAAGGATTAGAGATACTGCTTATTGGCGCAAAAAAGGCGCACGTTGACATTGGGGCAACCAATCATTGTCCTGTGCGCTGAGCAGCTCATCACGAAGACGCTGTATGATGGCGAGTAAAGGCTCTTTGGCTGGTCTGGACTTGTTCTTGCGCTTTTTGCGGTTTACGGGGATAAAGTCTGTGTAGAATGAGGTAGACGGCGTGGTCATTTCTAACAGATGAGAAGTTCCGGCTTCTTGGGAAATCCAAAACCACTGATGGACAACAGGCCACGTTCTAGGGTGACTTCTTTATTTAATAACTCGCTCCCTATCCGAATTTCGTATCGTATCGTATACACACAACATATCCGCGCAACCCTTCAAGGCTGATTCGGGCCATTCATTTACAATCCTCAAATGAAAAATCACAGGGATTTATGCGCCCACAAGTCATCGCCGAGGTAGCTCGCAACGTCCACGCCCACATCCTTATTGACCCGCCGCATCTCCTCCGTCCCAAGCTTCAGCACCCCAACACCCACCGCATGTTCCTTCCCCTCCGCATATATCGCCACAGCCGTCCCCGCACCCAGCGCTTCCTCCGCCGGCGGCAGCCAGCCCCCCTTCGACGTGAGCCCAGGACACATCATCGGCGCCCCGCCCAACAGGTATCGTATTGCACCACGGTCAATCCCCACCTTGGGCAGTATATAAGGATCTACACACAGAGTCCCATGTCAATCAGCGATTCCCAGCATGAGCGATGGAGAATGTACATTTGTGCAGCACACGCAGTGTAGGGTAGAAAGGACCATCAAAGTGCTGGATGATCAGCGGTTCCCCGTGCAGACTGTATATCGATACGTGTTCTCTGCTGTACGTAGACGAGGATTAATTATAATTAAATGGGGTTTGCAGAGTGCTCGGACGGACGCACCACTTGACGTGCACGAGTCCCTCTTTCTTGGGCCAGAGTGCCTCGAGCGTTTCAGGCTCTATTTTCCATTGCGATAGGATTGCCGCACGAATCGCCCTCTGCACCGATGATTTCACAGGCGTTTGCCCCGCAATGTCAGTCGATGGGCTGAATCTGCCAGTGGCCGTTCAATCAGAGACAGAAAAATACAGCAAGACGGGCTCTACTTCTTGAACATCAAGGTCAGACAAAAAGTAAATGTGGGTAAAGTGCCAAAAATGAACATCTAAATCACTGCACTAAATCATCAAAAACGTGACCTCAAAACCAATGGGACTAGTCTTTGTTCTACATTATTCATTGTGCTAGTGTTACATATGATAGAAGCTCGAGAGCGACAGGAGCAGCAGGGGTAAATCGATAATAACGGTGAGGGGGGAGGATTGGAATTTTACGTACAGATAGCTGTTATCGTGAGCAAATGCAAACGAATTCAAAGACGAAAAATAGATGAATGATCAAGCCAACACAGAAATCATATATCCTCGTCCTTATCCTCAATTTGATCCGGCTTGAGCATGCCTGGAATCCGCATCGCGGCTTCCCGCTCCTCCCGGGCCTTCCTTTGTGATTCTAGCTCCTTTTCTTCCAAGTAAAGTTCAGCATTGTCGCCGGCCGAGAACTCCTTCAGCTGAATCAGGAAATCTCGCAGAGCCAGCTTGAATCGGTTGATATCATTATGGTTATCTCCCAAGGCATTGACAAAGTTCACCACGTGGGTGCTGATAAGAGCTGTCTGTAAGTTTCCGAGACATTGTAGATAGAAGCACTCACGGTTGTACATGCGGGAACGCATTCTTCAATAGGTTGGCGGTATACTCACGCAGATAGGCGGCGTTTGAGGTCGTCTGCGACGGCTCAAACAAGGGAGTCCTTATCGCGTTCGTTTCAACTAGCTGGAACATGCGAGCCAGAAGCACGCTTTGAAGCTTGAACCCGCTCTTGTGATCCGTATCAGTAAGAACGAAGAATGTATCTTGCACAATACTAAGGAAATATTGTTGGAAAAAGGCGTTGCTGACGTCTTCCGTCGCGCTCGAGAAGTTATTGACGACTTCTAAGCACACTATGACGCGATAATGAGTACATGTTTAGAATGTGACTAGAGCATTATCACCCACAATTCAAACCTATGTCGGCAATGTCGCGCATCGTGTGCTTGATAGCCCAAATGATGCTATCCATGAACAACTTGAACTGGTTCGGCGGAATCGTGAGTAAGGCTATGAAAAGCATCAGCACGTTTGAACAACAGCATTAAGTAAGAGTATATACCAGGGAAGCAGTTCAGGTTGATGGCACGAAGGAGTTTGAAGAAGCCGCCACGATGCTCGGGGTATTCGGCAAAGTCTTGGTTGATCATGTTCAACGTACACTCAAAGACAGCATCAAGGATAGCAGCGACTTGTGGGGTAAGAAGAGACTAGAAATGACATTAGCGACATGTCAAGGATTACTGAGCATACCACTCACTCCGAGACGGGAAATGATGGTAGCAACTACATTCAAGACCTCCGCATCTCTTGCCGCAGGAACGTTACGATTGTAGTCGCCAAGAATGGCATCGAGAAGGGGAGGCATGAAATTCGCATTGACAGACTCGAGGTCCTCGGCCTTCTTGATGTACGTCTCCATTAGCTTCAGAATTTCTTTTTTCACTGTACGCAATTGTCGGATCTTCGGAGTCTTGGTAGCGATAAGACCTGGAACACAGATGTAGATTCGGAAGACTCATAGCATAAGCTTTGGAAATGCTCACCCTCCTTCGAGATGGTCTCACTGATGATTCCACTGACAGCCTTGTACAAGCCCAACATGTCCAGGAAGATCCTTCCTATCTGTGGGAGGTAGAAACTGCCGATAGAAGTACAGGCAGATACATTAGTCTTCAGGACGTTAGACAAAATCTTGATGTTGTCTGCGCTAGCGAGCACGTCCATGCTTTGCGCCGCCTGAGCCATCAAAGAGTCCCACTATACACAACTAATGAGACGTGCCCAGACAAAACAGTGCACAAAGCGATCCGTACAGCATTATTTGGCAAATCCATAAGTTTTCCAATGAGCTTTTCTTGCTGAGGTTTGTTAGGCTGAGCCGAAATCATGTAGCCAACCGCCTCATAGAAAGTATGGACCTTTGAGAAAAAACACACAAAAAAGTAAGAAACCAAGCACAATGTAGAATACATGTTAACGTTTACTTGTTGAGGGGAGAGGTCCACAGTGATTCTGTGAAGCATGCGTAGTATTTCGTCTATGAATGGCTCTTGTTCTTGAGATTGTTGCATAACGAAATGTCTCCGGCACTTCTGCGCAATTTTAATGAAAGTGTCGCACGCCATGTCTTGCACGCCTATCCGGAAAATATAATTCGGGACTACTCAAAGGGACACAAGACAGCAACCAACCTTCGTGAGTCTCGTGCATGAACTCGAACAATTTGTTGACAACGGTCTTGAGGAATTTCCAATGTGCTTTGAGGAACCGAGGGTATTGTCCAACGATATACATAATATCAGAAGCGACAACCGCCTTGTTGTCTTTTCCGCGTTTGATTTCGCACAAACCAAGAAGATCCTTGATTACGGTGACCAGGAAGCGTTTCTCTGTTTCCTCATCTGAAAAGGATCTCATAAGACGTGTAACACTGGAATGAAGATAGAAATTTACTCATGGCACCAGAAATCGATCCAATAGCCCAACAGAGAGTGTTGAGGTTATTCCACGACCATTCTGAGCCATCCACTTGTTTCGCTAGCTTTTCCGTTAGTATTGTCTCTGTGTCCGTCACGTCAAGGTGAGTAAGATAGACGAGAAGCTCGCGCATTTGCTTGTAGAGAACAATTGTGTCGCTCTCTTTCATGAATTCACGAACAATTTCTCCTTCATCATTTTCAACGATGAGAACCTGGTTTAGTTCGAGTTATAAGTTTTAATTGATTCGAACGAAAACGTCAATCATACCTCCTCAGGCTTCACCATACGTTCGATCACGACTAGCCGCAGATTAGAAAGCACATCGCTATAGATATTCTTCCTGAGGGACATTCCATTCAGCATGTTCGTAGCACCGCTACCACCAAGGCTCAGACCCATGAGCAGGCCGGAATCCCCTATAGGTAGACTCTGAAGTTCCTCATAGAGTTCAGCAACCAGCTTGAGCCAGTACTCCAAGCAGATCTTGAAAATTTCCCGCTCATCCACCTGTGACACTTTAACCATATAAAGATGTGCATTAAGCAGCACGTCGCGGTTCGTTTCAGTCTCGACAGCCCGAAGATGGTTTGACAAGAAGTTTGCAAGGAACAAAGCGAGGTTGAGCACGAGCTCTTGACCTGCATCTCCGGCATGCGCGTACGCTTGAGCAATATTGGTGCTTGGCGGGACCATGCGATTGACAGAGGTCATTACCATTGCGAATAAGATGACGAATTTGGGGTCGTATTCAGGCCCGACATTGAGGGCAGCGATTTCGGCGAGACATTTGAGCGTTATATTACGGAACTCCGGAGCTTCAAGGAACTGGAAAGAATGAGGATAAGTTACGCAAAACGAAGACAGACACTACATACACGAGTAAGAAGAAGATCTATTATCGTCGTTTCGAAAATGTATCCCAGTGGAATCCAGTTCAGGAACTTGAGGAGTGTTTCTAATGTCGCCTTGATCAACGATGTTTTCTGAGCCTCTTCCAGAACCTCTGAACACAACTTGAAGATTTCCGAGAATTCGCCACACATCTGATTCTTGAGATTTTTGATTTTGGTCTGCGTCATTTGTTCGGCTGAATAGTCGAAGATTTCCTCGGAAAGTAGTTTCAGAATAACCATATTGTTCTCGCAAAGCGAAAGATTTGTTTTGGAAGATTCTACAAGTTCTGTGATGAAATTCGGCCAGTTATGAGGCCATTCCTGCTTGAGAATCTTGAAGACAATCAGACTCAGTCATGACGCCTAGGAAAGGACGAACTTGAACCAGAGCTAGATTGAGCTTATTGATGTAAGCCTTCTCTTTGCGCATCGCAACCTCATCGGATGCGACCTTGACGGTCACTCCAACAACGAAATTCCGGATACCTGTCAGGATCTGGTAGATGCGAATGTAGAGTCGACAGAAGTAAAGTTACGCACCTTGGCGTTGGCCGTCAGGAAGAGTCTTCCATCGCGTGTTGATGAGCTTTTCCAGGATCTGTAGGCCGATGTACTTTTGCGAATCGATTGAGTAAACCGCGTGTGAACGGAAAAGGAGAAGATCGGACCTTTGACTGAGGGAAAGAAGATCGTTCCAGGATATCTGGCACTCTTGTCCATGAGTCAGGATGATCTTCCAACTGGGTGAGGACTTGTTGAGCTAATTGACGCTACATGGACACAAGAATCAGATCAACGATTTCTCTCGGAAAAACGCGTAAACTGGCGTACCTCCTGTCCAGCACCAGTGTAGAAGGCCATTACAACCTTGTCCAAGAGAGTGACGTCCAAGTCCCGCGAGAAATCGAGTATACCCTGCGAAGATAGATGCTCAGTCATCCATGGATTAGGAGTGTGATCAGCGTCTAACCTCCATGATGGCAGGACAGATGGATTGAGATTATCCTGTCTATGCCTGTAGAGTATGAGATGTGATAGCAGAGATAGGGTCGCGAAACGCGTTCACGTCGTGGTGCAAGTTGGGCAAAGGGCCAAACTGTGGCTCCAGTTGTCATTGACGTATCACGTGATGGAATGTCACAGAGTTACGGCAGAAGGGCCCGGGCGTTGACGTCAACTGTGTGAGATCTCAAGTTTGTTATGCACCTCGGTCTTTACCATCATGGCTGACCTCCCAAAGACACAGCGCGCATGGATTGTAGAGCGCACTGGACCTCCAGCAAAAGCGCTCTCTTTACGATCAGATTGGCCAGTTCCTTCGCAGCTTGAACCTGGAGAAGTACTCGTCAAAATCCAGGCAGCCGCGCTCAATCCGGTGTACATGAGTTGCAGGGATATGAATTTCTGATCTTTTTTTTAACATTGCGTCTTTCAGAGGATATAAGCTCATGAAATTTTTGCCTAATTTTGCGCATTCTGGACGACCTCTTCCTGCAGAACATGATCTAGCTGGGGAAATTGTCGACGGCAATGGTACTCAGTTTTCCGCCGGTGATCAGGTTTTTGGATACATCTCTGTCGGTAAGATGCATGTTGTTACATGGGTTCCTTGTCTGATACCCTGAAGAACTCTCACAGTCCATTCGACAAGGTGCTCTTACCCATTATGTTCGCATGCCTGCAGATCATCTTGTCATTCGGCCACCCCACGTGTCACCTATTGAAGCTTCCGGCATCACTTTGGTTGCAGAGACGGCATATGAAGGACTCGTCGATATTGCAAAGCTCGAGGCAGGTCAAAGCGTCCTGATCAATGGCGGAAGTTCTGCGGTCGGTGCTTATGCCATCCAAATTGCTAAGGCAAAAGGTGCCAGAGTGGTTGCTACCGCATCTGGGAAGAATGAGGCTTTTGTTCGCAAGATGGGCGCTGATGAGGTTTGTTCCATCTCGTCTCTCCGGCGATATCATCATAACAAGCCATAGTTCATTGACTATACGAAGGCTCCTTTGCACAAATATCTGGAAGCCAACCCTCCGACTCCGAAATTTCATGTTATATTAGATTCCGTCGGCTTGACCGATATTTCTCTTTATGCACATAGTCCTGCATACTTGGCTCCAAATGGCATCTTTCTTTCCACCGGCCCATTGCCCAAGAATTTCTCTCCGTCAGAACTCTGGAAGATTGCTACCACCATCTTCTCAGCTTATCTGAGACCTGCCTGGCTTGGTGGCATCAAGAGGCGTTACAAGTATGGCATCAAATTATCCTTTCATCTCGGAACATAATAACGCATCCACAGGGTTTACATGTTGGTTCACAAGAAAGAAAGATTGGACACAATTAGACAAATGCTCACCGATGGTATGTGACCAGCCCTATTGCACAAATCTTCCTCCGAACTCCTTGCAGGTCTCTTAACTCCTCCAGTGGATTCAGTCTATGATTTCGATGACGCCCTCAAGGCATATGACCGACTGATGTCTCTACGTGCTATAGGAAAAGTTGTTATCAAAGTTGACCCTACTGCGACTTGATGCTGGTGTGATTAGTGTTTAAACGTTTATGTTTTGTTGGCTAGTGTTGGCAAACTGTTAATTGTTACTTGTTACTTTCAAATTAAATATACGTAGTTTCATCCAAAGTTTGATTGTTGAACAGGTTAACAGGTTGATTGCTTCCGAGTATACGTCTTCGTGAACGTCTCCGAAGCATTGTTCGCGGTTTTCACGTATCGAAGGCGTGCTCGCTTCGATAATTCTGTCATCCCAGAATCACTAGGTCTACCTCCAGATATGAGATCTTTACCTGTGAACACTGGCGGGTACGACATATACACGTTATTATATATTGCACAGTATTGTATGAAGACTCATGTGGTCATCCTTAGAACGATGAACTGCGGTAAGTAATCTAAGTCGAGCTTCATCCTGACAGATTTATGAGGTACGCAAACAGAATTTTCATCTCAATACCTTCCTGTTAAGTACAAACAAAAGCTGTTTGCGACTGTTCTTCGGTCTTTCCTCACTGGTCGACGCGACGCGACGCGATAGAGCGCGACGCAGTCACATGTCACGTTGAAAGCGCACTTCTCACTGTCCCTCAGAACTTCTGACGATCAACGTTGCAACAGACAAATGTCTGTCATCGCCGAAGCAATGCAAGAGTCTTCTATCATTGTCAACGCTAATAAGCAAGCTGACCCGCCCTGATTATTAGCAAGGCCATTAGTGACATGTTTCCGATCATCGACCCCGAGGAAGACTACTTGACCATTGTTGCGGCAGAAGAGAAAATTGCCGCAACTGAATCTCAGAGAAAGAGGGAGATAGAAGAGGCCCAGGCAAATATGAAAGGCGAGCCGCTTTCCCAAATGTCTGAACCGCTCGTGCTCAACCAACGGACAGCGCTTGTGAAGTTGCTGGAGGCAGCCCGAATATCGTCTAAGCGTCCTGCATCCGTCCCGTCAGAACAGGCACATGCGAAAGTGCTCAACGAACTCGACAGGACCAAGTTAGATCTCATGAAATCTATAAGCGATATGGAGAGCCATGTGGCGAGCCAAGAAGCCGAGCTCACGAAACTCAAAGACGAGGCACATAGATTAGAAGAGTATGATCCTGCTGCGGAACATACGAAAGAACTCGCTGGTTCTGCGTGAGTTGCATCCGGTCTAAGTCTATCTATAAACTGACAGAAGTTAGTCTGCGTTTACGAATGTACGAAAAATTGGGATTTGAACCTGTCTTTGACAAGAAAGGCGTTCTAATGAAGATGCTCGTTCATAGTACGAAGTCGTTCTTTACAATCTATGGCCCTATTCTCAATCCAACTACAGGTGCCCAATCCGGTGATCTCCATGTTGTACCAATGGACGGGCAAAAGTCTGACTTCGAACAATCTCGCCACCTTTGGAAGCTTGCATCATCGTGATCAGCATAGTGGTCTACGCCACTCGAGTGTATATGTAGTTCGTTTCCTTTCCATTGCACCAGTATATGTTTTATATCGTTTTCATTGCCTTAAAATTACGTGTAAATGGTATCGATCTGTATTTGTAGAGCTCCAGTAGGAGATAATAAAAAGAGGAATACAATGAAATGGTACCTAAAACATGATGTATACAAGAGGAAGAGCTGAAATCAGGATGGGATCTATGCGCACGAGTGTTATTCCGATGTTAACAACGTCAGAGGACAGTCGACAACTAACCTGAATGCCGGACTTCACGATCCAGTACTTCTTCTCCTTACACTTCTCTCCAACCTCCCTGATCTTGGCTTCGATCATGTTCTTCTTGACTTTGTGTTCACGCAAGTCTCGATGTATTGTCTCGACAAGAAAGTTAAAGCTGCTCGTCTGGAGGCAGGCTATCTTTTGAAGAACGAAAGCAAGATGCTGATCAGGGAAAGGTTGTTTGGAGGTAGTTGCTTTCTTTGGCTGAACAGAGGAAGTTGTCACCGCAGAGGATGAAACTACATCACAGGCGTGCTGGGATCCGCTTGATTGAATCAAACGGTCAGGGAGGCTGGGTACAACGAAGACGCCGTCATTGAACAGGACTGGCCTGTTCGAAGAGGCGATCGCCCTAGTTTCTCGTTTGCAATCTTCGACGCATGTCGACACAAAGGTGAAAGGATCAAAAGACAGAGGGGCATCTAAAAGAAAATGTCAACTTCTGGCCGGTTCGTCCTGAGATCAACTTACCGTTGAACATCTGTATTCTATATGGATCAAAGATGCTATATTCGCACTGGCCGATCGAGCTTTCCCAGCATGGCCCTTTAGCATAAGGTATGAGAGGTATAACAATTTTCCTCTTCTTCATTGACTTTTTCTCCCCTTCTTCTGCTTTTCGCTTCGAGGGAAGGGCAGGTAATTCAGGAAGGTCCAACTGATCCATGTCTTCTAGAGAGATCTCAACATCCTCATCATCGTCAACAAGCCAGCTGTCCGCATCAGAGTCAGCATCGTTGTCTTCCTCTTCGTCCTCCGCGTCATCATTAACATCATCGGCGTCACCAGAAGGCTCTTCTTCCCACTCTTCTCCACTGTCATATCCATAATCAAACACTAGAACATCCCTGGAAAATGGCACTCGCGGTCCTATAATCCGAGAACTCCGCGTCCAGGTTCCAAAATAACCTGGGCGGTTATCCTCAGCAAATATGAGAACTTTCGCTGGGAGTAGGGAGCGGTCTTTGAGTTGGGAGAGTAGGGATCGCACGGTGGCATCGTCCCCTTCTATCTCTGCATCAGAAAGTCTTGAGACAATATCGCGTACACAAAGAGGGTTATATGTCTTCAAACGTGGATCATGATTTGACGATGAACGTCGGTGTAGGGTGTAATCTGAAAACGATGACAGAGAGGAGAGAACAGACCGTAGATGTTCTGAAAACAATAGCATGAGCACAACATAGAAAAGCGGATTGAACAAAACTGCCTACGTGCTGGACTCATATTCGCTACATCAATCGTCGATGTAGAAAGGTTGACTATTTCCATGTCACAACTGTCCTCGTCATCATCAATGACAATCACATCGTCGTGCACCTTTGGTGACCTCCTCTTGCGTTTTCTTGATTCTTGGAACCAGTTTACGGGAGCGAGCTCCATATCTTTCTTCAAGACGAATGGCTTGAACGTTTTTTCGAACTCGGACGTGATGTTCGAAGGTCCTGCGACAGCGACCTCACCTTTGACTGGTGTTCGTGAAAGGGCCTTGGGTTTCGCAAAGAAGTTAGCCATGATGGATCGTGATTTATCTTGAGCGTCCTTCTCCTTCTTCTCCTTCTCAGCTTTCGCAGCTTTCCTTTCCGATCTCTCTTGTTCCTGTTTCAGTTTTATGGCTTTTCAAGTTAGGCGCGCAATATATCATTGAAAGCGTACCCTGAGTGCCTTGGCTGGGTCTATTGGCCTTGGAACTCGTAGAGACTTAGCAGTGCTGGATTTCGGGGTCTGGCAACCGGTATTAAGCATCAATCCTAAGAAACAAACGTTGAAAAAACACACTGAATCATTGTCTTCCTCCACTTTCCTCTTCTGTTTCTGTTTCGATTGTGGCGTGGTTTTATTCTCAGGTATCGATTGATACTCGATCACATCAAGTTCCTTTTGAGGAAGCTTAATCGTACCCTTCGGGTCCAGTATCGCGTCCTTTGCGTCTTGAGGTAATGATTCAAAAATAGCCAGCAAATCTTGCTTAGCCTAAGAGATAATAAGAACATGGAAATCAATTGCGACCTCATATTTACCTGAACTCTTTCTGCCAGCCGAATCTCTGCCTTCTCTCTGGCATTCTTCGGAAGCCAATCTCGATGCTGGTCCTTAACTTCCCATCTCCAGACGCACACAGCTGCGGGCGCCTTCCCACCTCCAATGCCATCCAAGCCATAATTGTTACGCTGCATCACAGCTTTAATAGCAGTCTCAACTGCGTTCAAGGGTAGAGCCGCTTGTGCTACCATCACACCGCCTCCTTCATCGTCATCCTGCGTCGGAAGCATTTCTTGCCGTATATGTTTTGTAAGAGCAGGAAGCGTTTTATCACTATACCCTATTGGCTTGTCAAGTTTTCATAAAGAACTGCTGAGATTTACCTTTCATGAGCCAATTTAACAATAAGTGGTAAGTGCTCGTCCGGTATCGCTGTCAGGGCCGTAGCCTGATGCTTAATGCGTTCTTCGAGCATCTCGCGAAATTGAACGATTTCTGGATCCAAGATTTTTAATTCGGGAGGGAAATGCTGCAGTCAGCGCCGTATAACTAACCTTGAAGCGTCTCTGACTGTTTCTCAAATGAGATGCATTTCTGCTTGAACTGTACCTTTCCGTTCTTGAGCTCCACCAGAGTTGGTCTACTTAGCTTCTCTACACAAGATAGCGCGTCAGGACGGGTGATCGAGGTCAAGAAATCGCGTGATGCTTGCCTTCGTACTCTACGCTGGCACTCGTAGTTGCGAGGTCAAGGGTTACTGTGACCCAGGTAAGCACAAACGCATTGTACAGGATAGAATCACGTACTTTTGTTACCATACACGCCCGACATAATGACCGAAGGTCCTCCCCACAACAGTTCGGGTGATGAAGGACGGAGAACAAGAAAATAGAGAGAAGAACGCGACGTGACCGCTATCATCGCAAGTCACGCGTTTGTGACACAGCACAATGTCTTTCTTCAACCCCAAGGGCGCGTCCACTAAATCGACGCAAAAGCATGTCGTTGACCCAGCACTACAACCCTGGGTTGAAAAATAGTGAGAGATCTCTGGAGGTCACATCAAATATGGATTAGTGACCTTCTACAGTCGCCCAAAGACAATCGATGATGTGTCTGCACAGGAACACACCGTCACAGTCCTCCAAAAGGCTCTGACGTCGACCAATGTACGTAGAACTCATGAAGAGACAAACGTGTCTAATTACGGCATAGCTTCCACACATGCTCTTCTATGGTCCTCCTGGCACAGGGAAAACATCGACCATTCTCGCTCTGTCGCGTCAACTATTTGGGTGAGCAGTCATTGTACATCATGGAACGCCATCTGAAGACTATCCACAGCCCAGATAACTTTAAAAACCGTGTATTGGAACTTAACGCATCCGATGAGCGTGGTATATCCATAGTTCGTGAAAAGATCAAAACCTTTGCCCGTCAAACACCCCGCGCCCAAGCTGTATCTTCGGATGGGAAAACATATCCATGTCCACCGTATAAGATCATTATTCTTGACGAGGCGGATTCTATGACACAGGATGCTCAAGGCGCTCTTCGACGTATCATGGAAACCTATGCTCACATAACGAGATTTTGTCTGGTATGTAACTACGTCACTAGGTTGGTACTTGTTCTTCCCTTGAATCGCCCAATTAATTTCTTGCTGTAGAATAATAGAACCACTAGCATCGCGATGCTCGAAATTCCGCTTCACCCCTCTAGACTCATCGTCATCGAGTTCACGACTAGCTCAGATAGCTCAAGCTGAGAGTGTTGATGTTGACACTTCAGTCATCGATACCCTCATCAGCACATCCTCAGGAGACTTACGTCGTGCTATTACATACCTTCAATCTGCATCACGTCTAGCATCCTCGACGAATCCTCCTACACCCATAGCGCCCGTTGATATCCAAGAGATTGCAGGTGTTGTCCCAGAGGTCGTCATCAACGATTTTGCACGGATACTCGGTATCGAGATAGAGGATGGCATGGACATCGACGATGCATCGAAAAAAAGACATGGTTCGTTTGATGCTATCCAAGGCAAAGTGAAGGAGCTCATGAGAGAAGGTTATTCTGCGACCCAAATACTCTCCCAGGTAAGTATTCTTGCATATGCTTGCCGTATCTTACTCAATGAATTGGTCCTTCCAGTTACATGACCTTGTTGTTCGCCATCCTACCTTGAATGGTCGCCAAAAATCGAAGTGCGCACTGGTGTTCGCTGAAGCAGACAAGGCCTTGTGCGATGGCGCTGATGAAGAACTTTGGACATTGGAAGTTGGTTTACGTGTCCACAAAGCAGTGTTACAGGTGTAACAATGTACATACTAGTAGCTACTCATTACTCATTTTCAATCTTTGTTGAATGATTCATACCTTGTCTGACATACTGGAGACGCAAAACATACAACGAGACTATATTTTGCACGTTAAAAGGACAAAGAGAAAGCAATATGAGAAAGTACGACAATATATCAAGACCCAGTTCACCGGATGCCAGCGGTGGCTTTTTGGAGGGCACGTTTGATACCGAGCTGTGCCTTTTTGAGCTCATCAGCTGTCGAGTCCTCGATCTCCAACTTCTCAAGCGCCCTTGCAAGCTCAGCCTCGACCTGAGACTTGGCTCCGCGCTTAAGCTTCATGCCGATCTCAGGTGAAGTGATGGTGCTCTCGACCTGGTGGATATAGGCCTCAAGGTCAGACTTCGCCTCATGACGGGCAGAGAACTCCTTGTCAGCCTGCTTGAACTGCTCAGCATCCTTAATCATCTGGTCGATCTCAGCGGATGAGAGACGGCCAACAGAGTTAGTGATGCCTTAATCATTACATAAGAACGAGCGATGATGATTGAATGGATGAAACATACTGATAGATGCCTTGCGGCCGGAAGCACGATCCATGGCGGAGACCTTCAAGAGACCATTGGCATCAACCTCGAAGGTGGTAACCAGCTCGGCCTGACCACGGGGCATGGGAGGAATACCGGTGAGTTCGAACTCGCCGAGCAGACGATTGTCACGGCACTGAGTGCGTTCACCCTCATAACTATCGACGGGATCAGCATGATATCATCTTACAACAGAAGCAGCCATGCTTACACAGGGAAAGTGACAGTGGTCTGATTGTCCTCAACCGTGGTGAAGGTACGAGACTTGTTGGTGGGGATGGGGGTGTTACGAGGGACGACAACACCAAAGACATCACCCTGCATGGCAACACCGAGGGAGAGAGGGGCGACATCAAGAAGAAGGAGATCCTTGGTCTGCTCGGATGTTTGACCAGTGAGAACAGCAGCCTGGACAGCAGCACCGTAGGCGACAGCCTCATCAGGGTTAATGGATTTGTTCAATTGACGACCACCGAAGAACTCAGACACGAGGGCCTGAATTTTAGGAATACGGGTTGATCCACCAACAAGAACGATCTCATCGACCTTCTCACGGGCCATCTTGGCATCCTTAAGGACCTTCTCAACAGGTTCGATAGTGGACTTGAAGGAAGCAGCATTGATTTCCTCGAAACGAGCACGGGTAATGTTCGCTGAGAAGTCCTCACCCTGAAATCATGATATATATCAACTAGTCGCTAGAAATAAACGAGTTCACTAACCTGATAGAGCGAGTCCACCTCAACAGTGGTCTGGGTAACACTTGAGAGAGTGCGCTTGGCACGCTCGCAAGCGCTCCTGAGACGCCTGAGGGCACGGGCATCATCAGAGATATCAAGCTTGGTCTTACGCTTGAATTCGTTCTTGAAGTGCTCCAAGAGCGCATTGTCGAAGTCTTCACCGCCAAGATGGGTATCACCAGCAGTTGCCTTGACAGCGAAGACACCCCCGCTGATGTTCAAAAGAGAGACATCGAAAGTACCTCCCCCGAGATCGAAGATAAGGACGTTCTTCTCGGTTTTTGTTTGACGGTCAAGACCGTAGGCGATGGCGGCAGCGGTAGGTTCGTTGATGATACGGAGGACATCAAGACCAGCAATGGCACCAGCGTCTTTGGTAGCCAGACGCTGAGAATCATTGAAGTAGGCGGGGACACTGATAAGATATTCTCGTCAGAAAGTTCCAACCTGGGTGCAAAGACGGCATACGTGACAACAGCCTTCTTGACAGTCTTGCCGAGTTTGGCTTCAGAAATGTCCTTCATTTTGGAGAGAACCATGGAGGAAATTTCCTGTGGGCTGAAAGTCTTGTCCTCACCAAGGTAGTTCACCTTGATCAGGGGAGAGCCATCCTTCTCAATAACCTCGAATGGCCAGTGGGACATGTCCTGAAAGCAGCGTTCAACATCGAACGTCGCATATAATCAACCCTTGACTAACCTTCTTCACATCAGGGTCACTTGAAAATGAAGTAACGTCAATACGATCGAAGGCTATGGAAAAAAGAAAAGCATACTCGAAACGGCGACCGATGAGACGCTTAGCGTCGAAGACGGTGTTGCGAGGGTTCATGGCGGCCTGATTCTTGGCGGCATCACCAATCAAACGCTCTTCAGAGGAAAAAGCGACGTATGAAGGAGTTGTGCGGTTTCCCTCTGTAAAGAGCATCACTGTCAACAAACAGTAACTGATACGCATAAAATATACGGACGGTCGTTGGCGATGATCTCCACTCGGTCGTTTTGCCAGACACCAACGCAACTGCAAGGAAAATTTGATCAGACCAATTTTGTTGGGAGTGAGCGGGAGCATACGAGTAGGTGGTGCCGAGATCAATACCGATAGCGCCGTCAAACACGTCCTCCATTTTTTAAGGTGAAAGAAAGAGAAAGAGGAAAGGTGGTGGTCAGGTGGTGGTTGGGGGCGAAGATGAAGAAAAAAAATCGATTGGGTGAGGTAAGCAATTCGTGTGGAATTGTGCACAGCCACATACCAAAACTCATGTCCTTCCGCCCATGGCTGGCTGCAGTGGCCTCTAGCTCCTCGAGGGCTGTTGCGAGGAGCCCAATCAAGCGCTCTATAAGATATTTGGAGACATCCTCTACTGCTTCTCTTGAAACAGAGGACGACTGGACAGACCTGCAGCTTCGCCGCGCACATGTCGGATATTTGAGCAAGTGACGCCTTTCCGTTCCAAATTATGCAAATTGACCCGTTGTTTTCTAGTCAAAGATTTCAGTAAATATGGCTCGACACAGAATGCACAGAACACTTATAAACCTCGTGATGGGCTGCACAGGCCGGCTGCACAAGCCACCATATCCGCCCTTCTCGCCTCGGGTGCACACTTCGGTCACTCTGCCTCGCGAATGAATCCCAACTTTGCCCCATATGCTTATGGTACTCGTTCAGGGATTACCGTCATTGACCTTGATCAAACCTTGCCCATGCTGCGACGCGCTGCAAACCTTGTCCGCGCTATCGCGAGCGCGGGTGGCCAAATTGTTTTCATTGGCACGCGGCCCGATCTTCGTCCAATAGTTCAAAAAGCAGCCGACCGACTAGGATCCCAGGGCTTCCATGTCGGTGACCGATGGCTACCCGGTACCCTTACCAACAAAATTCCTCTCTTTGGCATCGAAACCATCAAAGAAACCAAAGTAGTGCCAGATCTTGTCATCCTTCTCAACCCTCTCTCAAACATGAACGCTATTCATGAATGTGCCATCGAACATGTTCCAACCGTGGGCATTGTTGACTCGAACGTCGACCCCCGCATCGTAATGTATCCAATACCTGCGAATGACGAAAACACGCGGACAGCCGAACTCATAGGAGGTGTTTTGAGTATTGCTGGCAGAGAAGGGGTTGCTCTCTGGGAAGCAGAGCTGAAAAGACAAGAAGAGCTAGAAGAAAAATGGAATAGACCCAACTATTATGGTAGCTAAATCGTAATTTTACATTATCTACATATACACTACGCAATATTCTTGACTTGGTTTTGCTGAAGGTTGAACCAATACACTGCATCGACGAAAACTCAGCAAGGTCCAGGATAGATCGTTGGATGACTCACGTTCTGCATCTTCAAGCGCTCTTACATTGGCTTTGAGTTTGTTCAGAGTTTCAACATATTCGTCCTCTTCCACGCTATCGAAAACAATCCCACCACCGGCTTGCAGGTAAGCAACGCCATCTTTGAAGACCATCGTCCGGATTGCGATACATGTGTCCATGGCGTCATTAGCAAAATCGAAGCGGCCTACCGCACCTGCGTAGACTCCTCTACGTTCCTGTTCCAAAGATGAAATGATCTCAATTGCCTTGATTTTAGGTGCCCCGGACACGGTACCAACGGGGAAGATTGACCTGAAGGCATCAAACCTGCAGCAAGGGGTCAATAACAAACTTCATTGGATTGACATTGTCTGACCTCGTTTTTCCTTCACGTAGCTTACCCGACACCTGAGAAGTCAGATGGATAACGTGGCTGAACTTCTCCAACCTCAGGAGATGATCAACCTTGACAGTAGCTGGCTGGCAAACACGATTCACATCATTCCGCGCGAGATCGACGAGCATAATATGCTCCGCACGGTCTTTTTCGGAAGCCAATAACTCAGCCCCCAATTGATCGTCCTCTATGTGGGAGTCAGTTGTACATATCGGGTCTTGAGATAAGGATGAAATACCTTCAGGAGTCTTTCCACGCTTCGTGGTGCCCGCAATCGCGTGATTGTATACGACATTCTTTTCCACTTTGCAAAGAGTTTCTGGACTGGCTCCCACAATTTGGAGATCACCGCAATCCAGGAAGAACATATATGGCGAGGGGTTGACCTGTCGAAGGCGCCGGTACGCGTTGAAAGGGTGTAAGGCGGTTGGACGGGTCAACCGTTGGGATGGTACCGCTTGAATAATGTCTCCCGCAACGATGTGTTCCTTCAGCTTCGTGACAAAGCCTTCATACCCCTCTTTTCCGACGTTAGAGACGCTGTCATTACCCAGAGTGATTGGGGGTTGAGGAGGCTCTGGAGTAGTAGAACTCAGCAACAATTTAGCTAGCCGCCGTGCTTTTGCGACGGCCGTCTGGTAAACGAAAGCCAAGTTCACTTGCCCAGCATCCTTAGGGACAAATACGTGCGAGACTACCTTCACGGTTTGGAACATGTGGTCATAGACTAGAAGCGTATCGACAAGCATGAACGTCGCCTCTGGTATCTGGAGGTTATCATGTAGATCGGCTGCAGTTCTGGGCTCGAAATAGCGAATGCAATCATAGGAGACATATCCAATAGCTCCACCAGTGAAGGTAGGGACTTCTGGGAGCTGAACGTATTGATGGAGAGCAAGCTCTTGCTGAAGTACGACCATAGGGTCCCCAGTGACCTCTTCATTAGGACCAGTCTTGATCACCTTGAAAGGATCTAAATTGATTGATGTGAAGGAGTAAGCTTCTCAGTAGTCAATAGATCAAGGACTAACCTGCACCGATGAAACTGTAGCGAGCGACATTCTCTCCACCAACGACTGATTCGAGCAAGAAACTGTACTTTGAGTCCTTGGCTATACGAAGATATGCCATACATGGTGTAACGAGGTCTCCTGGTAACTCAACGTAGACTGGAACACAATTGCCCCGTTTTTCAACGTTAATTAGTTGTTCGACTGTTTCGAGAGAAGGGTAAGCCGGTAGTTTCTGGAGGCACTTAGTAATCGATTGTCAACAAGCAAGAGAAAATGATTTTGCGCACTGAAGGATCCATGCTAGATGGTGGGTATAGACAGGTTATTGGATTGATAGGAGAGTCACTCAAGAGGGCCGATAGACTTGAGCTCCTTTTAACCCGGGTTTTAACCTTTTAACCCGGGTTTTCACCCCGGAGTTTGACCTCGGTAACGATATATTTACCCTCCCGACCATCACTTTCCTGCTTTCGAGTATTGGCCATCTTGTACAGTGTAGGGCGCTGGTAGTTGAGGCTGTTTCCTGACTGAGACGCCACGGCGATTCACAAGATACCTGACCCACAGATCCTTCCATCACTCCGAATGATTACGAAGGTCCCAAAATGATAACGCCTCGTTTCAGTTGCAGCCAGACAGAACAGTCTTTGACTATCTCATTATATTGTCCTTCTGTCCGAGTATGCATTTGCCGTCCCACGCTATCCATCCGCTGATTAACGTGTTGAAGTAGGCAGCAGACGTCGAAATTCACGTAGACGGCACCCTTGTCTCAGTCCACATAAACCCGTATTTTTTGAGGCTCAATTTCACTTATCCCGTATTGGAGGACGATGCCTCATCTGCAAAATATGATCCTAGCTCAGGATACCTTACGGTCACCCTAACTAAAGAAGTTCCTGGCCAGATCTTCGATGATTTAGATCTGCTTGCAAAACTCCTGGCCCCTCGCCCTACTGCTCCTCAACCTGCAATCGAAGTGATATCTACTTCAAATCCGCTGGAGGGCGACAATGAAGAAATTGATTTGGTGTCGAAAACTGAAGCTCTTTCCTTGGAACGTGAGCGCGAAGAGATCCTAAAAGGTGAGATACCTTAGATGATAATGTATTTTCGGCTTGAACAGCCTCCAACAGCGGCCGAAAATGATTGGCAATTACCACAAGAAATACAAGAGCCACAGCTCAGCACATCTGTACAAAAGTACTACGGATTCCTAGACATGCACTCGGGGTATTTTCGACATGTGACGCATACTGAGAACGAAGTGAATGAGCTTGGCGCTGATGCGGAAACCTGTCCTGCTGCAGAACGCCGTCAGAAGAGGTTGAAACATGAAGATGACAAATTTGATGAAGAGTATTACATGTGAGCCGTTTCCCGATGAAACGAATAGCGAGTACTGAACGTATTGCGCAGGGCAGACTATGCAGATGATGACAATATTGGCGAGCTCCTGACCTGGAAGCATCCTCATACCGATCATCACGAAAATTTCAAGTATACTGATGAAGAGAATGCTGTAATGCTGCGCTTGCCTCGCAAAGAATGTCGGTCACCCCTGTTTACCGTGGTCTTTACCATGAATTGATCCATTCACCATACAGACCTTCCGACGAAGAGGCAGACACATAATCTCTATCTTACTCTGCTTACAATTCTATTTTCCTATGCATACGAATCGCGCACTAATCAATGCGATCCCACTCCGGAATCCGCATGGACCCTCTCAACACTCGTATCAGCCTTTTCGGCTCTTGATCCTCCTGATTCTGCGCTTGCGCCTGCGTCACTCGCGGATCCCCTCAAATTTACCGTAGATGAGCTAACCCATGCCTTGGTAACATCATACCGGCGCTCTTTCGCCTTTCCACTGTATCGATCATTCATCCTAGCGGAAGCATGTCGCATCGACGTCGCCGGATTTTTAAATGGAGGTAAACGAACAGTAGTTCGATGTCTACTCGAAATGAAGGCAATTTTGGATCATCACGAAGTCTACTACGTGTACAGCAAAATCTGGTTGGACGATTTCTGTGTTTGGGCTCAAGCGTGCGCAAGGTGCGATTTTTTTCCACTGTCATTTCCAGGTATTCTCAGTAGCACACAAACCTTAGCGAGACCGCTCTTATCACTCTCGCCAAACAAATAGCAGAACTCAAGATATCAAAATCCTCGATTGGATGGCGCCTTGAGGCGCTGGAAGCCGCCACTCAGAACATAGAGGAACGGGAGAGCGACAGCGATGACGAAGATTCGGAGGATTCAGAGGGATAATAATTCTACAATATTCAATTTGTATCCCCTCAAACTCTATGGACTAGTGTATCCCGATACCCTCGCCGATCGACGAGGTGCATTTGGAGTCGCAAATACTTAAAAGGCTTGGTCAATGTATACTTGCATACTATTGACATCCGAGGCGTACTGAGGCGCACGAGGTGGAGTTTATCCTACTATGGTAACTATGGGTGCAGTACCTTTCTCACTAGCGTAGACAATGCCGTTCGCCCACGGACTTGTTATAAATGTAGATCGAAAGAATAGAAGAGACCTTGCAGGTGCTGATCAGGAAGCGCCTCCATATGCGCGAGGCTTCTGGCGAAACTAGGGTGTCTACTGAGAGAAGACACACTCAGTCATGTGTTTAATGAAGGAAGTTCTTAAGGAAGAAAAAAATTCCGACTCAGAATTAAACGCCAATGCCTTGCAATTGCACGATAAATATTTACCGGATTAATCGTTGCGTCACATCTACTAGCGGCCTTGCCTGGCATCAACGTCTTGCTGCGCTAAATGATTTCTTTCTTCGACGTACGTTTGGAGGAAGTTACGGTAGTAGGTGTACAATGGTATGCTGCACTGAAAGCAGAATTGTTCAAGTGTTTGATTGAGTCCTTATTGATGGATAGGCTAGAATATCAATCTGAGTCAAGCGAGACAGATGCAATCAACCATACATGTTTCCACTGTCCTTGGATGATTGGAGAAACAGGAACAAGTCAGACGACGAACAATTTATGACGTTAAAATTAACAAGTCTCCATGATTATTGCCCAAAAAGCACAAGGGATGTCCATTCCCACGCTAGAAGAACTCCTGATCTAGCCAAAAACGAGACATTCTAGAATCGGCAAATAGGCAGGGGAGACATTCATTATAAAGCAGCATCCATGATGTTCCTATAGTGACGTGAACGGCATAGTGAAGTCAGTAGGAAATGTTGAAAACCAGAGCTGAACGAACTTGATCGCATCGCCCGGGCTGTCACACCGCCCGGCGTGACTCCGGTGGGGTATTCACAATACTTCCATTTGCGTTTATATTCATTCTTCTCTGCAGAGCTAAAAACACCTTCGAGGACAGTACTTAATCAACATCTGTCATCTCGGTATGACCGGGCTCAGGTTCAGTATGGATTGTTAATATTTAATCTTGAGGGAGGCTGTTGTTTATACTGATCATTGCTTTTGTAGGTACTTCGTGTGGGCGCGCGCCCGCCCAGACACCCTACATTTCTTTTGCCATGATCTGTATACTTAGTACCTGTTACTCTGAACCAACATTCCATATGTCATAAAAATTTCCTATCTCACGTCCGCCAATACGAATATTTTCAAGGCCAATTGTACATTCAGATTGACCACACAAATGTGGGCAACGATCATTCATTGACACCCGAGTCAACGCTAGTCTCGTGTTGCGTTTTCGACCCCTACAAGGCTACAAGGGATATATTTGTTGTCGAGTTAGGTTTGAATAAGTTTTTTGCGACTACGATTATCGACACCTAGGTGATAATGCGCGTTTTTCATCTTTCTGGGGCGTGGTGCGCATGACTGCCTCGGAGGAAGATGAGTATGGCCTTCCCTGATGATCTCTGGGAAAAAGAAGCCACAACTTACTTAGACCCGTAAAGGGCTGGCCGCACCACTCGGGGCTTTTGCACCAATCATCAAAACAAATGACATTTGTCAAGATCTCAGAAGTCTGATCACACACCCCTACCATAAGTACTTACATATGGCAGCCTTGTCCGCATCAGGCTTTTTTTTCATATGGATGTCCGCCATCTTCATTCAGTTGCAGCTCGATGTGCCATAAAACAATTTGACATAAGGTCAAATGTTTTAAATTATTATTCTATGAAAACATATCAGTTTCGATCCACCATACGCACCAACTCTCTTGCTTGTGGTCACCGCGGTCAGATCGAGTCAGGATCATGTGTTAGTCCCACATTTTCCCAAGCAGCCACCCTGCACAGCTTCGTGTCTACACGTTTTCGCAGTTCTTTAGCCGCAGAAATATCGACCCTAATTTGGATTGATCTCGCAATTCTAATATTGTGTTCTTGCGCCCCATCGGGTTTCAACATATGTATGTACTTATATTCCCACGGCAGATGGAGATTCCAGGATGTGTGTGGATATTATGCAGGCGTATGATGCCAACGGCATAGATATACCTTCCACTCAAGGGTAACCCTTTCCACTGCAGTTAACTTCATACACAATTGGTATCAGTAGGTCGAAATCAAGCCATTGAACGTCCGCCATAATTCACAAAATACATCATGAGACTATTTAGTTATACTAAGAATTTTTTCCGACCGTGAAGGAGCCTCGACCAAAACACTATGACAGTCGAGAAGACCTTTGTCAGCATATACATCCACATGAGCCCAATGCTCGGTTCATATACTTGACACCGTGCCGTGCCGATATAATCGACTTCCGAGAAAGACGTGCATGTGGAGCTGCGGTCATAAACTTGCATTTCAAATTTTTCTGGAACTTCCGACTCGAGCTTACTACTAGCGCGTGAATAAATCATGCGTTTTGTGCGATCGAAGGAAGGTAAATCCGGCTTGTACAATATTGGCCGTTGAAGCAGCCGATGACTTGTACTAACTTGAAATGAAGATGAGTCTCGCATTGGGAGTCGTTCGAAGGTGCATACATAGTACCCACTACGGGCGTCACCAACGGTATCCGTATGGAAATAACCTGCACGCGGAATATACCGTCAGCTTCGAGTTGTGCCGTCCAGTGTGGCTATGGCCGCCGCAAGTGCTGGCCTTCGATTCCCCATCACGAAGCAATCGGGAATCACCCACGACGCTTATTGCTGCCCGGGACCGTCGAATGATCACGCGTTGCCGAGGATAGTCCAAGGCAATCTCATAAATATGTCAGGCAAGGTTCTAAGACTTATAGCAACTCGGTCCAACAGTGTGGTACAACTCTGATGGGCACAGAGGGGCTATATGAGACTCAGAAGGGCAAAAAAATTTCATAAGCGTGTCCAGGAAAACCATAACTAAGCAAAAGAACATGTACATAGAATATTGTCATGACGGTAATCTACATGGTGACCATCATATTCTAACAACTACGATTTCGAACGCCACGATCCCCAGGGGGAAGGAACTCTGGCCAAGTAGAAATAATGCAAGATAGCCAATTAATAAATATACACGGCGAGAGCAGCTACAGGCTAGAAGCATGAGAGTGACATTAAATCAGCCATACATTAGGTTTCAAAGTTACACATGTGCTTGAGGAGTGGCGTGCTGCTTGGGCTGATTGAGGTGATGGCCTTCAGGAATCACATCGAAGCCACTTTGACCGAGATCAGCGGGCAGAGCGGCTGTTTCGTCTAGGACAGAGGAAGAGAGGAGTGCATCCGCTTCTTCGTCCTCTTCATCGATGATGCGGACGGGCCTGCTAACTGGCGGAGAAACAGGAAGACACGGCGGCGGCGAGACCAGGTTGTTAAATAAGAACTAGTGGACACGATATGAATGAGATTCAGCGGGTAAATGGAGCTTCATACCGTGCCATAGCTAGTGAAATGCTTTGAGTCAGCTCTTCAATATTCCCTTTGATATTGAGTGAGACTTACACCAGAAGCGAGAAGCCTGTAACTTGTAGGAAGGAAGTGGGGAAGATAAATCTCTCCCAACCAAGGCCAAGACTGATAAGCCAGATTGAGAGAGTCCTACAGGTGTCAGTCAACGATCGGGCAGTGGCACTGACATGTCGCGTGACGCTGAGACCAAAGTAGTTAAAGAAGGAAATGCTGAAGGCAATCGCGATTCCAGAATATAAAACTGGGGCATTGTCAACCATTTGATGCCAACCGCGGGGCAGATCGAAGAAGGGCGACAATTTTGAAACGGATGGAAGAGCCAAGAAGGGAAAAAGTAGAAGAATGGAAATCGCTCCAAAGAAGCCCTCAAAACCAACCGCGATGAGCGGAGAAACAGAATAACGCTCTGCATTAGGTATCAATTACGGTCCGCGTCTTGGATTCGAAGGACTTACCCATGATCTTTTCTATTTTGTCGTAGATGAAAACGTTACCGTTTGAGTCATCAAGTAAAAAAGGATGGACATGCCTTCAACAACAAATTGAGTAGCAGTGCTGGAGAGGGTGTGTGAGGATTTTATATCATCACAGGAAGTCAGAAGAACGACTTACAAGATTTGAGCGAAGAAAATGAAGAAGACACCTCGGAAACGCATTGCAGTTTATCAGCTGACAGATAGATGACAAGGCTGGGCAAGAAACTTACCGACAAGAACTTGAGTCGCCTCAGGTTCGTCAGAGGTAGACAGATCAGACTTAAGATGTGGAAATATGGCCTGCTTGATGGCATCCTTGACAAGAGAACCACTCCAACCCACTAAACCCACGCCTGTCATGACTACAATGAGGGAAATCCATCTAAAGAGCAAGAGACAGGTGATGAGTTTGATCGATGGACATGAATGAAACGCACTGGTAAAGCCAAAGATGGCGACGAAGAAAAATAACACTAAAAATGCCTACGAAAAGGACGAGGGCGCCACGGGTCATCTGATAAATAGAGACGGGCGTATACAGGAGGCCAACATTCATCAACTATTGGGAGAAGCGGTCCAAATTAAAACACGAACTATGTAATGGGGATGTAAGGGCTTACAGTAGTGGCGGTGAGATCACATATGGCGGGAATCCAGAGAAAAAGGACCTTCCAGCCGGAGAGAGTAGACTGAGATGACGTCCCGAGCTTGATAGCGACATGAGGATCATGGTCGGAATCGGGTGGTAGATGGACCGGTGCCTGGCGGCGGGTGGCAAACCACGTGTAAAGTACAGGTATAAAGCCTTGGGTGTAGAAAGAGAAAATGTGAGAGGTAACACATGGTAAGCTGTGCGGTGTGACTGACAGAGCATCTCTCCGACTAGAACGCTGAATTAGCAAAGTGTGGCGAAGGCTTTGTATAGGGACGCACGGAACATCTGGAGAGTCTGCCAGACAGGCTGCTCATAGAGGACTCGGTTGCGCGGATCTGGATCCAAACAATTCTCAACGCATTGCATGTCCTGTAATGATATTGTTGGTGATGTGAACGAAGGTGAGGGGTGTGAAACTCGCCTGCCACTTGCTCCAGAGCGAGTTACTAGATCCCTGAGGAGATGTAAGAGGTAACTGAAGGCTTATCAAGACATGATTACCGTAAGGATCATGCCTCCCAGGAGAAAGGGTATGAACAAAGACGAGGACATTGTATGTAGGCGACGACGAGTGATGACGATAGCCGATGGCTACTGAGGGCAGTCACGCCGTGTGACCGTAGCCGGAGTGACCGGAGGCCGGCGTGACGTGGAGGCTAAAAGGGAATATGCGTGACATTGTGTGACACGGGGCTTGTTCGCACGGAGAAGTGATCTTGGTATCCGGAGAAGACTTGTCGACAGATCTCTGGCCGCTTCTAATTGCAATGCCTTTTATCCAGATCCAACATGGCCCATCACCTCTTCCTTTACATCCCCCCGCCCGACTATGGTCCATCTAATCCTTTCCTCCTCGAAAGGTCTGTTCTTCGTCGTGTTTCCCCCTCTAGCTCTCATTTTCTTCCAGGAAACCAGGGGCTTAAGTATTTTCCTTATGTCGGCTATCTGGGCCTCACCCCAATCAAAGTCGAGGGCGGTCAGTCATTCTGACATCGTCCAGAATGCTGTTCTCACCTCCATTATCAGTCGTCCGTACAAAAATCGATTCTGACGCGAAGCAATTACTCGCCAAGTCAATCACCGTTTCTGTTCGTTGCTATGAGTCGCGGGTCGGACGCGTCAGTGTGCTCTACTCCAACGTGCTAGTCGACTACACACAAGTCCTCTGGTCAAAACCAGACGGTGAGGAATATGCCCCCATCGACGAGCTTGAGTTTCCATTCCGGATAACCGTACCGGCAAGAGTAGGGGGTTTCAGTACTTCCATATTCGTGGACTACCGCTGCATGTGGAGAGTCGAAGCTGGTCCGTCCGTCTTCTTTTCTTTTGTCTCGTGCTCATTTCCTCTCAGTCTTGAACCATGTGCCCATAACCGGCGTGGGTTCACGCCAGGTGAAGCACTTCGAGCTCCCCCTCGTCCGCTTCGATCTTCCTTGGTACGAGCCGCCACCACCATCACCCGTCAAACCTCTTCTTCTCCACCAAACAACAAAACCGAAAGCTCCTCGAATACGATATTCCATTGACGTTCCAACATTCCCCATCGGTCCTCTCGATCTTGTGTCGATTCCGGTATATCTCATGCCCTTGGACAAAGGCGTCACTGTCCGCTCAGCAACTGTAACGATCGAGCGACGTATTCAGCTCAACGAAATCTACACATCTCCCATCGATGTACTCTCCTCACCGCTTCTCATTCCGTCTGCAACAAAACCAGCGTCTGCTCGAGTCTCTGCTGGATCTTCATCCTCATCAAGAAACACCACACCATCCTCATCCTATCACGAACCGACTCCTCCTGTGTTTAGTGGTTTAGAGACAATTTCATCTGATATATCTTCCGGCCCAACTATCACCCCACACTCCCTGTACCACTCATCAACCTCTTTTGCTTCAGATCGACCCCTTCTCTCCCATGTTTCTCCAGCCATAACAACCACATCCTCGTCCTCCTCAACCCTTCCCTCTAAGCTGGTCCTTACCTCAATTGTTGATGCGGAATCTACAGGACAATTTTTTCGGAATGATCAAGGCATTTGGACTAAAACCATTACTCTGCAATGGCCTGCAGCCAAGCCCCATAGTCGATGGGCAATAGGCGAGACTATTCAAACCGAATTAGTTTCCGTCCGTTTCTTCGCTCGCATTAAGGTCGGCCCTTATACATACATGTAACCATTGGTGGCGCATTCTAACCGAACTACATACAGATTAGCATCTCTTCGCCTAACGGTACAGAGTCAATTGAACTTTCCGAAAGAGAGCTTTTGATCGTATCCACCAACGAGACGGAAAGAAAGGTCGCTGTATCGAAGTGTAATGAGCTACTCCTAAACCAGGTGGAGAGGTCAGGGCACGTACGCTCCAAGAGCAAGTCTCCTCGGCGGAGTAGGCGTGAGATGGATTCGGACTTACCTCCACCGCCGGTGCCATTTGAGGGAACAAGCAAACCAAGCAGCAGCACTGGCAGCGTCCGGGACATTACACGTGGTCCAAGTAGCAACAGTGCAAGATCGCGACGCCCACATACAAGTGCGGGTCCACGAGACAAAAAAGGGTTCGATTTTCCCGGCGCGCAGGAACGGATTGCATATCGTTTCGGGGATGGCTCAAAGGATATTGAGAGGGAGAATGTGTTCCAGAGACGAAGAGAAGACACTTCGAATCCAGGCCTCAAAAAGATGCCGTCTCGGCCAGAGACGAGCCAGGGATTGTCGTCGAAACGACGTAGCGCGCTGGGAATGGGGAGTTTTTTCTCCTCCGCGCCGAAGATGTCAGCGGTGTTCAGTGGCAATAGTAATGGCCCGAGTGAAAGTGTGAGTAATAGTCGCGTGCCGAAGAGCGCGAGTGGACCAGATGTAGGAACGACGGACAAGATGCGGGAGTGGGAAGAGGAGCTCGCGAGGATCGAGATGAGGAGTCGGAAGTCGAGTGATTTGTTGTGGGGCTTTGGAAGGAAACGGTTCGCAGGTGTGCCCAAAGTTTCCGGGTGGCTACGTTGAATATTTCACTCATTGCGGTATACCTTTCTTTCTTTCTTTCTGCTTGTACCTACACGCACATGCATTATCCATCCAACACACGCATACATTATTTAATTATTGATTCCTTCGTGGGATTCTCTATATACCATTACTTAGTCAATAATCCATGTACTGTGACGTCGTGACATATATTGCGTCTTCTGCTCGAGACAACGACCAGCTTCGCTACAATTTTTGCCTTCATACCACTAGCTAAGTATGCAGAGCTTCCCATGGCTACGGTTTACAGGTGTATCAGTAGGCCGTGAGTTCTTTCGATCGCCTTGTCTGCCGGAATAACCATGTCTCATCTGCTTCTAATGCATCCTTCCATTTCACTGACACGGAACGGAACCCTCTTATCGATCCTAATCCCTCTTCCTTCCTCTCCACATGTTGGTTCCAATGCTCCCTCCCCATGTGACTCACTCGCTCCTCTGCCCAACACACAATAATTCACCATGCGTTCTTCATCTTCGTGGGTCCACATAACACTATGTCAGTGATGACGGTAGGCTATTTGCTTATGAAAGGTGCGTATCGTGCGGGACAGCCATTCTATGGGAACAGCGTGCTCACACCTTCTCGGTATTCTCGGTATTATCCCATCAGCAACCACACCAAGTCCAGAAAAATTGTACAACGTGAGCACGCAAACTCGGCTTCTTTTTTTATGTTGCATCCTTCTTTATCTTTTTGCTGGCTTCGATTCCGTGTTTGCGTTTGTGCCGTTCTTCTCGTAGTTATCTCGCATCCGTCACGGGACACGCGGCGCGTTTTCTCGCATTTACCATAACGCGTTATGATCTCCTTCCGAAGTACAGCACCTCTCACTCAGCGCTTTACATTCAGGAAATGGCTCCCGATCTGCGGCGTAAAGTAGATGCTGCCAGAAGTTTGCGTTTAGCCCAGGAAGCTGAAATGAAGAAGCAAGTAGACGCGCAGGTAAACGAGTCGTTCATCCCGAAAAGCACGTACTGATTCTGATTTTGTCTTCTTCTCCTTCGCATATATTCACTTTACACTTTCCCTTACACGTCGCATGGATGCACCCAAACCCATGAACGGCATTGAACGCCCTATATCGCTTGTCTGTGTACCCGGCTCGTCCGATCATGATCACGCGCGCTTGCTATAGCTCGCGAACGAATCTCGGCCGGATGACGCGAAGCCCATTTGGGCAGACTCAAAGTAACCTTTCCATGCCCTACCGACTTGCCTTCATACTTCCACTTGTATTCGAACCCCCGGGACTAAAGTCACGGAGGTGTCATTCACTACGGTTGTAAATTATACTTCATGCCCGGACCAGATAATCACACAGGTTTCTTCTGATTTGAAATTTCATATTGTGCAACTTGTACGGTATGTATCAGTCAATTGTCAAACTGGTTACGAACCTATTGGACATGATTTTGACATATGGCACGCGGCCATGCCTCCGCCAGACTTAGGAGACGATGCTTGCCCGATGTATGTGTGATTTCGACGGTTAACTATATCCAGAAAATCCTTCTGATACGGTTCCGGACCCGCTGCCTCGAGTATTTTTGGGTGATATTTCGTTCTGTTAGATGATTGACGAATGTATCACGGGTATTTATCGGAGGATCACAGATGAATGACAGTAGCGACGATAATGGGAAACCATCAGGCATTCAAGGTAGTTTCCATCAACGCCAACAGCCGCCAACGTCCTCATCGGGTGTAATTATGTTATGTATGTATGTAGTAGATATGGACGGGTGATCGAATCTGGAACGAAGCATGAGCGGGAGCAATGTTAACGACAGTACGGTTTTGCATAGATTGCAACCCGGCCCGTATTTGGGACCGACTGAGAACATAATAGTACTAGTGCAAGATCATTGATGTGATGAGCAACTCAATCTCTTCCATGGGCCGTCGAAACGCAAAATGACGGCATGTAGTAGCAGAGTATAATCAGTACATAGTCCTTTTCCGCCAGTAGCAAAATACTTTCAACTGTTACATATGGTTCGGTTACCAGCCATGGTAATATAATTGCTCGCGAATGATTTTTGGAGTATCATTGCGCCTGTGTGAGAGATCTCAATATGTTTATGGAAAGACTTGGTGCCCCCTCCCCAAATTAGCACAAGTGAGATGCCAGTTAAGCTCAAAGTTCATCAGTGAACGTGTGTGCATTAGTGTTTAAGTGGTCTCCTATACTGTATCCACAGCATAATTAGTTTGGATTTTGAGATCTCAATCCCGCGATAGTCTCACCTCCAGAACCATTATGTTTGTCAAAGGTAACCTTCGGACCGAAGTAAATGAAGCTCCGTGATCATGGCGTGGCGCGGGCTCCAGTAACCGAATCAGATAACCCTTCGAACGAGGAGTCATCTTTACTGATACTAGATCAAATGAGGGTAGAGTATTCGCAGAAACCTTGCGGTAAGTACATGAGGGCTCGATGGCGCTCTAAAGGCTACCCTGAAGGTGTCACGCCACACCGCTCGATTCAGAGCCGAAAGTTAAATATTAAATCTTACGAGCATTACAAAGGCAAAAGATGACGTACATTTCTGGAAGTAAAGACTCGATAAGTAATAGGAAACTATAATAGGAAACTCCAATTGATTTGGAGACTAGCCAAATATCCGTGGCTGTTGTACAAATCCTTTCGACATCATTCGAGTAATATTTGACCGCGGACTGTAGTTTCATCGCACACGCTTCGGAAATAGCAATCCATCAGACCGATAGAAGCTCTTCCAGGTAACGGCGCTGATTTAAATGAGACAGGGAACTTAGTGCATTTTATTGATGTTTGGATGCCGGCTGCTAACTTGTTGCACGATGATACAAGAGGACAGCCTGCTCCTGAAGGAGTTGGCTATTGTCAATATCTAACGTGATACTGTTACAAATACCAAGACCACCAGAAACACAACGTCATGATAAGGTTTGACTTGAACTTGGAGGCGTCGGGACAGGATGTTGGTCCAGATAGCAAATTTATAATGATAGATCATTGAAAAACAGATTGACAGAGAACGGAAAACGACAGAGTTGATGAGACTTCTAGATAAGCTACAGGTGGTAGTGATGGATGGTATTCAACAGATGCATGAAGCCAGAGTAGAAGGTGGGAGGTGATGTGAGGGTCCTAGCCCTTACCTGACAACAAGGTGTCGTCGATTCGAAATTAAAACGATGAACATCAGATTTTTGTAACGTATTCAAAGACTTACCCGGAAGGATTGATGGCCCTCAACTACGTCACGCGCTCTCCATGTATCGCTCTAGAGCCTAGTAAAGGCTCGTAAGCAACAAGTGACTCAGCCGATGAAGGCAAATTATCATACAACGGTGGATGGGCGGAATCTTCAGAGTTTACACATGAGGGGGTGTTCGTGGCATTGGCGTTGGGTATCGATGATACAGTTGTCGCATCGCCGTTTGCGATAGACATGTTGTTGGAAGGACTGCCACCTAAAATAGCACTGGCAGTAGGGACTGTGCTTGATGTGGCGTCGAGAGTGGTGCATGGAGCTGGAGAAGGGCTTCGACGCTGCGAAGACGACGACGTCGATCCTGGAAGAGGTGGATGATTGCGTCCGATCGACGCAGAAAATGGATCTTGGTTAACACCAAGATAATCTCCTTGGAATGGGATAGGTGAAGATCGGCTAGGGGAGGTCGATGAGGATGACGAAACACTTGTCAAATCCACTGTAGAAGGGCCTGGAGCTAGATTTGAAGTAGCAATCGATTCAGCGGCAGCAGCCGCGACTGCGGCTTCTTGCTTTCTCTTTTCCTCGGCCTCCTTGCGCTGATGTTCTTCGTGGTCGATCATTGATAGTCTCATCGCTTCCATTATCATCAACTTTTCGTGCAACTTTGGTTAGCATCAAGAGGTTCTTTATAGCAAAAAGATGCTCACTTCTTCGAGATCTTGGCCAGCCAATCCCACGAATTGTTCAAAATTCTGGTTCTGGGGCTGCTGACGCCTTCGTATTCTTCTACTCCCTCCATTGTCAACACCTTCTGCTTGTGCCTCTTCTGGACTCAACGCGTGGACTCTTCCACTAGTTACACCAACAGGAATGAGTCTGTCTCCTACTTGGCGCATGATTATCCTTCGATTCGCGCGGCGCGCAACTGCTGCACGAACTGTAGCCAATTTGGCTTCCCAGTCAGGACGAATTTGATCTAGAGATAAATATGTAAGAACGTAATCTAAGAAGTTAAATGGAATTAGGCATACCGGTTGTCACAACCTCCGGACTGTCGGCTCCGAAGCTCTTCTGACGTCGTTTATGTGTAGGATAGGATGGCGCTGGGGACTGCTGCTGACTTCTCGACGATTCAGCAAACAACGACTGCGAGGTGTACACATCACGATGTTAAGGATTGAGACCTTGGATTTGGGCATATATACAAATCGCTCACGTTTTCGCAACCGGTACCGGCACGCCATGGTGGTGGTGTATAGACAACTCCAAAGTTCTCTTGTACGCAATATGGGCACGCGGCTGGTTCGGAGACAATATGGGTGGTAGTTGGTTCACTCCGTTTGATTTGCACAAAGCACTCTGTACAGATCGCTTGGTCGCAGCATCTGGAATGATTTATATTTGGCGGGTAATACTGCAATGTACGCATAAGATAACACAAAAGAACTGAAACTGAGGCAGACGCACCAGGAAGCAGATAGGACATTCAACAGCACCTCTATACACCGCTGCCTCCGGTTTGCTCGGCTCCTTCAAAGCTCCTGGTCGTTTGTTTGCCTTCGCAGGAGCATGAGAATGGGCTGAAGTTTCGATGCGCGTGACGGTTTCGTGGTTATCGGGGTCCGATGTTGGCAGCACCTTTCTTGCAGCGAGAATCTGATCATCATCCCAATTCTCATCGTAATCCTCGAGAGGTCTATAGAAAGGTGCCAAACGTCGTGAACATATGAGTTGCGTAACCACCTCTTGATTCCAGTCTCGTGGGCCGGTGTAGATGCCCTGAGGAGACAACGATCCATAATCGACGGTCTCGTCGTGGTGTCCACGTCCCGACGATGAACTGTTGCCCATTGTTACTGGCCGCCCCCGTATTGGATGCCTGAGGTGACAGGTTCACCAATCCTCGCAATGCTACTCAGCGTAAAGGTCCACAGCAGTTGATGGTTATTTGTAAAGTGGCGCTTACGTCATCCATTATCATCCACATGGCCGTTTCTTGCGGACTGAGTATCAGCGCAGTTCAGAAGATATAGATTGTTGTTTGAGACTTGTGTGTTTTAACGGCTATTAGAAAGCTGACTGGTCACTGCATGATGTCCCGCCACCCGAGAATTTGTTGGCAGAGTTCAGTTCGGACTTGAAATGTTGTGAGAGTCGATAGCGTGATTGGCCGACCATTACATGCATATGACTTAGGGGCTACGCTTTGTTTCATACCCACTCATCTTTTCAACGGACACTATACAACTCTCATTACAGCTCCTCAAAATGGGGATCGAACTCCCCAGCACCCCCCCGTCTTCCAGAGACGCCACGTCATTCTGGCACGTGCGCCTCAGTATTTTGAGCGATCGGTAACAAATTAACATCGGTTTCAAAGTTCCTCTCTTATACACATTCCCATTGACCTATAATCTCGGTGGTCGACTGCATTTGTGGCCCTCACTTTTGCCTTTGCCTCTGTCGACCGTCATGGACACCCCATGGACCCGTTCTCCTGAGGAGATCCTCCAGCACTTTGGCGTTGACGCGCGTACCGGACTCTCTCCAGGACAAGTTGCCAAGCACGCGGAAATATATGGACGAAATGGTGCGTTGCATATCTTCTCATGAGTTTAGCATTCTCACCATCATGCCTATTTCTTAGAGCTGCCAGAAGATCCGCCTACGCCTCTATGGGAACTCATTCTTGAGCAATTTAAGGACCAGCTGGTCTTAATACTTCTGGCGTCCGCTGTGATATCCTTTGTACTGGCTTTGTTCGAAGAGTCTGGGAACTCTTCCTTCCTTGGTGCATTTGTCGAACCTCTTGTCATTCTACTCATCCTCGTCGCAAACGCTGCGGTCGGTGTGATTCAGGAAACCAGTGCTGAGAAAGCCATTGATGTAGGGACACGCCTTTCACGCGTTCTTGTCGGTGATCAATATTAACTTCCTTTTAGGCACTCAAAGAGTATAGCCCTGACGAAGCTAAAGTTGTTCGTTCTGGTAGCGTTCGCCGCATACACGCATCGGAGCTGGTACCGGGCGACATTATCACCGTAGCAGTGGGAGACAAGATACCTGCCGATGCCAGACTCCTTTCCGTTTCCTCGAGCAGCTTCAGAATTGACCAAGCCATACTCACTGGCGAAAGTACAAGTGTGAACAAGTCGGTTGATACAGTAAAGGATCTTGGTGCGGTGAAGCAGGATATGACCAACATTCTTTTCTCGGTAAGTTGATACCTTTACTCCGTCTTGTTTCGCACAGCCAACTCTTGCAGGGAACTACTGTTGTAAATGGAAATGCGAAGGCTGTGGTGGTTTTCACTGGTCAAAAAACAGCTATCGGGGATATCCACAAATCAATCACATCCCAGATATCTGAGAAGACGCCCCTTAAACGCAAACTTGATGATTTTGGTGATCAGCTTGCAAAGGTCATTACTGTCATCTGTATACTAGTATGGCTCGTCAATATCCGTCATTTCTGGGACCCAAGCCACCATGGCGTAATCAAGGGCGCGATCTACTACTTCAAAATTGCCGTTGCCCTAGCCGTCGCAGCTATTCCCGAGGGTCTGGCTGCCGTTATCACCGCTTGTTTGGCTCTGGGAACGAAGAAAATGGCACAGAAAAACGCAATTGTCAGGAATCTCCCTAGTGTTGAGACTCTTGGCTGTACAAATGTCATCTGCTCGGATAAGACTGGAACTTTGACAACAAATCAGATGAGCGTGTGTCATGTATGTCCTCAGTTTTGAAAAATCCTTTGGTCCTTTTGACTTTATCGTACAGTTTCTGATTATCGACGGAGTCACCAGTGAACCTCGCGAGTATACTGTAGAAGGAACAACCTACTCTCCCATCGGTGCAATTACTACTGTCGATGGAAAAAAGGCTGAACTTCAGTCTGACCCGATCCAGCGACTTGCAGAGATCAGTGCTCTGTGTAATGACGCCAAAATTGTGTACAATGTGGTACGCCTCAGTCAAATACCCAAAAGAGTTACGACATATCACAGACATCATTTCCTTAGGAGAAATCCTCGTATACAAATGTCGGTGAACCCACTGAAGCCGCCCTGAAGGTGCTCGTTGAGAAAATCGGCAGCAGAGACGCCGAAGTTACAAAATCTCTCTCTGATCTTCCCAAGGCTGCTCGTGCTAATGCTGTCAACGATCACTTCGAGCGCACAATTTCTCGTCTCCTCACTTTCGAGTTCTCACGCGACCGGAAGATGATGTCTGTCCTCGTTAGACTCAATGGCAGCGGTGCTCTGTTTGTGAAAGGTGCTCCGGAATCTGTCTTAGAACGTTGCACGTCTGTCCTTGTAGACGGTAAAACCATTCCGCTGACGCCGACACTGCGAACGACGATCCTCGAGCGCATATCTTCCTACGGTTCGAATGGGTTGCGTACACTTGCCCTTGCCTACGTTAACGTCCAAGACATCGATGCTGCTCATTATCACTCCGAAAGTACGAAGGACTATGCCCGTTTCGAGCAGGACTTGACTTTCGTGTCTGTTGTCGGCATGCTTGATCCTCCACGTCCAGAGGTTCGTGAGGCTGTCGCAAACTGTAAAGCTGCTGGCATCCGCGTCATTTGCATCACTGGCGATAACAAAGGTACGGCGGAGACCATTTGCAGACAGATTGGAATATTTGGAGAGAACGAGAATCTGACTGGAAAGAGCTATACGGGAAGAGAGTTAGACGCTTTGAGCCATGAGGAGAAGGTCGCAGCGGTGCAGAGGGCGAGTTTGTTCAGTAGAACAGAGCCTGGGCATAAAAGCCAGCTTGTGGATCTGTTGCAGGGCTTGGGTATGGTTGTTGCTATGGCAAGTCGATCCCACGTGTAGACGGCTTTGTTGCTGACAGATTCTATCTAGACTGGGGATGGTGTTAACGACGCGCCTGCGCTGAAAAAGGCTGACATCGGTGTCGCGATGGGCAGTGGTACCGATGTTGCCAAGTTGGCCGCAGACATGGTCCTTGCAGACTCAAATTTTGCAACAATAGAGAAAGCGGTCGAAGAGGGTAGACTTATTTATAACAACACGAAGCAATTCATTCGATATCTTAGTACGTGGGTTCCTTCCGCGCCTTATCTAGTCCTGACACCTCTTTTTAGTTTCTTCTAATATTGGCGAGGTCGTTAGGTAAGACGATCTCGACAGAGTACTTGACAATAGTTCTGACTTCTGATTTGAAGTATATTTCTCACCGTGTTGCTCGGCATGCCCGAGGCACTAATTCCTGTTCAACTCCTCTGGGTCAACCTTGTCACTGACAGTCTGCCCGCAACTGCCTTGGGTTTCAACCCAGCAGACCACTCTATTATGCGTGTGCCTCCAAGGAACAGCCGCGAGCCCCTTGTTGGCAAGTGGCTCTTCTTCCGGTACATGGTCATCGGTATTTATGTTGGCTGCGCGACTGTCTTTGGATATGCCTGGTGGTTTGTATTCTACGAAGGTGGCCCTCAGATATCCTTCCACCAACTGGTACGTCCCTCTGTCCTCTGCAACCCCATTAACTGAATCCGTGCCCTAAGACTCACTTCCATCAATGTACCTCCCTATTCCCTGAGATTGGTTGTGAGATGTTCACGAACGAGATGGCGCGTTGTGCTACAACCATGAGTCTCTCTATTCTAGTCACTGTGGAGATGTTCAACGCCATGAATTCGCTGTCTGAAAATGAGAGCTTGTTGAAACTTCCTCTATGGCGGAACCCATTCCTTGTGGGTGCGATTGCGCTCAGCATGGCGCTACACTTCATGATTCTATATGTACCTTTCTTCACTGTAAGTTCCATTCATCTCTATTGTATTCTCAGCTGATGCGTTTATCAGACACTTTTCGCTATCACTCCGCTCAATTGGATTGAGTGGAAGGCAGTCTTGTACCTGAGTGCTCCTGTTCTTGTCATTGATGAGATTCTCAAGTTTGTCACGGTGCGGTCTAGAGCGTTGATCATGATTCTGTTGTAATCTGACGTGACTTGAAAGGCGACATTTATTGATCCTCCTTCAAAGGTAAAACTTGACTAATCATACTACATGTATATCTCGTAGAGGAATGGAAGCACTACCATGACATGTGGACAGTTGGGCATTCATATTCTGGATGCTTTCCACTCGAATATGAATGGTAGACTGTAGTGGGACATTCATCAGCAAAATTGTTTCTTGTGAGCATCCTCACGGGATTACTTGCATCTGTACAGAGTGCAAGTAGTCCGTACAGCTCGATATCAGTCATGTTCTATTTTAAGCTTGCGTTAACAATCCTAAGATTCTATTCGCACTGAGTTGCAAACTCGCCTCGCAAACCTCAAAGCACTTTTCAGAGTATTACAATATAATGCTTTCATCGCTAGTCCGCGCGTCATTTGCTCAGGTGTTTCCTCTACAATTCAGGTGGTTTCCTCTAGAATTCGGGGTGTTCGTTACGTAAGTCTTTGTGTTGTCCTTCGGGTGAATACATACTCCACTTGCCCTGAATGATCAATCAAAGGTGCTCATCACACGGTTTCCTTCGTTTGCTGGAAGGCACTTCTCGTCCTATCTTTTAAACTATCCTCTCTTTCACGGCACTTTTGCCACTCACGTTCTTTACCCAAGCAACCCCAAGTAATAATGCGCGTTTTCGCACCTGTTGTCTTCGTTCTCGCGTCTCTTGTATTCTATACCCTCGCCAGGCCCCATGATTCCGACACTCCTTTCCGAAAACGTCATGTTCGTAGATCCTTGGCTACCCTATCGACATCCAATGTTACCTTGGAGGATGAGGGAAAGGTCTTGCAGAAAAGGTTTGGCCCAACCGCCAGGTTCTCGTTCTATAAACCTGGGCTAGGAGCTTGCGGTCAAACAAACGGCCGTAACGATTTTGTAAGGACCATCACTTTATCAGTAAGCACTGTTTGTTAACGAAAATTCAGATTGTCGCATTGAATCAAGAAGTAAGACTTGGGAGTAAAGTGGTCTTTTAGCTAATCCCCGTTTTCAGCAATTTGGAAATGGCGAGAACTGTTTCAAAACGATCACAATCACGTACGGGGGTAAGAGTACTCAGGCAACAATTGTGGACGAGGTAACATCCCGTCTTATTTGTTTTCATAAGTACCAGTTATGTAACTCCGCGAACAGTGCATGGAATGTCCGTACGCAGCTCTCGACTTTTCACCTGGCCTCTTCGATTTCTTTGGGCCTGAATCTGCCGGTTATCTCTACGGGTCATGGGAATTCGGATCCGGAGAGCCCAAGACCACGTCCACTCCGAAGCCAGAACCAACTACTTCTACGACGCAGGTGAGGCCAACGACCACATGGACACCTGAGCCCACGACTAGCTCGACCACTACCAAAAAGACGTCGACCTCCACATCCACTCAGTCTTCGACGACGTCTTCCTCAGTGGCGTCTAGCACTACCAAGGCTTCCTCATCAGTTACTTTCAGTAGTTCTTCTACTAATGCCGCCTCATCAAGCGTCGCATCAAGTACTGCCATCCCTGTCCCAACCGATGTTCTGGGTCAGTTAGACCTAGTGATGACAGACCTGGGCGCTATTCTCGTGGGAGGTGTACTCATCGAGGCTGGTGGACAATAACTGGACCTCTTTCTACATCATAGTCTCCTTTCTCTTTGGTTTCAGGACTGCATAATACTATTTACGATGATCATTGAACGTCGAGTTTCCTTTGTTGCACCTTCGGTAGCGAAGTTTGCTGTTATTTGGAAAACATATCGCAATTTTATTTAATTATATTATCGCCGAATTTCCAGGAACGACTGTTCATTTTATTCCCCTCGCCTTTGTGCTCAGTACAAGCTCGCACTCTCTCTTAACGCTCGTTACCGCTTTTACGGATTTACGGACTTGCAATGCTGGCAGGTCTCTGTCAGCTCTCTCTTCTCCTCGCGACACCTTTGGTCGCATGGGCCAATCCTCATGGATCTTTCCATCATAATCGACATGTTGAGATCGCTAAGCGCCAAACAGGAGATGTCCAACTTTTTAAGCGTTTCTCTAGCGCTCGATGGACTTTCTATGATGTCGGACTGTAAGTTTGATACCATCTGTTGATGTGATCCAAATCGATTACCTTTCCATTAGTGGTGCTTGTGGTAAATACAACGTTGCATCCGACTTTGTTCGTGATGGTCTTTTCCCTTGTGAAATGGACGACCTTTTTTGACGAATTTCTCGATTGTTAGATTGTCGCTTTGAATAGTGCTGTGCGTTCTCGTTACTTTCCAAGTTGAACAGAGAGATTTACCAGAGATCAGCAATATGGAGGGGGTTACCCAGGTCCCTACTGCTTCAAGCAGATCACCATGACCTATAATGGCAAGACCGCCACTGCCACCATCATGGACGAGGTACGCTACGCTGAATTAGTTTTCTATTAACTTGCTTTTGATCTCTTGTTAGTGTCCCGGGTGCCCTTTTGGTGGTCTTGATTTGTCCCGCGGACTCTTCACATTCTTTGCGCCGGAATCTGTTGGTGTCCTTTACGGTACTTGGTCCTTCAACGATGGCAGTAGCGACGACGACAATTCTCCCCCTCCGCCACCCAAGACATCCAAATACGTTGCCCCGACCACCAGCACCAAATACACTCCCAAGACCACTCCCACTTGGACCCCTGATCCTACTACCTACTGGACTCCGGACCCTACCACTACTACCAGCAAGAAGACGAGCACTACATACATTCCTCATACCTCGTCTTCCCTTAGTACTAGCCACAGCAGCACTGCGTCCTCCTCGTCTTCGAAGTATTCGTCCTCGACTTCTTCCGTTCACGCTACCTCTTCATCCACTACCCCCTCAGCTACTCCCTCATCTACGGATAGCAGTCACAATTTGGCTGCCCTTGAACAATGCTTCTTCGACCTGGGCGTGCTAGTCGTAGCCGCCGCCTAAAATTTGGAATATATAACGATGGATGGGTTAGTGGGTGATGTATCCGTGATATCAAGCCTTGTCTTCCTCGTTATCTTGTCTCAGATAATTAGGACTAACACTTAGCACGATGATACCCACATTGTTCCCTTCCTCTGTCATACACAAGCATAGTAACCTATCTTTGAAGATGGAACTACGAGGATTTTCGCCCCCATTCGAAAATTTTTCCCTATCTTAGACAGTTATTATTCACTTCAAGATATGAATGGAAGTCAGGCATTGTACTTCACTGCTGGCAGCTAATAGTGTTTCCTGAGGAAATACTGAAAAAGAAACCTGTTATGCCATTTCCAAACAGGGTGTTTCCAATGAAAGGCTCTAAACAATGGGAAAAGCCTCTTTCCAGAGGAAAATTCTGTCAAAGAAATGATATAACAGGTTTCTTTTTCCATTTTTCCAATGGAAGCAGGTTCCAGTGCCAGCAGTGAGCTTGCACAAACCACACTAATCATGGGCTCAGCGTCGGACTTCAAAATTTGAGAGTCATAGTTCCCAAAAGGATTGCAAAGGGATATTGTTGCTGCACATATAAATCAATTACCTCGGATAGACTTCTCTTCAGCAGAGTTCGAGGATCAGTGACATATCATAATCAATCTATAATCATTAAGTACTGATAAATCTGTCTCGCAAATTTACTTTGCCCGGGTTATTACGACATGGGCGCTGAGACTTGAGGCCTGAGGGTCAAATTGAAAGGCGGCCAGACGTTCCCTTCTTGAAATGTTTATTTGAATTAAATATGTATAACATATTCTTTGTATGATTCATTTATGGACCAAGTAACTACAATACCGGCCTCCCTTGAATTTTTTTCCCACTGATGTTCGCAGCGTGTTGAAAGTATGGAAATAGCGTGTATCTATGACTCCAAACGAATTGTTGCAACGTGGTCACCAGCCACTTCCCGTCAGAATTGTTTGTTTTTATATACATAAAAGTCCTTGGCAGATCAAACTTATGGAGTTGCCACCCGTTCTTTGTTGCTTGCTCCCATCATCTTGTTTCCTCCCTTCCTGACCTTGCAATCCTGCCTCCGACGAATCTTTCATTCTTTGGAACCACACTCATTAAGAACATTTAGAGTCCACGATACCACAGATGCGTTTTGGAGCTGCTTTGCTGTCCTTTGTTCTACCCTTGGCTGTCCTTGGTCACTCTCCTCGCGGTAGTGCTCATACACGCCACTACCAACTTGCGAAACGTGCGGCCGGAGAAGTCGAGTTGCATAAACGATTCTCGTCTGCAAGATGGACTTTCTATGCTGTCGGTCTGTGAGTTGTTCACTTTGATTGCGTCCATCGATGACGGTCTGAGCATCAACTATAGTGGTGCTTGCGGAAAGACTAACGTTCCAAGCGATTTCGTGCGTTTAACTTGATGTTCTATCTTGACATTCCCGCTAACACGCTTCGTATAGATCGTCGCGTTAAACAGTGCTGTGCGTCGATATACTTCGAGATGACTGCATACACGTCTTATTTGCGATTTTTTCACGTAGCAATTTGGTGGGGGGTATCCAGGTCCTCACTGTTTCGAAACCATTACCATGACGTACAATGGAAAGACGGCTACTGCTACTATCATGGATGAGGTCAATAACTCTTCTTTGCCACATAAACAACAAGTACTCATCTTAGTGTCGTCAAACAGTGCCCTGGTTGTCCCTTCGGTGGTCTCGACCTTTCTACTGGCCTTTTCACATTCTTTGCTCCTGAATCCGTCGGTGTCCTGTATGGTGAATGGTCTTTCAACAATGGTGCACCTGCCCCCGCGCCTGCCCCGCCCAAGACCACGACGACGCAAGAAGCTCCCCCTCCCCCCCCGCCCAAGACCACCTCGACCAAGAAAGAGCCCACCACGACCTGGAAACCTGAGCCCACTACTACATGGAAGCCTGAGCCTACCACGACTTGGAAACCCGAGCCAACGACCTCGTCGTTGAAGACCAAGTCTTCTTCCTCCTCCACACACAGCTCGAGCTCGAGCTCTTCCAGTTTTTCCAGCTCCTCCAGCTCCTCCAGCTCAGTGGTGTCTAGCTCAGCCAAGCCCAGCTCCACTCTGTCTGGATCGACGACATCAGTTGCACCGACACCCTCTGCTGGCTCTCAGCAGCCTTTGGCGAATTTGCAGACCGTTGGGAACGTACTCGGTGCTATGGGCGAGATTGTCCTGGCTGGCGTCTCATCTTAAATTCCTTTGCCGTCCTTGGAGGACCAACAACAATATGCCTCTCAAATACCCTTCTAGCTCCCTATCTTCTTTCTGCTGCTACTGATATACATATAATATACTGGCTGGACACCATTTCACGATACCCTTTACATTGTCAGCACTGGGCGTTGCATAGTATTAACTATTTAACATCATGTTGTCATAGAACTAGTCTCATTCGATTATTTAGTCAATTGAATTGGTCAGGGTCAGTCAAGTACAACTATAGATATTTAAGGTGAGACAGGTGGTACAACTGGGGAATAGAGTAGGCTGCAAAGATACAAAGGAGAAAGATATAGTTGAAAATTTTTGCTGAGGAGGAAATTAAGCAACAACCCAAGAAAGAGAACAATGAAAAGATCAGTGGTAGCACTGAACCAGGAGGACTTGGAGTCCACTTTCCTTCACCCATTTCAGAGATGCATTTTTCTTATTCTTGCGAATAGCCTTGATCAATGCACTCCGACTTGGATACATGATACGCTGTACTGCCGCAGGACCCTGATCTCTCACCGCGATATACTCACGAATGTTAAGGAAGGCGCGAGACTTCAAATAAGCCTTGGCAGCGGTGAGAGAGGAAGGAAGAGAGGAAGTTGCGAGGCCTAATTCAATGATGAGGGCCTGAAGGAGAGTGAGGCGACAGGCGGAGTCTTGCCGTGCGGCAGGATTGGAAAGGAATCTGTGCAACGATTGGAGAATCAACAACGGTACTCGGAAAGTCACGTACGAAGTGATAAAACCAAAAGCTTCCTCGTGCATCGAGGGAGAGCCAACGTCACTCTCTCCATAGTCAGAGAACTTGTCAGAAACATCGTCTACAATAGACCGACCACCAAACCCGGCGGACTTCTCTTTGTTGACCTCGGACTTAGCTTTGACAACGTTTTGTTTCTCTGAATTCTCTGTAACGATAGATGTAGTCGGGGTTGTAGTCGGGGTTGCACTACGTTTGGAGCGGATACGTTTGGAGCGGGCAGGTGATGGTACGGGCGACAAAACGGCAGTGTTCACGGGAGAGGGTTGCGACTTCTTCGCCTTCTTCTTCTTCTTCTTTGCAACGGCCCCAGTAGGAGCGATGGCAACCTGTTCCGCCTGTGGTTTCTGCCTACGACGCCGAGGCACCGACTGAGCTACACTGAGGGTGGCCAAACCGGTGGTAAGGTCTGTGATAGCTGGAGTGTTTGCTCGAGCGTCGTCGTCATGGTCAAGCGTAGGTAGAACTGTTTCCAAGATGCTGCGTTGCGATCTTGGGCGACTTAAAACAACGAAGTCGTTATCAGATGTTACGGCGCTATCCAAGGATTCTTCCGCAGATAAAGAGGAGTCCTCTGAAACACTGTAGATGATCTCATCATCTGAATCATCGGACCGAGGGGCAGATGAGGAGTGTGTGTTCGAAAGTATAACGAAAGATGACGTGTTCGATGTCGCTGGTAAGGCTGGCGAGGCAAGAGGTTTAGGGGTAGACATGATAAGTAGGTGGGGCGACAACGATGCCGTATGTCGAATCAGCAGTCACACTGAGAGGATTGTCAATTCAGAGGGATGATAACAGATTACTGACAAGTGGGTGGGAAATCGAGGCTATTGGGATGTGTAAGATGTGTGAGATGGTGATGGTAGAAAGGTAAAAAGGGACCTCGTTGCATGACGGTGGAGCGCATGTTTGGAATTTGTTGATTGACTTCCTTATTTAGATGAATCGTGGCAAGCCGCGCGACTTCATATTTAGCATAGCATATTCGAAAGGTAAGCGGAGGTGGTACATTTGATGGAGTATCTACTAATTAACGTAAACCAAGTGTCTTTTGTAGCGAACTCGACCGAAAGGGGAACAAAAATTGTTCTCACCTCATGAGACAATCTTCCAATAAACGGCGCTGTTCTCGGGACCTACAACTGCACACTGCTCAACTAGCACATTGCGTTTCCATAATTTACCATGAAGATCAAGGATCCTTTTTGCTTTGCGTCGACGGAGCATGAAGCGACCGCCTTCGGGCGTCTCGAGCGTCGTTGGAATAGGGATACTTGATTTCTTACCATTGCCAAGCTCAGACTCATAATTCTTTCCCCAAACGACGAGATCGCGCCCGCCAACATCAGTTGTTGCGCCCGTGTTTAACGTGAGCAAGACATGCCCGGTAGGGGATATCGTTACGGCATGAGGGGCAATAGGTTGAAGGCTTTGAGTTGCGTCGCTATCTGCAGGCACGCCAATCAATCAAAGAGTACACAGTCGCACAAGAAGGGAGCTACTTACACTCGAAAAGGCCACTGACGTTCTTAGCACGCAGCGGAGTGCTCTGTGAGCTACTGTATGTATTACTACCCAGACCACCCCATCGGCCATTACCGCAGACAAGGAGGTCTATTGTAGTCGGAGAGGGAGTCGGAGAGGGAACCCCAGTGCGCTCTACAGTAAAAGCTGTTAAATCCCCGCCTGCGAAAGAGCGTATCAGAAGTTCAAGACAGGTTGACAATATTGTCATTTCCGTCCTTACCTGCTGTGATGTCCATACATTTCGTGGTCTTGCGGTTCGTGGAAGACTTCCAGAGAACGACTTCAGTCGGAACAATGATCGTATCCAATGCTACATTACTTCCTAATCCAGCTTGTCTGCATGACTCAAGAGTTAATGCAGAGGACACATGAACGATCACTTGACCAACCCAAAATCGTTTGCACCCCACGAAAGGACTCTCCCATCTGGTGTACGTGAAAAACTTGTTCTCCCACCGGCAGCAATTTGTGCCATTTGGATGCCTTTGAGAGCGGGAATTTCGAAGAAATTGGTACAAAACCTGATGTTTGAATCGTCTATTCCAAGCAGTTTTTCTGATGCTGTAGGTACAGGACTAGAATGCGTTGCTCTCGAAGAGTTTGCGAAAGGATCAGCAAGAGATTTCGGAATAAGTTCAACGTCGAGGTGACCATTTGTTTTGGAACGATGATGAACCGCAGGATTAGGAACTTTGAACTTGCGTAACCCGAGTTGACCGAATGTGTTTGCTTTCTTGTCGACTGGATGGGCAAAAGTTCTCCCCTTGGACGTCAATGCAAGGACGTGGTGGTCTCCAGCTTCGATTGAAACAATTCTGAGAGGCAGAGTTAGTTAGAAGGTGTTCGGTTACGAAAATGTAAATGCACACTTTTCGCCCCATGAGAGAGTTTCTTCGGGAGTGATCTCAACGAAGTCAACTGTCTCATCTTCGCCCCAAAGCCATCCTGTCCCCCACCAAGAATCACTGGACGGCGTGGGTGCACCTGGACGAAGTGTTTGTTTGGCAGACTCAGTTGACAATGCGTAGACCTTTCCAGAGGCGGACAATGCGTAGAGTTTTCCCTCAGTGAGCCTGAGTTTCGTGATATTCTGCAGAGCTTCTCAACCATTTCCACTAAGCATACGAGGTACGAAGAGTACCTTTTCCCTCAGAGTCAAAATCGGCTTCCTTTTCTGTACATCTCCACCTGTGAATCCATTGCCCCATTGATATACGTCGCCCCGAGAATCAACACACGCCGCATTGTCTTTATAGATCGCTAAGTCGCGAAGTGCAACTCCATCCAACCACTCCGCAATGGATGGTGTTCTGATGACGTCTATATCCTCCATCGTGAGGGTGTTATACCTATTGCTAGTCAACTTATTTATTGATGAAGCGTAGTACAGCATACTTATTTGAACCCCAAACGACGGTTCGAAGGTCATCCGAATCTGCTATGTCACCTCCCGTAATGAGATTTGATTTTTTCTTTGTGGCATTTTCCAATGGACTTTGAGAAGCGGCATCGTTATGAATGGGTCTGCTGTTTGTATACCAAAGGATATATGCAGCAAATACACCAGAGGAGATGGCTATTCCAGGATGTGTACGGAAGCGCATGCGTGCATTGCGCACCGTAGAAGATGCCTGGGAGTGAAACTTGCGCAAGTTGGGGCTAAGAGAGGATCCTGCACGTCTGAACATGGGTGTACTGTGAACAGCGTGCGCCGTCACCCTGAAACAAGCTGAGACAATCAATGCCTTACAAAAACTTGAAACTTGAAGCGCGTTGGACGCGATCACGTGCGACCCTTACGGCCTCCCTTCCTAAACCCTTCCAACCAAGTATTGGTTGGTGCTGTTCTTCTGAGCATGGGTATTGGCCAGACTACTTACTGGTTTTAATGCTGTGTGCAAGAAACGATATCCAATCCACCATCCGAGTTTATGTACTGTAAATCAAGCAGGATATCATTCGGAGTTGACTCACAGCCAATCAGTATTTACTAAAGAATTGTGACGTATGTAGAGTCCTTCAGCTTACAGTCATGACGGAAAGAGGAGGGGGAGGTATGTATCTTTTCACTTCTCAAGGACGGTGGCTACAATCGCCAGCCTAATTATAATCAATTTCGGAAGAGGAGCACAAGTGACATTGGTACCCGTTAAGTGGGAACGGCACTATGCAGCACGAATATTTGTTCACCGAACCGGTGGCTGTTGAATCAAGAATATGAGCGAAATTGTTGGTATTAAGCGTTCTTAGCTGGTCAAGTAAAGTATGTATGTGGACCTCAACGGCCAGTATCATTCTTGAAGTTGTGGATCAATCCAAACAGCCTTTTGCAAAGAGTCGAAAAATGAGCACGATGTAATGATAGTTTTATGATGCTACTCACCTGTATCGTTACATCCTCCTGTCCATCCTTCTCAACCGTCCGTTTCTCCGAGCCTCTCTGAACGCTGGGAGTACTCACATAGCGCGCGAGGTTTTCGAGCTTTGAAGCATCAATGTCATACCGTTTCGCGAGCCGCTCTATGTCCTGTGTCGAACATGCGGATTTGCGCTCATCCAAAAGATAACTCAGTGCTACTGCGTGGAGACGATTGTGTACAGGGGACGTAGAAGATGCCTCGTGTTCTGATTCAAGACGGGATTTGAAGAGTTGTGATATGTCTTTCGCCGCCGCCGCCGTTGACTGCGCAGTGTTAAGTTACACGGAAGGAATCGAGGAAGTTGAACATACTGGTCGTATCCTCTCCATATGGTGGTCCACGCGTACAGGGCCCAACCGATTGAGGTTGGCTAGAAAGTGTGGGTCATGCGCGTCCCTTTCAATCTCTAAAGCGATCTGAGTGGAGAGAAACGGAGGATATTGCAGTCCAACCTTGAGTTCTCCTTTCGCTTGCACGTCTGTCGCGGAGAGGGTTTTCAGGAGGAGGATCGGATGAATGAGGAGTACGCACACCGGCCCATGAAGGAGCCTCAGTGCGTTTTGGTAGTTTGCGTCCAGCCTTAGATGCAACACCACCCATTGTTCGAAAGTTGACACAAGTTCTCAAACTAGAAAACAGCTTACGTCATATTTTAAATTATCACAACTACGAATTGTATGTATTGAGCTGTCTATATATTTTCATGACCGTCTTGGCAGCCGTCCTTGGTTGTACAGTAAAAAAGAAGAGTAGATATAACTAGCAATACTGGAAACGTAACAAGCCATTGCAACTACACCGCCCGAAGCACCGCGGTATCGGCGCTCCAATTTTTTAAAAGGAATGTGAGGAAGCATGTACACCGCATTGCGGAGGGGAATACGGGTATCTCGAGGGACTAATGATCCAAATAATAAACCAAGCGCGCGCAGATGCAAATCGAGATATGGCAAGGAGCGTGATACATAGAATAGGAAGCCGATAGAAGGAGCGCAAGTCATGAAGGGTCGTAGAGGAACGTTCACGCATGGAACGCCCCCATGTTGGGAGGATTCGTCTGATATGCAGGATACATGTACTGTTGATAGACCTGAGGGGGAGCGGTCTGCATTGCTTGGGGCGGTATGCCTCCATAAGTTGGCTGAGCCAATCCAACAAGCCCAGGCGATTGACCGCCATATGAGTTGCTTGGAGTGATGGATCCATTCGTCGGCGAAAGACCTGGGGCACGGCGAATACCACTAGAGCGTGCACTTAGATCGGGCGAACGGATGGCGAAAGGGTTGAACGGGTCAGAAGGGGTCGAGAAAGTAGCTGCCGCGACGGGATTCCGTCTGGGAGATGCAGCGTTGTTGTAAACAGGATCGATTCCAAGGGTCGGCTGAGAAGGACCGGCTTGGGGGTTCTGACCTCCCATCTGAAGAGCAGCCATCATCGAAGCCAGACCTTGGTCACTGGTCGGATAACTGGTAGGCACCCCTGGTGTTCCAAACGCACCCTGAGTATTTTTGGGCTTGCCGTTTTGAGGAACGTTCGTGTATGTAGGCTGGAAGTTGGGCACAGGCAACCCGACTTCTTCAATAAGTCGACGATATGCCTGAGTAGCGATGACTTTGAGTTCAATGAGGACACGTTTGGTGGCTTCGATGTAGTCAGGTTTAGCGATAGGGTCGATGAAAGGACTCGTCAAGATCTTGTGAACAACTGAGACGCCGTTGACTTGATCTCCGAGGACATCCGTCAAGACATGATCCGCAGACGACGAGAACAAAGCTTCAACGATTTGTCGAGAGGCATCCGGTTCGATCTTCTGATTGACGATGCGAAGAACAGTCAGGGAAGCCAGTTTATGGGTACAAAGATGAGAAAGGTGAGGCGTGAAGCGCGGCGCAAGCAAATTGTAGCGCGAAGGGAAGCCTGAAGCATCGAGAAGCCAGGTCAGCAGGAGAGCACCATTGGGATTGGTCGCCAACGGAATGGAGTTCAGGATAACCGAAGTTGCGATACGACGCTGCTGGCTGAGGGTGATGTGAGGGCTTTCCAGACAAGCCCTCATGCTCCGAGCACCGAAACGGCCTTGGGCGACCTCCCACATACGATCCACGATGGCATCGAAAATAAAATCATTGGAGGGAGAGCCAAAACGAAGACAACATCTGAAAACTTTAGTTATAGCAACATAAAAACGGGTATGCAAAGGGCACGCACTGGACAACATAGTTTCCAAACTGATCGAGAAGCAAAGGAGGGGCATATGCTCTGAGATTCTGGGCGATCAAAGCCACTTCTTCCTGGCTAGTGACACACTCGATAATCTTTTGAGCAGCCCAAGTGCCATTTTTATGAATCCCAATCATGGCGAGATGGGGAGCAATGCGCTCCAACATTAAAAACCTCGGACCAGGTGAACACCTCTCAAAGAGTTTCTGTACAACCTGCAGAAGTGGTGAGGAATGTTCAGATGCATCAAGTTGAAAGACTTACCGTATTGCCTAGCCAGTCGGATGCAAGATCAACAATCTCGCCATCGAGGAAATCATCAGCGACTTGATCGACTTCCTCCACAGTCATGGTCCCTGAATCCAAACGCTTACGAAGTTCTCGCAACTTCGAAGCATCCCAACGCCTGTTATGGGGGCGCTCAGACACAAGAGGAATTGTGGTATAGTACATCGTGGGAGGACGGAACTCTGTAAAAGGGATTAGGGTATCTGATCAAAAAGTCGGATGAACAGGACATACCAGCCAAGGCTTGGATATCCGCTTCAGCATCGGCGGCACCAGCACTAAGTTCCCTCATAATCATTTGTTGTTCAGTAACCGAAGGTGGCCAACCAGCCGGTTTGGGCAAACCATCGCTGAGATACGATCCAGTATGTCCGCCGGATCCAACCATGCTGAGGAGAAGATTTGACCTGTAGTTCTCCACAGCACCTCCAAGTACTTGTTGATCAGCTGGAACAGTTGAAGCACCCTTGACAGAACGAAGTGCATGGATGGTAGCTCCAACGCTAAGATCACCGACTCCTTGGACTACAATATTCGTATTCTCTTCGGTGCCTCCAGAACCTTCTTGACCGTTTTTGACGGGCACTTTCGCAAATCCGATGCGAATAGCTCCAACGTCGCTACCAAGTACATCACGACCGTTGAGAGCTTTACGAGCTCTGACAGCGTCGTCTAACCTTTCGAAATTGACTATGAGAGTGATTACTATTAGAATGTTGCGGTGAGATCGGATATAAACGGCACTAACTGAATCCACAATTCTTATGGGTCAAGACCCTCGCCGATTCGATGGGCCCATATGGACTGAACACGCTCAGAATAGTTGCTGGCGTGGTCGCCGATGGAATCGATCCTATCCAAAGAGCACGAGTGGGAGTGGATTGCAGTTGGGCATCTATAGACCCCAAGCCAGCATTTGAACTGGTGGACTTCCCGGAAGCATTTCCCGAAGGGGACGTAGGGCCAGGACTAGCTGGTGTCCCTTTAGCAGGGGCAACGGGAGCACTATCCGCTTTCCCAAACCCGATGCGGACCGTTTGACCGTTTGGCATCCCGATGTCCCCCCCAAGCCTGTTGAGGACATCATCTTTAGCACGGATAGCATCCGCTTGATCAACAAAGTTGACGAAACCGCATTCCTGGATAGAAGAGTTGGATTCAGACTACATGGTGTGGCTTAAGTTGAAAGTTACTTACCTTTTCGGGTAGAAGTCTGAGACTCTCGATGGCGCCATATGGAGCAAAATGACGAATGAGCTGCTCACTTGTAACGGCATTGTCGAGATTCCCAATCCACAAAGAACGAGTAGGAGTTTGAGTTTGGGAAGAAGGACCTTCTGATTTCGGAGAGAGAGACCGATTCTGGGCGGAGGGGGCAATTAGATATGCTGAAGCTCCCCGCCCTGGTACAATGTTGTCTCCATCTGGGAAGTGAACTGTGGGCGGAACATTCGCGCGAGGCGCAGTCACAGACTTCAGGATGCCAGTTGGCCCGCCGATATTGTTGCCGGAAAGTCCAGACGTCGGATTTGACACGTCATTGATGAATGGAAGGGTGTCGGCGGCGGTGGTAGCACGACGCTGGATTGTACGCACGGGGTCATCAAGATTTCCAACAGACGTGGCCCTTGGTCTAGCAGACAAATGATCAGCTGGCTTGAAACCTTTTGCCATGTAGGCGGCAGAGGCGTAGCCGCCATCGAGATTGGATGATTCGTAAGAATTAAGGCGTTGGCGAGCGTAAAGATCGTCATAATTATCAAACAATTCTTCTTCCTCTTCAGCAGCTGCAGTACCTAATAAAGATCCGCCAACAGAAGGCCGGCTGCGGTACGGATTGGAAACGGTGCTCGCGCGCATTCGGGATGGGTGACTAGCAAGATTCCCCGCGATGGCTGCCTGAGCTTGATTGCGTAACTCGGAGATGGTGGCGGCAGGAGGCGGGCGATAGTCATCCAAACCGAGATAATCAAGAGTATGAACATCGAAATCATCTGCACCAGAATCTATCGAGGTGACTGACCGCAATTCGTCCAAAACGGGGAAGGCATTCCCATTGCTGCTGGTTGAAGACATCCAAGATGGGGAAAAGATGGACGAGCCAAAAGCATTTGTAAGACCACCCGAGGGTAAAGTTAGAGATCCGGAACGGAGTCGGCTATTCCTTTCAGTTGGTGCCGTAGTAGTGGATGAGGATCCCACCGAAGTTGTTGCGTGACGTAGACTGGGTCGAGCTGGAACATTAACATTAAGGGCCATGGCGAGCGGGCCAGTAACGGGCCGATGGGTTTGCTCGGTGAGAGAATCGGTGGATGCCGGAGTGCTGCCCAGTGTGCTAGATGCCGCGGCAAATCGCTGTGCGGCGAGTTGGACATTTGAAGGGAGGGTCCCAGCCCTGGCCCTCCGGAAACCGGGTGGGTAATTAGTGGGTGGTAGCGTAGCACCATCCGCGGGAGTCGTGACAGAGGGTGAATGTTCATTAGGTGGGGAGCCCCCTGAAGGTCTGGCGCGCAGCGCAGGGGGCAAATATCTACCTCCAAGTCGCTCCTCAGCCTCGCGTGCTCTAACGACACGTCAGCTATGGTTTGATCTGATGACAGGAACGCCGCACCTTTTGGCAAACGCAGCAGAAGGGGCAGGAGGAGGAGTCTTCCCAGGGGGCGGAGCCCTTGAATAGGAGCCATTGGTATCAGAGGCCGATAATGACATTATAGAGGAGTTGAATGCAACGATTAGGGATTACAAAAGTGATGTGTGGACGCTTGCCCGTCTGAATACGAAGACCGTGAAGGATTAGGCCGATTAGGTCGAGAAAAGTCGTCTACAAGACGAAATTTTTGTCGTCAGAGATATACCTCCGGATCAGGTCGTTCGATAAGAGAGCCGAATGTTGCAGGGCGACAGACAGACAAGAGCTGCCCACGACTACTATAGTAGAAGTGCCGCCAGAAATACTAGGTATAATAGTAAACGGGTTCAAGTTTCCAACTCGTCCACAATCTTTACCCGCTGGCCCATCTTCCCACGCCCCTTCCTTCTCTTCTCCCATGCCCATCGGCGGAAGCTTCGGCGCGTTTCCCCATCACCATAAATCTCAATCTGTCTGAGTTATGCAAGCTATCCTTCATCCGTTGTTTCAATCCGATAAATTTTGGCTATCCTACTCAGATGTGAGCAATGTACGTCCGTGCAACCTCCACAGCCTGTGGAAAGAAACTTCATCTTCTGGACATGCGATGAAGCGTGGAGATCAACGTGCGAGTCGAACCTCATTATTTACATAACGCCAGCTCTTGTAAAGGGCCTTGTATTTGTGGCCGAAAGGCCTTAACTCCGCGTGGAGAGCAGCTCGGAATGGAACTTTCGGGTGTATGTACCCCCCCATTTACTCCGGTTTTTCGAGAAAGAAGGTGATGATCAATTTGATTCTAGCCGGCAGGCCCGTTAACGTTGCGATCTAAGACATCATTGATTGCCTGTGGAGTTGATGCACGAACAAGAGAACGAATGGCATTGAATGGACCGAACTACGAAGGCGAAAATGAAACTCACATCAGGATAGGAGATACGTCGAAGAAAAACTGTCATGGTGCGACTGGCTCGGCGTACCCGTTAGTCTCGAATGTCTTCTGGCCGTCAAAGCTTATACATAGCGTGGCAAAAGAAACAATCAGATGTTATAACCTTCTGAGGATCACTGAAGATCGCTGATCATGGAAGTAGTTTCCCTGCAGAATCCCTCCTACGCCGAAAACACGTTAGCAAAACGATAGGCCCCAGCCCATCGGACATTGAGTGCTTGTGAATTGGAATATCGAGTGTCTTCTAGCCGCCAGAGCTTACTTATACATAACGTGGCAAAAGAAAACAATCAGATGTTATATATACCCTTCTGAGGATCGCTGACACTGAAGATCGCTGATCATGGAAGTAATTTCCTTCTGCACCGAAAACGCGTCAGCAAGAATCCATCCCCACCGGACATTGAGTGCTTATGAATCACAATAGACAATTCGAAAAAAGCTCGTGCACAAGGTTATCAGACGGCGGCGACGCGTATGGACCAAAGCCTCCAAAAAAAACGTTGACAAACATATCCCGATCGCGATTTCACGTGCGATCGCGACGCGTCGCCATACGTCACGCCCCTGACGATCAATGGTCACCCTAGCTCGGCCACCTTGGATAATTTCTTATAATCTCAATTACTTCATTTCACTCGCCGCTTGCAAACGGCAATGCCATTAACACAATTAAACTACTAGAGTTACAAGCACAACGAAAGACCGACGCGCATAAGGGTTCGGTGGGCAATATACGTAGCTAGTTTCTGAGTTGAGAATGCTATAAAGTATGGTATGTATGTATATGTGTGTGTGGGCGCGTACGTACTAGCGACCAAGAATAGCGATACACAAGGGGACCAACGGGAAGCCGCAGTCGGGTACTATTTTTGCGCGAAGGGGTATTCAAGGCCATCGCGACACGAGAGGCTAATTTGATCTGCGTGTGCTGGCAAGATTATAGTCAAAAAGGAACGAAACGAAGGGGAGGGGGGAAGCCGGCCCACTATCAAGTAAAGGAAGTGGTTTCTTACAGCGTTGTGTTGAAGGGTGCTTGGATTTAAGGGGGAATAAAGAGGGGCTTAAAAGGAGAATGGACAAAAGGGACAAATATATCTGATACAAATCTAGTTTGAAGCCATGTCGAGGGTAAAAAAAAACAACTCGAACACAGTAATAAGCTGCACTGCGGCAAGCGGGGAGACGAGCATGTAGCAATTACAAGAAATCGAAGAAAGAAAACTGCGCAGAAAGGAAAACGCAGAGACAATGAGCGAGGGGAGAAAAGAAAAAGCGTGGTCCTGCGGCACGCAAATGATCAAATCAAAATTCAAAACATCGAGTTCCTGGAACCGCCTCGTCGAGAGCGCGTCCTCGTATTTTGAGCCTGTGCAGCCATAGCATCCGCGACGCGTTTCGATCTTCGCAGTGGTCGTTCCGTGCGCTCCACTTCCATCACCTTGACCTCGGATGGTGCCGATTGAGTCCGAGTTTCTGTCATCTGGACATCAGCAACAAACGCCGTCTTCTTTTCTGCAACCACAGGCGACGAGGGAGGTGAGTTTTCCTTGTCCCATTCCGGTGTACCGCACAAGACCCGGAACATCTCCTGCTCAGATGGGCTTAGGGGGAGCTCCATGGTTTGTTCTACACCCCGTTCGGGCGAAGATAACGAGAGCGCGGACGTACCACCAGACACCACAAGTTCCTCGCGCGTCTTGTCCCATGTGTTGTTCGCCTGTGCAGGAGAATCAAGCGCTGAACCACAAAGCTGTGTCGCCTGTATCGTCGACCCAAAATGCGGCCCAAAGTGACCAAGCCTCCGATTCTGCGTACTGGATCGATGAAAGTCTTGCAGTGCTGACGGAAAACGTTCGTAGAGCGTGTCGGAGAGGAATGTATGTAATGGCCCATTCTGTAGTGGATGGTGATCCCGCACGTAGGCTTGTGCTGCCGAGAGAGGTACCCATGTGCCAGAAACCATAACGGAGCCTTTGGTTACGACAACGGCGTTTAGGATTGTACTCAGAACTGGCCATGAGCCTCCAGAGTAAGCGACGATCGTTGAGAGATTAACAAAGTCCGTGTCGATACGGCGAAGAAGCTGGAAAGGGCCGAGCATCATCTGATAAACTGATATACCTAGATAAGACGGAAGTAAGAAAGGATTGATTGTGCGGAGTCAAAAAAAATAATCTTCGTACCTTCGATCGAGGTTGCACTTATGGCAGGTGTGCATGGTTGGCAAGTGTGGACGACAACATCGGAAGCAGAGTTCCCATAGGTTTCTGATGTGCATGACGGAGGGATGAGCAAGGAAGAAGGAGCTACAGCAGAGGGAGAGTTCATGGACATAGACTGTATCAGTGCAACTAGAGAATGAGAGGCAGAGGGGGGTGGAGCGATCACAAGTTCAGGCTTCGAAGAAGTCCCTCGTGAGGGTGATGAGGTAACGCGAGACGAAGATGGCAGGTCGTGGAAGTATGAAAATGGTACTGATTGGGTCTTTGCGCGGGGGCGAACAGTCACGAAGTGCTTCTCGTTCGACTCCGGAACATCACGAGAGCTTTCTGGGCTCGGAGAAGCAGAGCATGACAAGTTTGGGAGAGGTGATAAGGATGAAGGGGGTCCCAAAGCATCAGATAACACGAATGGGTTGTCGAGATCTATTTCCTCTTGCTTGATACGCGCCGTCTGATCGGCGTCCTCATCAAGTGTCCAATCTTGATGAGTGACTGCGTAGTTGGACTCCCACGACCAATTGTCCAAAGACTCTAGTTTGACGCGGCTTGTTGACTCTACACCTGCAGCTTGTGCGAGCACCTCCGCAACCTTTGCGCCGGCTAATGAATGATCAAAGTCCTCCCAAGCCTCCAGCATGCCCTGAACATCAGTGGGCTCTTCCTTTACTGCCACTTCCGGTAGCATGGCAGGAGCTGAGGGAGATCTTGGACCAGGACTCTCCCATGTATCACCATCACCTTCGCTATCCAGATCCGCGTCCCAGCCATCGGTATCAGCGGTAGCGGGATGTGAGGCAGTTAAATGACGACGAGCTCCGGTCATAGTGATATGGAAATCATCGTCTTCGTCTTCAGAATCGGGAGGAGGGGAGCCAATACTGTATGGAACGGACGGAGAACGTCGGCATGAGTCTGTATAAGTGAGAGGTGATGGATAACATGGATAGGGCTCGTCAAAGGATGGGGTGTAGCTTGGAATAGATATAGACTTTCTGGGGTAAGGCGGTAATGACCAGGGCTCTTCTTCAGCTGGCTGTGGAGGGGATGGTGCTTCATCCTCCGATGATGACGAATCAACGGACATGGAATCACCATCGAAAGATTCAAAATTAGAATCGTCGCTATCTTTAGCGAGATCAAAGGATCTGCTGGAATGTGACCTGGGAAGAGATGTCGAAGTGGACGCAGAGCTCGCGCGGCACGCTAACGGTTTCAGACGGAGGAGGATTTTGACTTTCTCAGGCGGCTGATCATCGTCGTTGTCAGAGTCGAGGTTTTTCGCAACGCAGCCGCGAAGTGGGCGTTTCCGCTTTTCCCCACAACGCTCAGGTCTTTCCTTGTCGCGTTTCTTCTTCTTTGTTGTGCTCGTACTCCCCTTCTTCCCGTCCTCTCCATAATCACACAACCTTATCCCAGCTCTCGCGAACGGACATGGAGCACCCGTCGAACGACTCAGATACCAGACCACGGTACCACGTCTGAAGTTGGTTACTCGGTTCTCGGGCGTTGCGGCACAGTGTGCGCCACCAGAGTGCGAATGGAGAGCAGGAAGGAGGTCGTCGTCATGATTTGTGCCGGAGAGGGTATGACGTAGGAGTAGGGGTTGATCTTGTTGTGCCTCGCAACGTTGTAAGTGGGTACGAATATAGGTTGTGATGGCCTGGCTTGCGGCAGACACACTGCGAGAAGGATGTTAGTCAGGTGGTCATGGGATATGTGAGAACAGACTTTTGACAGACGAGGCCATAATTGACAGTCATTTCAGCAAGGTCTTTGATTGTCATTGCACGGTTGTCCTAATAAATGGTCAGACGCAGAAAGGAGGCGATCGAGACGCGGCAGGACGCACAACTGAAAGAAAGGAGCGGCCTATAGCGAGAAAGACCTTGGAGTTTGCGTCGTCGGGGTGAAGGACGACGCCTGGAGGAGGAAACTGGGGCCAGAGCGACGGGGGACTTGGAGGAGCTGAACAAGGCTTGGGGTCTGGGGCGTTGGGGGAGGGCTTGATGGCGAGGCTGTGGCGGATGCGGGTTGGATAAGCATGGGCTGTGGCGTGGTCGTTGTGCATGCGGAGGAAGAGCGAGTGTGGCGGGCAAATGGGGGAGCAGGAAAGAAAAATCAGGGGAGTCTCTGCGAACCGCAACTTTCTTCTCAGTCTTTACGCAGCACACCGTTCCCGGCCCCCGGCCACCCCGCTTTGTCCCTCATTCTTGCCCATATCTGGAGTGACTCCGGGGTCCTGCTAGCGCCCTGGCACCCGCAGATCCCCGTCCAGATCCCTCACGGCGACGGAGCTGTTCTTGTCCATTTTCCAAGTCCGCATGTTGCCAACCCCATGCATCTTCTGTCTTCACATCATTACATTTTTCATCCATTATGTAACATAAGCTTTGTCGCGCGTCAATTCTCGGTCACGCGTTCGGAACAACTCACCGATCGAATCCCGATCGTTTGACTCGGATTAAGAAACGAGACAAGACTATATGATAATGGTAACACTACTAGTACAACGCAGCACGATACAATAATAAAATAAAGAAATCCCCCAAAACAGATGTCCAACCAATCAAGCAGCAGCCTACGTAAACACTCAATTGATTTGCCAACAAACTAGACACGTCAAACCCACCTTTTTAGCCCTGGACCCAGGTTTCGCAGCTGTGGTCTTTGACCGTGGCTTCGCGGCAGTCTATTAACCGCGGCCATCAGAACAAACCCGTGACACAATTGGTCTCAACTGACCTTTGCAGATGCCGCCTTTGTTGTCGCAGTCTTCGCGGTGGCCTTCTTAGCTGGTGCTTTCTTAGCAGCGGCCTTGGCCTTTGTGGCTGAGGTAGTGCCAGTCACAGTCTACATACACGATCAGCCGACACTTAAACTTAACCACGCGATCTAACCTTCTTCGCAACTCCCCGTTTCGTGGTAGTTTTCTTTGCCGGCACAGCCTTAGCCTTGCCAGCCAGTGTCTTCTTAGCGGGAGCCGCCTTTTTCGCAGGGGTGGCCTTGGTGGCGGATTTGACGGCAGCGGCCTTGGTGACAGGTTTCTTGATAGGAACAGATTTGGCAGCGGGCTTAGCGGCGGCCTTGGAAGGTGGCTTAGAGTTCTGAAAGACATGGTAAGAATGGAGATAACTGATTATAACCAGACCGACCTCCTTGGCACCACCAACAGTCTTAGCTTTTTGTGCTAGCTTGACCTTGCCAGAAGGTCCCTTGGGCAGAGAGAAAATGCCGGCCTCAGCACCTGTCGTAATAGCCCGGTTGAGTTGGAAACTGTTGGCTGCTGTCGACTCAAGGCGGTACTTCTCCTCAGCGAACTAGAAGAGCACTAAATGACACGTTAAATGCAGATGGATACAACAATGATGTACCTTCTTGATAGTAGAGCGAGACACGCCCTGACGAGCATCCTCCTTGTGGTTTGCAATGCATTCCTATCGCAGTGTTCACACAATGAACATCATATCCAAGGTGAGATCACTTACCCGGATGATTTCTTTCCATGAAGGATGAGTAGACGATGTGGCGGCTTTGGACTTGGGAGTCTTAGCAGCAGCTTTAGTTGTAGTCTTAGCCTTGGGTGCGGCCTTAGTCTTAGCAGCAGAAGTCTTCTTCGCAGTGGTAGGTTTCCTTGGGGCCCTCACCTTCTTGGCGGGCTCCTTAGCAGACTCTGTCGTAGTCTCTGCGACAGCGTCGGCAGCAGGCTCAACTGTAGGCTCGGTAGTTACTGGAGCGTCAGAGGACATCCTAGGGTTGGGATGGATGAAGATCTAGAGGTAAGGTTATTGAAAGTAACGGAGTCAGGCGCAAGCGTTGAAAAGGACAACTTGCGGGGGCGTTTGATTTTAAACAAATCCTCATCGGGTCCTTCTATACGTCATGTGACGCAATATCGGTGGCTGTGTCGGATTTCCAGTTTGTTGATCGTTGATTCTCAAGCGAAGCGCGTAGCGCGTTTGTCACGTGGAGCGCGTGCTGCTATTTGAGTCAAACAGATGCTTTCTTTCTGCTTGCCATCGTGTCATTGACAGTTTTCTGTAGAATTTCAGAGACTCATACACGATGCTATTCCTTTGGTATACAATATCTTACGACAATATCTTAAAGGCTCCATTGCTCTGTACCTTTGCTCGAACCTCCATTGCAGTCCATCCTTCCTTATCGTCCTCAGAAGGGATCGATACAAAGCCATCACCATTCAATAGCTTGCCAACGGGAGGGCCACGAATAAGCAGGTTCCCAGTGGGATCACCGCCTGCTTCTACCTTTGCATCATCAACATCGATTAGTTTTGCCTCGATGTTCACACCTGGTGGTCCCACATGAGCAACAAGGGCATCCTTAAGTGCAGGGAAGTCCTGTAAGTCGAACGGATGCGACGCGAGGACGGGACCAGGAACAAGTGGGTGCGTGTAGGCGTTGACAATGGGGATGGACAATGCGATTCTCGCGGGCGTGACGACGGCTGCGTTAAGGCGGTCTAAAGAAAACGACTTTTCATTCAGCTTCAACACAGGATCTGAGTACACAGCACTGACCACCACTAACGACAGCACCTCGCAAAGTTGATGCCATGTCGCCTAGGACTGCTGCCCGTGCACCATCAAAGACAAGACGGTCCCATAAGCTTTCTTTGGTCACGAACCCTTCGTTAAGGGCTGCGAGCTTGTGTCTTTTTGCAATCGGATAAAGGATGAATGACTCAGAAGCTTTCTTCGTAACAGCAGATACAATGCCCTCTAAATGACCCGGTTTGAGGAACAAGATCGTTGGGGACGGGATGGGATACGAGTTGAAAGTAAGTGCGTCCGTAATGTCATTTTGAACCGTAACTGCGCATATGTTTATGCCCAAGATTTTTGAATAGCTCCAAGCATGCTCACCTTCGCCTGAGTGGTATAACTTGGAGCTTTCCAAGGTGGCGAAACTAGTGCCCTCGAAAATGGCAGTGTATGCGATGGCCCTTCCAAATGCAGTACTCAATGGATACGCTGATACCAACGTATCAAGCGGAGATAGGGAATGTGACAGAGGGAAGAGAGCACGTATAGCTGCGGCTCCCGCAGTAATGTTCTCATGTGTGAGATGCACAGCTTGTACATGACCACTCCCATTTTCGAAGTAGGAGACAGTAAACACATCACTAGGCTCTGAGAAAAGTAAGCAATGTTGTATGAATGCTGACTCTTGACAGAACTTACTCGGCAATGAGGTGGCTACCTTCGCAACCCGAACACCTTCTCTTTCCACTTCTGAGAACTCCAATACTTTGATATTGCTAGCAACAGAAGCTAGGTCCCTCGGAGTTGTTTCTCCGACTACGATGATTGTGTGATTGATAGTACGGTCCCCTTCATATAACAGTTCGAGGATTTGAGGAAGAAGGTTTGTGTGAGTAATGATCGCATCAGGGGAGAAGGACTCGAGAACAAATGAGAGCAATTTGGACGAGGAAAACGTGTGTGAGAGAATCGAGTGAGAAGCCAAGGCAAGGTCGCTGATAACAAATTCTATGGAATGTTATTGTTCAAATTATGTCAGGCAGAAACGGAGTGAGCGTACCAAGGCCATCGTTCAGCAGAACCAAAACTTGAGATTGACAGGGTTTCAGTCCTGCAAGGCGAACGAGTCCAGTTCCGAAAGATGCGACTCTATCTTGGAGAGTGCGGTTTGTGAGCTGCAAAGGACAGTCAGGGCGGCACGGAAGTGGATGAGAAACGACCGACTCGGGTTGACCAAAGGGTACGAGCAGACTCGCTTTCTGGCCGTACAAAGTCAGTGATGAGATGGACATCCTTGTGGGGCCTGACGGGGAACTGTATTTGCTGTCAATTTGTCAATTGATTCAACAAGATTGAACACGTACCTATCTTCCCATAAGACCGGTTCCATAGTTTCTGTAAACGGTACTTTCAGTGGGGTTTCGCACCCTCCCTACGTCGCTCTGACGGCCCAAGAGAATAGGGTGGACAAGAGGTTGGGGCTTGTAGAGATTGTTCAGAAGGAAGGTAGTGGCAGCAATAAGCCCGAGAAGGATGGTCAAGTCATCAGTGACCAGATATTCGGCGAGAAAGGCCATGGTTCCGCAAGGACTCGTAGATAAAACACCTCTGGCCAAAAATGTAATGCTTTGATTGGTGATACGTCTGCTTGTTCGATGGGTAGTTCTGGGTCAGCACGTCGCTGGTGGGAGAACGCCGTATTGCATAATCAATTTCAATAAGCCGAGATCGGCTAATTCCCTCTCCTTCTCTCCTTCACTACTCTCTGGATGTGACTACTCCGACGCAAACGATGTTTTCAAACTGTCTACATGATCTCGCTTCAACAAATGCGCGACTGTGCCTTTCTTTGACTTGATAATCATGTTTCGAACCATTTTCACATACTCTCCAAACCTATGACATCGAAATCTTTGGCCAGTACTTGTGTCGGTGACTATGATGCCCTCAAGACATGAACTACAAGGGACACGTCTATCTCTCTTCTTGCCTGCTTTTTGAGGACTGTCAAGTTCCTTTTTTGTTGCATATGCCAATTTCTGCGTCCGTGCGTCAATGTGATACCACGTGATGTTAAGCAATTGTAATGAGAGTCGGAGCCACAAACGGCTCGTTTTCCACCCTTCCTTGTCTTCCGTGCTCCCTGTTTCTCAGCTGCTTCTGTCGTCCGCCTTCTGTATTTGATTATCATCAACACTATGCCCACTTCCGCAAAGAAAGCTACTGCTAAGGCTTCCAAGAATCACAGCTCTGCTGCAAAATCTCGTGTCTCGACTCATCCCTCATGGGTGGATATGATCAAGGTTGGTGGCAGGCACTATACTTCTCACACATCTCCCTTGCAGTCTCTCAAGTCAAGCTTCAGGAGTGTATCATCGCTCATCCTGACGAAGCGCGTACTGGTGTTTCACGTCCCACGATCAAGAAGGTCCGTGCTCGATGTCCAACTATATTTCTCTCTCTCATTGGTCATCTAGTTCGTCGAAACCAAGTACCATGTCACACTCGATCATGCAACCGCTAGCCAGCTTAACCGTGCAATCACCTCAGGAAGCGAGAAAGGCACATTCGTGCTTCCGAAAGGTTGGTGGGCCCCTCAAGTCTGACTTGGCTACAAGTTTAATCATATCTATATAGGACCCTCAGGAAAAGTTAAGCTTGCACCCAAGGCTCGTACGGACGCTGCCAAGGAGGTTTGTCCTCACATTGCCGCTGTTGTCACACATTTGTCGACGAATGATATTTTGCACGACCAGAATGCTAAACCTGTCTCCAAGAAGTCCGCCCCTACCAAGATTGTAGCTACTAAAGCTCCTGCGACCAAGGCAAGGGGTATCAGGCCTACTGCTCTAAAGAAGGTTTCGGTTGGCAAAGCGCCTGTAAAAGCCAAGGCTTCCACCACGACAGCGAGGACGAAACGCGTCGCCCCAAAGACCAGTATTGCGAAGCCTGTCAAGAAAGCGGTCACTGTTAATAAGACTGCGGCGGCCAAGAAACCTGCAACAACAAAGAAAATGACCACTGTGAAGAAAGGAGCTGTCAAGAAGGTAACTAAAGTTCTCAGCCGGCAATTTGGCCTTTCCTCATCCTGAATTTCCCTTAGTCTGTCACTGGTGAAGTGAAGAAGCCTACAAAGAGAGCTCCGGCAGCCAAACCTAAGGCTACCACTAAGCCTGCTGCCAAAGCGAAACCCGCATCCAAGCCCAAGCCTGCCTTTACTAAGAAACCTGCATCCCAGAAGGTTTAAATTTGCATTCTCATTCATTCCCTTAATTGGTATGCTGAGATGGGGCACAGGCCTGACTCTTCAACATTGTTTCTGATTTGTCTACCCTTGATATATCTGTATTTGTAAAGTACCTGTTGCCAGGCCCGCGTTTCTTGTCGGATGATTGGTGCATTTCTTGTACAAGTGTTTTTTAATTATTACTGTGTACTGTATGTATATTGATCTTTCAAAATTATGAGAGTCCTATCTTGTCCAGCCTTTGAACAGTTACCCAAGTTCATGAGTATATAGATGGAGTCAATGGATAAGTCTTTTTCCCAGTACTGTGTAAATTCTAGATATTGGACATAGATGGGTATATTTGTCAGAACAGTTAGTTTCATGCTTGGACCTGGAAAAAGGGGGAAGAAGGGAATATTTTCCTGGAAACCTCGGTCCATATCGCAGTCGGATTATTGATGCTGTGACAGACATTTGATTAAGGTCTCAACACTAGGAAAGGCGAAACAGGCACGTACTTGTCAAAGGTCGGCTCAAAGTTGAAGTCGGCAGGGTGGTCTTGCCATTCTGAATGGGATCATTCAAAATGTATGTGTCTGACAACCGCGAGATATGCAAACATACCTTCTGGTTCATTTTGATCGTCAATACCAAAGCCGAGCCTCCATGTGATGCCCTGAACACTATTCGTTAAGCTAGGGTAACGGATGTCAACAGCGTTTTATAGAAGTATAGACAGAATGTCTCTCACAAATCAGGCGGCGCAAGCTCGTGGTCCTTCAATCCCGTGGACTTAAGGCACAAAATTCAACGCCAAACGACGGGAAACAGGTAAAAGTACTGCATACTTTGATTTCAGTGTCGATAGTGGAAAACCCAGTGGATTGACCCCCGACTGTCCCACAATACTGCTGAGGAACGTCTTTCTTTCCGCCGATGACGACCGTTTTAACTCCATCGCGTTTAGACATGGTTATCTACAAGCCCGAGTCTTCGGGAGATCATTATTCCAAAAGCAACAACACTCACACTGAATAGCGAGCAAGAGCTTGCACATCTGATACGGACAAAGTTAAATAAGGCAATTCCAACAAATAGAATTCGTCACATACTTCCCGTTTGACACAATGACAACATCCTTCGGGTCAAACAAAGCTTTCTCGGGAGGATCCCAGCTAAATGGTTGGCATTCTTGTCCCAATCTAATATCAACATCAGCTGCCAGATCGAAACAATGGAAAGAGACGCACCGCGGAGAGAAAGCATCCATGTGCCCATTGATGATCTTGACTGTGGGTGTAAACCACTTGGTCGGTTCCGAGAATGGTAAATGTGAAGCATTGGTCCATTGTATAGGATTGTAGTACAAAAGTTCATCAGGATCCCCGCCTTCGGATACCTTCTTTGCAATCATCCGGGCAAGTGGACCTGCGCGAATCGTAGTATCCAGCCCCGCCTGAGGCTCGGTTGTGTACTTTGGACCTATGATCTGATATACGTCAGAATCCGTATCATTATGTAGTAAAAGGGAAAATGAAACGTACGATCCTGTGCAACCACTGTACAAAAGCAACTGATGATCAGTTTCAAAACGAGAGGTTTTGGTCCCAACTTACGTGTGCAATACAGATGTATCCTATGATGACTTTCAGCATGATGTGTGAGGCTAGAAGGACGGCGGGTTACCTCCACCGTTGTTTGTCTTGGCAGGACGATTCATTACATGGGTTAGATAGCGTAGAGGACAAATGAATGACATACCACATCCACAACCAACCTAGTGGCCCCTCTAGCTTTTAGTTCCTGGAGGCCATTAAGCAAACTTTGTCCGAAGATGGTAAAGTTTTCCGCAGAAAAGCTACCAAGTGCGAGGACACCAGTAATGTTATCCTCGAGAAGATAAAATTGAGCCACACTATAGCTTTCATTTAATGCAGGCATAGTTGGTTGTAGTTCTTCGGGAAGCTCGATGTCAGACATGGGCATTCCATCAAGAATGACGTTCATGGCATGCTGCCTCGCCTCTCGAGGGTTGACAGGTGCTTGCTGTTGGAAGTACGATATTGACTCGGCTTCTTCCAATGCCGAGAAGTCAGCACTATATAAGTTATGTCCGTTGGTACGCTTCGTGGCTCGACAATTATTTTCCAGATAAGATGGAAGGTCTGTAAAGTTCTTAGAGGCCGACCCGAACCTAGACCTGTATGGTAGCTAATCGGCGAGTGTGAGTGCCAATATATTATCGCTCTTTGAAGAATGTTCCACTTTACGTACGGAGAAGCGATCGACGGTACTGCTGTTGATGCGTTTGATTGTCAACGAAACAGAGTCGACAAGGGGATGTACTTGTTGAGCAAAGTTCCCCATGGCATATTCCCATCCTTTTGGACCGCGGTGATAGCTGGCGAAGAATCTGACAACAATGAAGTTGAATCAGTCATGAATAGCAGCTAATCAATATTGCAAGAGCTTACGAGTTCTGACGAGTCGCAAATGATTGGTAACCACCAGCGACCAGAGCATTAGCATTGACAGCTACGAAGGGATCTTCTTCGTTGACTAGTAACACTTTCGCTCCCGACAACTGCGAGAGACAGGTTTGTAGCCCCCTCTACGTTACCACAGAGAGAGATACATACGGAGCTAAGCTTTCCAGTAAGCTCTCCTGGAAGTGCATCCTCCCAGAATTGAATGTCCTCTCCGAATTCTACAGAGGCAACCTTAAAAGCTTCTGGTGCAATGTAGACACTTTGCGTTCCGTCAGAGTCTGTCAACAGAGCAAGAGGTATCGGGAGATATGTCACATAGAGCGCTAGAAAGACGGTAAGTTCTTCTGCAAGTGAGGATGGGATAAAATCATTTACAGTCATAACAATAATTGTACACTCCGCAATGGCCGTCATTCACGCGTTTGAAAGAACGATACAGGTCCAGGTGAAGATCAAAGTCAGATTCGTAACTCTTATGGCTTATTCTTGCTAAATCAGCGTTCAAGTTTTCGTGGACATCCCGGTCATAGGGTGGGGGAGCTTGGATTTGGTAATTCACGGAGGTATGAAAACCAAGAGTCTTATTTATGACTTCTATAATCTAATGACCACCTCGTACCATGAGAACCTCTGGTATGTGACAACCGAAGGAGCTTACGTTGGCTTTGATACTAGCGTTCACTGGGATTGCAGACATACAGGCACGCGCTTCACGCGGTAAAACCCATCTTTTCCCAGCGATAGCAGCGCATGGATCGATAGGCAAAGACCCAAATACCAAAGTAGGCCCCAAAGACAGAAGCCAGAAGAAATGGCCTCCCTTCATTATTGACGAAAGGACACGATCGGCCTGTTCAAGCTATTTATAATGGTTCGCGGGCGTTAATATAGATCACGTGTAATAGATGAAATATCTTTCACTCGCTGTGTGGTGTTTGGTGCGTCCTTTGGACGCGACTGATCTACTGCCCAGCGCCCTATTCCAGCCACAAGGATCTGAGGTTATTTATGACAAACAATATGGATAACGCCGCCCGCGACCAAGTGCGTGATGTAATTGACAAGCTCCAACGACCCGTACCCGATCTCTCGACATTGCTTTCCCTCCTTTGCGGTCCACTTGGATCTCTCGGTCTACTTCCTCCAAAATACACCCGATATAACACCTCTCCCCTTTCCAATGGTTCTGTGAACATTCGAAAACATATTCCAGCTTTCCAGCGAGCCTTATTGGAACACATAGCACCAACATGGGACTCACTGTTAGCGGAGGAGGATGCATCACCGCTCATGGATCAGTACTTCTGTCCAGACAACTTCTCCTTTACATATTCTGCGTCCGGCGATGTCGCAGTCATGGCTTATTCAACAATAACATCTCAGCCGCTCACAAAGTATGCCATTTATCTGTTGGCACGATTGGCATCCGAATATCCTGTGGACCGACTGCACTCAGCAATTTATACCACAAATCAAAGTAATGGAGCAGTCAGTATGCTTGCATGGGAAGACTGCATTCGCTCTGTTCTGTCAGTCCCAGGCAAAGTGTCCAATGCAATAGCAGAAACCGGTGAAGTTCCAACCCAGCTAGAACACGGCACGTACTACAACAATATCTCCGTGCGTACTGAATCTCTCGTATTCTCTCTGTCCAGCAAAAGTGCTAGAGGTTTGCTGCTCCATTTGGTTTTTGACTTTTACCGACTAATCTCATTCTGACAGATGCCGTTTCTCCTGTCACCTATCTACTCTCCAAGCTCGTAGCCATTGGCGCTTTTCCTTCAACGCAGCCGACTTCGAGATCTCAGCCCTCCTTTTTTCAAGCTACTCTGCAAATTATTCGTGATAGGACGGTCTCGACTGGCGCCTCAGGCTACATCACCATGTGGTCGTCTTTATTCTCGGAAATTCCCTCGACTTTGACTTTGCGATCCATAATAACATCTCTCCTGGCTGCAATTCCTCCTTTGACGTATCCAACAGGCACTGACATGTCCCAAAGAATCGCAGTCAAGAGGGACGCCAGACTACTCAGGTGCATCACCGGCCGAGTTACACCAGAACGAGATGAAGTATGGGAAACTACGATGGGGATCATTCTGGGTAAAGACTGGGATCAAGGATACGCACGCATATTCATCTGTTGGCTATTTGGCAGCTTTTCAGGACAAATGCCGAACGAAAAAGGTCACACTTAGACCTCATAATAACGGATATCTGCTGATATGTATCGTAGCGCTCGAAGTTTTTATAGAAGAAGTGTTAATTACTTGGTCTTCTCCAGATCACATTAAGCATTCGTTACTGTCTAGACATCGATGTAAGTCTATAAGATGTCCGTGTGTATTGTGTCTCCTATTAATTGTATTTGAGCAAGATATGACAACTATCCTTCTCATTGCGATATCTTACCTTCCTCCTTCCTCGCAAAGTATTACATCTGTCTCGCTTGCGCCTCCCTTCATTTCCGGCATAGGTTTATATGTTGGACATCTCGACTCATCTGTGCGTCGATGTGGAATGCTCGCCGCAGAAGTCGTTGCGCAACGTGCTGGTAAGATTTTAGACTTTGGGGAATGGGATGGCGAAGACTCCGGAAAACCTTGGGCAAGAGAAGTTAGACAACTTCTCCAGATGCGAGATGGGGACGTCGATCTTGAAGATGTCACACCTACAGACAATGTCGACTCTAGCGATGTCAAAGGGGGGCCTGTCCTTTCTGATACAGCCCGCGCCACATTCAGAGAGCCTCCGGACGGTTATGACTCCGACGATTCACTAACAGGCTATGCCTCTCCTTCTTCTTCCCGTTCTGCCTCTCCAACTCCATCAGAACTTGATGCTATTGAAAAAGATCCTGCCTTGAATGTCGGTGTTAAGAAGGTTCCTCGTCCAGTGTATCTCGCCCAACTTGGGGACTTGTTGCGCAGCACGGGTGGAACGAAATCAAGTAACGAACCGGATGATGCTGACAAGGTTGAAATGGCGCTGAAATACGCCGAGGAACTCATTCGAAAGAAGCGAGGTTATGGGGCAGAGCTTGGTCGGACTATGCGTGTTACTTCTAGGATATACTTGACTAATGCTTCTTTTAGATGAAAATGCTGTCAATCTTGTCTATGGCTTAATTGGATTGCAGAACAACTATGAGCTGGAAAATTTCGAGGAGAAGCGGCAAGACGCTCTGAATGCTCTTGTGGCGTGCGCCCCCAGGAAATCCACCCCGTAAGCGCGTCCGAATCGATATCATCTCGTTCTCTAATTGAGTTTCTCTCAGAGCATTGATCGAAGAATTCTTCAAAAACCAATACTCGACATCCCAACGTTATGTTGCATTGAATGCTTTAGCACTGGGAGCGCGAGAAATGGCTTCTTTACCAATACCATCACCAAAGGTAAATCCTGACCGGATAAGCTTTCCGAGCAAACAGCTTCCCACACCGCTCCACCAACGTTACCTTGAGGATGGTGGGCAGCAGCTGATACCATTGATCATGGATAGCATCAGTAATCATGTCATTGACAAAGAGAAAGACGCATCTGTAGACAAGGTTCCGGAGATTGTGCGTGAGCGAAGACTCCGAATCAGCAAGCCGAAGATCACTCCAGTATCATCTGCAGGAGCTACATTGGTCACCCCACTTTCAATGTCACTCCAGAGACTAACTCCATTCATCGAAGTGGCTACAGAGTATTTCATCGCACCGTTGATTAACCAGTTTTGGCTCTTCCTTCGGGATGAGAGGACCCGTGAGGAAAGGACAGCGCATCACCAAGGACGCCAACAATATCATGGCGCTGGTACTGGCCTGATACTCAATCCGGTCGTGCTCTCTCACTTCTTGAGAACGGTCGCCATTCTTGTGCATGCTGCTCAAAACGCCCCCGAATGGATGGCTGTCGTTGCACCCGATGCACTGGAGCTTGCTGTCACCATTGGTACTCGCCCCGTCTCTCGTATTGAAACTGATATTGAGGATGACGAAGAAAGTGGAGGACAACGTGGTAAGGAGGCATCGGTTCTCAGTGCAGCTTTGGAATTAGCGCTTGTAGTATTGGATGGCTGTCTGGAGATTGACGGGGGTCGTACCATCAGCCTTGAGTATACGACATTGTTGCTAGGTGTTGGCGAATGGGCGGGATGCTTATTTGCGCAGTTGGAGAAAGGGATCAAGGTACAGGGCACCGGCGGCGTTCACGAAATCAAGCTTAGAAGGGCGGCGGCAGGGGTTTTGCTTAAAATCGACGACTTGATATCGAAATGGCGCAGGTCAATGCTAGACATTCGGTGATTTGTAAAAAAAAATGGAAGATTCAAGTTGGAGTTGCGATTGAGTTGCATGAGGCGGCTTCGGGATGGACTGGCGAAACCCTCGACGACCTCAGCCGGATCCAAGCGCTTTCATCAGGGATTTTTGGAACGATGGAAATCTACGTAACGAATATCAATGGCATACTTCAATCAGTTGAAATGTAAGACCACTAGGATTGTTACTCAATATACTTGATGCGCCAATCAGAATGGCATCCCAGGTATTGCAGTGTATTAATTCAAGCAAAGTCAGATGTGTATTTTACAACCTTACAAAATTGACGGAAATACATCCATTTCGTCCCAGTATGTGTAGAAAGAGAACTCATAGTATAGCGCACACCGAGATGCCATGGTAGTCTCAAGACGAAGGATTGAGATATATATATGGCATATGCACAATAATCAGTGTACTACACAGCTTGTGATAGACAAACATTGAATACATTTGAAATCACTCACATACAGGCGGCCCGACTTATTTGTGGTCGCGTTTGTATACTGGACCGGAACATGGAGTTGAACCGTGCCGATCTGGAAGGGGATTTATTAGGGTCTGCATCACATTGGTTCTCAAAGTGCTCTTAAGATCCGCTCTTGTCTGGAAGTGACTTGAATCCACTCGGCTGGCATACGGAGATTGATTGGCGCCAACCAGATTCGAAATACAGTGTTTGGAGCAAGTCTGAAGTCAAGATATGATTGATGTATGATTCGCTGATCGCACGTGATCTGCGTCCTTCCGGACTTTCTCGAGCTCATCGTAGGCCTAGTAGTGAGTGGAGGACGATCAACATGCTCGCTGCCAGACTTCCCAAGCGTCTTCCTGCCTTCACACTCTCTGAAAGACGCCATATATCCTTCTCGCTTCCCAGAAGATCAGATGCTCTCTTTGTGGTCTGTACTGACGTCTCGTCCTCTTTCCGTGTTATTTGACTCCGGATTTTCAGCACCGCGACACGCCATACAACAATCCAAAGGTATGTTGCAAAACTGTTGAGTGTCTCCATGTATCGACTGACACGATGATTGAGATTGCATTTGAATTCAATGCTGAGAATATGAAGCGTGCCCAGGAAATTATCTCTCGCTATCCACCCCAATATAAAAAGGCTGCTGTCATTCCCCTGCTCGATTTAGGTCAACGACAAAATAAGGGGTGGACAAGTATCAGTGTCATGAATTCTGTGGCCAAACTTCTTGAAATGCCTCCTATGCGTGTGTACGAGGTCGCGACCTTTTATACCATGTTTAACAGGTAAAGCGTACCTGTTATTTCCCAACGACCGTACTTATAGTGCACTCTAGAGAGCCCATTGGTACTCATTTTGTTCAAGTATGCACTACTACTCCCTGCATGCTACGTGGGTCTACCGAGATCCTTGATACTTGCTTGGCACATGCTGGAGGTATCAAGCCAGGACAGACGTCGAAGGATGGAAAATTTACTGTTATTGAAGTTGAATGTCAGGGAGCTTGCAGTAATGCGCCTATGTTGGTGGTTGGGGATGATTTCTATGTACGCTCGTTGGTTGAAACCGCCATTGACATTCTGATATACCAAAATAGGAGGACCTCACTCCTGCTACCACGAAAAAAGTTCTGGACGCCTTTTCTAGGGGAGAGAAGCCCAAGCCGGGACCTCAGAGTGGGAGACGAACCAGTGAGAACTCGGCAGGTTTGACCAATCTGACTGGCAAGGTGCGCGAGCTCATCGCTCTTGTTCTTGTACAAGTCTGATGCGTCTTCTGATAGCCTTACGGACCCGGAGAGTTTTGCACACCGGAATTCCAATAATAGTAATAAGAACTGGTATTCTGGGGTCATTCAATCAATTCGATTTTTCCTTGTAATCCTGTTGTGATCCTTTAAGACATCAGTATCCGTTCCACCTAGGTCCCTCATCCATGATATATGGGTCGTAAAGTCGTTGAATCGTCCGGATCATCGTGCATGTATTAATCATCACCTTCTCCATCGTCGTAACCGTGGAGTCCCTCACCACCTTCAGGAATCCTTCCAATAATGTAGCTAGTTGTTTGCTGCGTGAGACTATGCAAATAATAGGAAGTTTCAACATACTCGATTTCTTCCTTGAGGTCCTGGCAGTATCGGTCTACGGAACTCAGCGACACACAATGAAGAATTGAATATGAAGAATACCAAGTGGAAGGTCACGCTCATCATTTCCTAAAAAGATATAAATTGAGAGCAATGCCTTCGATGAGGAAACTTCAACAGACCAAAGGGCATCTCAATCTCTTCCGCTATGCCTTCTATGCCCATGAACGTGAAAGCGACAACAGTAATGATGGGAACAGCAGTCCATCCAAGATCGCTCACTAACGTGAAAGGTAGTGCAAAAAGGTACAAGGTTACACATTGTTTCAAATGAACACTGTCTGTGATTAGATGTAACTGAGTACGAGATGGAAAGGACATGAATAAAACTAACATGAGACGGGTATCCGGGTATTCGCGATACGTTCCATAGCTGTAAGTTGGTCTGTCATACTCGAGACCCTGCTTTCGAGTCAAATTTTGAAGTCAATGAAGTAAACAGAACTAACAGCTGTACTAGAGCATTCAATCCTGTCAACGTATATTAGACCCTCCGTACTTTCATAGGCAGCAACAACTCGCCAGCAGGGCCAATGGTCTCTAGGAAACCTTCCTTCCTGAAGTTGAAGAGTATACGATTGAGTTCCGTTGCAATCCTACACAACGTTAAGGTATAAGTGACTGCGATAATGTAATCGATATGATGAACGGACATCAGAGGCAGAGGGAAAGACGCTTCATCAGCGTACGCATGAAAATCTATAGTTCGGTGTGCGCTACCCAGCAGGGGTGTCGCAGGAGTCACACTACCAGAGACGAATGTATTCTGCTTGCTGCGTTTGTGTCGTACACGCTTGGTGGCATCTGGCTTGTGGTCAGGAGTCGAAGATCCACTTCTGCATTCTTGGACATTGGAGCGTTCGCCAGTCGCAGGGTATGCCATCGGAGTCGACGTGTGCTCCAAGTTACAACCGACCTCATCGAAACGGGCAAACGATGGCGGCAACACACCAACGTAGTCGTCGTATCTTGTCCCATCTTCTCCACGTACATAATGTTTAGCTGCGAACGCAAAAGATAATGCTAACTTGACGGCCTCGATCTTCCTGTGACGAAGTTGAGATGCGGTGGTATTTGTGGTGGGAGTTTTTCCTTCGATATGTGGAGGTTGAGCATCAGTTGGAGGAAGTACAACGCTGATCCAGAGTTGGCGCGAAAGATTGCGGATATTGGAGGTCAGAGTCGCAAAACATTTTCGACCTTCCCAGTAGCGATCATACGAAGTACTGTGAGGGTCTGGATCAGTGAAACGGTGGAGACGCGATCAGTCTGGGAAGTCACTTGCCCATTGCTATCAAGATACATGTAAGTACACGAATAATGTAAGAGCGGTACACACGAACCGAAACACCAGCAGAAGGCCGACCTGTTTTTCGAGTAGATTTTAAGAAGTTATGATCGTATAGTCTTCCAATACTTATGCTCACCACGACCGAGAGAAGCGGGACAATACTGTTTGTTTGCAACATTCTATACCCTTGCTGGTCGGTATATGCAACAAAGGAAGCAAAGATCGTGACCGTAAGCACAGGACCAATTATACGGCCAATGACCTGCAGACAAGCATCCATTCAATCCATTAACGTCACGCCACCGCGTCCAAGCTTTACTTACACTGCCTTTCAGACGAAAGACGTCTGGTAACCATGAATACTGACAAGGAACGTGAATTGCTGTTAAACTATCGTATAAGAAAGTAGACCTTGCGTAGATGTTTTCGTTGCATTCGCAGAGACTGTTATTTGGGTCAGCAAACTCGACGTTGCAGCTAAAGGCATAAATTCACTTGAATGTCAGACAACATCGACGTGAAAGAATGCTTCAAAGCTCCAGTTTCGATGACACCGACTAAATTGTAACCGGCGGCAAAGGAGCTCGTTGTGAGGGCAGATCCAGCACATCAAAAATCTTGGCCATTCTTATATGTATTTCCTCAAGGCTCGATATATTTCATCAGATTCTTACGTACACATCGGAAAACATTTACTCCATAGGAAGGAATGAAATCTCTGTGCGGTCGCTGACTTTCGTGTGAGTCTGAGAGAACGGGCTAAGGTTCGGGCGTGTAGTTAACCCTCTCTGGAGAGAGAGAGAGGCCAAACTCGAGGTAACTATAGAAGACTAGTACGAGCAGACGAATGAATAGATATGGTGGGTTCAGACATATATATATATAATGCGAAGGAAATGTATAATTGATGAGGTAACAAGAGCCCGAAATGAATTAAAGTTCTCCGGCTTTGTATATGACGGGATCCAGAAATCAATTGAAAGGCGAGTTTTGTTCGCGCGCGGGTCTCGAGTCGGCGACACGACGCTCACGTGGAACTGACATTGTCACGTTTTCTCCGACAACGCGAAAGGTCACACCGCGTTGTTGTCACTCTCTAGCTCTTTTGTTCTGTGGACACCGCGTTGGCCAGATCTTTTACCTTCCAACCTGATATGGGAAATGACGCGGATGTCCTTTCCGCAATTCAGGCGATAAAAACTGCGTCAAAGAAAGTAAAGCTCACGGACGAACTAGAAGAGTCAATCGAACAACTGAATTCGATCTCAAAACTCCTCGTATGGCTGGCCGTATTATCTGTCCAACTACATTTGCTCATTTGGCGCACAGGAAATAGATGCACCATCTCCTGCAGTCTTTCAACGATTGTCCTTACTTCTTCGTCAAACCTTGTTGCCTGTATACAATACGTTTCTCATTCTTGGTATCCGTTATGCCGTCGCAATCCTTGGCACAATTTTCAGTTCAAAGGTCTTATTTGCACTGAAAAACCACTCAACAAATAGTGTGGCCTCTTGGGAAGCTGTTCAGGCATCGCTACTATCTGGAGTCCTGGTGAGCATACATAGAACCGTATTGGAGAGATGAAGAGACCAATATTGACTTCTTAGGATTATCTTGAATCAAGCTCTTCATGCAAGTACCGTTGGGCTCGTTCTTGTCCTTTCATCTCATGTGTATACAGATGAAACCCGTGACATTGTGGCTAACTCCTTCTACCCTACTCTTCGTGACATTTTCTTTCCTCGCGCGAACCTAACCTTTCGACCTGGACCTGATCTTACGTACATCGCAAGTCCATCAAGTCATAAGTTCCTTCGTACTTCTGAATGAGAGTACCAGTTGTGCCAGGTCCTTTCTGAAACAGTTACATCGCATACAGATAATCAAGCACGCTTGCGCAATAAGGACGTACTTGGAGGGTAAGTATAAGTGACCAACACATTAATTTGATTGATCAGCAAGGTAATTCCTTCCAGTACCGATCTTGGACTTCTGTTATCACAGAGCAAAAGTATACTCTTTTTTCACAGTTGGCTACCAGGAACTTATCGATGATCACAGATATCCTGGTCATCGAAGCGCTCTTAGAACTTATCGTCAAGCTACTACCATCCAAAAGAAGCAATGTAGCGACCCGCACTGAATTTTTGCAGGACGTGTTCGACGCCGCTAATTTTGCGTGTCGTGATATGATTTTGGAGATTTTTGAAACGACACCACCTACTGCCCACTGGGACATCATCTTCATCAAGATCATAGATCTTCTCGGAAATACAGACCCATCATTGTAAGCCAACAAAACCATAGCATTTATTTGGTCCTGACTTGGAAGATATATTTAGTCCCCAATCTTTCAAGATCAGTAATTTTCGCGTCCAAGGTTCGGAAAAAACTTACAACATCGAGCGATTATATGTGGACCATCTTGGCTTTGTGGCGAATATTGATGAGGTACATAGAATGCTCATCAATAACCCTAATTTTGAATTCTGTCTGTTCAGGACGATCAGATTGAAACTCTGCATGCCTTGTATGCGAGTGTACAGAGCCTGAAGGTGACGGCGCTCCACAACGGAAAAGCTGCCGTCATCATCCTATTTTCTCCGCCGCCGTCCGTCGGTCACGTCGCTATGACACCATCGGATGGAGGGGCAAATGTCATTTTCGACATTGAAACTGAAGACCTAGCGAGGTTTTTTTCATCATTGAAACTTCGTAATGTTGTAAGTGTCGTTGTAGATTTGATGATGCTCCTTGGTATCAATGTCAACGGCTTAGAAGAGTATCGATCCTCCTGGCAGAAAATTCTCAAAACTCGAGGAATCCCTCGACCTGAATTTCATACCAAATAGTAAAAATCCCGTCGTTCTAACACAGGTATGTATCTTGACCGTCACGAAACACATTTTTTGAAGCGGATGTTTCAATGATTCCAGGACAAGGGGCGAGACTTCGCACGATGTATTCATATTTTTTTACCGATCTACCGTTATCGACTCATGCCTCACAGTGTGGGATCTTAGTAACTCTCAGCCGCATGCTGGATCGGTTTTGCCTACTTCGCCTTTGATGCCACGCGCGATATCAGAGGTCCGGGATGCTTCAACCTTGATCAGTCCCACCAGAACCTCAGACAAAGGATCTGCAACAAAAACTAGCTCTCCTTACTATGACTCTATATTTGGAACAACTGACGAAGAGTTAACAGACCCTTCCGATACAGTACTAAATCTGACGCTGCGACGTTCTATTAGACTATCTCGTGGCAAACAGCTGCGTTCTGGAAAACCCTGTCCAGAGGCCATGGAGTCCGATAATGAATCTCAGATTATACGAAAGGTCAAGTCAAGAAGAAAGACCGTCGTCCTATCCGATATAGAGACAGATCGAATGAAATCTCCGTCACAAATTGTGCCTGAGATGGCTAACTCTACCTCAAAGGAGGCGGGTACCCGCCTACTCTCAAAGCGGAAAGCTCAGTCCCTGGCAGACGAAAATCTACGAGATGACAAAGCGGCCGATAGAGACACAGGGAAAGCTGTTCAACCCGTTCTCAAACCCAGCTCCGCTGCCGATTCCACTCACCCTCACCAACCAACTTCACCACCTCCCGCCAACGAACGCCCCAAGCCCAGACGAAAGAGAAAATCTGCGATGGGCGACACTCTAGAAATTGATGGTCCTGATAGCGGGCGTCCACCTGCGAAACGACTTCGCATCAGACCTGAAACAAACAAGAACCTTACCGGATCCAAGCCACTAACAAAGCCAGCTCCTGTAAAGCGCTACGGTAGAAAAGGGCGTACATCATCCCCTATTTTGCCTTCTGGCCCCGAACCCGATTTCGAAGTGGTCCCGGTTCCCCCTTCCAAGCCGGAAGAGAAACAAGGAAAAGTATCTACAATGAAAGACAAAAGTGGCAAGACATCAACAGCAACGACCGACAAAAAGAAGCTAAAAACTACGGAGAAATACACCGATGTTCCGACCGCTGCTCCATCAAGGGGAGTGCGAACTAAAGCGAAGACAGAGGATAAGGCGCTTTCAGACGATACTCAAAGACCCTTGCTTGACAAGGTGCGAAGTCAATTACCAGTATCTTTGGAAAATTGGGATCATTTTTCTAGGTGGCGACGGAAGGCAGGGACAAGCGCTCTAACAAGTCTGCTTCCGAGCGCCGGTCTGGACGAGTAGCAAAGGCCCTCAATGTCACCGACGAAGATAAGATGGAACAATGTAATTCAGTGATGCCCACAGTTGAACCCGAGGAAAATCTTCAGGACGAGTGCGCAAGCGAAAAGCAGGCTAACCTGAAAAAGAAACCTCAACGCGCTCCTTGGGAGAAAATCGGCTTCAACAAGTCCTTGTCTACTGCCGACACTCCTGAAACCATTATAGGAAGTACTCGAGAACCACCAACAGTACCGACAATCGTACAGGACATCGTCGCTCAGCAGACTCATGTGACTGTAGAAACGCCGGTATCACCAACAATTCTTCGAGAGGGAGGCGTTCAAGAGGAGAATCGTGATGCTCGTAAATTGGATGCAGATTCTGTAAGACCTAAACCTATTAGTCCAAAAAAGTCGGCGGAAGACGAATCCAAACTATCAAAGGTAAGCTTCATCTTTTCGTCAGGAAAGCAGAGCTCGACTAATTGGACGATTGAAGCCGGAAGCACATAAAGTTTTGATTGACCTCACCAAGGATTCTCCACTGCCGAAGAAGGTCCTAACCAAGAACATTGTCGAAAGGAAATTCAAGCTAGAGATAGAGTCATCTATGCCACTTCCCCCAGAGAATGTCCCAATTTGCCAGCCAATAACATCAACAATAACAATGCCACTGTCGCCTGAATCGCGTCCTTCTTTGACCAAACCAGATCGTCCACGAGTTTCTTTCGCCCCTTCGGCTTCGTTTGTGTCGCATTCCACCTTTGACACTACTCCTGAATTGGAATTCGGAACTTCAGAATCGCTGCATTATCCAAAGAAAAATGGTAAGCCTTTGAATGCTCGGTCTCGTTACGATTGACATTTTTCGTTAGAAAATTCCCCCCTTATCGATAAATACCGTCACTTGCAACCCCATGGGCAGAAGCTTTTCGAAAATGACCACGTGCAGCCAACAAAAAAATACAATGCTGATTCAATACCCCAAATTCTAAATGTAAGAGATCAACCCCATCCCTTTGGTTGAACTCGACATCAATCGTTGTTTTTTTGAACAGATACTAGACGAGATAAATGAGGTAGAACCATCTGCGCTCAAGTCTTGGTATTCTTAACAAGCCTCATTTTTGGTATCAGGTCATGAAGCACAAGACTCTCTATCGTTTTGACAAAGTTCGTCAAGATCTTCGGACTGGACAAGGAGCCATTCTCCGTGAAACAGCTCAGCATCTGGAAGAGATATATGTTGAAAGGTATGCATACAAAGAGACAGAATCACTTGACGTGCTGGAACATCTTTAGCGCCCAACATCATAACAATCTCGTCAACCTTGAAGCACAGTACGCAAGTCACCATCGCAAGATTATCAACGGCTTGAAAGACGAATGTGAAAATCAACAGAAAACGGCGACGTTTCTCGCAGCAACTATTCAAGAACACAATCGCAATAGTCTTTCACGGAAATTTCCCAACACTTTCTTTGATTCGCCTCTTCCCTCAATTTTATTGCATCCTCAGCTGAAACTTTGAAGATTGACTGTGCTCTGCTCAGAATTGCCTTGCTTGTGTCTGTCCTCTTTTGTTGTATTCTCCTGTAATTCCTAGAGCTCTTTCTCTCGTCTCGTTCTGTTGTAGTTTCTGTAGAGTAAGCATCCTCATGTACGTATTGTAACTTGTACAATAACAAGAAATGTATTGTTTTGTCCGGCTGACCCTGAAATGAAAATTTGATGCTCTTGACGTCAACACTACCCCAGCAAGGTCTAACGCGACGATGGATTAGCGGGTTCGCCTCGGGCAAGTTCCCCACTAACCTGTCGCACTTACGCGCTTGTTCCACACCAGTTCCAGATCCGGTAACTCGTCTCGGAAACATAGACCAAACGCGTCGCTACCATAAGGTCATCAGACAACAAAAGGCACAGTCGGTGATACAAAATATCTATCGATTCCCCAATCTCCATCGATCTCGAGTTATATCTTCAATCCGCCACTGCTCAACTATTCCTGAAATGGCTACACCACCTGGACCACCCGCTGCCTCAAAGTCCAATGACGAGTATCGTCTTCCGACAGACGTGAAGCCTCTTCACTACGACGTCACTATCAAAACAGATCTGGAAAAGTTGGAATTCGAAGGCTTCGTGAACATCAGGTGTGCCTGGGATTTTGAATCTTCCTCGTCGTCTCACAAGGATATCTATCAGCTTGGATATTCGCCGAGAGACCTCTTCTATCACACTGAACGCAACAGCTCTCGAACTCGGGAAAGCGTACGTTCATTGGATTCAACGAAGAAATTTATCATGAGTGAAACGATCCTTCTCAGTTCGATTTATTCCGATGCACTTAAAGTCGAGCAAGAGCAATCGGGACAGACGCTCAGCAATGCCCAGCGTGTTACTTACCTTTTCCCAAAAGCTCTCCCGGCTGGGTCTCTCGCCCAAATGAAAATCGGTTTCTCAGGAAAACTTGTCGGAAGTATGACGGGATACTACAAATCTCTGTATGAAGTCGATGGCAAGAAGAAAGCATATGCTCTGACACAATTCGAAGTGAGTACGCTCCTTTTACGAGTTCGCACCTACTTCTGATTTATCCCTCTAGCCTACGGACGCCCGTCGCACTTTTCCATGCTGGGATGAACCTTTGCTCAAGGCTACCTTCGCTATAACTATGATTTCGCGCGCCGATACCGTCAACCTTAGTAACATGCCTGCTATCTCAGAAGAAGTGTATTCTCCAGCCGCTGCCAAACCCAACGAACACCCGGACTTGGCTAAACTGTACTCATCTCTAGACAACACCTGGAAGATTACCCAGTTCCAGACAACTCCTCCGATGTCCACCTACATTGTCGCGTTTGCCAACGGACATTTCGCACATCTTGAGAAATCTGTCACTATGCCTCTCAGCGGAAAGACTATCCCACTCAAAATCTACGGTACGAGACTTTGGCCAATGAACCCTGGTTTTCTCTAAGATGATTTCTAGCCACTGCCGACGTCGTTCATCAGGCCCAGTTTGCACTCGATGTCAAAGCTAGTGTACTTCCTCTGTATGAAAAAATCTTCGACGTGGAATATCCTCTCCCTAAACTGGACACTTTAGTCGTATGTCCTCACGATATCCCGATTTTAACATCCTTCTAATCAATCGCCAGGCTACCGACTTCGACGCAGGTTTAACATCATTCCCCACTCCACACGTACTTACTGACAATAGTTAGGTGCCATGGAGAACTGGGGCTTGATCACTGGACGAACAAATGCATTGTTGCTCGACCCTCAGAAAGCAGACCTTGACGCAAAGAAATGGGTTGCGGCAGTTCAGAGCCACGAAGTCGCTCATATGTGGTAAATACCATAATTATGAATACGGAAGACGGTCAAGTTTGCTGATCTTCGTTGTAGGTTTGGAAACATCACTACTATGGAATGGTGGAACTATCTATACTTGAACGAAGGTATGTTTTCTTGTTATCGTGAAGGATGCTTCCACTGACAAGAATATGAACTGGACAGGCTTTGCGACTTTGGTTTGTAGACACTCTTCTTCTGTTTCACACTGTTGCTTGATCTGTTCCGTTAGATGGGCGAAGTTATTATCGCAGGTATGGGTGCCTTCACTTGTCCACGGTCTACTTAACTGATGTTAAATGTAACAGATAAGTATGCATCCTTCAAAGAATATTCAGAAGTACCATAACTCAAATCCTATGCGCCTTCTTACAGAGTCTTCCCGGAGTGGAAAGTCGACTCAGAATTCATTACAAATCACCTCAACAGGGCCCTTAGTCTTGATTCAAAACTTTCTTCCCATCCCATTGAAGTTGACTGTCCAGATGCCAATCACATTAACCAGGTAATCATCCTATTTGATCTATCTTCATAAGCTGACACTCGCCAAGATCTTTGACAGCCTTTCTTACTCCAAAGCTGCCTCTGGTTGGTGCTCGTAGTTTACATTGTGTCCAGGGGGCTGATAACGGGTCACAGTTCTTCGCATGCTCTCCAACTATGTCGGCGAAGAACTCTTCTTGAAGGGCGTTTCAATTTATCTCAAGAAGAAGCTCTATGCCAATAGTGTCACCAAGGACTTATGGGAAGGCATTGGAGCTGCGACAGGTTCGCTTTTCACGCGACTTCTATCGCCATCGGCGAGGCTAAAACTCACATCAGGGAAGGATATCATCAACTTCATGGATAATTGGATCACCAAGGTTCGCTTAGATTGACGCTATTCTCATCGATGAAAACACCTGACCACCTGCACGATGGCGCTTAGATTGGCTTCCCTGTCCTTACCGTCACGGAAACTCCGACTGGAATCGCAGTGCGCCAAGATCGTTTCCTCGAGACTGGTCATGCGGAGCCGAAGGATAATGAGACCATTTGGTAGGATCCCGCCTTCTGTGTGCTAGTTCTGTCAAGTCTCATCAATTCATGAAAAATCTAGGAATGTTCCTTTGAGTATCGTCACCGTTGACAAGGATGGTAAGCCGGTTCTTAACAAGGAAGCAGTATTGGGGGCACGAGAGCAGACATTTGAACTGGATACTTCCAAGCCCTTCAAATTGAATGCCGGTACTGTCGGTGTTTGTAAGTCATGCCTTTTGTGACGCTTATTGAGCACAAACTGAATTGACCTAGACCGCGTCCTCTACACCCCTGAGAGGCTTTCCAAGATTGCAGAAGAAGCATCGAAGGAGAACGGTATCTTCTCGTTGAACGATCGTGTCGGATTGGTGCACGATGCGATGGCGCTCTCTAAAGCGGGTCTTGCCAAACTCAGCAGCGCTTTGACCCTCATCGATGGCTTGAAGAACGAGAAGGAATGTAAGTGCAGCCCCTGGTAGTGCAGTGCCGGGATTCTTCTCTCCCATCCTCCTGTAATGTCTTACAACCTTCTGTAGACCTCGTCTGGTCTGGGATCTCGGAGAGCCTTTCGGGCTTGGTGTCAATCTGGTGGGAGCACCCACAGATTGTAGATCAACTCAATGCTCTCCGAAGGGTACGTCGGACCGTTTACCATGCTACTCTCAGACACTATTATGATCGGTTCCGGATTTTTAGGCTCTTTTTGTCCCGTTGGTGGAGAAGCTTGGCTTTGAGTATCTCGCTACAGATTCTGTAGATACATCACTCTTGCGCACTTGCGCCATCTCTCAAGCCGCGGCCGCCAAAGATGAAGGGTAAGTGTGATTTTTTCGATTTCTCTATCAGACGATTTGGGCAGTCCTGAGTAAATTTGATGGGGAATTCCAGCTGCTTCTTTATCTTATGTTTCTTACGAATGTCTGACGCTATTGGTTCCATATGGCAGGGTCATCAAAGAACTGCAAAGCCGCTTTGCTCACTTCATGAAGACAGGGGATGATTCTAGAATCCCGGCCGATCTTCAACGTGTGATATTCACCGTGGTAAGCATACATATAAAAAAGAAAGTCTTCTGTGGTTTCCATTTTTAATCCCTCTCGCTACAGGCCGTAAGACATGGAGGAAAAGCAGAGTTTGATGTCGCCATCAACATCCACGACAATGCCAAAACGCCCACCGAACGTATCGCTGCAATGTATGTCTTATGATACATATTGCCTTTCGTCTGGCTTTATTTTCTACAGGCAGGCACTGGGCTCAGCAGAGGATCCCGAGTTGTTGAAGGAGACCTTAAAATTCATCTCGACCAAGGCAAGAGATCAAGATGTTGTGTACTTCTTCCGCGGCCTCTCGGGCAATCCCAAGGCTAGAAGACTACTAGCCCAGTACTTCAAGGAAGAGTACGACACCCTGTATAAACGTTTCGAATCTACTTTTACATTGAAGTCACTTGTCGAGGTACGTAATGTCTAGGTTGTAGTGTACACCCTCTGACACTCCACAAGTTGTCGATGGGTACCCTTTCGACCGAGAAAGATCGTGTTGACATCGTCGAGTTCTTCCAGGTAAGCATGCATGAACGTCAGCCCACTGATTGCTCGCTCACTGTGGGAAATAGGATAAGGACACCTCCAAATATAACCAGGGCTTGGCCCAAGTGCTGGACGGAATCCGTGCACGGATTGCGTACATTGAGGTGAGCAAGCACAGCGACAGTGAACGACTGCTGACAAGGCACAGCGGTCCACGAGTGACCTTACGGCGTGGTTTGAGGCTCGGTCTAAGTTGTAGCTGTAGTTGCTTACGTGATATCAAGTCGCTAAATTTTGAACTGTGTTTGATCATCATCGCCGAGAGTGGCGGTGAGCTCGAGTGTCTTGCTGTTGTCGCTGAGATTATTAGAGTGCTGCTCGCTGTCTGACACGATGCCGGCGTTTGATCCTGTCCGAGATGCTGTACTCAATTCGCCAATCGGGGTGGCTGCCCCGATGCTGCCACTGCCATCACCGAGCAGCTCTGTCTCTTCACCCTTGGCGAGCCCGTCTCTCGGCGGCAGAAGAGCCACAGCAATCCTGGATCTGCTGAATCCTGCTGAGACACATGAGCCTCCTCATCATTCTCCTGCGCCTTTGAGATCATCTACCCTGTCGCATATCCTACATGCTGACGCCGAAAACAAACTCGATGCGTCTCAGCCCCTGACACGATCTGCTCTTGAACTTCCATCTGCCTCCAAGAAGACAAGTCCATCACCAACTCGCGAACGCGACTCCCCAGTATCCCGTTCGCGCCCCTCTTCCTCCTCCTCGTCCATCTCCGCCTCCTTCTCAGCACAGGCCACTATTGCAGCACGCACACAGTCTTCCATGCCACCCCCACCCCCACCTGCTTCTTCGTCCATACCGTACGCCCCACGAGCCAGGATAACACCCCCCACCTCTGTCATGATCCCTCTTTCCCCAGCAGAGATGGAAACATACAGAGATTACCGATTCCGAGGTCGTGGTGCAATACAAATTACACAGGCGAAGAAGAGAAGACGAAATGATGGGTTTTACCCGGATCCCGACCAACCACCACAGAAGAAGATGGCAGGAGATGTCGGAGTCGTCGTCGATCATTGTAGGTTACATTCATTGTTCAGGACAGTATAACTTTTCAACGTCTTTTTGCAGATAACTCACGACCAGACGTGGGTGTAGTTCAGCGTCTCGAGTCACCCATTATTGGACTCAAGAACTTTAACAACTGGGTCAAATCCGTGTTAATCACACGGTTTGCCCATCCGGCATTGGCCGCGTCCAAGTCGAGAGCTGCGAATGGTAATGGCAGCTTCAGAGGCGGCTTTCGAAACACCGGGTCTGGCAGGGTTCTTGACATGGGTTGCGGCAAAGGCGGTGATATGACAAAATGGGCAAAAGCACGGGTTTGTGAGCTTGTGGGTGTCGGTACGTTTCCTTTCCCGTTTCCCTGACTCCCAACTCTGACAGCCTTCGTTCATCTGCATCTCCGTATTTGGCAGACATCGCAGCTGTGTCCATCGATCAAGCACGTTCGAGATGGGAGACGCTCCGACCTCCGAAATTTGCCGCAACTTTTGCAGCACTGGACTGTTACACACAACCGTTGACGAATGCCTTTCCTCCCGACTTGCTCGGGATGGATCCGTCGTACGGGCTTGACAGCGACGTTTCCTTAACGGGCGAACCATTTGATGTCGTATCCATGCAGTTTTGCATGCATTACGCTTTCGAAACCGAACAAAAGGCGCGTTGTATGTTGGATAACGTTAGTAGGTTTCTGCGGAGAGGCGGGTCGTTTATCGGCACAATACCAAATGCCGAGTTCCTGTTGTATGTCAATACATCCGATCATCGTGGCTATCCGTATCCTAATCAGATCTTTGTCAGAGAACACCTCGACGTGCTACCACCGGGTGCGAAGGACCTGTCTTTTGGTAATTCGGTGTACAAGATTAAATTTGAGAGTCGCGATAAGAGAAAAGTATTTGGGCACAAGTACTGGTTCTTTTTGCAAGATGCTGTTGACAACGTACCAGAGTATGTCGTATATTGGGACAGCTTTGTGGAGTGGGTGCCCTTGAATCTTGCTTATTCATCAGACGCCCTGACCTCATGCCTGCGCATGTTCATTTTTTAGGATGGCTGCGGAATACAACTTATACCCGGTGTATAAAGAAGAGTTCCACCATGTCTTTTCGGAGAATCAGGATCATCAAGAGTTCGGACCTCTAATGGTCCGCATGAAGGTGGTCGATGTAAATGGGGAAAGTTCTATGGATGAGGATCAGTGGGAAGCTGCAAGTTCGTCCCTATCTCCCGACAGTCAATTCTGACTAGCCGCTAATTTCGATTTAGACATCTACATCGCGTTTGCCTTTGAAAAACGATGATGCTTTTCAATTACGCCCGTTTTTCGACCAAATCTTTCGAGCTTTAATGTACACTCATTATTATATATTATCGCCTCAGTATCATAGTAGCCAATATTTATCTTTGGTGTCTGCTGTAGCTAATACGAGCTTGAAGGATATGAAAACTCTTGGAAGAAAATCTCTTCTAGAGGTCGACAACATTCAAAATGGAAAGATCATCAGATCATGCACAAGTGATGCAATCCGAGATGTAAACATATGGACATAACCAGAACATATAATAGATGGAAGGGAGGGCGGAGTATAACGCTATCAAAGTGAAAAGTACAGAGGTAAATGGAACATAGTACAATCTTAACTATGCGTCCAAGGCACTACTCCTGTCCAAATCCAACGGTTTCTCTGCCAAGACAATGTAAGCCAGATGTCATAGATGAAACGCGATAAGAAACGTACTCTACGGCGAGAGTGAGTTTTTGCTCTAAACTTGCATAATCCTTGTATGGAGGTAGATCAATCCTATTGAAGCAGGTGTGACTCTTTGGGAGTTGCGATGGATCACCCGACTTTTCAATTGTGAAGCGACGCGGCCCATCAGAGCCTTGCAGATCCTTGAATCCATTGACGGGGATACGAGACGTGCCGGTCGCAAACTGGAGAAGGCGGGATTTACGTTCCGGCGGCCAACTGCGGACACATTTCCAGAACCATTGGATGACTTCGTCGTTCACTTCGTAACCACGATAGTCGGTGAACTTCGTCCAATCATCACTGTTGAAAAATGAGGCCAAGAATTGGGAATACGTGAGGGGAACACGTACACGTCAATCTCCGACATACCACCAATCAAGAGTTCAAGTTCTCGTTCGTCAAAGACTGTGACAAGATCCAGGGGAATAAGCTCGCTGAAACCTGACATAAATGCCTCAAACTGGTCCTTGACACGCTTGGAGATACGATAGTCAACGATGAGGTCAACATATTCCTTCTTGTTTTCCTCGGTGACCGCGACATCGGCACCTCCGGGCTTGAGCTCAACGGTAACCATCTCACCGAAACGCTCCTCCACAGTGGTGAAAGTTTCGTCAATGACGGCAGTGATATCATTCTCTCTATGAACAAGATTAGGGTGGAATGGTGGAGATGAAAAAATGTAAGCGTACAGCATCCAGGTCATACCACGATGTAGCTCAGCATCGACGCTCTCCAAGTCGGCCAGCGTAACTTTCTTCTTCAATATCATCTTGTAGAAACTAACAATAAAATAGGCATCCAAGAAGCGGCGATGAAAGATACCCAGACCCAGACAACGGCCGATGAATTTGAAATAATTAAGGTGCTCTGGGTTCACGCCTGATGCAGGATTTATCTGGAGGGTATAGTTGTCATGGGCGGAATATTCAAAGAGGCAATAGAAGGGATTGAACATCTCATGCGAGAGCAGGAAGAAGAACTCTCTGGAGGTACAACGTCAGGATCATTATCGAAGTACAACGCAGTGGGAAACGGACCTTGACAGTCCACCATAATCCAGGCCATCTTCACCATCGAACTTAATCATCAGACGTTTTTTCAGGTCATTCGGTGTTTGCCTCATGATTTCCGCATAACTGTCTTCGAAGATGTGGTTTCTTCTGATTTTGATCTGGCAATTTCCAGGCTGTGCGCGCATAGCGGGCTGACTCCTGAAGTAGATGAGTTTTCTTCTGAAGTCGCGCTTGTAATGCGGTACATTAGCATCGAGAGTCGACGGCAATCGAGGGTCGTCCCAAGTTGTCGTCTTTGTGTTATGATCAACAAAGTAAACGCGCGCTGTTGATGTAAGCCGCATTTCCCATCCAGAGGGTAGAGGTCCAAGCTGAGAGATGGGTTGGGGTTGAAGATTGGACCCTTGCCCTTGTGGGCCCATAACACGGATGATAGTTTGTCTTCGAGGATCAACCCAGGTTGTTGTGCGTGTATTGTGATCGACGTAATAAGGACGTCCTTCAGGTGTGTAACGTTCTTCCCAGCCATTGGGAAGGCTGCCGCTTCCAGCTGTCGTATTTCCGTTAGAGATCGCGTTAGTTGCTGCAGCTGGTTGTGATGTTGATCCAGACATCGATGATGACCGATAAGTGGCATTACTGGCTTCGAGGAGGTCATCCACTAGGATGCGACGGGAATGTTGATCGCGGGCGGCATTGGTTTCGTTATCCTGGGCGTTATTATTCGCAGCGACATTAGAAGAAGGACGATTCCAGGTTGTGCTGCGTGTATTGTGGTCCACATAGTACGTTCTGCCAAGTGGATCAATGCGACGCTCCCAGCCTGGAGGCAACGGTCCATATTGATCGACATTGGGATTGAAATTGCGCATCTGGGCGGATTGCGCAGCAGATCCGGAAGAGGTGGTGCCACCGGTTGGACTGGACATTGTGACAGTCGTAGAAGGGGCGGGAGTTGGGGAAGTGAAGGAAGCACCGATACTTGTTGGGCGGGATGGAGAGGTCGTTTGTTCCGTTTCTGTCGTGGCAGCTGGAGATACACTGGAAGAAGGTATGATTGGACTCGTGCTCTCGGTAACTGTGGCGTGGGAACTTGGGGTACGGGAGAGGGCGGTGCTCGAACCCGGTTGTAAAGCAAGATTAGAAGTACTGGCGGCAGGCGATTGATTGAGTCCCATGTCTGCAAGTGCCGTCGTTAGACCGCTGACCTGGGACGGCCCAGGGTTGGCTATTGGCTGCGAAATATTCGTGGATAGATACATGATCAATTTCCCGTGAACAACGAGGTTGTCATTGGACTTCTTGAGATCTAGTGTAAGCATTTCTGTCGGGAGATAAGCGGACGCTGAGGAGAGTGACATTATGAAGCACGCACCATGTCCATCCAGCTGCAAGTCCAACACATCTGCGACCCGCACATTAACAACGCCCAGAAATCCCTGATCCCGTCGCTTGAATTTTCGCTGGTCGAAGATTTGGACTGCGACGACAGACGACTCTTTAACCGTTCTGTTGTTGAGTTAGATTGCTATGTATTGCGCACGACCAAAATGACGACCAGCACATACATATCAAAACTCTCGTTCCAATAGGGATTGAGTGTCTTCTTTATGACACTCGTCGTGTGGGTCTGTTCTGCGTCAACAGTGATGACTGCAAACGGGTCGGGGAGCCGGAAAACATCTCGTTTCGAAAGTCCGTCTGCGGCGACAACTGGGGGAAAGATCAGATAAGCAAGTAGGTCATAGTACTTGAGACACGTTCTGTACCTGTTATCCTAATCTTCTTGGTCCTATGGCGAGGATTAGATGTGATAGAAGGAAACTGACAAAACAAGAAGAACGCACAATACAGCGACAGGGGGGACAGACATGGCGTCGAGGACAACACCACCGAAAAGCTGAGAAAAAGTGACGGGAAATCCGGATAGAAAGTAAACGCTTCAAAATGAGGGTTCGAATCGTTGACAACAGTGAGATTCAAAAGCGAAAAGGAGTCACATGAGCTCACACATGCCAACCTTTCGGCAATGATTATGTAGCAGCCGATCACCACAAGGCTAGCTGCTAAAAACTACTACAGCAGTCCAAATAACATAACAACCTAAAATCCATCCAAAGATAGTACCAGGTGAAGACGGAATGAAAAGCGCCTGGACGCTATCATGGATACCTGGCCGTGTACGGATCGATGATCTCCACCTCCCTCGACCGTCGATAGTTTCCTTGACACACTCGTGTATTTCTCTTAGCCGTAACCGACTGCACGCTCTCCGTCTCCTTGAGCTCCAGCAAGTAAGCTAATTCAATCAGCTCCTCCTGATCATAAGCCCTTAACCGCTCTTCTCTCGACGATGATCGCATATGCTGGAGCAGACGTTTGAGTGATGATTTGCGCTTCGGATGACTCGTTTCGAAATCCACAAATGATGCGGAGTATCTCCAAGATTCGGAGTTCGGAGTTCGGCCTGTTTTCACGAAGTAAGATACTGGTCTGCCAGATCCGCTTGGCGAAGCAGTGCGCTTCGTTCGGGTGCCCGTCAATTTCGCTTTGAGCAAAGAGGCAGAGCGCACGAGCATTGAAGATCTGGCCAGCGTCTCGATCTGCGCATCTTGAGCATTCAGCTGAGTACTAATCAGACGATAATTCTCGGAACCTATTATTGTTCTATTTACCTCGGTTTTAGCGGGCGGTGAGATTGCGGTCGACCTGCGACGCTCAAGGAAGGAAAATAGTTGCATGTTGGTGATGGGTAGCAAAGAGGGCGTCCACGACTCTGTCATTAGCTCTGTGTGCCCCGTTTTATCCACGGATCACGAGTCAGCGAACGCCGAAAACATGATCCGTCGTTTTTTCACCCTGTTTATTCAATTCAATATTTCCTTGGCTTCTCCACTCAATAGCTGTAACTTTCCTGACCCAGAAATGCAAATCGTGCCGGCTTACTGAGCAAAGTTCGCATCGCAGATTTGCGCCACTCTGGCTGCTGCGTGTTTACGATGCGGGCCGAACCACCAAATGTGAAGTGAATATTATTACCGGAGTTTATTGGGGGTTTTTTGGATGAGTCAAAACTATGCAATTTTGTCGCCATCATCTGGCAAAACGAAAAGTTTGAAGAGGGCTTGACGTTTTGGTGGATGTTAAATTAAGAGTAAATAGATGGTATTTTCATTGGTAGCAGTACGAGTTGCAATGGTATGATACATGGGTATGTCATGAATATGAGAGCAGTAGCAGTAGCTGCCAAGTGATTGCGCACATATGTCAAAACTGTTCTTATTGATTCCAGAAACGGCGATTTAGCACCATACTCAATCCCAATAAGCATATTCAGATGGCTTTGCTTCAAGAGGAGTGGGATCCCACGTCATATTGTGAACAGCTTCGTTGAATAGATAATCATCATGAATTACTCTTGAGCCTGCGCATGGGTTTGGCCCCTTGTAATTCTGAAGATCGTATATGATAAGTCAAAGTTGCTATGACAAATCAAAGCTGAACTTACTGGGTTAATTATGGTCCTACCGTGGTACGTGATGGCAGGATTGTTGCGATAGATCAGACTTTGAGCCTCTTGAAGACTCTTTCTGAAGGCCACCATCTCCTCTTCCTCTCTGGCTTCCTTGCTCTGTCTCCTTGCAGTCTGCCTTCGTTTGAAATAAGAAAGTTTCAACTTCTTTACAGCATCATTGAAAGTGGGAGGTAGATGTGGGTGATGATGCATCTTGGCTTTCGTGGTGCGAATAGGCTGTGGTTTTTCGTCTTGCAGTAGATTTATGTATTTTCCAAAAGGAGTTCATTGGGGCAGATATAGGAGCTCTTTCGGGTTTTTGTGGGTTATCCTGGCTGTGTATTCGCTTGTTGTATAGCCCGCTGTTTTGAGTGTGGCGCTAATGTTTCAATTCTTGTGGGCCTGGTGGAGTTCTGTTGGTCTTGCAGAATAGATCGATGTGTAAAAAAGGGCAGTGAGAAGATGAAGCAAATTTCCATTTTATTTCATTGATTCGAAGACATGAAGTTTGTGGACAGATGTTCCTTTTCGACTTGTGTGAGGTCATGACGTGCATGGCAGCTGATTAAGTATTATAAGTCGAATGAGTGTCAGAAGATTTTTAGACGTTAAGAATATATACGTAAGGTCACCCCTCCTACAAGCAGATTTATAGGGGGTGGCAATGGAGTCAAAGAAGTATGTACGATGCATTCTGAGTCGATCGCGGAGGACCCATTGAAAGTGGCGTCACTGTGACATAGGAAAGTTTAAAGCTGACCCACTTCAATTTAAATGAGACCGGAAGACGAAGACAAAGTCTATGTGCGAATTGAACATGCCGCCACGCCGGCCAGTCCTCTTCCAAATTTGGGAAGTCTTCTTGTTTGTCTATGTTAGCCCACCATCCGAGAGCCGAACAAATCTAGAAATGCGATTTGCATCTATCCTGCAGAAGACTTTAGCAGAGCATCCGCGAAAATCCCTCCGCTTTACGGTTAATACATAAGCAATGATGTCCCGCGTTCCACTTCCTATGAATGCTGTGATTCTGAATATCGATTCGCCTTTTCCCATATCACTAACGTCACAAACAGGCTCATCAACATGCCGCAAATGCTGATGAACATCTGGGAAATGGACTCCTCATACCAGCATATGAGGAGCACCTGAAGGCTGCAGAAGCATACCTTGCTGCTGTCGAACGTAGTCACGATGAATCAGTTCAGTAAAATCCTGTTTCATGTGTGCTGGAACGCTCACATCTCTTCGTCTCCCTAAAGACCAAGCGGACCCTTCGACTATTGCATAATGATCACACTAAAGCAGCCAAGGAACTAGAAAGAAAGATTGAGAAGCTTAAGGAGGAGGGCAAAGACCCGGCTTTGCCACAAAAACTTGAAGTTGCCCAGGCTCAAACTCCCCGATCTTCACGACCCCCCAATTTGACTCGATCTAATCCATCTACCCCTCCTCTTCGGCCTATGAGTGATAGCCAGAATACAGTGGATGAGTCCTTCATGCTGCTCGCTGGACAGCGTGTGAGTTGTATATCACTTTAAATTCCACTCCATGTACTAATTGGTCTTTCCCAAGTCAGACCCTGGAGATGCTTTCAATCAATTCTGGAATATCATGCAAGGAATGTTAGAAAATTTGTCGCAACCTGTGGCATTTGCGACTGTACCCTTAGGGAACATAGATGTTCCCTCAGGCGTAAAGACGCCGCCTGCACCGCGAACACCCCGAATAGATGTTAAATTTGGCAGTGATACCGACTCTGCAGATGAACCGATGCTGTCGCGTCTTACCAAACGAATAGGGATTGGTCGTGACTCAAGGCACTTTCACGTCCAGAAAAGCACGTCCGGCAGAGAAGACGATTTTGAAGACGGACTATTTGATGAAGGTAGCACCTTCTTTTATCCTGTAAATCACTATTGACACGATCTCAAAGAAACCCTTGGTGATGAGTTGTCGGAATCCTTTTTTGTTGTTCCATCCGGGAATGAGCCATCTCCAATGATGCTGAAAAAGGAAAATTCCCGTTTAAATTTGGAAGCCGAAGCGATGAAGAAACGGATAGAAGCCCTGGAAAAGACAATCCATCTTCGAAAAGAACAAGATATTCAATTACGGGATAGCATAGTCCAAGCAACGAAGGAGGTAAGTCATCGCTTGGCTTGTTCCCACTTTACAATTACTATCTTGCTTCAGGCTCAGAGAGTCATGGGGGCTTCTATGATCGGCCAGCGTCCAATGAACGTGGACTTTAACACACTGAATATGCCTTCTGTCCCAATACCTAGCATGACCTCTGGCAGGGAAGCGCAGTATGCTCGCCGGTTGAAAGAGCTTGAAGACGAGGTTCAAAGCCTTCGAGCTGAAAACGACAAACACGTCCGTTCTCTCCTGTTTCTTCTAATATTCTGCCTACTCGTGTCTTAAATACCTCCTAGAAAGCTATAATCGTGAAATTCCGTGAACGCTGGGAAAAGCTCAAGGATTCTGCCAAACGGAAAAAGGAGGCCAAGGCTGCAGCTGCTGCAACTTCATTGGCTACTCGGGAGCGGATAGTTGAAGAGCCTGAGGCAGAAGAGGCGTTAGATGGAACCACCGTCTGAGCAGGAGGATAAAAAATCTTGTTTTTACCTGAAGGTCAAGCATTGTATACCTATGTGTAGCACTAGTTTATTGTAAGACATCGTAAATTTATTTCGAACATGTATACGAGCAAAACCCGATAAAGGATGGTTTCGAAAAAGGGCAATGTACACATTCTAGCTTCCGACAAAAGACATTCAAAATCGGTACCTACGAAAAGAAAACATCCCAATGTAATCATACGAATAGCCTATAGTCAACGATTTTGAGCGATCGTACGAACTTTTGAAATTGTTCCCGTACTGCATCCGCGTATTCTCGTGAAACCTCATTTCCGTCGCCTGTTTTTGTTGGAACATTAAACGATACTACAAGGTCTACGGCTTTTGACGTTATACGGTAGAGCGCCATAAAGATATGGATGGTATCAGGTTCTGCATGGTTAAACTTCGGAACTTGCTGTGTGCCATATAGCACGATAGCGGACGGAGTGCCGTCTCCTCGGTCATTTGGGATAACGTTTACGGCGTCAACCACGGCTGACACAGCCAAATTGTCATGAGCGAGGGAGTCAAAATGGAACCTGGAAACGGACATAAGCTCACTGTATACCGTATGATAGATCTAGAAGAGTTCTGAAGGACATACCTTACTGCGTCATCGAAGCCGGAAGGTTCGACCTTTTCTAGAATTTCCACGATGATACTGACGCCCGAGTCAGGGTAAAGAAGGACCTCTTGATTGTCCGGAACTTGGCGTATCTCTCTAATTCCTGTGAATCATAAGCAGGCCACGGAATGCAACAGACGAATGTTACCCACGCAGCATCACGGAGATTAGATGGTGTTTGAGCTCTGATGGCCCCGCCAAAGAGATCGTACTCGATGAAGTTCATGTTATCTGAGAGAGACCAATATTCGAAAGACTCTCGTAGTGTGGATGTAGAACGATAAAACTTTCAGGGCTGCACGTCGTAGCTTCTGGCCCGAAATGACTCGTGACACGTGATACATAGCACGCGACGCGTCTTGCGTTGACTGTTCCTCGTCAGCCACCACGACCTTCCTGCATTCGCATTTACCAGACATGGCAGATCTACGACGCAGGTCAATGATGCCGCCACCACCAGATACATATGGGGCTGGACGTTCAGGCATCCCTCAACCGGTCCCTTCCACAATCAAGAAACCGACAGCGAACATGCGCATGTCTCTTACAGGCCCCGCTCTACGAGCCCCGTATCAGACTCCTGGACCCTCACATAACCCAAGGCAATCTATGATGCGATCTCAGAATGCCAATCCTCTTCTGCAAAGCACGACAAAGCCAAACTACGGAAGGACTCCACTGAACAGGTAAGACTCGTTTCGGACCTGAGCTTCATGTCTTTATTTTTTTTGTTCATCCGAATGAATATTTCAGCAGTACACGACATGGATCTTTGTGGGCTGCTGGAGGCAATGTTGCCCCTTCTGGCAGCCAAACGCTCAAGGACACTCGGCCACTGCGAGACCGGCAGTATCAAACGAAAATGCGACAAGAAATATTGAGCTATCTGCAAGGCTCAGGTTTCGAGATTTCGATGGCCAGTCTTGCTAATATCACAGGAAAAGATTTCAGGGCAATTTTTGACTTCCTAGTTCTTACTCTCGACCCTTCACACCCACTTGGCCAGAGTACGCGATTTGAGGACGAGTTTGTTCCTGCGTTGAAAGCGTTACGATATCCATTTGCACATCAAATCGACAACAAATGGCTCGCAGCTCCGGCAAGCATGCATTCGTGGCCGTCTCTTCTTGGTGCCTTGCACTGGCTAGTTGAGATGTGCAAAGTGTGTCGATGATTGACTTTAAACCTCTAGTAAAATTAAATCATTACTAGCTGCGGGACGATTATTTCAATAGCGGCCATCCAACACTACAAAACCCCGTGGATATCCCTGAAGAGTTCGACGATCCATTTGATCACCGGGCATTGGCTTTCGATTATTTCGATCAGGCCTATACTGTTTGGCTAGACCTTATAGATGACTTCATAGAACCAAATCGATATCTGGAGGACAGATACAGTATGTGCATATCTTTGAGGATTCCTTCTTTTGGTCCTCAGCTCAATCTTGTAGCCCGAAAAAATCAGAGTGTTCAAAAAGATTTAGAAGAATTGACCAAGAAGCTCGATCACGCCAAGGCCGAACTCCACAAGCTCCAATCTTCTTCCGTAACACTTCTGTTATGCTGCCCAACTTGTTATTGATTCCCTTGACAGGCTCCAGTATCTAAGTTGCAAAATGAGAATGGCCTATTGACGGCCGATAGCGAGAAATTCCAGAAAATCCTACAACAATACGAAGGAAGGAAGAAGAAACTGATCGACACAATTGCATACGAAAAGGCGGAGCTGGGTACTGGCGGTGAGTTCTTTAATCTAGTATCGATACTATCAGAGTCCTTATGATATGGGTAAGCTGCTCACCTGGAACAACTGAAGCAGGAGCACGCCAGGCTATCAGAGGTTGTAAAAGAACAAAATTTGACCCCTGAAGAAGTTATTCGCATGAACACTGACCATGAAATGCTCTCAAGAAACTTAGAAGATCTCAAGCTGAAAATTGCCGAGACACACAAGGTGGTAATGACGCTTGAGGTCACTGTTACCAACCGTGCAGAAGCAGCAGAAGAAGCTCTCGATGCTTACACCAATTTGCTCTCCTCACTCGAACTTTTACCCCCCCTTCCTCCATTCCAGGACGTTGACCTCACACTAGAGTTGAATACCGCGACTTCCAATCCCCAGCTTCTTTTATTGGGTGCCGACATCAGAAAGGTCATCAAGCCGACTCTTAGCAGCGTGGCCGAGTCAAAACGCGCAGAACGAGCTTCATTGGAGAGCGAACGTATCAAAGTTGACAACGAACTTGATCAGCTTACCTTAGAATGCGAGAATGTGGAGGAGGAGATAGGTGAATTGGAGAGGAAAGTGGTTGCGTTGGGAGAACAAGCGGAGGATCTACGAGAAGTGAGTGATATGTGTGCTCTGGCATGAGCAATCTTCTCAAGTTAATAATTGGATAGGCAGCTCAACGAGAAGCGAATGTCGCGAGTGCGGAAGCAGCTCGACTAGAGCGCGAACTTGCCCACGCCAGGACAGCGGCGTTGGCCAGTGGAATGGGAGTTAAATCTCGATTGCAAGCCCTTCAATTCGAGTTGGGTTACTCCTCACTTCATTACTCCCTGTTGGCTGAATACTTGCGTGCGACCATAGCTATAATGAAAAGATGGAAAAGATCTCTCGGTTAAAGGAAGAAACGGTGCGAGCTATCATCAAGAACAGCCATGACATTGCTATGTTCAAAGAAGAGGTATCTCGACATCTCCGAGAGCTGCGAGAATTCGCCGAAGGAGATTGAATACTCCGATATGGTGCATTCTTCGTCTCTTCGTTATCTACATGGAAGATTTGTCCCTATTTCGTGTCATTATTATCTATCTCCCCTTATTAAACATCAAACAGTTCCGACCATGCGGCCGTGTAGGTCCGGAGGTGAATTATGTAGTCCATCAACTCAGAAGCATGATAAAGCTGGAATGGCTTCAACGAAACTGGACGAACAACGCAGGTGAGTATTTCTTTGCAGTCAACACGCGGACCGGACGGGGACAATCTGAAAGAACAAAGGCGCGATAATCTATTTGATGATAATCTAATTTCTCAAGATCCTGTTTCTTGCTCTGAAGCTGTAATGCGTCTTTGGCAAATGTTACGGCAGGACCACGAGATTTCTTCTTCAACGGGTTCCTTTCTCCTTCCAACATGTTTCTTTAGGGACAGATATATGAGTGTGTTAGAGATGGGATAGAGCGGCGCTACGGCACTAAACTGCACAGTAAGATAATGTATGTGAAAGAAAAGATACATGTATGGTTGTTCCCTGTCCAATTTGCCGATTGTAGGCAAGGACTCACAAGACTTCGTAAAATCGTTTGAATAGGCAGCTAACGCGCAGCCCGGTGTTACGACTTGGTTCAACTCAACAACGGGTTATAGTTCTCCGCTCGTGTGAGTGGGTGTAAGGAAACGGTTAGGTTGCACTGAACGTATCAATGAGAGTTCGTGGATTGATCATGATTTCGTTAAACTTAGATCAAAATTGAAATTTCAATCTATTCAGTTGTCAGTGCTTCACACGCGTATGGCGCGTATGGGTTGCCGATTTCACCTGCAATAGCGGACGTTGAATTTGTCTTATACATTTGATTTTGGGGCAGTCTCCCATAGCCTGTAGCGCCCATTACAAGAATGTACCGGGTCTTCGCTCGTGTGAAAGCAAGTTTCCTGGGCCGGAGGATGATGCTGACAATGTCCTTTCTTGCAACGCTTGATGGTGGAGGCTAGTTTACGCAAACCATGTATGTATGTATCTTATTTATGTAACGGGGCGGCCAGAGTTACGAGCTTGTCTCCTATCCGACGTCTTCGCATGGTGGGAGGTAAAATTTTCAAATTTTTGCATGGCTATAGGAAGTCTCGTTGACGTGAAGACTTGAAGAGGCACATACCAGAGATGACTTCACTTCTCTGTTCAAGTCATCAGTTCTTCTACGTTGAAGTCTCTCCAAGAGTTCACCCATATGCATGCGTCAATCCAGCCAATGCATCAAGGCTCGCCGGAACCCCTCGTGACTGGATGGGCGTTGAGCGTCTTATCCTGGACACTTGAAGGTAGATCTCAACGAGAACCGGCTATTCTTCAAAGGCTCCAAGGTGTTCTTAAAATGTAGAGATGCTTGAAGGTGAGGATAATTTGAGAGACAAAGTTTGCGACAAAGAGAAGTGGCTCACGAAACAAATATTTTACTACACCCTGCTTGCTTGACATCATACACCATGACATCCCAGCATCTTGTCCTCGCATAACACCTTTCTCCGACCTGGATAATGACCGTCGTTCTTTTCTCCTTCAAAAAAAGATAAGTAGTTACCCACTTCTTCGCTAGGATTTCTCCCACAAGACATGATCTAACCTAGTGAGCTCGGCAACAGCACAGTAATCTAGTGGATATATGTACGCACCGCGATTCTGTTAAGCCTTTCGGACTTTCACTCGTTGTGGATGTTGTCTTCGCGTCTTCAGTTAAATACTCTGAAACTTCCCAGTGTGCAACAGCCGGTTCTGTCCTCGACGAAACTGTTCAATTGGGTACAATTGGATTACGATATGTCCCTGATCATGCAAACTATAATCTCAGATTAGCATTGGCCAGATTTACCCCCCTTAACGGCACATCACCGGTTCTATGCGGTCCAGTGGCGATGAAACCAAATCGGGCATTCTAATCAGAGGAGACATAAAGCCTGGGATATGACAATCAGTCGCTTTGTCTCTAGATAAATGGACCAACGAACGTTTTTTGGCCTTGCGATGGTATGATTATTTGGATGTCAATCCTGTAAAGCGAGTGGCGAGTGTTTCTGCAATAGACTTTGTAAATTGACAAGACAGCAAGAAGCGCCGTCATTCTTTAAGTTCAACACGGTGAATGGGTAATCATTGAACTTAACTACTCTAAACCGCTGATATTTGACGACATGTACAAGGTCCTGCAAATGGAGCGTCAGTGCTCGTCCTTCATCCGCCATACCAGCATCGAACGCCAAGTGTGTCTGTATGGGAAAGGAGCGAAACTTTCAGACAAACAGTCATCGATTTATTGCTGAACACTTACCCTGTAACCCTTGGTTCTGTACTACAACGCTGAATGAGGTAGACCCGTAAAGAGTGACAGCGACATCGCTTCCTGCTACTTCTCCAGACAACACAGCGACACCATGGTCGGGAATCCTCCATTCCCATGGTAATGTACTCTCGAAGTCAGCTTTTCGATGTGAAAAGGAGACCAACAGACGGAGTACAACACGAGGTGGATGAAACCCGACCAAAGCTTGCGATGAAGATCATGGATGGTAGACAAGTAGACAGCCGGCGTGCCCGTATCGACACAAGGGTCCTGAACTGACTGACTATAACCACTTACAAAGCAGTGGATACATTACACGGGAGTGGATGAAGGAGCGGGTGTCATTATTTAACGGAGAGGGAAGTGGGGGAAGTGGGGGGAGTGCGATCGAAAGACATGAAACGTAGGCGGTTTTTATGTGTTTGCGTTAAGTAACGGTTGTCACCAATCCCGAACCAGGTCAAGAATTACAGAGTATTCACACTCATTTTTCCCATATGTCGTTCGGGGTCTCTGTCGTTCCACCTTCCCCCACATGTCAAGAACTTCCAAGCACTTCCAGGAGCTTCCAGGTGTACACGCGTCTTTCCCTCGACCTGACGTCGCCCGTTATTTTTATGTCAAAACGAGCCAAGATGAGCAGTTCAAGATGTCGCCATAGGTCCTCGTGCCAGTCTCTCGTCATTCATCTCGTTGATTATCGATTTGCTATGTTACTTCCGCCCTAATTCTGTCTGGTTCTCATGATTTCAGTCACGAATCCGGATGTAAGGCATGGGAACACTTTTGAACAGCTACAATATCTTGGATCAACTGATGCCTTCTTCACTAATTTTTCAACGGCCTCACACATCACGCGATAATCTCATTAACCTCCCGTACCTCCAAGGAAATTTTTTCTCTGGGTCTTCTTTATAGAAAAGTGGAAGCCACGTGGACCGTCATTATCGACCGATGTTCTTTCATTAATGGAGCACTGAATGTGCTGAACAGTAGTTCTTCCTATCCCCAAGGTCTCTACAATGGACACGAGCTTTAAAAGATTCGATAAATTACGAAGTCCAAGTGCGCCACGAGACAGGGACAGTTCGGAGGTGAGTTGGAAGTTCTTCGGCAACACTAGCTCTGTGAGCCTTATGACGCTTTACAACTTGGCATCCAAGCGAACCACAGGCCTTTGCTTCACTTACTTTCTCAGCATGGAACGCTTCGTCTCTCTCAAAATCGACTATTCTCCCTAAGTGCCCGAGAGCGACGAACGTGCGAGCTCAGTTGACTTTCGGTTACTGTTCATTGCGATGTGAAAAGAGTTTGATTACGTTTGATTGTCCTGATCCTTTACTATTCAATATTTAAATAATGGAAGTGGAAGTTGGCTCATCCATGGTGACACTGTCAAGAAACTGAAATTCTTAGGGTTCAGTAGCTGTTACAGCGACAATTCTCGAGATACATAAGCTGTGAATTATAATCCTGAATTCACATCAAATTCTGAAGATAGCCGATAGCCAATCTTTCTGGTCAGCTTGCGGACAGCGGAAGGCCGGACAGTGCCAGAGAACGGAGTCTTCGATTTATTCGGGAGCCCGACGCCACGAAGAACATCACTGCATCTCATAAAAACATTGATGTCTGCGTTAGATTGAAAAAGGATGGGCCGAGTCTTTTGCAGGTGGGGGGTCAGGCAGGAGATTTGTCAATGCAGAAATTAGAGGTAACACCAGGTATCGTGAGGCTGCTAATGAGGAAGGAAAGAACTTACCACGTTATCTCCGAAGTGGGGTGTTGTTTGGGAGACTTTTAAGTAACAGAATCTTAAAACGGGCATGATTCGTACGATTCACTCTCCATGATGACCTAATGCAGCACCTTGTAGAGACAGGAGATTGAAGTAGATCCGGTTACAAGATACTTGGCCCATCGGGACGATGGTCGGCGCGAGACTAATCAATGGTCCGATGGAGAATCAAGAAGACCCTTGGAGTCCAAATCGAGTTTGGAATGAGAAAGTAGGATGAGAATAAGACAGTGACCCCGGTAGGTGCGTTAAAGGGAGTCGTAGCAGCGAAAATATAAATTGACCTGTCGTGACCAAGTACTGATGACCCAACAGTCCGGGCCAATGCAGACCCATGACCTCGGGCCTCGGCCTCAGAACTTTCCCCCTGCCTTATTGCACCCTCTGCACAGCGCCAGTCACCTGAGAAGACGTTGATGTATCTGTCATGACATTCTCAGGAAGTTCTCGAACTCACGGCAGTAGCAGCACCGGTCCAACTTTGGGTCGATTTGCTTTCAGGCACCCCCACTCCTGTCTTTAGGTTTCTTCGAAAGTGAGAACCACTCACCATATATCCAAAGAACACTCCTCACTCATATATCAAGGAGATCGATAAGGTGAACCATGTTTGGCTGATTGGCAGTGTATAGTAGAAGTTTGATAATCCGCAGATTGGTGTGCTCTGTCGATTCCTTCCTTTCGATCCATAGATACATAAAAGGGTGGATATTTGGTTGATGTACAACGGTTGGCCAGCAGTCTCATGCAGGAATTTCTGAGGGTATCCAGAGTGCGGCGTATCCTCTTGCATATTCTCTTGCGCGTCGGTAGTGCGATAGTGCGAACAATGGACCGTGGTATGTCTACTATCCATCTATAGCGTCGAACTTAAAAGCCGAGAAACTGACATTCTTGTTCTGTCAAGCCGAGAACAGAAAGACTCGTTTCTGAAGGCATTTTGGCCCTATGAGACTGTGAGCTACACTTCTCCCAAGGGTTGCCCAATAATGCGGCAGGTGGAGATCGACAAAGAAATTGGTGCATCGAAGGCATGTCCGCTATCCATATACATCGTCAATCTGAAGACTGAATACTCTAAGTTAAAGATCTTGGGCCAGCGATCTCCAGCTTCGAACTGGAGTTACGTGAGGATACTGCCCAGCCCTGTGAAATATGCATCAGATGGCCAACATGTTTCTGTCGACTGGTTGAATTCTAGAAAATAGTGTGAGAGATCGGTGCGTCGAGGGAACCATCATTTATGACCTCAGACTGACAGAATTGAAGAATTCTTATTCTTATATTGTCCAGCCATAGAATGAGATGACGGCGATTCTTGGCAGTCCAGAGAGACTAAACATCAGATAGACGACAGCTGGCTTTTTCTGGAACTGCCAAGTTATCAAAAAAAAACATAGCGGCGAGAAATACCGGTGTGTCAGTCTTATCTTCACATCCGACCTGAGAGATAAAAGTCTCGAGGATTCGATTGGGCCGTGATGATATACCTTTCTTTCCCTCAGAAGTGAAAACATTGACTGGCAACGATTGACTCCTGTCCGAACAGTTTGAGGATAAGTATGGCCCCATAGAGAACGGAATTCTTGTATGTTGGACGCGAAACGATAGCAGGCGCTATATTCACTATTGACTTACGATGTCGAACTAAAAGATCAGTACCCTTTGTCCATCTGGCTGAGGAGTCATCATTACCTTTCGTTGAACGAGGAGTCCAATAAACGACTTAAATGTACTCGCAGTTCTTGAAGTCCTCTGCCGATGAAGAATACGTTGGATCTTCGTCGCCATAACCCCATACAGCATGCAATCCTAGAGCAAGATATGACAGTTCCGAATCCTCCTTAGCTGGGGATGAGCGGGGGATTCATGATACCCAGCTGTTTCATGTACAATGCAGAAATGGGGCCAAGTGTCGTATGTTGTTTCATTCTATGCAGCGTAGGTGTCTCACGTCTATGCCCGGAACATTCTGGTGGCAAGGTCGTCAACATGGTCTGATATTTCATGTCGGGCATGTCACACGTAGGCGGTATGTAGCGTCGTGCGTCTTATTCTGGCTGGGTGTCCATGGCTGTGTTGCGCAAGTGGAAGTATAGGTTGAGGTAATCGACGAACTGGTCACCCTATGTCCTCTCCTGAGATATACACCCCCCTCTCGACATGGGTTTTGATTTTGGGGCGGTTTTAAGCACTCACTCATCATCTGTCAGCTTCTGCTGGGTAAATAGCATATTCCCTTCTCGTAAACGTTTCACAGATCGAGAGATCACAAATCGGCGGAGAGTTGTTGGAGGCATATATAGTGGTAGTGTAGTAAGAAGTTATTTAAAGTTTGGTTATGTGATTCGAATGGGTCGTCTAAATTTCCCACTAAATCCTATTTCCATCATTACAACTTGGCGACAGCAATGGGAGCAACGTAGTGCGTCTTTGATGCAACCCACTTACCCTAACCTGACCGTTGCGTCGCTCTTGACTTGGCTGTTAGAGCATGATATCCATACGCCTCGGATGTCATGGCCTGTCATGGTCACTCGACTACCTAGCCGTGCATCGATTGTAGCAATCCCTTTCAAGTCAAGTGATTTTGATACAAGTTTGTCATCCAGGATGTACAGCTCCTGATGGTGTCTAGGTCTGCTAGATGCTAGCCAGTACCTCTCATCCATGATAATACCCGATCCCGTCATGGCCTTGGCCTTAGAGGTCAACGACTGTTTTGGATGCCGTAAGTGTGTCTTCGGTGATTTGGGGAGTTGAGGTTGACCCATCTTACTATCTTTTGGTAATTATCGACATTTCGGGTTGTCAAAGTGCACTCAATATCAATGGCAGTCGCTACACTCGTCGTGTCACCTTTGGGATTCATCTGTAGTCTTTTCGTGTTTGAACCGATTTTAGCGCTGTGCCATTGTCGATTTGAGTGCTCCAGATAAGTTTTCGACTTTTCTACGCCACTGGACTGCATTGCCTATGCTGTAAATAGATGACGAATGTTAGCTTTGTCCATGCGAAACAACCTGTACTAGCATTATTCCTCGACGAGCTTATTGTTTGTGAAGAAGTTCGCCACATGAAAGAAAGCCTTTGTGAAGTAGTTCGCCACATACAAGAATAGTAACGCAATGTGCCACGCTAGTGATCTGCGCTGGCCATTTTTGGTTACAAGCGAAAACCCGCCTGGAGGCTCATGAACTTATGTCATGCCTTATGCCATGGTTTCCCCATGTTTTCATCCCCCAATTGCGGCTAGGTCCTTTGATACAGCGCCAAATCCAGTCTCTCTCTCTCCTTCGTCTCGTTTTATTGTACTCAAAAACTGGGAAAACTTCAAGGCAAGGTGTTTTCCCTTATGGTATACCCTGCCATCTGGATTGGTTTGTCAATGAGGAAGATAAGTATAGGCACCCCATTATATCAAGGTTCACGTAACTTCAGATTTCCTGACCCCATCCATTGTGTCAGTGACTACTGTCTTATATATGTAACACAACGCCTTCGCTATTGGAATTTACTTCCAACAACCACAAGAGGAGGGGCTTTGATGCGACAAATAGATTCTATTTAATCTATGCCGCTAAAGACGCCCTTCATGTCATTCACAGCTTAGCAGGAGAATTTCCAAGATGAAGACTCGGGATTGAGAATTCCTTTCGCCGCTCCGCTCCGGCTGATCTGAATACCTTTCACAATCGCCTTCAACACTTCTTGACTCTGGCAAGTTCGCATTTAGTACTCCTATTCAAGTGTTCAATCCTGCAATTCTAGCATAAGATGATCACGGAAATGGGTCTCAGTACTGACAACCATCAATGCTAGCATAAGGATGAGGCCAGCCGCCATTGTATCGCCTCGTCGTTCCGAGAGTAATGCGGGCTGAGAGGAGTGTGGGCTTCTGGGATGGAACGTGTATATCGACCAAATATTATCTAGTATGTACCTCTGTATCGTCATATTTCTGACCCATATACTCAATTTTTTATATAGTATTTTTGTTGGATGTATGCGCTACATTCTGCGAGCCTGCCCTCTTTCCGCATTGACTATCACAATGTTCCGCCGATGTGAACCTAATCCGAGCGGCGTTTTTCAGGCTCCGTTGGTCGAACACAGTAGGGCTCAGTCGTCTCGTTTCCGCACTAGTCAATCCTGACATCTTCGATCCTTGAGCGAGGGACATTGAGACTGCCATCGTTTCAATAACGCAGATCATGCTGGACACAGCGCTTGTAGGTGCACCGTGACACTTCAGCCGACTCTGATTTCTTAGCGTCGCATGGCTTGCCAGAGAAATAGCCAAGATATTGAGAGGTGCTCTGAGTGTTGGCGACGCGGGTGCTTCTGTCATCTTGGGCGCATTCTACATTATTATATTTCTCTCGCGACTCCGTTACCCATTACCGCCCATCATCGTGTGCATGTGGCTGTCGGATAACATGCATTGGGGAAGAACAAATCCTCCGCATTAATGCGCATAACAAACGAGGCGGCATCGCGAATCGTACAGGACGAAGGCCGCAGCTTTCAATACGCGGGCATCTTGGTACTTGAGTGATTGAAAGAGATCATTTCTCGACGATCATGCTCGAAGAATGAGTGAGGTTACAAGTCGCGGTCCTAACTTACAGATATCAATCTGATCGTACACTTCATTATCCTACAACTACAATAAATGTAGTACATAAGACAAAGACTAGGATATAAGTCAGTAAAACAAGAAATACACTCCAAAGAAATATCGATCGGAGTAGTTATCCGATACCTGTGGCGACAAGGCAATGAGAACATTGATTATGAATGTGAACGGCGTAATCGTGCCAAAGGGAGAACTTAAAAGATGAAGAGATCCTGAAAAAGTATAGCAGATAGTCCTGTGATTGCCAGAAGATGTGCTGCGTCATGCAAGCGATGCATAGACAGATGGAAATATCATTCCATATTCAAGCCAGAGCTCGACATGAGTCCATGCTAGCCGAATGTGTCGTCCGAGGAACCCAGTGAGCATGGGTGGAAACGGATATGTTAGAGAATGACATCATGTCTCATCTATAGGTATCATGCATGGATCAAGGAAAATGGGACCAGGGCGGAAGAAAGAGGCATAACGAAAAAACGTCAAAGCTTTTGCCATGGTTTCATGTCGTCGACATTTTTCACGGTCCAGTGATCGTCGAGGATTTGACCGTGTCTTCCCATCCAATGCCAGCGTCGATTGGGATGTATTACCGTGTTGGGATGCAACGAGGTGCCCCTTCGAGCGAGCTCGGCAACAATACGTGCAATATTACGGCTATCCTGGACATTGCATAGGAAAGGTTTATCTCAGTCACATGGAGAACATAATTTACGCGCACTGACGTCGATACCACTATGTTGCCTGCCCTCGAAGCCGGAAAGACCTAGAACCTTCAGTTGAGCTGTAATATTCAGAGTCCGGCGTCTCGGACCATACTGCGAATGTTATCCAGTGTCAAAAAATGGAATTTGAAACATCGGGCCTACTTTTGTCACACTTGAATCTTTGGGCTGCTCGCGTGAGTGTAGCCAATTCAGGATGGCAGTCCGTACATCGAGAACATCTCCTTGTATCCAGCCGGGCATGGGGACCTGGTGTATAGATTGCGCTTAGCACCTATCTGTATTGTTCAACAAACTTACCTTCGAGATAAAACATTGCTTCACAACAAAGTCACGGATATCAAAGGGGCCATCGCTGCACCAACAAAACCGAACAAGCCGCTCCCCTGTGTCGCCATCGATTAGACCATGTTCCACCATGAAATCTTGAACCGAAGCCAAAACAGAAGGGAATGGAGGTGCTGCATCCACTTGCTCCTACGTACGATAGAGGTTGAGAAGAATGTATGGGGGGGTACATGGAAGGCTTCTAACCTGTGTGATGCCGGTAAGGTCTGTACAAAACTTGGACAAAACAGGTCGCCATGTGGGCTTGACAAAGCTGCGGAATTCGGCCACGACCTCGAGCTGGGTAGCTTGCAGGTCCTTGGTCCTGTCCTTCCATCGCATCAAGCAGACAGGAAACTCCTAAAGCTCAGAAGAAAGAGGTAAGAACTGTCACAGAATATGGCTTTTCGACGTACGATTATCTCATTGGGAAAGTTGAAGTCAGTTCCTTGTTGGCAGGTTGCTTCGACGTCAAGCACAAGAAAAGCGTCATAGTACTGCTTGGCCCGTAGTGGCAGGGGTGGCTGGGGAAAAGGTAGAGAACCAATCTGTTTCTTTAAAGAGCGGGATCGGCGCGTGTAACCCATCTTTGCACGAGGTGATGGAGTGAGCGAAGTGATGTTAGAAGGCTCGCTAGGTCTACGACGAAGGCGTGTGAGAACGTTGTTGAAAGAGAGATGGGGGAGAATTCGAGGGGAGGAGGATTCGAGGGAAGACGTGGTGGGAGTAGGGATATCGCGCGAGTGGTTTCGAGGGGAGGCTTTATAGTAACATAGTACAAGGCACGTCGCCGCAATTAGTGCCACACAGATGATACAGTGTTCTGTGAGAAACCTGAATGGCACAGTCCAAAAACAAAAATCGGGCAAGTCATGCAAAGACATGCCAGACATAATTTCGCGAGCAAACTCGTTAATTGGCGGCCAGGTTAAATGGGCCATTCGACTACTTGTGATAATTTAGCACATCACGTGCACAGTGCTTGCATTGAAAATCCTATCTTTCTCTCCTACATTGAACGATATGAACCGAGGAGACGACCTCGACGATGACTTTGTCATAGATGACCTCGTTGCCCTTTCAGAAGATGAGGCCGCCCCAGATGCAGATTTCTTTTCAGACGAAAATGACAATGCCAACGATTCCGGTAGTGTGGAGGAGGAAGTGGCAGCCGGAGAATCGGATCCCAGGCCCACAGCTACGGACAGAGAAGCAGAACTAGCCAAAAAGCGGAAACGTCGGGAGAAAGAAAAAGAGCGAAAGGCCAAAGTAGGTTCTGATAGTTCTATAGGTCGTCGTCTATCAATGTAACGATTGGCACCAGAAACGAAAACTCGCAGAGACCGTCGAAGTGATCCAGTCATCTGTCGCCGACCAATCGCCTGTTCAGCTCTCGGATTTTTTGGCATCTCACCAGGCCAAAGTCTACTCAAACATGAGTGCACTAGAATTGGAGGATATGCGAATCCCTGGTGCGTGTCAACAAAGTGCTGTCTGAAGGGATATTCTTAAATTGACGTGTAGACAGCGTCGGCCATTGCGGATACAACTTCATGGACCGGACCACGGACACTGGACCAACTAGTGGACTTCATCATTAAAAGTTTGTTGAAACCACTTCATCAACTGCGTCGTGTCTCATGCCACCTAACCCACGATAGCCAATCCGACACTGACTAAACGTCTTACACAAAAATCCAAAACGACAGGAGCACCAACCCTCATCTTCGTGACCGGGGCTGCATTGCGCGTAGCAGACGTCACACGAGTCCTGAAGGACAAGAAATTGAGGGGTGACAAAGGCGGCGAAGTTGCGAAGCTTTTTGCTAAGCACTTCAAGCTCACAGATCACGTTGCATATCTGAGACGGACCAAGGTGGGTGCTGCTGTGGGCACACCGGGACGATTAGGAAAGTTACTCTGTGAGACTGGTGAGCTTTCCGCGTCTATCTTCCACCAAAGCCTAAAGTTCAATCTCACAAGACGCTCTTGCCGTTTCTGCGCTCTCACACATCATACTTGACGTCACTTGGAAGGACTCTAAGAAAAGGTCACTTCTGGATATTCCAGAAACGAGAGATGAGGTCTTTCAATCAGTTTTGGGTGGTCGGAAGGTAATGCAGGCGATTAGGAAGGGTACAATTCAGGTGATTTTATTTTAGATCTACTCGGGAAGGGTCAATTAGTGTTCTATATGACAATGATTAGAAGCCCTTGGGATTTGTCCTCAATGTACGCTGTGTGTATTTTGGGTCATCGTCAGGGACTGTTCTACAGGAGAGGAACTGGCTACCCACCCGTGTCCATTTAGGAACCTTATGAATCCCCTTGCGATAACCTTTGGCGTTGGCACTGAATATTGTGTATTTGTCTCGTGCGGGCATCTCATGTTCTTTCGGTAACTCCAGTGCTTGATCCTGGGTAAGGATAAGCCTCATATAAATGCAAAAATTCGGTAGGCTCACGAGAGCACTGCATTTTACACCACTTGTTCTCACTGCCTCAATGACTGCATCGACTTTCTTTAGCCTGGCCCGAGCGTTGGCTTTCCGTGTCGATGACAATTTCCACGGTACCTTCCTGAGACACGGTTAGAAAGATATTTTTGTGGTAATGAGCAACACACCCACCAGAGAAGTCCACTAAAATTTACATGAGACGGTCGAAACGCGCTGAACATAATGGGCTCGTGGTCGACGAGGAGGGAGGAAGTAAAAGTTATTGGACCGTGAGAAAGCAAGATTCTCGAGACGCCGAGAGAATTCGTTGTCACTCTTGACCATGACTGCTGTTGTTGAGGTTGTACCCCCCGTGGTTAACGGCGTACATCTAAATGGTGTATCTGACATTCAGATGGAGCTGGCAGGCAGCAACGGCTCTTTGAGGTTCTCGAGCGGCCTCATTCTTCCTCCGCCGGAAATCAAGAGTAAGCAGTTGCAATTGTTCTACAGCAGCTCATACGTGGTTGACACCTTTCTGTGTGAAATAGCCGTAATTGATAGGACTGCTCTCTTTGTCGCGCGTTCTGCTAACCCTCCGCATTTTGAAGATAAAATCCGTGAGGGCCAACGGACTGACCCCAAATTCTCCTTCCTTAATCCGGTGGACCCCTACCACGCATACTATCGACATCGAATGGATAAAATCAACCGAGGAGAGGTAGACGAGTCAACCCCTGATAAGGAAGGGAAAGAGGATGGTGATACTCAACCTGTCCAAGTGGTTGATGTCGGAATCGAGCCATCGCCTCCAGACTTCATCATGGACATGCCGAACATTAGCAGCATTGACCTGTGTGTCGTTTTACTCGTTTCTATGATTTGATTGGCTGACTAGTATGGATACAGCGATATTATGAAACTCACTGCATTGTTCAGCGCATGTAGAGGTCGAAGCTTCCTCGCTAATCTATCTTTGCGTGAGGGGCGTAATTACCAGTTCGACTTTCTTCGCCCTACCCATTCACTTTTCGGATATTTCAATCGGTTGGTGGAGCAGTACACCAAGATACTTCAGCCTAATAAGGAGGTGTTGGAACAGCTGAAGGAACGGACGAAGGAGGATGCACGTTGGAAAACACTGGAAGTAGCGCAAAGGCATGCAAAATGGGAGAAAAATAAACGTGAAAAGGACAAGAAGCGTCAGGATGACCAGGAGGCTGAACGAAGTGCGTCGTGTATCATATATCTTCTTATTGAGGTTGACCGTTCGTTTCTTTTTCCATAGTTGCGTTCGCCGAAATCGACTGGCATGATTACGCTATAGTTCAGACGATTGAATTCACCGTCGCCGATGCCAACTTGGAATTGCCGACCCCCATGAGTCTCCAGGAGGTTGAGAACATGACGTTGGCACAGAAGAGGATGGCGGCAATGATTATGGAGACTACTGCCGAGGACGTGGAGGCACATCGTGCTCGCCAAGCAGCAGCCGAGGCTGAGGCTGCTGCTGCTGTCGGTGGTGCTGGAGTTGGTGGTGGAGAAGATGATGCAGCGATGGAAGAGAGTGATGAGGAGGTCGAAGATGAACAGACCAAACAGAAGCGTGAGGAGGAGGTGCGTGCGAGGGAAATTGCACGAGCGCAAGCGCTTCAATCTGGCACTCTCAATGCTGCTGGACCCATGAAAATTCGGACAGATTATGTACCGAAGTGTAAGCGCCTTTTCCGCTCTGTACCTCTTCTCCTTTTCAATAATTATTCTTTCGCTAGTGGACAAGAAGAGCGGAAAGGCTGCCATGACGACTTGTTCTATCTGTGGGCAGTCTATCGCTGTTGACGAACTGGATGAACACATGCGAATTGAGCTTTTGGATCCTCGTTGGAAAGAACAGCGCGATGCTTTGGAATTGCGCAAATCCCAGGCATCCGAGCTGCAACGTGGGGCTAATGTGGTGTCGTCGCTCAAAAATCTCGCGCGTACGCGTGTGGATATCTTCGGTGCCGAAGCAGATGAGGAACGGAGGAAGAAGGAGGAAGAAGAGGAGCGTGAAAAGCGCAAAGAGAGGGAAAAGGTAGTTTGGGATGGCCACACGGCGTCAAAAGCGAATACTCTCGACCGGTTCTCGACGAATGTCAATTTCGACGAGCAAATTGCTGCGCTTCATCGTGCAAAGGGTCTCGGACCGTAAGTCATTCCAAGTATCTTTATTTGTTCTAAATGCTAATGCTTGCTTTATAGTCAAGACTCTAATGTCATTGGACCTGGAATAGGGCCTGCGGCTATTCCACCACCCCTCGCTACTTTACCCCCTGCACCCGCATCCCTCCCAGCCCCTCCTCAATCCGCAGCAAATACAGGCGCTTATCAAGCAGCTACGATTTCCTCAGGTCCCCAGCCAGCGTCTATGTATTCAAATCAGCCCCCTGTTATGTTACCGCCCTTGCATTATCAGGGAATGGATGCGATCCAGCCTTTCGGTTACCAGCCTCCCGCACCTGGACTTCATCCTTCCCGTATGGCAGCTCTTGCCGCGGCTAATGGAGCGCTCCAAGCACAGGCAGGCCAAGTCCGTTCTGCAGACGAAATGGAGGGTGGTGCAGATGATATACCTCCTGCCAAGCGCCAACGAGTCGCCAAGCTGCCAGGTGGTCAACTGTATTCGGAAGCAGATTGGATCGCAATGCATCCTGTGAGTTGAAACTTTTCCAAACCTTTTCGTGTTGTGTTTTTTCGCATCGATGCTGACCAAGATATAGCACCCCATCTCACTCCGGGTTCAACTTCCTCTGGAATCGTCGAAACCAGAATGGAAACTCAATGGATCAATTGTCACAGTCCCAGACCTGTCCCTCGATTTGTTGGTATCGACGATTCGCGATCGTATTACGAGACATATCGACAGTACCGTCGGCGCGTCACGCATCAGACTGTCTTTCGAGAGCAAGATGCTTACAAATTCAAGTTCGATTGCGAGCTACAATCTGGAGGACGAAGACTTGATTGTATTCAGTCTTCGGGACGTTAAGAAGAAGTAGTGTACGTGTACGGATTACAGTATGTGAATAATGCTACAAATATCTGATTCATGTGCGTTAGTCGTACGAAGTTGTACGATGTATGTGGGGTAAATACTTTGTAATGTGGATTGTAATGATGAATATGCGATGACTACGGTGAATATTGAATGGAGCCAATTCGTCGTAAATGTGAGCAGGACAACAATCTGCGTGAATAACAGTAAAACACCTGGATCCCAGAAAAATATCAAAGAAAGATCGTCACAAGTCTAGGCGCCGGAGGTAAAGAACTCGTCTTGGTCCTCTAGACACGGTGGTGCAGACCGCGCCCGAGGTGGCTCATGCCAGGCTGAAGGTAGAATGTGGCGTGGACGCTGCCATCGAGCAATCGGAGGTGTCGGGATATGAGCAGGGCGAATGCTCTCGAAGCACTCATATTGTTCCGCCAGAACCGATACAGACCTCAGCCGGGATGGTTCGTGCCAGACCGAGGATATTATGTGGGGTGGAGATCGCCATCGGACAATCGGTGGAGAGGCCGGGATAAAGGTGGGCCCAGGACCAATGCTATGCGGGCGGTATTGCATAGAACTGTCCGTGGTGGTAGGGGAACTGGATGAGGATATGGAAGACGTGGAAAGCCGTCCCCTTTTCTTGTTGTGCTCTATTGGTATGGTGTCCTGAAGCCACTTTTCGTCTTCTTCAGTGGGGAAGTGTGGCGCGAAATCGAGGTTGCGCTGGAAGATGCTTTGAGGATGAAGATGTGGTGATTGGAGCAGGGATGGTGGGATTGGAACGGAAACAGGACGATGGTGCAGCTGCAGGGACTTTCTGCGACTGATGGACATTTTTCGTGCTGGGGCAGTCATAAAGCAACGCGCCCATCGTTTCGCGGAAAACCCGAAATATATGGTAATCGGTAGTTCGCATTTGTCTCGTCTCGGATCTCTCGATCACTGAGACACTATCCTACAAAACTATTAATAATACAAATTACAAAACAACTAGACCATCCTGCGCCATATGATTGCAAATGCGATAACGAACAACATACAGATCGCCCCGTCAACCAGCACAAGCGGGGGTTTACGCGTCACACGTATCGTTGCTGGTGTCTCTACTGCAGCCCGTGTGATGAATGGTCCCGGCCGGGTTTGGCCAGCAACAGCACCCGAAGGTAATAAAGTGTCGATAGTGTGTACGGTTGCTGACTCTCGATTGGCTCTAGGCTCTGAGGTGGTATTAGGCTCGGGATCCGGTGCTGATTCTTCAGCTTCCGGTGGTACAGGCGAAGGTTCGGCGACGTTGGCAATTTCTTGCGCGCTCGTTACGATCGGCGGGTCGGGTAGTAATGCCAGATTACTCTCTTTGCAATGTGGGCAGACCCATTCTCGCGACCTTTTCATATGAGCGCAAATATTAGGGGGGGCAAAGAAGTACTTACAGAGTTGCTAGACGCTTTCGCTCTGCCGAAGGATACTCGATAGACCCAACGCCGACAGCCTGCTGCCCCTTTAGAGGAAAGAACCCCTGGAGTCCAATAATAGCTACCAGTACATAAACAAGCGGCCGTGGACATCTGCAGACAGGACACACCTGTCCGAACACCCCATGCTGGTTGCCACAATTCCTCGTGGTCTGAAAGCGCGAGTTAACATCACCTTCTTAGGGACAATGTGATACTACGCTCACAATTTGTGAAACTGATGCAGATCTACGCCGTGTAATGGTCAGCCTGTAAATCGTATCAGATCATCACTAGATTTTTACCTTGGTATTCAGCTCAAATCTACCATTCGGCGTGAGCATCATAAGCGATGGAGGTCGGAATGGATATTCTGCAGGCAACAGAATACGAAAGTGGTAGACTCCTCCTTCGAACTCGGTACCTGCAGGCCCGCGTAGCGTACAGTGCCATTCCTGGGCCAAGCTTCAGTTGAGTATCGCGAAAACAGATCGCGCACGACTGACGAATATGTCATCCTAGATAAGCAGACACATTGAATCCTGAAATTGGGCGGCACAGAACGTTACGCACTTCCAATGGAGCGGCGGAATAGTCTGTTGATGGGTCGTTGGCGAGCTCCTTGGCCTCTTGCATAATCCGCTTGACCGCTTATTATTGCGTTCAGACGCTGCATGCTCGTCAAAACAGTATCCATATGGTATGTACTTACCAGAATTATTCTTGTTCAAGGATGAGGGCATCTTCTGTAATAGATAAACCGTGAAAGGCAAAGCGCGTTGGCGAGGGAGTCACTAGCTCTATTATACTTGTCGTTGATGTTCAGCGTAAGCCGCAGTCGAGAAATATATGACGTGGATAAAGTGGAAATTAGTAAATCACGTGCGTCAACAATTTTGACGCTAACATCACCGTGAGTTGTGCGACGCCCGCAATGACCATTCACATAAAAAATCTTAAGGTCCGGCCTCGCAAGAGTTCGTCGACTTAAACATTTTTCGTCTGGAATCCACTGATGTCTTGCCATTCAGATCCCGCACACAACATGTGTGGGCCACAGCTGGCTGCCATGCTTGGCTGCTGGGCTGCGCATCAAGACTTCAATTCGGCGGGTCTGTGTAAAGAAGCGGCTGAGACCTTGTTTTATTGCATGCGGACGACAGTGCGTTCTGCTTGTTGTTCCTTGTGCAGGACTGTCCGTATCTTACTCCTGCCTTGCACCAGCCACTTCCAAAGAAACTACCAAAACCTGCTATTAATTACCATCTCGCTAGATTGGGGAAGAATATACAATAATTCGAGATATTTTTACCTCCCACCTTTATCTTCAGAATCAAGTTGTGCATGCCTCGGTGCGTGACCTAGTGGCATGCGTCATTCCATTGTTGAACTGGGCATGAACAATGCGTGTTGACGGTCTTTCTTGTATGGTACCCACAGTGAGGTGGCCTGCGTGTGTCCATTTCCTGATCGTGGCCCTCATACACGTCGTGGTAAAACATAGTTTGCTCGTCTCACTGAACCACTCTTAGAATAGTACCCAACGAACTTGCACATATTGATCAGGGTCACCATCCGATGACGGAATTTCTTTCCAGTGACAACGTGTCTTTGGCCCCGCCGGTATTGCTTTTTAAACGTGCACAAGTGGCGTGCAAATCACCTACGTGACCACGTTATGTACGTCGTGGCAATGAGAGGTTATCAAGCATCCTTCCGGCTCTTTATAAAAGGACAAGTGCAGAGACAGGTATCCTATCTCATTCACCATGCAGCATCATGAACACGTTGCTGTTTTCTGGGATTTCGGCACGTCGTTCTCTCGTCTAAAAGTGTATGCTTGGTTCACATGTTTGCAGAGAATCTACTGCCTCGGTTAGGAGTTCCCGGATACGAAACGGTACAAGCAATTCGTTCCCTAGCGCATGATTTTGGAGTTATTATATCCTTCAAAGCTTACCTTGAAGTATCGTCTACTCTCAGACTCTGGACAGAATTACAGGCGTCTGGGGTGGCCCTGATAGATTGCCCGCACCATAGAGGAGCTCAAGCTGCGGGTAAAATGCTTCTTGGTATGTCATACATACAAGCCGCTAGGAAGTTCGAAATTACTCACCGGTCTTTCCAGTCGACTTGATTGCATTTGCGATTGACCACCCGACTCCAGCAACAATATTTCTCATTTCTGGTGATCGAGACTTTGCTTATGCCGTCTCTACACTACGCCATCGCAAATACAAAGTTGTTATATTGTGTCCCCCTGATGCACACAGTAGCCTAGTTGCGCAAGCTGACGTGCACCTCGATTGGAATGCAAAGGTTCTGCGTGAAAATCAAGGGGACGAATCCTCAGTTGCTCCTCCACCAGTACCACAAAGGGCGCGTCATCTTCCGACCTCAGTCAATAGGGTCACGTCCGACTCGGATCGAAGGGGTAAAGGTCGTCACAACAACGATGTATATAACGACAGCATGGATCTAGACCGGATGTCTCATCATAATCATCAGACCTTTTCTTACAGCGATCGTCACGAGCATCCAAGGCCTAACACAACTAGTCCTTGGCGAACTTCGTCGAGAACGGCTTCTCGACCGTATTCCCCCGCTGGATCGTTCCGATCCGCGCAGTCGGCGCCGCAAACTTCGCAAACGCCTTCGCCTTCCCCCAGGCATAAGTTAGTTGAGCCGACTTTCGTAACTGATGGTGACATCATCTTCGAAAGCTCATCTCAACCAGACCTTCGGGAAGGTTTCCCGTTCTCAGAAAATGAGACTATCAAGGAGCTTCAAACTGCGCAGTCTTCGACTTCAGCTTCTGCAAATGCGGTTGTGAAGACTCCTCCATCAGTATCTACATCCCTCCCAGCACCATCTGTTGAAACTCACAATTCTTGGAAGCCATCCACACCAGCATTTGTACCGGCTGCACTCGCCGCACCCGTCACTCTTACCTCTGCGCCGAGTACGACTCCTATACCTGCACCCGTGGCAATCATTTCTTCTACGCCTTTACTCAATACTAAGACTAAACCAGTACTTCCAACGCCATCAACTTCGGCGCAACTACTTTCGAGTCCTCCCGTGGTGCGACCGCCACCGCAGACTACAAATGCTAGGCCTGCCCCATCTCACTTCTTACCATTGATCACAGCATTACAGAAGCGTGCTCATGAAAAGATGCAGTCTCAAGTGATGCGTACGGATTTGGGATCTGATCTCGCAAAAGTCAGGAATCTTTATGCACAGGCAAAAGTTAGCAAGTTTGCGTCATACGTACTGTTGGCGGAGGAAGCTGGGATAATCAAGTCAGGAGGGTCTGGAAATGAAGCATGGGTATCTCTTAAGCCGGAGTGGGCCAATTCTTCTAGATTTCCCGCTCAAGTGTAGGCAGTGGTACACACGTTATTTAGTGTACCTTTTTCGGATGTCTAGCATACTTATTGAGTGGATATCATGATCACATGTATTCATTCGTTACGACAACCGTACAAGGTTCTGATGTTGTGATTGACGCCCATGAGTGACCCTTATAATGCCTTCTAGAAGTAGGCGGAATGGGCTGGCGGTCCCGGAACCCTTCCCACCTTCCTGTACTCTGAGATGCCATCCGAAGACGTGGCAATATTCTGGGACTATGGTTCGTTTGAATATTTTTTCTACTTAAAGAATATTGTTGGACATGAAGGCTCTGACTAGAAAACTGTGCTGCTGCCGCCCAATATACTGGATACGAAATCGTTAAGAAAATACGCCATGTTGCTCATTACTTCGGGACTATCAAATTATTCAAGGCTTACCTCGAACTGTCTGATCCCGCTACATTCGCGAAATCTCTTGTCCTTCGCTCGGAACTCCAATGTTCAGGTGTGTCCCTAACGGACTGTCCTCACAACGGTCGCAAGGATGTCGCAGATAAAATGATACTTGGTAAGTCTAAGCACGCTGATACTGTATGGTCCTCTGAGCTTCATTCGTAGTGGATATGCTTGCCTATGCCATTGATAATCCCCCACCATCTACTATCATACTCATATCGGGAGATCGTGACTTTGCGTATGCAGTGTCTGTATTACGACTTCGTCGATACAGGGTTGTGATAATATCTCTTCCTGGGATTCACACAAGTCTGAAGACACAGGCTTCATTCTTTTTAGACTGGAACAATGATGTCTTGGCCGCTGATGTCGTAGATGATTCTTGGTCGCCACACGATGGCCGCCTACCTCCTCAAGAGGATTATAGAACCACTTCCGTCTCGCATTCTCAGAGGGAAAGGAACAGGAACTTTCCATCTTTTTTGCGCCGTGCTGGCCGGTCAAATGGCGAAGCGTTCGATATTGATATTATGGACCATCTACGCTACAAGGGCAACGGCGGCACCGCCCTTATCTATGGACCTCTTGATTCACGTGTGAGTAGAGGAGATATCTCGAAGGAAACCCCGCAGCTTGCTACGCCTACATCACATGAAGCCGGGGACTCTTCGCCTATGACCAGGTCTCCTTCGCAAACAGAATCTGTCCCTGCGACATTGCTTACGGACGAAACATCGTTGACCCCAACGATCGTGGGCAAGCCTTCTCCCGCAGAAGATGAAGAAGAGAGTGCGGTTGGAGGATACGACGCGTACCTTTCTACCCCCGAGACGCAGAGCCCCGCCCAGAAGACTCCTCTTGTTGAGAACATCCCTCCCATTCCTACACTTTCAAACCAAGGTTCGAGCCATCAGCAGACTCCCTCAACGCTGGGAACCACACCTAATGTTGTTCCCACGTCGCCGCCATCAAGTCTACCTCCGATCCCGCCGTATATCCAACCAAATCCTGTTAGCGAAGTATTGCCGACTCCCAACGGGAACACAGCATCGACTTCAACTCCACCGACAGACCAGAGCCAACCTAAAGTGGTTCCACCTCAGTTCAGCTTACTAGTACAACGACTACAGTTCCATCGCTCAAAAGGTTTTTCTCGCCCGTTCCGTTCTGGTGTTGCTACAGAGCTGGCTAGTAAGGATAACATGGTGTACCGTCGGGCCGGTACCGAGAGGTTCGGGCAGTACGTTGCTTTAGCAGAGAAGGCAGGCATCATTGAGCTCGGCGGGAAAGAGGGAGGTGCATGGATAGCACTGCGGCCTGAATGGTACAATACAAAGATAGGTTGATCAAAAGCGTGATTGTCCAGATCTCGAGTGAATGTCCCTTCAGTGCATTTGATATCGAAGAGTCGATTCGAGTCACTTTATGACTCATAACGTATCCCTGAGGCTTACCCAGGCCTTGTTGCGCCGTCCTGGCAAGGGATCCTTATCCTATCTTACCCTCAACAATCCTACGTCTTCAAGCTCAAGCTCAAGCTCAATAACTAGGTCTATGAATGACACCAGATGTCTCGCTAATTGTTAACGTTGTGACTTCTCTTGTTACTGCGTATCCTGTCACATCGATATTGTGGTGCATGACAGAGGACATTTATACCAGGAAAATTATGGGCTGATTATGTTTGCACAAGGATAAATTGTTCATCTTTCTGGTTTCTATACCGACATTCCTAAGGCTTTTGTCAAACTTCTCCTGCCTCTGCAGAGGAAAGCTGCTGGCATCAAACTTGGCGATGTATTGACGGTTCCTGATATCTTGAAAATGCTTAAAGTTCTAATAAGTAGTTTTTTTGTGGTTCTGGTTATTGAGAACACTTTCAGGGTGGAGAAGCCACGAATAGATGGTGTGAAAGTAACGGCGACCTCGCATTGCGGCAAGGAGATCAGGACGAGAGACATCCTCACGCTGGCTCTGGATTAAAAAATAGCGACTACGTCAACCCCTCATGCGAGTGTTATAGTAAAGAGAACGATGCGATTTTCATACCAGCTTTATTGGCAGGGTTCATCAAATTTGCATCAAAACTCAACAAACAATGAACAAAGAATCGAACACCCCTAACCCTGAAGTTTACTTTCACATAATGAGTTCCTATCGTGAAATAGGTAGTCCTTTCCCATTTGTCATGTTTATGAGCTAAAATATGTATAGGAAAGATAGCGTCAACGAATCAGGATGAGAACAACGATGAAATTCTTCATTCAGTAGTAGGGCTTTCTATCAGCCTATTGATATTTGAGTCGGTTCCCTCACTCATTGACTCAGGGTTCCGATCATCACTTACCTTGGGAGGCCCGGGAGAAAACGTCTTGTGAGGAGCAGGACTATGAACTGTCTGCGAGTGGGTTAGAGTGCATTGAACAGCTGATGCGCTCGCTACAAGCCCAGGAGAGCTCGGAGGCTTACGGACAGTTGAACTTCGAGGACTTGGTGAAGGAACACCAATCTCAAGGACATCAGAGTTTCTTGGCGGTCCAGCAAAGTGATGATAGAAAGATGAGTAAAGGGTTCATAAGCAAAAAGAGGAAAGATGACAAGGGTTCCAACTCAGAGACGGAGGTCGCAGTCAATGGGAGAAACGACCAGTTGCCACCTTTTCTCGCTCATTCTACAATGTTCTTTGAGGGCTTTTCTCAATGGCTTCAAAATGGCCCGAGTTCTGACATGGATCAAACACGAGGTATATTGGATCTCTCAGTTTCTGTGTGTTGTGTCTGTGAATTGACTTAAACTTCCTATAGGAAGGATAGCTTTGAGAATACCCAAAAATCAGGACAAAAACAAGCGTGAGGTTGATCATTCATTAGTAAGTACTCTCTAGGTTGATCTTGGAGTCCTGCTTACCAGTCAACTAAGGACTTTGCCTATCGCTACTGGACAGACTGGAAGGACTACTGGACAAACTGGCAGGAAATATTTCGGGAACAGCGAGAGGAACATGGAATAATTATGAGGAAAATAGAGCACATTGAACAGTTGATGGACCCGTTAGAAGCCCTGGAGCAAGAGATCTGGAAAGCTTATGGACTTGATGGCAAATTGGAACCAGACAGGCTGTTTAAAGAGTGTCAACGTCGAGCACATCAAAGTTCCCCGGTGGTTCAGCGAAGTGATGACAAAAAGATAAGTGAAGGGTCAATGAGCAGAGAGGGGGGGGTTAACAACTTGGGTTACAACTTGGACGCAGAGGCTGTGGTCGATGGAAGCAGCGCCGACAATAGACACAATCACCGTGTGATGCAAGACCAGTCACATTTTCACTTCAAACCTAATCTATCCGAGATCTTCAGCAAAAACCGTGATAGATACTGGCACTCGGACTTTCAGCTTCGTGATGTCCCTCCTGGTGCTTCGCAGGATGAACAATGGGTGATTGCGCTGGATAATCTTCATACCTTGCGCCACAAAAAATTCGAGCTTCTTTCTTCGATACTCCAAGAATTGCCACTTCAATTACATTTCAATAATCTTCCCGACAACCCTTCTGCTGCTGGCACCATGGTGTGTAACTGATCTTAATCTGACTATTTGGCTTGTTCATTCAGTTTATTTCAACAGATCAAACAGAATGCTGCTAGATTCTGGGCTGTTGTCATTGGCATTGACTTTTATGCAGCCGGTAGTAATCTCGATGGAGCGGTCAATGACGCAAAGCTTGTGTATGATTACCTCCGCCAGGATCTTGGTGTTCCCGAGTCTAACATCAAGCTCCTTCTCCAGCCACACAATTCGAGTTCTACCACTCAATATCCTACACGTGCCGGTATTCTTGATGCTCTCTATACCCACCTCCGTGATAATACAATGGTCACGTATGGTGACAACATCTTTATCTACTTTGCTGGACACGGGTCGCTTTACCGTGCTGCCCATGATCCAATTTTCACCAGTATAGCCGGTATGTCGGGCACCATTGAAGCTATCTGCCCTGCAGACCATTATATGGAAGAACACCTTGATGATGATTACACCCAAGTTGCCGGGATTGATATCAGTGATCGCGAGCTCAATATCATCCTCTCCGAAATCGGGAAAAAGCATGGCAACCACATTACAGTGATTCTGGATTGTTGCCACTTTGGAATGAAAGTGCGAAACAGCAACTCAGAACGGAGGAGGAAGACACGTTATTTGGGATCTTCCGGGAAAACCTTGTCTACTATGCTTGCTGCTGCAGATCGTGACCCTCGGCGTCATTCAGACAGTCCACGTGCTTTGAATGACAGATGGTGTTTTGATTTCTCTACGCACGTCATGATCGGTGCATGTCAGGACAATGAAACTGCAAATGAAATCTCAGGACATGGATTATTTACAATGACTTTCCTCAATGCCCTTCGATCTTCTCTTGGCAGGAATCCGGATACAACATACAATCAGCTGATTGATAGCCCGGACATGAGGTTGCCGTTCCAGACTCCAGTGATAGCAGGCTCGGGTCAAAACTCAACCTTGTGGTTTCAAGATGTATGCTCTATAGCTGAGTAATATTCAGGAAGCGGAGCCACGGATGGAGAACCTCGGAGGACATAAACCCAATCCATGTACAATGACCACCAATGTAATAATGAATGCTAGGTATAGACCATTGCAGGGCACGGCATTACCAAGATAGAAGGGGGATCTACACAATAGTTGATAAGATAGGTAGCTATTGTCCTGTCCTTGCCTGATTCCAAGTATTGAAACTTATGAGCCTGAGCACCTTACACCTGATGTTTGTCAAAATCATAACAATGTACATATGTAAACAAAAAAATCTGGAAAATCCCAAGAAAAGCAGAAGGAGCTTGTCAAAAGAGCTGGCGGCCCCTTGAGGCACGATTTAAAATATGAGAGCCTACATAATACTTCCTACATAATACTTTGACTTTTTCCTCATGTAGCCCTCTACCGGTAATTTCCGCAAGTCACATGTTTGCTTCATACTTGTGATCTGTGTTGGGTTTCATGTACGTGTGTTTTGTCAGCTTTAGAGCACAGCTCGAGCTCTGCATGGGTGAAATCCACCGGACATTCACCTTCGGCCATAAGCAGGATTCCCTCCGACCTCAACATGGAACAAGCACAGGGTGCCTCAACTTATCTTCTGATTATTTGTGCTGCACTTATGAGCTGAGCAGAGACTGTTCCGATAATACTCAGAGATCAGGACAAAAGCAAGCATGAGGTTGGGTGTTCATCAGTAAGCACTCTTTAAGTCAATCCTTGAGTACTGTTCACTAGTCGACTAAGAGCTACTATGACTACTGGACAAACTGGAAGAAAATGTTCCATGAACAGCAGCAGGAACGTGGAACAATTGCGAGGCGACTAGAGTACGTTGAAAATTTGATGGACCCGTTAGAAACCCTGGAGAAAGAGATCTGGAAAGCTTATGGACTTGATGGCGAATTGGAGTCTGAAAGGTTGTTCAAGGAATGTCAACGCCGAGTGGCTGCGGTCGACAGAAGCAACGCCGGTCACTATGTTCGCTGCATAACAAGTATTTTTGAGGTCGTTTCTCAGTGGCTCAAGATCTGTCATGATAGATCTCAAAACCAATGCTATATGTTACAAGACCAGATTCGTGATGTCTCCCTTGGTGCTTCGCAGGATGAGCGATGGATGATTGCGATGGAAAATCTTCATCTCTTGCGCCAAAAGAAAGTTGAACTTCTTTCTCGGCTACTAGGACGAAAAACGTCTTTCGGTGTACATTCCAGAGATATTTCTGCCAACTGTCCTGTTTCTGGCGCGGTGTGTATCCTTTTTTCACTTCCTCTGCGTGACTATATGGCTAATTCTCTTACAGATCAAACAGAATGCTGCTAGATTCTGGGCTGTTGTCATTGGCATTGACTTTTATGCAGCCGGTAGTAATCTCGATGGAGCGGTCAATGACGCAAAGCTTGTGTATGATTACCTCCGCCAGGATCTTGGTGTTCCCGAGTCTAACATCAAGCTCCTTCTCCAGCCACACAATTCGAGTTCTACCACTCAATATCCTACACGTGCCGGTATTCTTGATGCTCTCTATACCCACCTCCGTGATAATACAATGGTCACGTATGGTGACAACATCTTTATCTACTTTGCTGGACACGGGTCGCTTTACCGTGCTGCCCATGATCCAATTTTCACCAGTATAGCCGGTATGTCGGGCACCATTGAAGCTATCTGCCCTGCAGACCATTATATGGAAGAACACCTTGATGATGATTACACCCAAGTTGCCGGGATTGATATCAGTGATCGCGAGCTCAATATCATCCTCTCCGAAATCGGGAAAAAGCATGGCAACCACATTACAGTGATTCTGGATTGTTGCCACTTTGGAATGAAAGTGCGAAACAGCAACTCAGAACGGAGGAGGAAGACACGTTATTTGGGATCTTCCGGGAAAACCTTGTCTACTATGCTTGCTGCTGCAGATCGTGACCCTCGGCGTCATTCAGACAGTCCACGTGCTTTGAATGACAGATGGTGTTTTGATTTCTCTACGCACGTCATGATCGGTGCATGTCAGGACAATGAAACTGCAAATGAAATCTCAGGACATGGATTATTTACAATGACTTTCCTCAATGCCCTTCGATCTTCTCTTGGCAGGAATCCGGATACAACATACAATCAGCTGATTGATAGCCCGGACATGAGGTTGCCATTCCAGACCCCAGCGATAGCAGGCTCGGGTCAAGACTCAACCCTGTGGTTTCAAAAAGAATGCCTAGTCTATGACTAACCAGCTAGGGGGAATGAGGCTGCTGACCATCGAGTTTCAAATTTGGTTTGTTCGAAGCCAACACAGTACCTGGATTGAAGGACATTGCGACGGGAGGACATCTTGTATGGGAAAAGTTCCAAGAATCTTTCTTGTGACAGTGATTGTCCTCCCAGGTATGACAGAATATCATGTTCCATGTAGATCTAGTTACTAATAGTAATTATCCTCTCAACACGAAGGGTTTGAATGTACTATCATATGAAGTTTTACGGCCTCAGGCCTAAGTATGAGGGATGCAAAAGGAGATGGTATGCAAGCAAAAGTGATGTTAAAGAGAAAGGCAGGCATTGCAATGCAAGCGTTCCAATAGACAAGTATGTGTTCTGGATTTTCGGAACATCGGACAAGTGGAAAAATCCTGGTGTATTGGCCTGCTGATCTAGACATAGGCTTAATAATTGTTGTCAATTTAGTCAGTAAGTAGGACCTGGGGCTGAGCAGGTTCATCTATATATTGAACCAGAGATGTATTCCGCCTGAAAGTCGTCCATCAATTGGTCACTCAAGATGTCACTCTCGACTGTGATGCAGAATTAGATACAAAATTGGATTGGCTTTACAATCATTCTCTGTTCTCCTTAAGAACTTGTGTACCAGCACTGCAACACACACTGCCACCTATCGTAGAGCTCGAGTCAGCAACGGCCACAGACCGCTGATTGATGTACAAGTGTCGTCGCGAGGGCAACGAACCTATGTAAACATCATGACGGATCGAGCGATTTCAGACAATAGTAAATCTAAATCCACTTCAATAAAAGACGTGCGACCATTCTACATATGATTGCTTAAAACAGGAACAGCTAGATACAATAATGCATGATGCAAAGATAACAGGTACTAGGTGGAGCGTTCCTCAATCCCACGATGGGAAACTCTGATAAGAAGGCCACGATTCGTTCCTCCGTTCTGCGCTGGACTCGACGGGGACCATTGCGAGGAGGTCGGGCTATAGGCCGGAGAGGTGGGGGGGGGATACAAGTTGAGTTTTAACCGATGGAAGATGCGGGCGTACAATGAGCCGGAGCCGAGGAACACAGGTAAAGATGATTAATGAGAAGGCAAAGCGACGGCAGAATCGAGACTCGCAAGCAGGTGAATAGGTGGGTGATATAGGGGCTTAAAAGCAATTGAGTTATCATCCTCGACCGAGAATGTGAACGTACAATACCTATTTTAGTGACAGCCATAGGCGATGTCGAGGAATACTTCAGGGACGAGGGTGACAACTGAGTGGGCGCTAGATGGACAAATCGTTAGCAGAGAAGGAAGTACAAATCATAAGTACCCACAAGCTATAAGTAAAAACACGTTGAATAACGAATGGTTAGTAATAAGACTGAGTAAAGTAAAGCAAACTTACTCGCTGAATCTGTTACAACAAGATAGGAATAAGATTGGATGGAAGTGATCTAGGGAAAGATGCTTATGACGCGGGGATGTCGGGCTGAACGAAGGGCTTGTCGGTGAGTAACGTGGGGATGTAGGACTAAACGATGTTGATTGCGGACTGTATCATGGCGAAGTGGGAGAGAACGAAGGAGAAGTCGGGGAATACCGAGGTCTTGTTGTGAGTATCCAGGCGACGTGAGATTTAGTTCTGGGGACGTTGAAGAGTAGGTCGGCGATGTAGGACCACGCGAGCAATCGTAGGAAGGATATGTTGCATATGGAGACGTTCTAAACGGTGAAGTCGCACCACCGTAAGGTGATTGAGGCATAAAGCTGGGAGATGTGGGGGAATAAGCATGTGGAGAACTCAGGTTGTAGCCCGGACTTCTGGGAGGCATCCCCACCACCCCAAGAGGACTCTGACCGAATCCGCCGCCGTTGACTGCAAGCGGAGAGAACGAAGCCTTGTCTCCTTCAAAAATTCCTTCTTGCCAGACAGGAATTTCTATCGTAAGAGTAAGGCCAAGTGACGGTAGATCACATATGAACTATCGAACTCGATGACACTACGAAGCTCCTTCCTCCCATCAGGTGATATTACCACTTTTTTCTGCTCCATGAGGAAGACACGCTGGACACCTTTCACTCCATGAAGACTGAGTTCAACATGGTAGTTTCGAGCGCCCGCAAAAACTGACCTTCCTCAATTTTGTCGTCCTCATCATCCTTCCCTCCAATTACACGACAATGAATGATAAGTTTTTCGGAATTATCCTCACTCCAAATGACGAAGAGGTCAGTTTTCAATCTCTCCGCAATCCGAGTAGTAACGTATTGGACGGTCAACTCCCTGTCGATCATCTTGGCACGATCCATCTCGAGAAGAAGCAGCCAAGGAGACTGGAGGTGAAGTTTGATTCAATCTCTCTATCGGGAATGGCAAAGAAAGACTCGACAAAGAGTGCATCTTCCTCGATGATGGTCGTGCTCGGATCAGGGTCATACCATATCTCGACGCTGGCAGTGACGGTTCGGAGTGACGTGTAAGCGAGCTCTTGCTGAACATTCTTGGCAAGTGTTGACGATTAGGTTCAAGGTAGGCAGCCTTCTGACCTAAGTCAGATAAAGGGTTCTTTGCCGAGGTTCGGATGACCCAGACCACAGGCTGTTAAACCCCCTACGATACCTACCAAGAGAGGTAGTAGACAGGACAAGAAGCGACAAGAAGCCCATCGACAAGATCGAAGACGAGAGTGAGCAAGTCACAAAACACGACACTATAAATGGTACATGAAATCTCGTTTTCATAAAACTTCAGAACGAGTACAGACGATAATAGTAATGATGGCGACGATATTCGTACTCTGAGACCCAGCACATTTGACAAGGGAAAGAATATCGACGATCAGCTAACGGGGGAAGTTAGTTGGACCCTTGAGTATCGTACAATTTAGCAGAGACTGGCAGTCAGCACAGCACACAACAGTTTTGCCAGGTCAAGGATAGTACAATCACCCAGAATGTCATCGACAGGTTTTACTTCAAGAAACTTGATATTGGCAATGACAACGGCGAGAATGCCGTGGACCTTTTCAACACAAGTACGAATGTCACTGACGGAAGACTCTATACGGAAAATATTGACTTACCAGTGCGAAAGCCCAGAGACCACTTACTAGCCAGTTCTTGAACGTCCACGAGCTGACTCTTCACAGAGAACAGGATATTATGCAAAGATTACGAAGTTTCGCGTGCTTCAGCTATGGTCACATCATTGAGGTTCGCAACTCGGCGGCTGACGAGCAGAACGCCAGGTATTGCATCAGTATCAAGTAGTTGAGTCACCGAGTTAACGCCCAACTCTTGGAGGGGGGATGCAGATGTGAAAGTAACAAACGCTGACGAAGCGACTAGACAAACGGAACGGAAAAAAGCACGACGATTGCAGAGCGAGAAGAGGTGCTTTCATTGTGAAAATGTGCACAAGCTTCTAGCCCGCCTGCCAATCAACGTTTTTGTACGATTGGAGGAAGATCAGGTTGATAAAACCGAAAAGCGCAAACTCATATGCGTCTTGTTAGAACCAACACCGTGAAGCTGCGTTCAGAACATGCTCTGAGTCTGTATAAGATATGTACTGCGCCACTTCACCTATTCTATGTTGTGACGGCAACGATTGAGGGGAGATCAACAGAATACGAGCGCATAAATATCCGTAGATTAAGGGTTACTGTACAAATCAGTAGTACATAGAAAATCATGTGAAAGCTCCGCTCCGATGTCAAAGCTCCAAGAAAAACAGTTTTCAAGCGTGTGAACAAGATAATGAGACAGAAGGTACAAGAAAGGTAACATGACACTATATTGACAACTTACACAGTTGGGTTAAGGATCAGTGGGATAAGCGAGTTTTTGTTGGAATCACAAACGCCTATGTCCATCGTCGGTACACTACTTCCTCATTACTGGCATATTTCGCGTCGACTATGATCTCACTGACTTCCCGAGCTCCAGGCGGCGGACAAACGAGATAACTTTGCTAGATGATCACTGAAGCAAGCAGCACTCCTTGATTTGGATTATTTTCTGGGAACAGACCTTCTATGACTAACTCGATCCAACCACGTATGCCCAGGTGGTACGGAAAAATCCAAGGTCAATCTCCAATGTCACCCGGTGAAATTAAGAACTTCCGCCCATACTCGTGGTTGTTTTTTTGCCTTGAAGTCGGGACTCCATCTCAAACATTCATCGTGGTATTCGACACTGACTTAGATACCTTCGAGGTTCCGGGTTATTGTCGTTCAGTCACCATCTTTTTTGTGACTCTATAACTGGGAATCTCTCAGGGAAGAACTGAACAATAACCAGTTCCAATTGACGTATCTTTGATTGGGATAGTAGCTCGATGTATAGAGATATCGACGATGGGAATGGTCTCTTCAGTTTGCAATCGGTGTCGGTGTCACGTCCGTGAATGAGGTCCATTGTTTTGGGTTTTCCCCTGCCAGAGCTTACTTTTTTCAAGACTCGTCCAGACTGGGCTATGACCATGCAGCAGATCTCGGACACGACGACAGTTAGAGGCTTGACTGTTCCCAATGTTCCCTCTTATCCCATAGATTTGTGACTCGACCTTTTCATCTCTTCGATTTTTATACGTTTTGAAACTATGAGTTCCCGGATGCTGCGTCAAGTCAATCTCCGTACTTCAGTCATTGTTGAAATGGTCCAGAATGACCTGGCTTATTTCAGGATTTTTTCTCCTTCGACGAAATTATGGGCCTCGGAACACAGCCGACTTCATTTTTTGGTAGCCTGATTACCCAAGGCTTACCAGGTAGGAACAGATAATTTTGTATATCGTGATTAATCGCAGACTGCTGTTACATGATTGTTTACACGCTTTCAACGCTATTTAGCTTTTACTTGACATCACAATCTGTAGGCAAAACAGAACTTACGCTGGGTGGTATCGACAACCTTGAATTCGGTAAGCCCAGGTATTTAGCACGATCCATCCGGATAGCGCGTTCTCAAGTCTCATTTCGGATCGCGCGTTCGTAAATGGGAGAACAACCGGTTCCTTACTTCAGCATCTCAAATCTATTTCTGATATGGGGACAAGCAACCTCGTATTTCCGAAAAACTTTAACCGAGGCTAGTAGCTCGAAGATATCCCCACGGTTTAGGCAATATATGCTCTTGTCTTTCCTGACCTGACATCGTTCTGATACCGCTAGTCCGGGAACATACGGTGTACCATGCAGTCGACTATCTAACTTTACCGGCCGATGTTGACCTTATCTCCCGTTCATAAATGGCATTCTTTTCGACCTGACACTTCCGTCCGAAGGTTAAAGTGTCGCCCATTCGCGTCTGACCAGTCATTTCGTCAGACCATGATCGATTCTTTCGACATTGAGTTTCATCCTGTCGTTGGTGGATCGCTTCTAAAATGCTACTATTCGACCTGGAACGTTGATAACAGGAAGACTATATTTTTGGACCTCTTGATTCACGTGTGAGTAGAGGAAATATCTCGAAGGAACCGCGGCGTGTTCCGCCTACATCACAAGAAGCCGGGGACTCTCCACCTATGACCAGATCCCTTCGCAGACAGAACCTGTCCCTGCGATATTGCTTAGAACATCCTTGACCCCAACGATCGTGAGAAAGCCTTCTCCCGCAAAAGATCAGGAATAGAGTTGGGTTGAAGGATACGACGCGTACCTTTCTACCCCAGAGACGCAGAGCTTCACCCAGAAGACTCCTCTTGTTCAGAACACCTTTCCCGTCCCTACAATTTTAAATCAAAATTCGAGCAATCAACAGAATCTCAATGCTGGGAACCACACCTAATGCTGTTGCCACGTCACCGCCATCAAATCAACCTCCGATCCCGCCGTATATCCAACCAAATCCTGTTGACGAAGTATTGCCGACTCCCAACAGGAACACAGCATCGACTTCAACCAACTCCACCGACACACCAGAACCAACCTAAAGTAATTCTACCTCAGTTCAGCTTACTAGTACAAAGACTCCAGTTCCATCGCTCAAGAGGCTTTTCTTGCCCGTTCCGTTCTAATGTTTCTCTAGAGCTGGCTAGTAAGGATAACATGGTGTACCGACGGGCCGGTACCGAGAGGTTCGGGCAGTACGTCGCCTTACCAGAGAAAGCAGGCATCATTGAGCTCGGCGGGGAAGAGGGAGGTGCATGGATAGCACTGCGGCCTGAATGGTACAATACAAAGATTGTCCAGATCCCGAGTGAATGAGGCCAGAGTACTGCTAGACTTGGAACTCTCTGCCTCGTCTCTTCAGTGCATTTGATATCGAAGATTCGATCCGAGTCACTTTATAACCTACTTCGATTTCCGATTAACCCATCGCGTGCTGAGAATACCAGATCTACTAGAACCGGTGCCATAGGTGTGCAATCCACGACTCTTTTTACTACCACTAAGCCTCGTCTGGCCTCGAGACTCAACAATATTCTGCTCGTTTTCAAGGAGTCGATTTCCTGATCAGCATGGCACCGCAAGTTGCTGTGTTATGGGACTATGGTGAGTAGTTCGGCTTTAAGAGCTGACCGCTTAATGGTCGATCAACACACAGAATCGTGCAAGCCACCCAGAGGCTATAAAGTTGATGCGATAAAGAATATCTGTGCTGTCGCCCAATTGCATGGTACAATCTGCTGTTTCAACTTGTACTACAAGCCAGGCTTCAGCGAAGATAACTTTACTGCCTTTCAAGGCAGTTCGCTCCCTTCTAACAAGATAAATTTTGTTGAGTACGACGAGAACGAAACCGCCAATTTAGTCGTGAAACTGAGCACAGGTGGGTTGACACTCATGATCCTTACTCGCTAAGCTTTGAATGCATTCACAGATATGTTGATTTTCGCTCTTGATGTACCCCCTCCTGCGACAATTGTATTGATGTCAAGTGTCCTCGCGCTGCTTTCCTACCCTCTCTCAGCACTGCGTAACAAAGGATACGACACTGTGCTCGTCGGCACAAATGCTCGATCTTTTATACTTGATTCTGTCTTAAACTGGAAGAATGATATCTTGAAGCATAAATCAGACCGAGAAAAACAAGAGCAAGGTATTCTTTTAATACTTCTATGCCGCATCACTTTCTGACAATGAACACAGTTATCGGTGGTGTGGCAACATCGAAGCTTGAAGGCAGGAAGTCTTCCCTGTTGCATGATGGAAATTTTCATCGGCGGATTCACCACGATCCAGCGACCGAACGAAGCTACCATGAGAAATTAGAGAATATGACTTTCATACGACCTTCTGAAATTACAGAAAATTGGAAGCATGCTAAAAGCCAGCCGTCACTCCCTGTTTCTGCTCGAGCAATCTTGTATCCCTATTTTCAAGGGAGCGAGGAGCATTCAAGCTTTAGTGCTGTGTCATCTCCGGTTACCGACAACTCTCGCGACCCAAACTCCCCGAATTATATGACATCCTCTGACCCCAGGCGTTTTTGTACTTTTCCTGAGTCTATTGACAGAGGCTCAGGAAAGGGGGAAAATACAAATCAACAGTTCGTCCACGTGCAGAAGTTATTGACGCCCACGGATTCTCTGGGTATCTCTACATCGCGACTACCTCAATCAGCAAATCTCAACGTACCTCCCGAGAAAATGCACTGTTCGCATGAACATCGAAGGATCTATACTGCTCAAACAGCTCCAAGACATCTTTCTCAAGATAGTACAATTGACTTCCCCTCTTTCAAACCGTTGATTACCGCCCTAGTCCGTTTACAAGAAAGGGGTGAAGAACAACCTCTTCGATCTCTCTTGGGCAAGGTCTTTCCAAAGGAAGACCTTCCCGCTAACGTTCCGAACCTCAGTCACTACACTAAGTTAGCACATCAAGCTGGAGTCGTAGAACTGGGAGGGAAAGGAGGTACATCGTGGATTTCTCTGGTCCCTGGTGTCGAAGCATGTTGCTAAATCCCGGTGAGGGATCATCGTATGTCTATAGGTAATCATTACCCCGATCTACTACTCTAGATTTATATCCATCTAAGATCAATGGTCGTCTTGCAAGCTAGTCCACACCTGAAGGACATCCTCGTTGTTCTCTAACTCCTCGATGAGTGCTTTGAGATCATTTTTAGCTTCTTCAGAAACTTCGGGACTGTCTTCCAATGGTATGTATCGAAGTTCACTGACATCGACATTCCACTTCTGCGAAAATTTGTTGATAATGGCAGTACTTAGAGATATTAAGGCATCCGGTTCGCTGGTGAACTGAATCGCGGCTGTAAGTAAACAGATAAAAAGAAAATATGAATGACTCGCCCATACGGAATGGCCTGAAGAATCTGCGATGTTGTCGAAGTCGATAGCACCATGAGTTAAGGCAGTCTCGACTAGATCTTCTTGACCGGTCTGGTCCACACCATCAACCGGAGACACGACTACGTAGCCCACCCGTTTGAACATGAACTTGACAGGTGCTTGTCGTGCTCTATTATGTATCAGAAGGGCGTTCCCGTAATGAAAAAACAAGGTAGAATACCCATAATTATTCAGGATTTCGCGAAGGGTATGTATCGTCCTATTGCTGTTATCCGTTGCGCACTCTCTACGATTATCAACGTCTGGAAGAACACAGAACTGGCCAGTGCTCACATTATTAGACCAACATGGTTGAAAGCCAACACCTCATATACGAAAGTGTCGCCACCCTCCTTGCCTCGGCTAGCCTAGTCAACATTGAAAGGAACGTCAACAAATCTGAGATGAGCTCTCTATAAAACAGGTCGAACCTTGGCCAAAGCCTTTTCAATATTCTCCTTTGGCACATTCATATCCTTCGCACGCTTGAGCACAGTAGCAAGTTGCACATTTTTGAGTGGGTCAGTGCTTCCTCCCTCTGTCGAAGCTGTCAGTCGTAGACTGACACGGAAAGTAAAAACGAATACGTCGGGCGGCCAGTACTATATCCTGATAAGATACAACGTTATCATGACTGTACAACTACATGCACTTCGGGAGACACTGACTCTGGCGGCTTTTCCAAAAATGACACTCTTTTGGGCATCATTTGCGCCTTTTTTCTGTTTGATTTTCGACCACTTCGAATCGCAAATTAGTACAAGTGACAATTCGTCTGAGGCGTGGTCAAACAGTCATACTTTATTGTGGCCTGCAAGTGCAACTCGACAAGAAGAGAAAGTGCGACGTGTAGGCAGTACAAGAAGTCCAGATTTTATCATGCTACGGTTCCGATCGACAGTGCTTAGTACACTTGCTTGCAATCAGCTGATTCCCCGTCGTTATGCAAGCAAACGTCTCGAACGAACTTTGACGCACGTTCCGCGCCGAGCGCCATGCATCGGGACCATAGACTTTCAAACTCTTAAAAATTTTATGTATTTCCATGGCAGTGAAGTGCTGGTCATAGAAAAGGGTCAGTATCTGGGCCAAATTTGGGCCTTGAGACGTTTATTCAAGGCGTGTATGCAGCGTAGTGAAGTGTCCAAAAGCACATCAGGCAGCAACATCACCAAAGGTGATTCCATATATTATGAAAAGCGTCGTAACAATGTGTTCAATCAAGAAATACAATCAGTAAGGAATAGAGCGCCCAATCCCGCTTTCAGCTGCACGGACAGCCGATACCAGATCTATGTGGAAGAACGGGGTGTCTTGCGAGATGATGGGCTCTGAAGACTCTGACTGCGATTCTGACTCATCATGAGACTTCTTAACACTACCGCTTTCAAGGTCGTGCGCCAAATTGACATCCTGAGTAGCGATAAAGTTGGTGCTGTTCTCGCCGTAAGGGACAACAGAAGCAAGGTCAGGAAGTATTCCAGAAGAAGAAATTCCGATACCGAATCCTCCTGCTATTAGGGCACGACGTATCCATGGGGAGAGAACGGTTGCAAAATGGAACTGAGCAGGCTAAAGTTAGGCTGGGCACTCGATAAGCTAGAAAATCTCTCACCTCGACAGGGTGATCAGCCCATCTTTCCACTGTGGAACGCGTATCTATAAGCGATTGGACAGCAGTGGTGTCAATGTGAGACCTGTTACACAAAATAAATTGTCTTGTGAGGGAGCCAGACGAAATAGGAACATACACTTGAGAGAAGTCCAGGACAATGGCATGGAGATCCGGTTTTTTGAGGTTGTCATCCTGCTCCGATATACTGGTGTCATGCCTGGGTCCAGGATCATTCCATGGGCGATCACCGGCACGGATGTTGCTCATGTCTTTTCCTCGGCGGAGATTTTCTCTCACATGGTCAACAAGAGCGTCGTTGATGAGGGAGCAGTTAGGATACAAATAACTCTCCTCGAAACGGTAGACGATCACGCCAGGTAGAGGAGGCTCAATGTGAAGGTGGGGGTTAACATTTTTTTTGCTGTACGGGACGAACACTTCATGGGTCTCGATAGCTTTGGAGTCGAGATAGTTTGTAGTGACCTTGACCCTACCCATGAAGGAGCCCCGTGGATGAGCGAGTCGGATGAGAAGAAGTGCGAGAGATACACAAATCGCGGTATAAATGCCGTTCTCGATGGATGAAAAGATCGTGATGATCACAGAGGCCACCCATATGAAGAATTCTAACGGGGAAACACGCCAGAACGAGTACACCTATGAGGAGTCATCGTAAGTGTTAAGCCAGCAGAAATTTTCCGCGTTTGAAAATACCTGAGACGGAGATGTAACGAGATCGGCGACCGCATGAATAATGACGGCGGACAGGCCAGCAGTTGGAATCCAGAAGAAGGCAGGGGTAAGGCCATATAGCGCAACTATTACGATAATGCCGGTGACGACACCCGCGGCCGGGGTACGAACACCAGACTTGGCCTTCAATGCAGAACGAGAGAACGAACCAGTAGCAGGATATGCTCCAAAGCAGGAGCCAACAGTATTCGTAACACCGATAGCAATGAGCTCTTGGTTGGGGTTGATTTTATATCCATTCAAACGACCGAACGCTAGTGATGATTAGGTTAACACAGAGAACGGATCATAACGTGAAAGTCATACATTTCGAGATAGCAATGTGTTCCAAAAGAAGAATGATGGTTGATACAGGGAGTTCGGGAGCTAGGGCAGTGAGTAGTTTGCGTTCCATGGATGGTGTTCCTATATGCTTGAAACCAGCAGGAACCGTCTGCAAAATTTTGATTGGATATTTTCCCGAGGCAGATTTTCTGTGTCGTGTGTACAGCCACGCAGCAATGGTGAGGACTATAATGACGAAAGCATTTCTCATGACACTTGTGAAGAAAAACCAGCGAGCTGCCGAACAAAATATGGCTTAGAATCCTAGGAGGCAAAGGCAAAGGAAGGAAACCTTGCCTTTACGAGGGTAGCGCCTTGACAAAAAGTCGCATAACATGCGAATGGCATAAAGGGTGACTAAACCAGTCAAGCCCCATGCAGCGTCGAGTTGGGTTCTTGGAAGTCCCTTGAGGGTGTTAATAATGACATGATACGTTGCAGCGCGTGTACTGAACGAAGTGGTAAGTCGGCAGACATAACATTCATGACAATCAACATACTCAAATCCAGTTATTCCCATGAGTCCAGGAACTTGACCAGCGGCAATGTTGATGGCGGAGCCAGTCATAAATCCGCTGACGGCAGGGAGAGGAATAAATTCTACGAGCCAGCCGATCCTGAGGAGACCAATGCCGAGGACGATGAAGCCGGTGATCAACGCAAGCGTGCTCGCGATAGTCGGCCCAGACCACTCATTTGGGTGCGCAGCCTGAACGTGCTTGATAACTTGTGATACGGTGAGGGACATGACAGCGACGGGGCCAATCGACACATCCTTGGACGTCGCGAAAAGCTGCATACAAATTCAACTATCGGAGGCAGAAGAAACAGCCGGTTCACTTACCCAGTAAATTGCGACGCCAACAAAGGATGAGTAAAGGCCATACTCCGGTGGAAGGGTAGCAATCTAAGCATGTCATTAGAGTCAGTCAAAGATGACCAACGGATCGCGACAGCGCACCGTAGCATACGACATGCCCTGTGGGACGACAACTATTCCGACGGTCAAACCGGCGATTAAATCGCCCGTCAACCACTGAAAGTCTATAATGGATGCTTTAGTCGTCTTTTGGAAGAGCTACAGAAAGTTATACTGACTGTACCGTGTGATCCATTGCAGAACTGGAAACAAGCTAATCACGTAGTCTACCAACTAGCAAAGAGTGTAAGCAACACTGACCACAAAACAAAATCTACTATATACTTACGCGTTGTTTGGGACTGGAAGCCTGGTCGGACACCCATTCCTTAACTGACACGACAGGGACGATCTCTTCTGGGTATCCAATGATCCGTTTACCAACCTTCTTGGCCGAGGAAAGGAAAGGCATGGTAGAGCGAGACGAGGGAGAAGAGGTGGGTGCACGCTTTTATCGGAACTTGAAGTCGTATGGAGGTTGAACGGCCCCCCTGGGAGCTTCAGTGTTAGAAAAGCGCGATAAATAGGTCTTGAAGTGCCTAGTGAAGTGTTGTGTATTTCTAACGCGCCACATTGTTTTTCTCTCGTTGATGGGCGCCGGGTATTCGCACAGGTGTAGTAATTTCTTGGCAGGATGGCGCAATTTCTTACTTATCCGACGATCACGGAGTCTGAATTCCAATTTCGCCATAATGTTGAGATATTTTTTGTCGTCTGATATCATCTGCCATCAAGGTCTCCACACGCCCGTGCTGCTGAACCTCCCATTGAGTTGTTATCTATGTAAGGGCTGCTCAATTCATGTGGTACAGTCTGGTACAGTTTAAGCATAATTCCAAGTCCGCTGTTGGCCGAGTATGCTGCCAGGAACCATTTCGGTCGCTTAGCAGAGCCTTCCACAAATGGGAACCGTCGCCGTCCGGTTGAGAATACTTACGATGGCCCGTCGCTGATTGAATGATTAGTGACGACTCGTTTTCCTTGTCAGATTCAATGAATTCTGAGCTTCTCCCTCACGAGCTCCTTCTCATTGCTTCAATCCTGCTACAAAATCTATCTCTAAGGCAGCCACTCTCTATCTCCGACTCGGATAACCCGGATGATCTGATCCATGGCGACATTGATCAAGACTACGATTGTTGCCTCTGTAAACCTACGATCCATTGAATAGGGAAATGTAGAAAGAATGTAGATTATAAGGACAGTTGATATCAACAATGATGAAGGTAGCGCAACACGTTGTTTGGACTTCAGCGCTTCGGCACTGAGCACGGTTGAGGCCTGCACCCACCAGCCCGGCCGAGTGTACCTGATGTCGGAGATGGTTGCTGGCGGCCATACTCGGCCAACAGCGGACTTGGAATCATGCTCGAACTGTACCACTTTCAAGCTGTACCAAACTGTACCACATGAATTGAGCAGCCCTGTACACCTCGCTAAATCGGTGTCTTTCCGTAAGGAACCAAAAATATGCCGACTGATGAGCACCGATGCCGATGTCCTAAGCGAGTTCAAGTCTCATTTTTAGCAGCAATTTCACCAACAAAAGGACTCAAAATCCTTCAGGCAACCGTCTTCTCCATAGATCCCATCAGTTCGAAGCCATTTTATACATAGCCCTTCGTCATTTTATACTCAAGCGCAGTCAAGCGCTTGACTAATTTTTGATCAACCTCCACGCGGAATAGGCTTATCTTGGTCCGTTCTAAATTTCAACCATTTGTCCCATTGCTTTTTTTAGTATGGTTTGTGCTTCTTTGCTTCAGCCGAAGTGCCCGAACTTTCCCGAGGGCTTGTTGTGTCTGATACGGTGATGATTTACTCGAACAACGTTGAACAGATATCGAAATTCGAGACCTGCCTATCTTACGACGGCCAGGAACCTTTGAAACAAGAAAAATTTGAGCTTCGAATCTAAAGAAGTTTCGAATTTCTAAATCCCTTGCACTTGGTAGAAAGTAACCCATAGCCTGTGCACGTGTTGAAAGTATAAAACCCACCCACTGTGGTTTGTATTTTTGATGTCATGAGGTTTTGAAGATCCGAGCCCCAGGCCTCAGGTAGAAGACTATTCAAGGAGTCTCGGTTGATTTAACAGCGAGCAATTCAAAAGCAAGTATTCCAAAGCGGGCGCCCTCAGTCCTCCGGCCACTAGAGACGAAATATATCAAAAGGTCCGTAACGGCGGGCGCGTGAAATGACCTTCTAGCCGTTTCAATATGTTTCTTTGAATGATGACTTATAGCTGCGTAATTTGTAGGCGTAATGTAGGATCAGCCCATTGCGCGGAACATTTGAGTGAGTGCCAAGATTGTCATACGTGCAATTACTTGTTAACGCTGCGACATGGTCACTCCGGCTCATTCCGCCTCATTTTGGGGAGACGAGATTATAGGAGATGATGAGAGAGACAAAGAGGTGCAAAGTGATTGCTCAAAAAGGAAAGTGAATGTGTGGCACGAGATACAACCATCAGCTGATAACTGATTCCGTGCTCTCTTCTCCAGCCCAGTGCGCGGCGCGCCTGCATCACGACAAACACCGCTTTTAGTACGATTTAATGTCAATGAACCAGAAGTTTACACCTCTTGTGGCACCAGGCCACACACGACCCGTCACACACCTTTCATTTTCAGGAATCCAAGACGATGGTACCTATCTGCTCGTCTCCAGTTGTAAGGATGGAAATCCGATGTTGAGGGAATGGACTGGAGACTGGATCGGCACCTTTCTCGGTCACAAGGGTGCCGTCTGGAGCACCAAGCTCTCACTCGATGCGTCTCGGGCGGCTACAGGTAGCGCAGATTTCACGGCGTATGTCAAAAATGATCTTCAACCCGGATATAAATCTCAATGATTTTTCGACCTGCTCAGGAAAATCTGGGATACCTATACAGGATCAGCGATACACTCTTTCCCCCACAATCACATCGTCCGGACTGTCGCTCTCTCACCGACAGCTTCACATCTCTTAACTGGTGGCCAAGAGAAGAAAGTTAGGATATTCGACCTTAATCGCCCAGATGCAGAGCCGGAATTCTTGTACGACTCTGGGGTACTGTCCCATGATGGAGTGGTGAAGAGCGTCGTTTGGATCGGGGATCACACTGGTGTCACCGCTGGCGAAGATGGCAAAATCAAGTGGGTGCTTACCGTACACAGGCGAAATCTTGACTCAGATCATGGCTAGGTGGTGGGATCTCCGTACACGAAATTTGACGACTTCTCTTACGTTCCCCGGCCCCATCACGTCGATGGAGTGGTCGGCGCCAACTCAGCGCCTTGTTGTTACATCTGGCCACAACGTCGCGTTCATTCCAGGCTTGCCGAATGGAAACGCTGTGCACACCCTCACCTTGCCTTATTCTCCATCCTCCGCCTCTATCCACCCCATACTCAAAGACCGATTTGTGACTGGAAATTCTGGAGACGAGTGGGTACGTGTTCATGGCATAGATGGTGAGGAGCGCGAAGTGCTGAAGGGGCATCATGGACCCGTGCATTGCGTGGAGTTCAGTCCTGATGGAGAGATGTACGCTAGCGGGAGTGGTAAGCCTCATTTTGGATGATTATCCTGTCCTGCACGCTCTGACCCTGTCTTCTTTGAATTGCAATGTTTTCCAGAGGACGGTGAGAACTTAGCCATATTGTTCCTGAGTTTTTCCTGAGTTTCTACTGACTGAATGTCTCGTAAAGGCACGATTCGCTTATGGCAAACGACGCCAGGAAAAACGTACGGGCTATGGCAAGGGACTAATGGGAACTAGAATCTTTACTTGTACAATGGTATTTGTCACGCATCACATATATAATTTGCGAAAAGACCCCCGATGCGATCTCGGCGTTTGTTGTACATTGTTGTGCTGGAGGATGACTTCATGTTACGTCACAGCATTGCTCATCTTCCAGCCATGTCAAAGCATCGGCGCACACTTTCACGAGGCTCCGCCACATCCAATCCTCCAAGATCTCCCTCCCCGCCCACTCTAACTTATCACCATCCTCCCCTTCTTCCTATTCACACCTCCGCTTTAGTAGAATCTGTTGCTGGAGGAGCCCACTATTCGGGTGCTAAGTTCGACAATCAGTCTCCTTTAAAGCGCCGGAGAAGCAGTCAGGACTATGGCGAGAATCACAGGCAGCTCAAGCCAGAACACCGGAGGGTCTTGAATGATTTACGAGAACTATACGAGTGTCGGCCGACAGTAGACATTTTCGAAAGGACATGGAGTCCTGACGCTGTCTTTGAAGTACGTATCTATCCTCTTGCAACTTCTTTCCATGAATTTGTCTCCAGGATCCCATATCGCTATGTAGAGGCTACAACGAGTACACAGCTCATGTACGTTGATACTGGCAATCAAGTCTGTCTTTCTCATATTGAGTATTGTTACAGTGGTTTGCCATGGTATGTTGCTGAATTTGTTCAAGCTCACTTTCACTCATTTGCGCAGTCTAAAATATACTCGGAATCGAAGATATTATCAATGCGGGTTATGTCGTCGACACATTCACCTAATCGACTTGTTTTTTCTCTATCGCGGCAATACTCCTACCGCTTTCTGAAACGGAAGAAGGTGTGTTATACTGACTCGAGTCATTAATTATCACTTTTCTCAGTTCTTAGATTATTGATTCCATAATCATCGTTGACCTTGATGATAACGACAAGATCATCAAGTTGGTAAATCAATGGAGCGGCAAGGATTTACCGAACTGGCGCGGTGCTCACCTCCTCCGCGTAATAAATGCCAGGGTTGTACCTTGCCTTATTCGCACACCCAAACCCTCGTGAATATTACTTCTTTTTCTCACGAAGTCTTCCATGTCGTTCCAGATTGTGTATTATCAGCGTTGTACGTGTACATTTTCCCAAGGGATATACAATGAGCGAATATTCTCCTGTCACGAAGAAGAGAAGTCACAGGGTGATTGAAACACATAAAAGAAATGAATTAATCGAATGTCCAGAACGTGTCTGTTGTCATGTTGCCGCTGAGAAATCTTTACAGTCTTACCGCCCCAGTATTGCTGAACTCTCTGCGTACGAGGACATGTCGCCGCATGTTTCGAACAGCCACTGCCGTTTTACAGACCCCGATGACTCAGTCCAGTTCGCCGTTGGCTCCCCTAGGTGTTAAAGCTGCAATCCAGGCAGCCGCTGATCCAAAAGTAGTGCCACGTCCCAAGATATTTGAAGAGTTCTCTCTCAAAGATCGAGTGGGAATCGTATCTGGTGGGAATCGCGGTCTTGGCCTCGAGATGGCTCTCGCACTTTGCGAATTAGGAGCGCGGGCGATTTATTGCTTGGATCTGCCTTCAGAGCCTTCGAAGGAGTGGAAGAGTACTGAATATTTTGTGCGGAAGATAGGTGGCCGGTTGGAGTATGTGTCGGCGGATGTGCGAGATCAGAAGGGCATGTGGGATAAGGTGAGAGTCATTGGAGATAAGGAGGGGAGGATGGACGTGTGTGTTACGGCTGCAGGTATTATTCCTAAGGTAGTGGGGAAACTTGAAGCCGTGACGTTCCCCGAAGGTCCATATCAAGAGGTATGTTTGGGGTTTTGTGAAGCCAACAAGAAGGGTTGAGGTTATCAAGGTCATGGATACGAATGTGAATGGGTCACTTTTCACGGCGCAAGCTGCGGCACAACAGATGCTTCGATTTGGTGGTTCAGGGAGTATTATCATGATTTCATCGATTGCTGGACACAATAACTTGAAAGTGAGTCCTCGAGGGATATGATAGAGATGATATTCCAATTGAACGTGTACAGGAAGACGACGCAGTTGCATATGGTGCGAGTAAGTCGGCCGTGCTTCAAATGACTAGAAGCATGGCATGTGAGTTTGGGAGCAAAGGAATCCGTGTGAATTCGATCTCTCCGGGATACATCCGCAGCCCGTTTGTCGCATCCAACGAACAAGTTTATGCACTGCTGACATCATGGATTACTCAGGATGACAATGGGGTTGCTTGAACAACCCGAGACCTTGAAGAGGTGGTCTGATTCGGCTCCGTTGGGCCGAATTGGTCGACCAGATGAGCTTCGAGGCGTTGTTGCATGGTTGGCGAGCGATGCATCGAGTTTCTGTACCGGAAGCAAGTGAGTTGTGTTTATCAACGTTCGACTCGATCTGATGTTGATTTTTGTTAGTATATTTGTTAGTGGGGGGTTCCATGCATGGTGATGTGCACTGGCAGCTGAGGAAAGGTACCGTAGGAGTCGGTTATCTACCTTGATGTCGTTTCTCAGAGTTCTTAATATACGGGGGGTTAGCCAGTGATGTTGTTGTCTAGGAGGCTTTATGCTTTGCAGTCCATACACTATTTGTCTCGAGACCGAGTGGTGCAACGACACTGTCCTGAGGCCTGCGGCAAGAGCAGGGGTCTTTAGTTGATGGTAATAAGCACTCTCAGCACGCACCGAATGCCCCATCAGCTGTTCATCCAAGCACTTCTGGCGGTCAATAGTGTCTCCTAAGAAAATACTGAAAAATAAACCTGTGATGCCATTTCCAACCAGGGTATTTCCAATGGACAAAGGCCGTAAACAATGGGAAAAGCCTTTTTCCAAAGGAATATTCTGCCCGAGAAATGATATGAGTCCATACATGAAACCAGGTGGTAGGGTCTTTAGTTAATGGTAATAAGCAGTCTTGACATGCACCGACTGCCATTTATGCAAGCACACTGCTGGCAGTCAATAGTGTTTCCTGAGCAAATACTGAAAAAGAAACCTGTTATGCCATTTCTAACCAAGGTATTTCCAATGAATAAAGGCCGTCAACAATGAGAAAAGCCTTTTTCCAAAGGAATATTCTGCCCAAGAAATGATATGACAGGTTTCTTTTTTCATTTTTCCAATGGAAATAGGTTCTAGTACCAGTAGTGAAGGGGTGTGGGATCGATTGATTGTGGATATGGTTGATACTCTTCCCTCCAAATAAGGACATTGTTGTTGTATATGTGGCTGCTCGGCAAAGCCGGCATCTGATGTTTGGCATTTTATGGCATTCATGAGAATTTGAGCCCTGACGCGACAACGCTTCATCAACGCGTCCTCTTCATCGAGTGGCCGTGCCTTTCACTGCAATTAGCTTCATAGTGTACCATCTCAGACCCAATCTCTCAGTATCTATAATTGTCTCTTGTTTTATAATGATCACCTTCTTGGGAAACTTACTTGAATGGATATCAACATGTTCTTTGCACTTCATGTCTTCAATATATCAAGCATGGTAAAAATCAAATCCACAGGAAATGGAGAGACCTCAGGAGCTGTAGGTTCTCAGATCCACTATAATACATACATAAATCAATTGAAATGTTACAGGTCTCAACAGAATATCCATGTGGATTCTGTGGCCAGTCCAGTATCAATAGTCTGTTATTTATGTGTTGTTAGTGGAAAGGCAGTTTCTAGCTGTCTACATGCATTTGAGATTTGGATCATATTAGTAGTGAAGATATTCAAACAGAAGCTTTGTGCCGATGTTCCTATTGCATGCAAATTCTGCAATGATGTCCAATCTCAAGTGTCATTTGCAGGAATGCCATCCATCTTGAGAGTCAATGCTGGGTGCAAAAGATACTGACAATTTTTTGGCCATGAGAGTAGTTCCACTATAATAACTATTACTCCAGAGGAAGAACCAAACTTGACATTACAGAGGAGTTTATTGGTTGTCCTCTTGATAAAGAAAGTAAATATGATGCACGACGATCACGTTCTTTTGCCACAAATCCATACATATATCGTTGCCTACATATGCATTTGACATCACTTTGTGTGTGAGGATATGCCGAATCCTGCCGTCAACCTGCCGCTTGGGATGCCGTGACGTGTCCGCCATAATTAGTCCAAAGAGATCGAATGTCTGATATTGTCCCACAATCCTGCCTCAGTCCCAAAGCTCAGAAACCAAAGGAAGGTTGATACGTACTACTTACCTTGGAGGCCCCGTGAGAAGACCTGAGACGACTGTTCTATGAGGGCTTCCCAGCTTCTTGGACGGGTCACAAGGTCAGCAGGACAAGTATAAAGCTGCCCATGCAAGTACCTGGCACATAATCGCAATGTTCTCCCCTCTTCGCACGGTCCTCCCTCGCCTGGCCCCACGCCTCCACCGCCGCCTCTCCGTCTCCCGCCCTCTCCTCAAACCCGCCCCGATCGGCGTAGCCGCCGCACTCGACGCCGACCCAACCCCGCGCCGCACGCTCTTCGACGAGTTCTCACTCACCGACCGCGTCTGCATCGTCTCGGGCGCCAACCGCGGTCTCGGGCTCGAAATGGCACTAGCCCTCTCCGAAGCGGGCGCACGTGCCGTCTACTGCGTCGATCTGCCCGCGGAGCCGTCGGACGAGTTCCGCAAGACACGCGCGTATGCGGCGCGGATCGGGACGGGCGGCGGGAGGATGGAGTATGTGTGTGCGGATGTGAGGGACCAGAGGGGTATGTGGGAGCGGGCGCGGGAGATTGGGGATCGTGAGGGGAGGATGGACGTGTGTGTTGCGGCGGCGGGGGTGTTGAAGGCGCATACGGATTGTTTGGAGTATCCGGCGGAGCAGTTTAGGGATGTGTTTGGTGTTAATGTGGATGGGGTGTTGTGGACTGCGCAGGCGGCGGGGAGGCAGATGAGGAGGTTTGGGAATGGGGGGAGTATTGTTTTGGTTGCGAGTATGTCGGGGAGTATTACGAATAGGGTGCGTTTGTCTCTGTGTGTTTGGCTTGAGCTGAGGATGGTAGGATCATGCGTGGGTGTCGTACAACTCGAGCAAGTCTGCCGTTCTTCAGATGGCGCGGAGTATGGCTTGTGAGTTGGGCCGCGAGGGGATTCGAGTCAATTCCATCTCGCCAGGCCATATATATACAAAGTTCGTTGCGCCCTTGACGGGTGGATGTTTATTGATTGCCGACACAGGATGACTGCTGCATACCTCGACGCGCAGCCTCATCTCCTCGAAAAGTGGTCCAACCTCAATCCGATGGGACGTATCGGACGCCCTGACGAGCTCCGTGGCGTCGTTGCGTGGCTCGCGAGCGACGCATCAAGCTTTTGTACCGGCAGCGAGTACGTACCGCGCTTTCTGTACTACAGGTTTCTCCTAACGCCTCTCAGTATCCTAGTCAGTGGAGGACATCATGCATGGTGAAACGTGTAAAGTAAAAAAAAATCCATGTAGTCAGTGATATACTATTGAATGCGATGTACTACCTGATGCTCAAAATACCTTCTTTCGTCGAATTAATCCTCCCCCCACCAACGTCCGACACAACCTTTTTCTTTCTTGCCTTTTCCTCACCCGAGTCCCAGATCCTCCAAAACTTGAGGTTCTCGTCTCCAGCGCCTGTGCACACCACGTCACCATTTGGCGAGAGACAGCTAAACAACACTCGCGCGTCGTGTGCGTCACGGATCTCTGCGACGCGTTCCATGGACGGGTAGGCGTGCACCATGACTGCGTTGGTGGGGAACCCATGCGTTGAGAGGATCTCCTTTTTGGCGGGTGCCCATAGGAGAGAGGTGATCTGGGAGGGTGTTTTGAGAGAATGAAGGCGTGCGCCGGTGGTGGTGTTCCAGATGTTGATGGTGGCGTCGTTTGTACCGCCGCCAGATGCGAGGAGGGAAGGCTGCCAGGGACACCAGGCAATTGCCTGAGGCAAGGTTAGGATGAAAGGGAAATGTGTGGATAGATCATACCTTGACGGCTGCGGTGTGATTTCGTTTTGTCCATTTTGTGTTGCCGCGGGCGACGTTGCCGAGGCGTCCGTCCCAGATATTGACGACGTTGTCGTTGCCGCCGCTGGCGAGGAGCTCGCCGTCGGAGCGCCATTTGAGACCGCAGACTTCACCAGTGTGACCGAGGAGCTCCATGACCTTGTGTCGGGGGATGCGGACATCGTGGTGCCAGATGCTGCCGTCACCACAGCCAGAAGTGAGGATGTGCTGGTGCCACGAGAGGGTGGCGACCTGGCCTTGGTGGCCAGACATGGTGCGGAGCTTCTGGGCGGACTCGACGTCCCAGAGCTCGACGTCGCCGGTGCCGAGACCGACACCGAGGAAGGCGCCGTCGTTGGAAAAGTCGACGCTGGAGACGTATGTGCCCTCGGGGGCGTCGGCGAGCTGGGTGACGGCGCCGGTGTCGGCCTTCCAGATGTAGGTGGAGGCCTCGAGGGCGACTGCGACGGAGTTTGCGGAGGACCAAGCGAGGAGGTTGAGGTAGAAGTCGTCGACGAGGCCCGGTGCATCGAGGACGCGTTCGGGCTGGGTGGGGATCTTGCGGGATTTTGTGGCACCGATGGAGTTGGGGATAGCGGCATCACGCTGGGCATAGAGAGGACGGGCGAACTCGCGGTGCTGGGCGAGGACGGAGTGGGAGTCTGAGGGGGGCGCAGGGGGCTGCTCGTGGTAGGCGAGGATGCGGCGGTTGAGCGGGACGCCAGTGGCGGCGACGAGACGGGCGGTGTGGGCGGGAGAGGCAGACTTTGGGTTGAGGTGCATCTGCTCGAGAGTGGCGGCGACGTCGTTGTCGCTGTCTCTGTTTGTGATGAAACGATCGCGGCGGGCCGAGGCAGGCGTGGAGCGCGAGCGTTTGAGCTGAGGGACGTAGTCGCGCGTGACGACGTCGAGCCTGCTTTCGACGCCGCCCTTGCGGATGACGCCGGCGCCTGCCTGGCGCTGGAGGGCGTCGGAGAGGGCGATGGAGGCGCAGGTCGTGCGCTTGATGGGCGACGCCGGGCGCGCGGGGGCGTTGATGGCGACGTTGGCCATGGCGGCGACGAGCGACGGCGTCAGCGGCGTCTTTGCCTCAGAACGCGCACGGGCTCTGCGCGACGGCGTTTCTGCCTCCATCGTGGTCGAAAGCAACGCGCGAGGAGGGCAACACCACGTGCCACGTGAGATTTCCAGCCGCACCACGTGACCACCATGTCCCTTCTCTTCCGCCACCTGCGCGCACACCACGTCTTTGGCGCAAACACGGACGTCGGCAAGACGGTCCTCACGACCGCCCTCGTCCGTGCGTCTGCCCGCACCCACCCCGTCTACTACCTCAAGCCCGTCAGCACCGGCCCGCTCGCCGCCGCAGACACCGCGTGAGTCGTCTCCAGCCCGGCTCTTCGTCGCTCATCCCCCCCAGCCACGTGCGCCGCCATGCGCCCTCGGCCCACACAGAGTGTCTCTACCAATACGACCACCCAGTCAGCCCCCATCTCGCCGCACAGCTCGCCGACCGCCCTCCAGTGCGTCCCTCCCCGTCGCCTCTGCCCCCGCTGACCTCCCCAGATCTCCGACGAAGCTCTCGTCAATGCCATAGCTCGCTCCGTCCGTCGCGCTGCTGCTGCTGGCCTCCAAAATGCCCATCTCTATGTCGAGACCGCGGGTGGTATGTTTTGTCTCGTCTGTCTCTGCTCTCGACACCCATCATTCGCAGGTGTACACAGCCCCACCCTCTCGGGCACAACCCAGGCAGAGGCCTACCGCCCCCTCTTCTTGCCTGCTATCCTCATCGGCGATGCCAATCTCGGCGGCATCTCCACCACTATCGCTGCATACGAAGCCCTCCTCCTTCGGGGCTACATCGTCGATGCCGTCCTCCTCTTCCGCGATCCTTACTATCGCAACCACGAATACCTCACCCAATACTTTGCTGAACGCGACGTCTGGCTTGCCTCCTTTGAAAAACCACCTCACCCCCTGTCCAGCCCCGATGAAAACTTCAAATCCACAGACGCCTACTACAACCGGCTCGACAGTGTCCTCGATACCGTCAACCACCTCGACAGTGCCCACACGTCCCGCCTTGCCGAGCTCGACTCCATGCCCGAACGCGCCATCGACTCCGTCTGGTGGCCATTCGTCCAGCACGCCGACTACCAACACCCAGCCACCGTCAACGTCATCGACAGCGCCTCGTCCGACTTTTTCAGTGTCTACGATAACAAACATCCATCCCCCACCGCCTCCTTGCTTCATCCCCAGCTCGACTCCTCAGCCTCATGGTGGACACAAACTTTTGGCCATGCACACACCAACACTACCCTCGCTGCTGCACGCGCCGCCGGACGTTACGGTCACGTCATGTTCCCCGCCGCAATACACCTTCCCGCCCTCAAGCTTACCGAGGCCATGTTGCGCGGTCCCGGCAAGGGGTGGGCCCACAGGGTGTTCATCTCTGATAATGGAAGTACAGGCATGGAGGTGGCCATCAAGATGGCCTTGCGCGCCTGGACCAAAAGGATGGGTGTCCCTGCTACTACTACTGAAAAGCTGGGGGTCCTCGGTCTGACGGGGTCGTATCATGGTGATACCATTGGAGCAATGGATGCGTGTGAGAAGACGGGGGTCTATACGTGCGAGTGGCATGAGGGCAAGGGTGTGTGGATTGACCCGCCCACTGTGGGTTTTGTGGATGGAAAGCTGGGAGTCAGGCTCTCGTCGGGGATGGGAGAGGGGTGGTTTGAGTTTGACAGTGTCAATGGGGTGTATGGTGTCCAGGAGAGAATGGGAACAGAGTTGGAAAAGGTGTATAGGGAGTATGTGGAGAGGGTGTTGAGGAAGCAGGAGGCGGAGAGGAAAAGGGCGAATGGGCCCAGGTTGGCTGCGTTGATCATTGAGCCTCTTGTTATGGGCGCTGGAGGGATGAAGTTTGTGGATCCGTTGTTCCAACGTGTTTTGGTCGATGTTGTGAGGAGTGGAAAGGAAGAGCTTGGATTGTGCGGTATAAAGGGCCGCGGTGAGGGACAAGAAGGATGGGAGGGTCTCCCAGTGATCTATGACGAGGTGTTTGTGGGCCTTTATCGGCTTGGCGTGCAGAGCGCCGGCCCAGTCTTGGGTGTGCACCCTGATATTGCGGTGAATGCCAAAGTGCTGACGGGCGGGCTTGTTCCGCTTGCGGTGACGCTTGCGAAGGAGGGGATTTTCAAGGCGTTTTTGTCATGTAGGAAGGATGAGGCGCTGTTGCATGGTCATTCGTATAGTGCGCATCCGGTTGGGTGTGAGGTTGCGGCTGAGACGCTCAAGGAGATTGGGAAGCTTACGCGCAGTGGGGAGTGGAGGGAGGCGAGGAAGAGGTGGGGGGTCGTGGAGGGACAAGCAGACGGGAAGGAGTCGGTTTGGAGTTTTTGGGACCCGGAGTTTGTGAGGAGGTTGTCGGAGATGGAGAGGGTGGAGGAGGTTATGGCGCTTGGGTGCGTGTTGGCGATCAAGGTTACTGGTGCGAGAAAGGGTGAGTTGGTTCTTTGTGATTATATGTTTTTCATGCGTTGACCCCGGTTGATGTTGGGGAGTAGGGTATACTTCGTATGCGGCGGAGAAAACGTTTTCACTGCTGAACTATTTGCATGTGCGAAAAGACGTGGCGCAAGCGCCGGAGACGGGTGCGCCGGGCGGTGCGCCGTATTCGGTGCATTTTAGGACGCTTGGGAACGTGGCGTATTTCATGACGAGTTTGAATACGAAGCCTGCGATGGTGAGGGATATTGAGGTTTGGATTCGGTACGTGTTGGAATGGGTGACGCGAGTAGATCGGGAGAGGGAACGGGAGAGGGAACAGGAGGCGAACTGGGGAAGAAGAAGATCGTTTTCGGCAGCGGTATGAGAAAAGGCGTAATTGTGTATCGAGTATATGGTACTTTTATGCCATGGTTTTCAGGCCCCTCACGTACCGCGTTCATTTTCGCGGGCCGACCCCGACTCTTCTCGACAACTCTTTGTCGTTTGTCTTGAAAGAAACGCGTAATTGAGAAGTCTGCACAAGATTGCGGCGGTAAGTTTTGCGGGTAAATTCATGCTGTGATCTGTGGCGCGCCACCCTCGATCTCGCGCGCCCACATGCTATGACGGTGCTGAGCGCTGATCACCGGTGATCATTCGAAGCTACTACTTACTACCTACCTTGTTGGACTTGCAACCTCGACAATATCACACAGACACTCTTCACACAGGGTCGCACACAGGGCCACCGACATACGATCACTCTATAATATACGACACACTGTTACACTGTGGACAATGGCTTCATTGTCCACCTTTCCTATATGACCATGGACATTTTGTAGAGCACTGAGGGTGAGCAAACCTTACTTACATACATACATATAAACTGACTGGACCATAGGATAATCTAATATTGTTCTTAGGTACAGTCAAACAATCCAGTCAATTATATCGGACTGAGGGATAATCTAATATTGTTCTTAGGATCAATACAGTCTGATTTTTAACAGGTTATGGGTCTTCTGATCGACAAACTTCATTGAAAGTTTTGACCACTAGGCATCAGACTCGGATAGAATCCTCAGTCTACCCTGATCTGACATCATCACGCGCCGCGTTGCGTACCTTATCTCTTTGTGCTACTTTCTCTGTCTTTCACCTCATTTCTCTGTCCTTCACCTCATTTCTCTGTCCTTCACCTCATTTCTCTGTCCTTCACCTCATTGCTGGCACCTTGTCCTCATAAATCTCACTCACCATGGCTCCCACATCCCCTGAATCATCGAAATCTGCAATCATGCAAACCGATGCCTCCAATCTGTCCATCCCGGAATGCATCATATGCCACAAATGGGAGGGCAAGAAATATAGTTGCGCAAATGGCAATTTCACACAGTGGTCTGAAAAGCTGAAGGATGCCCTAATCTTGAATGGCATCTATGCGCACGTCTTTGATACCATCATGCCTTGTCCCAGTCCTGACAACAAACCTTGCATGCATGCCAATTGGGGCCTAAACAATCGTCTCACCATTATGTTCATCGAAACTGCTCTTGATAATGCTGAACACCATGACTTGGTTACAGATATGGGAGCTGCATATTGCTACTCTGACCTGAAGACTCATGCCTAAAGGGAGGGACAGATCAAACAGATTGCCCGCCTGCAAGAGATGCTCTCCATGTACTGCTCCACTTCTGAGCCCCTCCCAACCACTGCAGGTCACATTGCAGACATTGTACAACAAGCATTTGATATTGGCAAAGTTAACAGAGATATTTTCACCTGCATCGCATTACTGAACAGCCTTAACGATCCCTTCTTCGAATCTCTCCAGAACTCAGTATCCACCCTGATCAGCAAGAGCACTTGGAGCTCACTGTGTAACCCAATGGACATTTGTCTCCTCATGGAGAATGCACAGAACATCTTTAATGCCAAAGCAAAGTCCAGTCACACTACAGCCTTGAGTGCAAAAGGGGGTGGTGATAAGCCTTGCAGCACAGATCTACCAGGAGACAACCACAGCCCAAGTGCAACCTGCTGCAAAAACTGCTTTGCACTCAAATGCCTGTGTAGGGGGCACACAAAATCATTCTGCATACAAAAAGGAGGAGGGATGGCCAGCAAGACCATCATTGAGGCACAAGAAGCACAAGAAGCATCCAAGAAGAATGATCCCATTGCCACTGCAAAATCCTTTGTTGCCATCACTAGTCTTGATAGGAAGTTATGGTACATTGACCCCAACCAACTTGGGCAGCTTCCTTTGCCACCAGAAACAGCTGTCTTTGCTGGGATTGCCAACCCTCCTGAACAGAACCCTAGTCATAGCACCAAGTGTTGGGAGTACACAGGCTTCACAACATTTGAAGAGATGAAGACAACTGTAGATTGGAACACATATGCAGGAGAGATCATAAAGAAAATACTTGCCACAGACATCACCCCAACAGGCAAATCAGGATGTTCCCCTATCATGTTGATAAGACCCAGTTGTTGCTGAGCACCAATTTTGGCATTTCGGACTTAGCAGCAGCTGACAACTTTAATTTGGCACAAGTCATGACACTCAGCAAGTGAGGCCTAGCCTAGGGTCTGGACTGACATAGCCTTTGCACAGGACTTTAGTGACTACAAGACTTACCAATCATGAGGAATATCATGTGGAGTCTGGATTTTGGGTCTAGAACAGTAAGGCTGAGACCTTTCTTAACAATGATTATTAGCAACCCTAGCAACCCCTTGGCAACCAAACAGCTTTCTTCCCCCATATATGGACATATTGCTAGACACATACCTTTTTACTTACCATTCCTCTTGTTGAGCTTATCAACATACTTGAGTGGCATCTACACTTTGGAGACTTTGCTTATAGTTTTTCACTTAGTTACAGATTGATGCCTTGTATGAACCATAAACAACTTGGCAGATGCTGTCACTAGTGGGAATTATTTGCTTACTTTCCCATACTATACTTTTGAACAGTATAAATACTGCCTGTAAATAGCCACTACATCATAGAATTCCATTGGACTTACTCCCCTTGAATTAAACTTGTTCATCTCTAAGCCTACCAGCTTGAGATTTCAATTTTGCCTCTATTGTTTGCTTTATTCCCTCACTATCCATTGGTAATGACTTAGCTACAAGTATTGCCAACTTTGACTCCAACTTGGTGTGGTACCAATGGCTGGTGCCCTTTGCATTATCTCAACTTAGTGACATTAGTGACTGTGGCTAGTGACTAGTTTACATTTGTTTTTTGTTCAGTCTCCTTATCACCATCCTTCCCTTTTCTATTCTCCTCCCTAACTCCTCTACCAACTGTTAAAAGTTCACTTTTGTCTTAGCAATGCTTTCTGCCTTTATCCATTTTTCCTCCTGTCACTAGCAACTTAGGCTAGGGATAGCAACCATTTCCACTACACCTCTCAATACAGCTCTTGCTCTTGTTCTCTGGGATGGTTACTGACTTGCCCTCAACTATTAACTTTCTACTGCCAGCTACCCTATCCAGTGACTAGTGTTGAGTTCTCTTTTTAGGTTTCCTGCATAGCACTAGGCAGCATAGGAGCACATCATTTTGGAGCCCACTGCAAGGGTATTGGAAGTTAACCATTCCACCAGAAACTAGAGCTCAAGTGAAACATTGCTTAACAATCCTTAATGAATCACTCCAGTCTTCCTTTTTGACCCCTCAGCACTCTTCAACAGCAACCCATCCTTGACCTCTTGCCAACAAACTTGAAATTGCTAGAAATCTTTGTGATGTCAGCAAGATCCTTGCCAATTTTTCAGGTGTCTTTATCAAAAGTTTTCTTGACACACCCCTTTCCCCTTTAACTCCCACCAGCCAGTTAATCCTCTTCTACTACTGATTTTGACAATTGCTAATATGAACAATGACTCCACCATTTGGCATGCTAGAATGCTGCTGCACAATGATACTACTGTGCCTAAATGGGATGAGAGTCACTCAAGGGAACTCCCCCAATACTTTAAGGAACTGGAATACCTTTTTGCTGACTGCAGCATCACTGATGACACCCAGAAGAAGGAGTACACATCTTGATACATCTCTTATAACATGGTGGAAACCTGGCTTGGCTTATCTGAATTTGGTGACAATATTGTCATTGGTGACAACACTCCCTGACCTTACACTTACCAGGAATGGAAGGTGGCAGTGCTCAGGTTGTACCCTGGCACTGATGCTAGCACTTGTTATAACCTTGGCAACCTGGAATGACTTGTCAATCAGACTTTTAACAGTGGGTTAGCAACTTTGGGCAGGTTCTCTAACTATTACCAGGATTTCCAATGTATTGCTAGATGGTTACTTACTAACAGCAAACTATACTGCAACAAGGAATGTTGCCTATTCCAACAAGGTATCCCTACATTGCTATGGTCCAAAATCATTCACTGTCTCAAAATCACTCTTCCTGACCACCATCCTGAGGACCCATATGATGTCAATCAAGTCTTTGAAGGTGCCAAGTGGGTTTTAAAGGGCACAGATACCTCTATGACCAAGACCAGCAATGGCACCAGTGGTACTTCTTCTTCATTGCCAATTGTTAATGCACCTGCTCCCCTATTGCCTATGACTATGTGGGAAACTTTGGAATTAGCAACAACCACAGCAATCATCAGCACCTTGGAATGTCTGGAAGCCCTCTTAACCAATGGTAATACTCAACCTCATCAACAGTTCACCAATAGCACTTGCCACTTTTGTGGTGAAACAGGTCACACCATGGTCCAAGGTACTTGTATGAAATTAGAGCAAATGATCCAACAGGGTAAGATCTGTCACAACACTGAAGGCAAGATCATTCTACCATCTGGTGCTATGATCCTCAACTATTTCAGCAAGTGACTATATATAGAATGCATTGAGGAATGGCACAGGCTTAACTCAGGACAAATTGTTACCAGCAGACTCTCTTCCAATGCTAACCCAGACCCAGACCAGGTGGCTATGCAGCAGTAGCTAATCCATGAGGTAATGCAACAGGATGTTGCTATGGGCCAAGCACTAAGCAAGGAAGAATGGATCAAGGTGATGGAATGCAAACTCTTTGCACTCAGGCAATCTAGCAAAAAGTTTGACAGTGTACAAGTTCTCTGTGTGGCATATCAACCAGCAAACAATACCCCCAAGGCAGCACCCTCAACTAGCAATATCTCAGCAACTTCATCACCTTCTGATTCTACTCCAGCTTCTGCCACTGAGCCTACAGACAAAGGCAAAGCACCTGAACATACTGTTGCTAATGAACAACCACCCATTGCTAAGAAATCCACTGCTCAGCCTCCCATCCACCCATTTGCTAGCATTCCTGGTTGCTATACCCCTCCTGCTAACAGGAATTTTGCTGCTCTCAATAGACCTAACAACAGCACATATCAAACTATGCCACCCATTTATGACATTGAGCAGTCCAAAGTAGTCTTTGAACAGGTTTTAAGTACCAAGGTCACAGTATCAGTTGGCAAACTTTGCTCTGTATCCCAGGACATCAGAAATCAATTTAGGACAGCAGTTACACCCAAATGACTTGTAGGCACTAGTGCCAACACAGTACAGGACTCCAGCAACATTTTCAAAGATATTTTACTGACTTTTGCTATTGAAGAACCCCAGTTTTTGCATGGATCCAATGCTGATACACCCCACACTGTAAAAGGACTGGGAGGGTCTTCAGTGGCAGTGATTGGTGTTGGAAATATCTGCTTACATGTCACAATGTATTGGAGGAGGTTCCTACAGAGTCTGAGGATTTTTCAAAGGGCAATGGATGACCAGTATGCCCCCATTGCCCAGTACTAATCATTTCACCCCCCTGTCCATAGAATCAAATATATCTGTTGCCATTGTTGATACTATGCCTGAAACAATAAGCTCCTCCTCAGACATACAAACTCCCTCTCCAGCTAAAGTCTCAGCTGGAAACACACCCCCTAGCCCAGCCTTCAGATCCCTGCATGGGAATGCTGCCTCCCCCATTGTTATGTTGTTGCTTCTACCCCTTCTACCAACTCCCTGAAGCTACAGGTGGAAATTGAGATGATGGACACCCAGCAGATCTGAAGTGTGGTTGCCCTCCTTGACAGTGGTGCAACAGGCCTCTTCCTCAACACTGACTATGTGCAATGATACCACCTGACCACTTGCTCCCTTTCCCATCCTATTCCTGTATACAATGTTGATGGCATGCTCAATGAAGCTGGCTCTATTTGCTCCATGGTGGACCTGGTCCTCCACTACCAAGACCACTCAGAGTGAGCCACTTTTGCCATCACTAGTTTGGGAAAGCAAGACATGATCTTGGGGTTCACCTGGCTATGTGAACACAACCCAGAGATTGACTGGACTAAGGGTGAGGTGAAGATGAGTCATTGCCCACATTGCTGCATTACCTGTGCAGAAGAAGCCTGTAAGGAACAGAGAGCCAAGGTTTGTGAGTGTGCTGCTGTATGTGCCTGTCATGCTGGGCATCTCCCTTATGCTGATCTCAACCTCCTGAGTCCCTCCCCTCTGGCATTCCCTCATAGAGAGGCCCTCTACAAGGATGTCTGAAGTGTTAGGTGTGAATCTTCAGAGGAAGAGGAAGGTGAAGGAGAATGGACCTGTACTCTAGATGCAGGGCCCCCAGATGAGACCATAGAGGTGGGTGATCAGATCTATGCTACAATCCTCTGCCCCCCTCCTACAGTGGCAGAGACTCAAGCCAGTCAGACTACTTCTCAGCATCTGGCTGAGGCATTTGTGGCAAACTCACAACCCAAGCCTTTCTATAGCTCTGTTCCCAATTACCTCCATGACTTTGAGGATGTATTCTCCAAGGCCTCCTTTGATTCACTTCCAGAGTGCAAGCAGTGGGATCATGCAATTGAGCTGATACCAGATGCAGAGCCCTCCAGCTGCAAGGTCTATCCACTTGCACCCTGTGAACAGGACAAGCTGGATGCTTTCTTGCAGGAGAATCTTAGCTCAGGACAAATATGACCCTCCAAGTCTCCAATGGCCTCCCCAGTCTTCTTTATTAAGAAGAAGGATGGGTCTCTTTGTCTAGTTCAGGATTATTGTGTTCTGAATGTGATGACAGTGAAGAACCACTATTCTTTGCCACTCATCTCAGAACTTGTCAACAACCTTCAAGGTGCATGCTACTTCATGAAGTTGGATGTCTGCTGGGGCTACAACAATGTATGTATCAAAGAAGGAGATGAGTGGAAGGCAGCATTCCAAACTAATTGTGGACTCTTTGAACCTCTGGTGGTGTTCTTTGGTCTCACCAATAGCCCAGCCACCTTCCAGACTATGATAAACAACATTTCCTGTGATCTGATTGTGGAAGGTGTTGTCTGCATGTATCTTGATGATATCCTCATCTACACAAAAACTCTGGAGGAGCATTGCTGGGTCATGCGCATTGTCTTAGAATGCCTCTGCCAACACTAGCTCTATTTAAAGCCTGAGAAGTGTGAATTTGAACAGACTAAAGTGGAGTACCTGGGTTTGATCATTTTGCATGGAACAGCTGAGATGGACCCATTAAAGTGGCAGGGGTAGCAGAGTGGCCTGAGCTAAGGAACAAGAAGGAAGTTCAGGCTTTTCTTGGGTTTGTCAATTTCTATTGGAGGTTCATACAGGATTTCTCCCACCATGCATGTCCCCTCTTTGACCTCACAGTTAAGGATACTGCATGGCAGTGGGAGCCTCCACAGAAAGCTGTCTTTGATGCCCTCAAGCAATCTGTGACCTCAAAGCCAGTCCTCCTGTTCCCTGACAATGACTCTTCATTCCATGTGGAAGGAGATAGCTCAGACTTTACTACAAGGGCAGTCCTCTTCCAGCAGTCAAAAGAGGATGGCAAATGGCATCCAGTAGCCTTCTACTCCAAAAGCCTTAATGTGGTGGAATGGAACTATGAGATCCATGACAAGGAGATGCTGGCAATTATCCAGTCCTTTGAAGAATGGTGGCATTTCCTCAAGAGTACACAGCATAAGTTTGAAGTCTGGACAGACCACAAGAATCTGGAGTACTTCTGTTCTGCTAAGAAACTCAATCAACATCAAGCTCAGTGGTCTCTGTATCTGGCCAACTTTGACTTCTCATTGCACTACAAACCAGGATGGAGCATCAGCAAACCAGACACACTGTCCAGGTGGGCTGACCATGGCACAGGAGCAGGAGATAATGACAACATTGTCCTCCTCAAGCTAAAGCTCTTTGCCATCCATGTGCTAGAAGGGATTGTGGCTCAAGGAGATGAGGCAAACATCCTGAGGGACATCCAAAGAGGGAACTGGGAGGGTGCACAGGAGGATGCAGTCATCCAGGCTGCACAGGCCCTACAAGCTTAATGGGCAAGTGGAGTCAAGTCAGTGCATGCTGATGAGTGGAGTCTTCAGGATGGGCTGTTGACCTTCAGAGGATGCATTTATGTGCCTAACATTCCAGAACTTTGCTGGCACATTGTAAAACAACATCATGACTCTCGGGTGGCTGGACATCCTAGAAGGTGGAAGATGCTGGAGCTGGTATCCCAGAACTATTGGTGGCCACAGATCTCCCAATATATAAATAAGCACCTACACTAGCACCTGTGACCTCTGTCTCTGCACCAAACCTTGCCACCAAGCACCTATGGGCTAGCTCTACCTGCTCCCTATTCTAGCTGCTTGCTGGAGTGTTGCATCAGTGGATCTCATTGTGGAACTCCCAGATGCTCATGGGTACAATGCTATGATGGTAGTGGTGGACCTCTACAGCAAACAGGCTCACTTCATACCTACCCACACCACATGCTCTGCCTTAGGAGCAGCCAGCCTGTACTGGAAAAATGTCTGGAAACTCCAGAGTCTGTCAGATGGGTATGTCTTGGACCAGGGCCCCCAGTTTGTGGCAAAATTCACTTGAGAACTGTATTGCCTGCGAGGTGTGAAGCTCCATACCACTATGGCCTATCATCCTCAGTCAGATGGGCAGACAGAATATGTTAACCAGGAACTGGAACAGTATCTCCACCTGTTTTGTAATGAAAGGCAGAATAACTGGGATGAACTGCTGCCAGATGCAGAATTCCAATACAACAACCACATTCACTCTTCTATGCAGATGACTCCATTCTTTCTGGACACTGGCAGGCACTCTTGCATGGGATTTGAACCTCAGGCACACCCCTCAGAGAATGACTCCATCAATGAGTTTGTGAATTAGATGAGAAGGGCACAGGAGGAGGCAAAAGCTGCATTGGTGAAGGCCAAGGAAGACATGGCATGGTACTATGATCACAGATGAACACCTGCTCCAGTTTATAAGCTTGGGGACCATGTGTGCTTGGATAGCTTGGACATTAAGACAACAAGGCCATCCCTGAAGCTGTCACATCGTCATCTTGGCCCCTTTACAGTGGAGAAGAAGGTAGGGCCTTTGGCATACTGACTTAAACTCCCAGCAGATCTCTGCCAACTGCACCCAGTCTTCAATGTGGTCAAGTTATTTCCAGCTCCAAAGGATCCAATCCCAGGCCATCACCCTAAGCCACCCCCACTGCCAGTCCTGATCAATGATGAGGAGGAGTATGAGGTGGAGGAAATCTTGAACAGCAGGGTATTCTAAGGAAAGTTGCAGTTCAAGATAAAATGGAAGGGATATGGCATTGAGGACATCTCTTGGGAACTACAGGCTAATGTTCATGCATCAGGCTTGGTCTAGGACTTCTACCATAGGCATACCAATGCCCCAAAAGCTATTTGAGGCATCTACTCTATTTCACCAGCTGATCAGGCAATTCATGACTTCTTCTACCCAGTATGTTGAGGCACCACATTCTAGAGGGGGGGTGATGTTAGGGGACATCCCACTTGTTTCCCCTTCTCCTTCTCCAGTTCTTGTCAGATTTGCTCCACTATATTTTTCCTTTATTCTCCTTCCTTTTCCCTATCTATTGGTCCTAGTTTCAGCCCTCAGGCTGCACTAGTTCTCTGTCAATAATTCAGACAAGTGTGGCCCCTTTGACACTGCCACCAGCTTATGTAACTGCTGACCAATTGCTGACACATCACTTTTGTCTTTTTTCTCTGTCATACTGTACAGTTGTTTCTCATGCTTCTGAAGCCTCTGAAGCATTACACCTGGCCTAGAGAATCCCCAGACTTGTTCTCTTTGGATTTCCCTTTGCCAGGTGAGTAGTTATTTCAGTAGACACTATACAGTACTGAATAGACTTTGGATTTTCCTTTGCCAGCTGTGTGATTGAGCCACAGCCTCCAGAGGTTGCCCTTACAGCCTCAACTCTATGTTCAACAATGAATCCATACAAATTGTCAATAGGTCCACTCATGTGCTTGTAGTGCAAGGTCCCCTCATCCCAAACCAACAACTCTATTCTCTGAATCTCAACTCAGCATTGACTGAGCATTGTGCACTCCTTTCACAGCATGCCCCTGACCTAGAAACTTGGCACTGCTGCCTTGGGCATGCTAATTATCAAACAGTCTTTGATATGGCTAAATCTGGCATTATTCCAGGTGCACCCTCTATTCTGTCTACCAAACCACCCAAATGTCAATCATGCACTATTGGAAAGCAGACAAAAAATGCAGTACTGAGGGTGTGGGAGGAGGGGTGGAAAGCAACACAGAGATTAGAGATTGTGTGGGTTGACCTTACTGGGCTGCAGGCTATTGTATCTTACAGTGGTTATAAATATATAATGAACATTGTTAATGACTTCACAAGCAAGAACTGGTCAATACTGCTTCAGAGCAAGGCTGAGGCACCCACTCACCTCAATTCCTGGCAGATGGCAAGGAAAAATGAGGTACAAGAGAAGCTAGGTGTCTACAGAACAGGGCATGATGGTGAACTGGATGGACACAAAATGGGAGCATGGCTCCTCTCACCAGGAACAGAACAACAGTTTGGGGCTGCATATACTTCAGCACACATTGGCCATGTAGAACAAATGCACTGCACATTAATGGGCAAAGTGCAGGCAATGTGGATTGCAGCTGGATGCCCACCTAACATGTGGGATGAGTTCTATATGACAGCCTCACACCTTCATAAGAGAATGCTCACCAAATCCCTCAAATGCACCAATTCTCCCATTACTCCTCATGAAGCATGGACTGGTTGACAGCCAAACTATTTGTATATGAAAGAAATTGGATGCAAAGCCTTTGTGTTAATCCTGGCAGAACACAATCCCAAAATCTTTGCCAGGTCAATCAAATGCATACTGATAGAATATGGATGAAATTCCAAAGTTTATTAGTGTTATGACAAAGTGACTGGGAAGATATATGAAACTTACCATGTTAAAATCCACAAAAGTCACAAAATGCAACTATGTCCACCTGCTTCTACAGTTCCCAAAGATGTCTTGTTGAGCAAACAAATTGATCCTCAGCCCCCCAGGCAAACCACCATTGACAATGACCTCCTCTTAGATTTAGGAGGAGCTCATCAATGCCCCTCCCAACTCCAGCCTGTCAGCAAATCTGAGCAAGACACAATACAGCCTCCTCAACTCAGATGTTCTAGCCACATACCAATACCAACTCACAAGGCCAAGCCAGATGAAGCCCCACCATCATGAGTAGAAAGGGCCATGCAGGAATCCATTGCTGCAGGCAAACACATTAGAGCACAGTGAATAGCCAACAGAATGCCAGACTAGGGACCACAGGCAGCTAATCAGGGAACTGTGGACCTCAATCAGGGCCTAGGTATACCCAATCTTGCCCACATTTTGTCAGTTGAGGAAATTGAACAGTTACTAATGGCTGTTCAGGATGTACAAAATGATCTGCTAGCACCAAATATAAGCAATGAGCCACATACATGGTCAGAGGCCAAACTCTTAGCTGATGCAGACAGATAGGAGACAGCATATTAGGAAGAGCTAAATTTGCTTTGAGAAATGGGAATATACCAGCTGGTCCTCAATCCATAGTGCCAGTAGGCCAGAAGATCAGGACTGGCCAACCAGTTTTTAAAATCAAACACAATGAACATGGTAATGCAGTTCAATTTAAGGTCAGACTATTTTTCCAAGGATATGAACAAATTCATAGACATGAGTACACTAAAACAACCTCATCCATGGCACACATGGAATCATGGTGGATTTTGCTCCACCTCACAGCAGTTAAGAGCTGGGACACAACCCAGATTGACATCAAAACCACCTTTCTGTATGGAGTCCTCCCTGAAGACAAGATCCAGTATATGAAACAACCCAAAGGATTTGAGGAAAAAGGAACAAAGGACTGGGTTTGGATGCTGGTATGGGGCCTTTACAGCATGAAACAGGCTAGAAGGATCTGGAACAAGACTGTAAATGAAAACATGGCAGCCTGGGGATTCCAGCACTTATTGTGTGAATCCTGCATCTACCATCAAGTTACTGACCAAGGCTCAATCATTGCAGCTCTTCATGTAGATGATTTCTTGTCAATTTCAAGCACTAAAGAAGAGAATGAGCAATTCAAGGACCAGATGTGTCAAGTCTGGACTATCTCTGACCTAGGCACACCATGTTTCATTGTTGGCATTGCAGTACAGTGGGACTGCCCCAACAAACTAGTAAAACTATCCCAAACTGCACTCATAGACAAGATAATCCATCAATTCAGGCAAAAGAATGCCACACCACTTTCCTTACCAATGAACCCAAACTCTAAGCTGCAACAAATTAATTGGAACACCCTCCCCCAAGAGGAGCAGAAACCACTAGAATGCACACCTTATTGCCAGCTAGTTGGCTGCCTCCTGTATCTTGCCATATCAACACACCCAGACATTGCATTTGGCATACAGCAACTGACACAGTACCTCAATTCCTATGCTAATCTGCACTGAAATGCCACCATCTGCTTAGGAGAATATCTAAAAGGGACTTGTGATTTACAACTATGTCTTGGGGGCACAGATGACAACATACAGCTAATGGGTTTCACTGACTCTGACTGGGCAAGCTGCCCTAACACTTGGCAAAGCATTGGAAGTTTTACCTGAAACCTTGGATCAAGGGCAATATTGTGGGCATTTAGGAAGCAACAAACCATAGTGGCCTCATCATGCAAAGCAGAATATATGGTGATCTTTGAGAGTGCCCAAGAGTGCATATGGCTCAGGGCCTTGATGAAAAGCATAGGCCATGATTTCACACTGCAACCTACTTGAATGTTCTGTGACAATGACTCCACAATTGCACTGTCTGAGGACCACCTTCTCCATGCCCATGTAAAACATGTGGACATTGAATACCATTTCCTCTGCAAGTGAGTACAGTCTAATGAACTAGTTCTACACTGAGTCCCCACTGAAGAAAACATTGCTGACATTTCTATAAAGGCTTTATCCTCACCAGCTTTCCTGCATCTTTGCCCCTATCTTGGCCTACAGTGACTCTTCCTGACCACTATGATACCATGCGAGGAGGAGTGTCTGGAGTGAGGAGGAGTGTTGGACTTGCAACCTCAACAATATCACACAGACACTCTTCACACAGGGTCACACACAGGGCCACCAACATATGATCACTCTATAATATATGACACACTGTTATACTGTGGACAATGGCTTCATTGTCCACCTTTCCTAGATAACCATGGACATTTTGTAGAGCATCCTCAGTCAATTATATTGGACTGAGGGTGAGCAAACTTTACATACATACATATATGTTGGAAACTGAACCCATGGGACCTAGATATCACAGATACTAGTAAGTATCTAATCCTCAGTCTGTGTAACAATGACTCAATTCTGTACCTAGATATCACAGATACTAGTAAGTATCTAATTTGAGGTACAGTCAGGACACTCATCATAATCATATCTGTATAATTTAAACTCACCCTCAGTCTGTGTAATAATGACTGAGGGTGTTGTCCATATTGTAGCATATATATAAGTTCAATGTCTGCTTTGTCTGTGCCACTGTGACCATTGTGATATGGTGCAAGGGCTGCCACTTTATGTCATATGATTACAGTGTCATAGCCACCATGGCTCTGGATCCTAACACTCATTCTCACTGTAAGTGCTCCTCCTCATGCAGAATTTGGTCCTAACACAGTCCCATCATTGCACGTAATCTTGTGAAGCCTGGGGTGGGTAGAGGTTTTGTAAAGATGTCAGTAATGTTGTCCTTAGTGTTGATATACCTTAGACTTATTTCATTTGACATGATACATTTGCAAAGGAAATGATACTTTATGTCAACATGTTTGACTCATGCATGGAGAAGAGGATCTTCTGATAGGTTGATTGCTGAATTATTGTTGCAAAGGATTGTAGTCACTCCTTCCCTAGAAAAACCAAGTGCCTTCATTAGCATCCACAACCAGATACACTCCTGCACCACCTCAAATGCCACCATGTACTCTGCCTTGCAAGAAGAAGCTGCCACTGTTTTCTGCTTTCTCATTGACCACAACACCAGTCCTGAGCCTGGCAACCAGGCATAGCCATCCACACTCTACCAGGTGTCTAGGCAATTTGCCCAGTCATAGTCCATGAATCCTATGAGGTTTATGTCAGTTGCCCCCCCAGGCACAGCTGTAAGCTGCATGTTCCCTTCAAATATCATAGAACTTGTATTGCTGCATTCTAGTGTATGTATAAATACAATTCAAAGAATTGGGATAATTGTTGTATAGAGTATTGTATATCCAGTCTTGTAGAGATTGCGAGCCATAGTAGGCCCCCAACTAGTTGTCAATATAGGATTTGGATGATCTTCATGAGCTCCCCTTGGGATAGAGTTGTCCTATTGACACAGCATAGTTTCAAGCTGGGCTCCATGGGTATGGCTAGGAGTGTGGCATCTGATTGGCCAAATTGCTCTACCATTTTGTTGATTAAAGGTGTCTGAGAAATATATACTCATTTGTTTGGACAATCCCATTCCACCCCAATCCCTACAATGTGTTGGGGGATCCCCAAATCAGATATTGTTCAATGCTGCTTTAACTGACCCTTAAAGGTGTCATTTTCTGCCTTCAAACTTACAATTGATAGAAAATCATCAACATGGATCCCTGCAATTACTGTGCCTTCAGTGGTCTTCCAATAATATAATCATGCTTCACACTTCAGTCATGTAAATCCCAAGCTCATCATGACATCAGTGAGAGTTTTGTTCCATATTCTACCTGCCTGCTTTATTCCATAGATTGCTTTCTTCAATCAACATACCCACCCCTCTTTTCCATGTTCTTCAAACCCTTTAGGTTGTTCCATGTATATGTGCTCCTCCTCTAGTAAGACCCTGTTTAGGAATGCTGTCTTAATGTTGACCTGTGTTGCATCCCAATCCATTTTTGTGGCCAGGTGGAGCAGTATCCTCCAGGATTCTGCATGCACTGTCAGTGATGTTATTTTCTCATAGTCCTGTCAGGTTCCGCTGACCCCGGGGGCTCAGCTGCACTGGGTGAGTCCTTACTAGGCAGGTGCAATCCCCTTGCACTAGCAACGGAACACTTGAAAGCGTTCCGGGCACTGATGGCTTGCGCGGATAGTCAGTGGGATGTGGTCCGGACAAATCCGGGGAGGTCCGGAGAAGTCAGATTGCAAGGAAATGGGACGGGCTTGGCAGGGTTCAGGCAGAAGACCATATGGAAGATTTGCGGAAGCAAATGAGTAGGTGGCTGTGTGATCAATGGGAGCGGAGCCGGGGTTTGATGGGAGATCAATTGGGGTTGATGGAGTCCAGGACCAAGCGAAGAGTGAGGTTCGGACCTGGTGAAAGAGTGTCGGGTTTGTAATCATAACCGTGGAGTTCGTGAGGTCATTAGGGTTGATGAAGACTTGGGCACAATGGCCGGACGGAGTCACCGAGACAGCGTCAGATGAAAGGGAATGGAGTCAATATGGAACAAGAGTAGATTCAAGTAGAGATACGAAACAATAACGAGGACAATAACAAAATGAAGATGAGGCAAGACCGGGAGACTGAGATAAGACCGGGAGACAGAGAGTGAGGAAAACGAAACACAAAACATGGAACACAAGAAAGAAACAATCAGACCATAGGTAATGTTAAGCAATATCAAGACTAGAGTATGAAGAGCTACTCGACGACTTATATACTGACTACCGGAGAACTTTGGGGTATGTCGGCTGTGGTGGCAGGGCTTGGCAGAGCTCAACAGAGTGGGTGGGTGTCAGTTGCGATTGAGGATCGGGCTGCGCTGATATGTTGATGGGATCATTTGGGAATGCGGGTCGCCCCGAGGTTGTCGTGATACTCTGGAATGGGTCAGAGGAACCAGGGTGTCAAGTTGATGATGGTTGGTGAAGATTGGGAATAGCGGGGGTGGTTCTTGAGGTTTAGGAGATCCAGGGTAAGTGTCAGTGGCTGCGGGGAAGGCATTGAAGTTGGCCAGGGAGGCCATTGGAGTTAGCCAGGGAGGCATTGGAGTTAGCCGGGGTTGCGTTGGGGTTAACCGAAATAGGCGCAGGGCATGGGCGGAAGTTCGGTGGAGCATCGGGGGGTTGTTGGACGATGTGCAGGGTTCCAGGGGATGGGTCATGACATCACCCCCCCTTCAGCGTCGAGACCCTTTGAGACACGGGGGCAGGACGGGGATTGGCGGGGCATGGGAGTCGAAGCTGAGCAATATTGATCAATCCACAGCGAGTGATAGTGGCGTGGGAGGCAAAGTCAAAGTGCGGCTGCCGCTTCGTCAGGGTCCTCCTCAATCAATTAAAAGCCCTGGACGTACCCCAGGGTTTCCCAAATTTCATCATGTCTTCCCCTAGCATTCCAGTAGTCTCTCCCAATGATTTGGATGAGGTGGTGGTGTACAACAGTGGGGGGGAGCAGTTCAAGTGTCAGCACCGTGCTAGTGTCAGGGACCAGAGTCATAAGTGGTGTCGACTTGTTTTCTCAGGATGATCGATGGGGCTTTTGTAGAGTTGTCCGTGGTGGTGGTGGTGGATTTTCCGGGGGTCCCGAAGCGGACCAAGTTTTGTCCCACGCTGCCAAAGGAGGGGAGCATGGGACGGTCTGCGGAGAAGGCGGGGCTTTTGCGGAGTGGTTGGGGAAAGGGGGCATCCTCGGCAGTGATTTGTGGGAAGCGTCGAGCCTCCCCGCCCTCAGGGGTGGGACCCAGCAAGAAGCTGCGTGGGCGCGAGCCATTGGCAGGGCCTCTGGAGTCTTTCCCTTTTTCTCCTACTCCAGGTGTTCCCTTAGAACGGTCGTTGAGTCCCCCCGTGCTTATTTCTTCAATCATGGAGGTCTTCCTTCACAAGCAGGTGGAGGCTCTGACAACGTCACTGGCAGTATGGGAGGGTGAGCTCCGACAGGCGAGGGAGGACCATGACGTGGCGTGGATGGAGAAAGAGGCAATGGAGCAGGAAAGAAATACCTCGGTGTGTGTGGCAACGGAGCAAGCATTAGAGGTGCAGGGCTTGCGGGAGCGTCTGACGCAGATGGAGGGGCAGTTGTGGGGGAAGTGGAGGGGTGGGGACAAGTTCCGGAGGGGGATGTGTTGTGGGCAGAGCTGGAGGCGGCGAGGCGGAGGGAGGACTGGTTGGCCAATGAGGCCGCTTCAGGGTGCACAGGAATCCTCCGTGAGTTGTCTCCCATTCCTCCATTCATTACTGATGGTTCATCTTCTGGGTTTAGGCTGGGTGTGGGAGCATCGGGTCCTCTTGGATGGTGCCTCTGCAGCGTTTGCATTGATTCAGGATGGGTTGGTGCAGGGGTCTGCGGTCCGGCCTCTGGAGTTGCAGCAGGGGATGGCGCGATTGGAGAGGCTGTTGGTGGGGCATCAGCGACGTAATGCAGTGGCCCCGGGGTCGTGGTGGGAGGTGGCAGCTGACGCGGGGGAGGCGTTGCTGGGGTTGGCAGAGGTCTTAGCGGTGGTGCGGGCCCAGATGGAAGTCGACCTGGGGGTAGGGTTGTCAGGGGGTCCGGGGAGGGAGTGAGATGGGTGTGGGCCTTGTTTCTTGCTGCTCTCAGACTTGCTGCCTCCCTCGCCTGTTGCATATATAATTTTTTGTACGTGAACATGTCTTTTTCTTGGTCCCTGGGCGTGTGAAGTGAAATTTTAGTTTGTATGAGGGGGAGGTAAGCGAAACACGCAGGGGTGTGAGTGGGAGTTGAATCCCTAGTGAATCCAGAGGCAGGGGTTATGCCTGCTAGTGCCGTCTGTGCTGGCTAGTCCCAGGGTTTGTTGGGATGGGGTGGAGCATTGCAGGGAGGGCTCCCGAGGTCCGGCGGGGGTGGTGGGAGTTCTCCAGTGGAGTTCCATGGCATTTTGGGGTGTTGTATTGAGTTTGATTCTCAGAACTTCCAACCAGGGGTGTAGGGGTGTTCTTCAGTCTGCGGCGGGGTGTGCGCCGTGTTGGTATGGGAGGGCGGACCTTCAAATCTTTCACGTGTGTCCAGTGGGGTTTGGGGCTTTGGTTTTCTTGTCAGTGCGATTGGTGGGAGGGATGGAGGTCTTCCTGTGATCTGGCCCTTATGCCGACGCTGGTGGCAAAGGCGGCGGGGCTCTCTTCATTGGCAGGTTGGTGGGGTGGGGTTCGTCCTCATGGCATAGTTGATCCAGGTCGAGGTTGTGTTTTGGAGTATTGCGTCTGTGGGCAGGCATGTTCGAGTGGTGCTTTGGTGTGCTCCAGAGTGTTGATGACCGAGGGGGCAGGATGCGGGGTGATCAGTCCCGACCAGTTCCTTTTGGGTCCGGAGCTGAACTCTGAGGTTCCGGGTCATCTACAGGACATTGCTTTCCTGACCAAAGGTAAGTCCTGAGACGAATAGAGGGGTCTTATGTATTTCTGACACTCCCTCGAGTTTGGAGGTCTGTTGAAGTTGTGTGGGTGGATGTTTCTTTTGGGCAGGGGCAGCGTGGGGGTTGGTTGAGGAATGGCTCGCTTCAGCGGAGATGCTTTAGGGCTCGTTCCGAGGGTTGCTCCTTCCTGGGGGTCGGTGGTTCCTTCATCAGGGAAGAATTGGGCAGTCCCAGAGTCAATGCAAGGGTCACTTGGTGGGGGTTTGTTGGTTGTGTTGGCATTGGGGGTGGTGCGGGTGGAGGAAGGGGTCTGAGGTGCGTTTTGTCGGTCCACAGTTCCAAGTGCGAGTACCAGGGGTCCAGAGCAGAGGGGGAGCTCCAGTGTGGGGTTTTTTGCAGAGCAGCGGAGTTGTCATGCAGGAGTGGCGGTGGCTCCTGGAGCTGAGCTTGGATGGGGGGAGATGGTTGTTCACGATTGCTGGGGGGGGCAGGGAAGTCGGTCGCGGGGAGGCACTGGAGTGGGACTCCCCGGGAGTTGCAGCAGGGTTGAGGCAACTCTTTCTTTGTGTTCCGGAGCAGCCCGGGGATTGTTGTGAATGTGGGGGTGGCAGTGGGGAGAGGCACCGCTTGCTTCTTGGGGAAGGCATCAGCAATCTTTAGGGTACTCCGAGGGATTACTTCGCAGGTGGCCTGCTTCTGGGTACTCCAAAGAGGATAATTCGTGTGTGGCTTGCTTCTGGGTGCTCCGATGATGTGATCCCTGTTTGATGGACATATTCTGGCATAGGGGCGGGATTCGGAGCAGGTGGTGATTTATGTTGCGGAGTTGGGGCTTCATTGTTGGGCCGGCGCCATGAGTCTCCTCAATCAAATGTTGTAGTTGGAGCGGAGGCCCTGGAGTCATGTTGCCAGGGTCTGGAGTGGTGTCGAGGGGTTCAGAGGGGGTCAGAGGGGTGGGTTGGCAGTTTTGGGCTGGCGCAGGGTTGTTTGGGTCATCGAGCCAGGTGGGTGAGGTCCTTTAAGGATATCGGAGCATATGCCCCTTAGGTTGTCAGGTCGTCTGAACAGCTGATTGACATTTTCTGGAGATGGTGGGGCTTCTCCCTCCCTTATATGAACATGTCAGCGAATTTAGAGTACTTAGGGGAACTACTTCATATAGGGTCCTTTTTCCTATAGTTAGTTCGGGGTGGCTCCTATGCTGGGGGTTCCTTTGTGGGAGGTGGTGGAGTCTGGTGGTGGAGTTTAGGTTCGGGGGTGTCATGCAGGGGGGTTTGGCATCCAGGGTCCTCATTGTCGGGGGTTCCGGATTGGTGGGGGGAGGTGGTGAAATAGCGGCATGGTCCGGAGTTGTCCCTTGTCAAGAGTGGGGTGCCATGGTTCTCCTCATTAACTTTGGGGCTGTGCTTTAGGTGGCGGGGTGGAGGGTGCGTAGCCGTTCTTTTCCTGACTGTCTAGAGGCTCGGGGATGTCTTGGTCTTATTCTGGGGTTGTCGGGGTCGGGTCGAAGGTGTCAGGGCCCCTTTATTTGTTGGGCAGAGGTGATGGCCAAATTGACCGAGGTCCAGAAGCAGGTTCTGGGGTTGGAGTGTAGCCTAGGTCTGGGGTTCTTGCTCTGTTGTTGGGGTTGTTAGTGGGTCAGTGGATCCACAGGCGGGCTTCGGGGAAGCGCGTTCTCAGTGGTCTCCTCGTGGCTGGCGATCCTTCACGCAGTAGTTGACAGTTTTGCGGCAGGTTGGCGTTATTGTTTGTCAGGGGTTGGCATGGTGTCGGAGACTTTGTCGCTCATTTGGTCGGATGGTAGCCAGGTTTTGGAATGCTGTTCTTTGTGTGACATTGGGGTCAACTTGGTGTGAGGGAATGGAGTTGGCGGAGAGGGTAAGGGTGGGGTGGGAGATGATTTGACAGTTGGTGTGAGGGGTTGGAGGTTGGGTGTGAGTTGGGGAGGGTGTCCGTGGGGGGAGCCATTGTATGGGTGTAACCGGAGCGGAGGGGACGTTTGGTGTCAGATCTGCGACTCAATGTGCCTCAGCAAATTGGGCAGGGCCGTATGAATCATAAGGGTTTCCAGGCATGGGTAGACCATAGACGTCGGAGTAATTTGATCGTGTGTGCGGAGATAATGCGGGCATCATGGATGGGGTAAGATAGAGTCTTGATATTATGTCAGGTTCCACTGACCCCGGGGGCTCAGCTGCACTGGGTGAGTCCTTACTAGGCGGGTGCAATCCCCTTGCACTAGCAACTGAACACTCAAAAGCATTCCGGGCACTGATGGCTTGCGTGGATAGTTGGTGGGATGTGGTCCGGACAAATCTGGGGAGGTCTGGAGAAGTCAGATTGCAAGGAAATGGGACGGGCTTGGCGGGGTTCAGGCAGAAGACTGTATGGAAGATTTGCAGAAGCAAATGAGTAGGTGGCTGTGTGATCAATGGGAGCGGAGCCGGGGTTTGATGGGAGATCAATTGGGGTTGATGGAGTCCAGGACCGAGCAAAGAGCAAGGTTCGGACCTGGTGAAAGAGTGTCGGGTTTGTAATCATAACTGTGGAGTTCGTGAGGTCATTAGGGTTGATGAAGACTTGGGCACAATGGCCGGACGGAGTCACCGAGACAGTGTCAGATGAAAGGGAATGGAGTCAATATGGAACAAGAGTAGATTCAAGTAGAGATACGAAACGATAACGAGGATGATAACGAAATGGAGACAAGGCAAGACCAGGAGACTGAGATAAGACCGGGAGATGGAGAGTGAGGAAAATGAAACACAAAACATGGAACATGAGAAAGAAACAATCAGACCATAGGTAACGTTAAGCAATATCAAGACTAGAGTACGAAGAGCTACTCGACGACTTATATACTGACTACTGGAGAACTTTGGGGTACGTCGGCTGCGGCGGCAGGGCTTGGCGGAGCTTGACAGAGTGAGCAGGTGTCGGTTGCGATTGAGGATCGGGCCACGCTGATACGTTGATGGGATCATTTGGGAATGCGGGTCGCCCCGAGGTTGTCGTGATACTCCGGAATGGGTCGGAGGAACCAGGGTGTCAAGTTGATGATGGTTGGCGAAGATTGGGAACAGCGGGGGTGGTTCTTGAGGTTTGGGAGATCCAGGGTAAGTGTCAGTGGCTGCAGGGAAGGCGTTGAAGTTGGCCAGGGGGGCCATTGGAGTTAGCCAGGGAGGCGTTGGAGTTAGCCGGAGTTGCGTTGGGGTTAACCAAAATAGGTGCAGGGCGTGGGCGGAAGTTCAGCAGAGCATCGGGGGGTTGTTGGATGATGTGTGGGGTTCCAGGGGATGGGTCGTGACAAGTCCCTACCTTGGACCATTGAAAAACCCTGCAGAACATGACATGTCTTCAGTCATGTTATCTCACCTTGTTTGTTGTGTTTAATGGAGAGAACAGGTTGACTCTTGAATATCTTTTTTCTGGCTGTTACCTTCTCCTGTGGGACAGGTTCCCAGACCCCCATCTTATTCAAGGAGTCCAGCTCATCTTAATATGATTTCTCCCATCTCAACCAGTCACTTGACTTCCATGCTTTATTCAGTGTCTTTGGTGCATTGAAATTGGTATCTGTGCCTGAATCAGGTATGTGTGTACCCTCAATTGTGTTGAGTGTTGCTAAAACACAATCTATGTTCTCAGGACCTACATTCACATCATCACCCCTTGGTACTGCTTGTTGGAGTTCCTCAATCAACCTCCTCCTGTCTGCTCTCATCTCCTTAGCCTGTTCTCCTGCCTCTTAACTCCTTCACTGCCCTCTCCAATTGTGTTTTGTACTGTTGGTCTTGGGCTGTCTTTTCAGTGGGAACATGGATGTGGGTAGATCTGCAAGGTTGTTGCTGTGGGACTGGTTCTGTATGCTGGGGGGGTACTACTACCTGCAATATGCTATTATCTTTCATTCTTATTTCAGTATTTTGATCATTGCTGTTGTCTGCAGGTCCTGGTAAGTGAACATGTTTGTCATCATTGTCTGCCTGGACTGGTTGTGGGATAGATAATCATACTATTGACTCAATTGTTGGAATATCTGTGTCTGGCCTGTCTTGTGGGATATTGGCTGGTGGGGTCAGGTTATTGTTGTGACTTTTTATAAATCTAATGTGGTAAGAACTGTATATCTTCCCCATCAACCTCTCATAACATCAGTAGGCTTTTGAGTTGATCTCATACCCCACAAGAACGCATTCAATTGATCATACATAAATCTTCAAGTTATGTTTGTGGAGGATTAACACAAACACCTTACATCCAATCTCTCAGATATATGAGTAATTGGGTTTCTTCCCATACCATACTTTGTCTGGAGTGACATTTCCATGGCATAAGTCTTGGTCTTTCCATGGAGATGTGCAGCAGTGAGGTAAAATTCATCCCATAGGTGTACTGGGCATTTTGCTGCAATTTGCATTGACCTTGCCTTACCCATCAGGGTACAGTGCATCCATTCTACTCACCCAATGTGTGTGGATGTATACAGTGCACCAACTTCTAATATGATACCTTTTGATTTGTACCATATCTTGTGATTGTTTCTGTTGAACTCACTGTCTCAGCCTGTCCATAAGATTCCCAGTCTTTCCCCAGTCTCATTTTTGCATGCAAGAATCCAAGCCTGCAACTCTGAAAAACCATCATCTTTGGACTTCAGTGGGATAGACCAAGGTTTATTGGTGAAATTGTCAACTATGTTCATAATGTAGTAGTTTCCAGTGTGTGATGCTACTGCTGCCTTCTTAGTCAGGTCTACCCAAATCTTCAGCCTCCTCATTGCCCTATGCCCATCTCCCTCTTCCCTTTCCCTTGGTATGGGTGTCCTTGCCTGTTTGCCAAGGATGCAATGGTCACATTTAGGTGGTTTTAAGGAGCAGGTTTGGGGCATACCTTTGACCATATTGTTTTGGGCCATTTGGGTGATCACCTGGAAGTTGGCATGCCCCAGCCTCCTGTGCCAGGTTAAAATACTAGGTGAGGTGTGAATGGCAAGGGCTTGGTCAGAGTGGAGTTGAGGGCATATAAGTTTGTGTTGGAAAGCAAGGTTCTGCTTGCAACAATATTCCCAGTATGTGGTTCAATCAGTCTCACACTGGTTTCATTGAAGATGGTCTTGACATTTGTGTTTTTTGCAAGTTGGCTGATGGATAGAAGTCATACCATGGAGTTGGGGACAAGAAGTATGTTGTGTAACTCAATCATCAATCCACTTTAGACTTGGAGTCAGACTTTTCCTATACCTGTAGCTGCAATCAATGATCCACCAATGCTGCAAATCAGTTTTTTGGGGATCAAAGTGAAAGTTGTGAAGTCAGAGGGGTCTGGTGTAATATGGGCAGTTGCTCCTAAGTCAAGGTAGAATAGTAGGTGTTCTATTGGTGCTGTGATTAGGGCTGCATCATTTACTTGATTGTTGTTAGTGTGTTGAGTCCAGTCAACACTGGCTTTTACCTCCTCCTCAAGGACAATCATGACATTGAATTCCAGCTCCTCTATATCACTTATTGTGGCACTGGGAATAGTATCAGATGCAAGACCTGCAAACTCCACCTTTGCCAGAGCAGCACCCACTTTGCCCTCACAAGCTGCCACATATGCTGCAATAGCATCAGCATCTCCTTCCAGGGTAAAAGCAGTCCTGCTGGAGGGGGTTATGGTGACTTTTGAACTTAGTTTCTTCTGCTCTTTGTCCTTCACCTTAAAATGTGCAATCTGCACTGCACAAGACTCCTCAACAGTCTTCCCAGCCATACCACTGCTTTTGAGGATACACCATGGTAATGTATGCCCCATGAAATTCATACACCCCCTTGATTTGCATCCATCACAGATTAATCTCACATACTTTGATCCCTTTGCTGCCACTGTGGCAGCTAGGACAACATCCCCCATCCCAGACTTATCAGCATTGATGAGAGTCTGCTTGCCTTCAAGGAATTGTCAGATCTCAGAAGGACTGTATTTTGTTGTATCACTTGCATTGGTAAGGTCCCTGGAGATGATGGATTGGAAGTGGGCATAGGAATGATCAGAAAGTGCAGACAGGATTGCAATTGACTGGAGGAGCTCCTTTGTAACCTCCCCCACATCAAAAGCATGGTCAATCTTCTCAATTATCCCATCTGCAGTCTTTGTCAGTGATTCCAAAGGAGAACACTTGGTTGTAAGGGCTTCCTGCAGCCAATGAACTTGCTGTACTGGTACAGTGTTGCTGTGCCTGTCTTTCAAGTATGCCCACAAGGTCACTGGGTCCCCTTGATTGGCACACAGCTTTTGCTCCAATAGCAACAGCATGCACTTGATGAACAAGCATGCCAGGCAGTTATTACTGGTCCATGCACAATACATGCATGGTTCATACATGAGGTGAGGGGTTGCAGGTGCATCAAACACATATTCCCAGAGTTGCACCATTGAGAGTTCCAGGTCCATGTTGTAGGACCATTCCAGCCATTTCCCATTGTCTCTGTCTAATATGTGACCAGTCCAGCTTGCTGACACCTTCCTGACAGGTATTATCATAGGGTTTGCTGAGTTGTCAACTCTGTGCATCTCAGCAATCTGATCTGATGAGGGCTTAGGAGCCAGAGGTGGTGATGTGCCAGGCATTGTCATGGTGATTGTAGTGCACAATGATAGGACCCAGTTGTTGCTGAGCACTATTTTTGGCATTTTGGATTTAGCAGCAGCTGACTAGTTTAAATTTGGCACAAGTCACAACACTCAGCATGTGGGGCCCAGCCCAGGATTGGGATCAACATAGCCCTCACATGGGATCTTAGCAACCACAAGACTTATCAATCATGAGGAATATCACATGGAGCCTGGACTTTGGGTCTAGGACAGTAAGGCTGAGACCTTTTCTAGCAACAATTATTAGTGACTCTGGCAATCCTTTGGCAACAAAAAGGCTTTCTCTTACCATATATAGACATATTGCCAGATGCATACCTTTTTACTATCATTCCCCTTGTCAAGCTTACCAATATACTTGAATGGCATCTACACTTCAGAGACTTTGCTTATAGTTTTTCACTTAGTTACAGCCTGATGCCTCATATGAACCATAAACACATTGACAGATGCTGTTGCTAGTGGCAACTATTTGCTTACTTTCCCATACTATACTTTTGAATTGTATAAATACTGCCTGTACATAGACACTTGACCATTGAATAAATCCTCCTCAAATCAAACCCATCTATCTCTAAGCCTACCAGCTTGAGAGTTCACTTTGCCTCTACCTTCACTCTATTCCTTCACTTGCTGTTGATTTTTCAACTTATTAACAAGTCTTACCAACTTTGACCTTGACCTAGTGCAGTGCCAACTGTGGGTGCCCTTCATGTTATCTCAACTTAGTGACATTAGCAACTGTGGCTAGTAACTAGTTTACATTTGTTCCCTGATTCCATCTCTCTATTACCATTTCCTCCTTTCTATTCTATTCCCTCACTCCCCTACCACCATTAAGAGTCTGCTTTGTCTTAGTGACACTTCCTGCCTTCACCCATTCTCCTTTCAGTCACTAGTGACTTAGGCTAGCAATAGCAACTCCTCTCAACTTCACCTTATAACACAGCTCTTGCTCTTGTTCTCTGGGATGGTTACTGACTTGCCCTCTACTATTAACTTCCTACTGCCAGCTACCCTATCTAGTGACTAGTGCCAGGGTTCTCTTTTTAAGTTTTCTGCACTGCACTAGGCAGCATAGGAGCACATCATTTTGGAGCCCACCACAAGGGAATTTGAAGTTAACCATTCTGCTAGAAACCAGAGCTCAAGCAAAACATTGCTTTCCTTTTCTACCCCTCAGCACTATTCACCAGCAACCCATCCTCAACCTCTTGCTGACAAACTTGAAACTGCTAGAAATCTTTGTGATGTTAGTGAAATCCTTGCCAATTTTCCAGGAGCCTTTATTCAAAGCTTTCTTGATGCACTCCTTTCACTTTTGACCCCTACTGACTCTATCTTCTTCCCAGAAGCCCAATCTATCCCCTACTTGCCAATTAACCCCCCTCCTCCACCAATTCCAACAATTACTAATATGAACAATGACCCTGCTGCTCAGCATGCTAGAATGCCACTGTGCAATGATACTACTGCACCTACATGGGATGAGAGTCACCCTAGGGAACTTCCCCAATACTTTAAAGAACTGAAATACCTTTTTGCTGACTGCAGCATTGCTGACAACACTCAGAAGAAGGAGTACACATCTTGATATGTCTCTTATAACATGGTGGAAACTTGGCTGAGCTTACCTGAATTTGGTGACAACATGATTATTGGCAATAATGCTCCCCGACTTTACACTTACCAAGAATGGAAGGCAGCAGTGCTTAGGTTGTACCCTGGTGCTGATGCTAGTGCTTGTTATAACCTTATTGACCTGGAATGACTTGTCAATCAGACTTTCAACAGCAGCTTAGCAACTTTGAGCAGGTTCTTGGATTACTACAGGAATTTCCAACATATTGCCAGATGGTTGCTTGCTAATGGCAAACCCTATTGTAATGAGGAATGTTGCTTATTCCAACAAGGTATCCCTATGTTGCTTTGGTCCAAAATTGTTTGCTGACTCAAAATCACTCTTCCAGACCACCATCCTGAGGACTCTTACAACATTGACCAAGTCTTTGAAGGTGCTAAGTGGGTTTTGAAGGGAACAGACACCTCTACAACCAAGACCAGCAATGGCACCAGTGGTATTTCTTCATTGTTATCAATTGCTAATGCACTGATTCCCCTGTTGCCTATGCCTAAGTGGGAAAATTTGAAAGTAGCAACAACCACAGTGATTGTCAGTGCCTTGGAACATCTGGAAGCCCTCTTAACCAATGGTAACACTCAACCTTGCCAACAGTTCACCAATAATACTTGCCACTTTTGTGGTGAAACAGGTCACACCATGGTCTGAGGTACTTGTATGAAATTGGAGCAAATGATTCAACAGGGTAAGATCCATTGCAATGCTGAAGGCAAGATCATTTTGCCATTGAGCACTATGATCCCCAATTATTTTGGCAAGCAACTATATATGGAATGCATCAAGGAATGGTACAGGCTTAATTCAGGACAAACTGTAACCAGAAGACTCTCTTCCAATGCTAATCCAGACCCAGACCAAGTGGCTATGCAACAGTCACTAATTCACAAGGTAATGCAGCAGGATGTTGCTATGGGCTGAGTGCTAAGCAAGGAAGAACAAATCAAGGCCTTGGAATGTGAACTCTTTGCACTCAGGCAACCTGGCAAAAAGTTTGACTATGTACAAGTTCCCTGCATGGCATATCAACCAGCAAACAATACCTCCAAGGCAACCCCCTTGACTAGTGACACTTTGGCAACTCCATCCCCTTCTGATTCTACTCCAGCTCCTGCTGGTCTTTGAATGGGTTTTAAGCACCAAGGTTACAGTATCAGTTGGCAAACTTTGTTCAGTATCCCAGAACATCAGAAATCAGTTTAGGACAGCAGTGATGCCCAAGCAACTTGTACGTGCTAGTGCTAACATGGTACAGGACCCCAGCAACATTTTTGAAGATATTTTGCTGACTTTTGCTATTAAAGAACCCCAGTTTTCACTTAGATCCGACACTAATACCGCTAACAGACTTACCTCAGACAAGGCACCCCTCACATCTGTTGACCCCATTGAAGCCTACATTGATTTGCTACCCCATGGAGAAGAGCCTCTAGTGCTCACTGTTGCTAAGGATTCCCAATTGCTTTGTTCTGTCATGATGCTGATCAATAACAAAGAAGAAGTGGAATGCATTCATGACAGTGGTTCCCAGATAATCTCAATGTCAGCAGAAATTGCTAGTGATCTTGGGTTATCCTATGACCCCAACATTGTTTTAAATATGCAGAGTGCTAACAGCACCATGGATCAATCACTAGGACTTGTTTGTAACATACCCTGCACTATTGGTGACATCACAATTTATCTCCAAATTCATGTTTTATGGTTTCCCACCTACAATATCTTCCTCAGATGCCCCTTTGATGTTGCCAAAACATTTGCTTCAAGACTGAAGCACCCTGTTGCTTTCATTGCCAAAGGCATTAATAAAGAAGGCAGCAACATAGCAATCATTATCAGCTATGACTATTCAGCTGATTTAGTGACTTGTGTAGCTTCTTGCAATTTGGACAAAGACATTATACTTACTGATTCTAACACACAGACAAACCCTGTGCTATCATATCTTTATGCTACTGCTAGCAACCTTTCTGAATTGTCCCTTCCACCCCATTCCTATCTTGTTTCCACTGATACATCTAATTTCTTGATTCTTAGACAGACTTTACCCCTTGATACAAATGATCCAGACATTACCCCTACCTATGTTAACATTCCATTCCCCACTCAATTTGTTGCTAATGAATCCCCTAAGCAAAAAGGAGTCCAGGTAAAGAAGAAGTACGAACCCATCACTATAAAAACCAAACCAGTTGCCAGCCACATTAGTGAGGATTTCTGAATTGAGTGCCAGATTATTGGCAATCCACTAGCAATGATCCCTCTGCTCAATCCTAACCCACTACCTTTTGTCCTGACAAAGCAATTCACTAATGAATGACAAGCAAAACTCATCAAGGACCATGACACAGGCTTTCTCACTAGTGATGAAATCAAAGTGCTGGTCAACATGGTCACCAAGCAGGAAAAAGCTTTTACCTGGGAGGATTCTGAATGAGGAAGCTTGCACCCTGGCTTCTTCCTGCCAGTATGCATACCAACAATACCTCACATACCTTGGGTTTAGCACAACCATCCCATACCTGGAAGTATGCAAGATCATTCATGATAAGATTAATGCTGGTGTCCATGAACCTTTGAACTCTGCTTACTGCTTGCAATGGTTTTGTGTTCTCAAGAAGAATGGTAAGCTCAGGATTGTGCACAGCCTCAAGCTGCTAAACCATGTCACCATTTGCCATTCCAGAGTACCACCTTTTCCAGATCATGTTGCTGAATCTTTTGCTGAATGCATCTGCAGCACCACCCTTGATCTCTATGTTGGCTATGATGAGCAACTTATTGACCCTGCCTCACATGACTTAGATATGGAAGTGTAATGGTAGACCACCAGATATGGCAGTGTACAGTCACAAAGTCTTAGTCTTGGAGTATAGAACTGGTGTAAGTGCTAAGATTGCAAAACTATCTACTACATTGATTCCAATGCCCTTTTATACTATGGAAGGTATCAGAATAGATGTAGGTAAATTCTACTGAATTGAGAAGTTAATAATAGATGGTAAGTTAGAGACAGTGATGTAGTCATCGTACCACTACATTCACCCTCCAAGTCAGATGAAAATACAGCTTTTAGATCTTAACATGGAATCAATCAGAATGAGTTGAGTGAAAAATGAATGTTGATATTGAACTGGCTGGAGCTAGTTAGACTTGTCAGCAGGGGCTCATGGGGACTTGAGTAGATCCTCAAATTCCATATCCAAGGCCTTGTTGTCTGGGATAGGAATGTTGGTGGGGTCTATGGTTATGTCATCATCATCCTTCTCTGCTGCCTTTTCTTTGCCCTTAGGGTCCTTTTCTTTGATAACTATACTGTTGACAGTGACCACAGCGGTGGCCTGAGATTCAGATTGCCTTGCGGATTCAGAAGATCAGTTGATAGGTGTCTGGGTGGAAGGGCCTGCATTCATGCACTTGTCTTGGTGAGTGGAGGATGAGGCTGTGGCCAAAGTACTAGCAACTGGCATGGTGGAGTAATTGTCTCACAGCTCCAAGTAGAACCTTTTGGACAGAGAAGTCAAATGGGAGGTAGTAGTGTAAGAGGAGTTCTAACAAGTGTGAAATTGTTTAGTTTGTTGCACCTGCTGGCCTGAAGGAGCATGCCAGGCTCAGATAGCATCTTTGACAGTTTGTTTATTGACTTTGCCTTGTTTAGATATGAATCCAAGAGTCACGAGGAGGTCAAGATGAGGGTCCATGTAAGAGCTCAGAAGGTAGCCATTAGGGAAAGGTTTGTTCACCCAGGACCAGCTGTGATCCTGACTGTTGTATTGAGAGAGATGGTAGAGACACTTGGTCTCAGAGTTGGCTCAGTTAAGAACCTCTGAGAAGACAGTGTAGCCAATGAGCATAGGAATCCTGGGGTTGCCACAGGTTTGACAGACCTCTAGGTCAAGTTCAAGGTAGAGCTGTATCTGAGAGGAATGAAGGCTGATCCTACTGCCTGGGTTCTTGGGGTCATGAAGGATAACCATGTGGGTGACAGGATCAATAGTGAGGAATAGATGGTGACAAGAATGGTTAGGCCCATTGCTGGAGGGCCCATGGTTGCCATACAGATTAGGGTGACCCATTAGCAGGATGCAAGTAGTGAGTGGGTAGTGGATGGCTGAAAGATGTAAGGTTATAGCAGAGGCAGGTGGCCCAAGAATGGGAGGGGGCTGTCAGGTTCCACTGACCTCGGGGGCTCAGCTGCACTGGGTGAGTCCTTACTAGGCGGGCGTGATCCCCTTGCACTAGTAACTGAACACTCGAAAACATCCGGGCACTGATGTCTTGTGCAGATAGTCAGTGGGATGTGATCTGGACAGACCTGGGGAGGTCCGGAGAAGTTGGATTGCAAGGAAACAGAAGGTCTTGGTGGGGTTCAGGCAGAAGACCGTATGGGAGATTTGTGGGAGCGAAGGAGTGGACAGCTGTGTGATCAATGGGAGCGGAGCCAGGGTTTGATGGGAGATCAATTGGAGTTGATGGAGTCCGGGACCGAGCAAAGAGCGAGGTTCAGACCTGGTGAAAGAGTGTTGGGGTTCATGATCGTAATTGCGGAGTTCGTGAGGTCATTTAGGTTGATGAGGACTTGGGCACAATGGCCAGACAGAGTCACCAAGACAGTGTCAGACAAAATGGAATGGGGTTGATATGGAACAAGAGTAGATTCGAGTAGAGATACAAAACGATAACAAGAATGATAACAAAATGGAGACAAGACAAGACCGGGAGACTGAGATAAGACCGGGAGACTGAGATAAGACCGGGAGACTGAGAGTAAGGAAAACAAGACACGAAACACAAAACACAAAACACAAAAAGGAAACAATCAGACCATAGGTAACGTTAAGCAATATCAAGACTAGAGTACCAAGAGCTACTCGATGGCTTATATACTGACTACCGGAGAACTTCAGGGTACATTGGCTGTGGCAGCGGGGCTTGGCGGAGCTCAATGGAGTGGGCAGGTGTCGGTTGTGATCGAGGATTGGGCCATGCTGATATGTTGATGGGATCATTGGGGAACGCGGGTCGCCCTGAGGTTGTTGTGATACTCCAGAATAGGTCAGAGGAACCAGAGTGTTGAGTTGATGATGGGTGGCAAAGATTGGGAACAGCGGGGGTGGTTCTTGGGGTTCGGGAGATCCAGGGTAAGTGTCAGTGGCTGCGGGGAAGGCACTGAAGTTGGCCAGGGGGCCATCAGAGTTAGCCGAAATAGGCGCGGGGCATGGGCGGAAGTTCAGCGGAGCATCGGGGGTTTTTTGGGGGTTCAGGGGGTTGATGGACGATGTGTGGGGTTTCAGGGGACAGGTCATGACAGGGGCTCTTGAATCCCCTGGTCCATGTTGGCCCCTTTAAGTGTCTGAAAATTTACCTATCCTAAAAATACTTGTGGGTCATTGAAAGGAGGTTTACTGGATCCCACCTTGATCAACTCCTCAATTTTTTCAAGCCCCAATTATTCCAGGTAAGGGACTAACAAATCTAACTCCTTGACCTGCTCATAGTTTATCCACAATTTGTCCTCAGCCTTCCATAGGACTTTGAACATTGCATTGGTTTTGGTCCCATGGGGTGCCACAATACACTTGGCAGCCCATTTGTTTAATTCAGGCTTGACAATCTGTTTGTCCAGGTGGTCTGGGAATAGTTGGTCATCATTTGGTTTATAGATTCACAGTAAGGCTGTATGGAATACATCATGTATTCCTCTCTGTTTCATGTTATGAGATATCACTACTTGGAAGGAATTGTTGCCAAAGTCCTCAGTGATCTGGTATGGTCCTTCATATCTTGGGATTAACTTGCATGGAAATCCTTTAGGATAGTCAAAGTTTTTAGTTGAGATGTAAACCATATCTCCCATTATAAATGGCACTAGTCAATGGCAACAATTGGCATTTCAACTTTGTTTTACATGTGCTGCCAGAATACAATTGTGTGCTGCAATCAAAGCAAGCTTAAGGTGCTGCACAAACACTCTTACTTCTGGGAACTCATCTGCACATGTGTTATTCCATATCATCAGTCCTAGTAGCCTTCCTGAATTTAAGAAGAACAGAGAATACCCTGTGCTGTCAGATCTTGCTGAATTAATGGCAAACTCAATAGCTGGAAGTTTTGACACCCAGTCCTTGTGCTTCTTGCCTATACATTGTCTGATTATCAAGACCATGGTCCTGTTAGCACATTCCATAGGACCATCAGATTGGGGATGATATGCCAATGACATTCTTAACTGAGTCCCTATCAATTTGTGTAGGTGTGTCCAAAAGGTACTAGTGAAATAAGAGTCATGGTCACTAATGATTGCTCTTGGAAGTCCATGATATTCATATACTTTGTCAAATATAAGTTCAACAACTTGTCAAGCAGTATAGTTTGTTCTACTAGGCACTAAGTGTACCATGGCTGTGAGTAAGGCAATGATAACAGTAATTGAATCATACAATCCATTTCTATCCTGAAATTTGGGTAGTGGTCCCATGAAGTCTATTCCTTTTATTTCCCATGGCTGCAAAGGTACCATTAGGAGTCATAACAATCCATAAGGTTTCTGGTTTGAGGGTTTATTTTGGTGACACATGGAACAAGTGTCACAATACTTTTGGACATCATGTGCCATTGTCTTCCACCAAACCTGATTGTGGAGATAGAGCAAGGTCTTTCTATACTCCAAATGAGCTAATAAGGAGTGAGCCAATTCTTCAAATGTGAGAGGAGTGAGGTTTGCATATTCCTTCTGTAGCTGGAGTGATTTTGACAATAATGTTTCATTGTATGATTGCTCCACTAGGTCTGTGCACCTTTTGTCTAAGTTTAGCTCTGCTGACCTGCCTATATTAGGTAACAGCTTCTTTTGAGCTGGCACTCAAATAGTGAGTCTTTCCTTATTGCTGTTAAACAAGCTTGTTGAGGGTTTGGTGTGGGTAGCTGGGCTACCTTCCCCTTCCCCCCCCCCTCATTTTGCTCCTTTGGGCCTCTTAGGATGAAATGTGATGCCATTCTAGCTGCAAACTCTTTTGAGGGTTCTGCCCTTCCAGATTCAGCAGGTTCTGTCACCTTCTGGCAGTAAACCCTCTTTTTCCTGATCCCTACTTCACCCACTGCTTCTTCTTGATGTCATAACCCATTCCCTGGACCCCTGTACATTGCCCAACAAACCCCTGTCCCCTCAGAACCTCCTCTGACACTTTGTTAAACTTCCCCAGCACTCTGTGCCTACTCCAGCTAACTCTGATGCATTTTTGGCTAACTCCAATGACCCCCTGGCCAACTCCAACATCTTCCCCACAGCCACCAGCACTTCTCCTGGACTTCCTGAGCTCCTGGAACCACTCCTCTGCCATGCCTGACCCCATTACATGTCATCAACTCAATACCCTGGCTCCTCCGACCTACCCTGGAATATCACAACAACCCCAGAACAGACCGCATCAACAATTGATCCCATCAACATATCAATGCAGCCTGCCCTCTGGTCATAACCAACACCCATCAACTCCATCAAGCTCCACCAAGCCCTGCCACCACAGCTGATGTTCTCAGAGCTCTTCAGTAGTCAGTATATAAGATGTAGAGTAGCTCCTCATACTCTAGTCTTGAGATTACCTACTTACCTGCCTTACCTGATGTGTTTCTGATTGTTCTTCTTGTGTCTTGTGTTCTGTGTCTTGTTTTCCTTATTCTCAGTCTCCTGGTCTTATCTTGTCTCTATTCTGTTATCTTTTCATTATCGTTCCATGTCTCTGCCTGAATCCATTCTTGTTCTCATCTTGTCTTCATCTCATTTCATTCGACTCCATCTCATCTCATTTGATTCTGTCTATTGTGTTCAAGTCCTCTCAACCATAATGTCCTCATGAACTCTGCAGTTATGATTATGAACCTCTGACACTCTTTACCAACTCCAGACCCTGCTACATGCTTGGCTCCAAACCCCATCAATCCCTGTTGATCCCCTGTCAGAACTCCAGCTCTGCTCCTGTCATCCACATAGCCTCTGCCTCCTCTGCACCCACAATACTCACACACAGACTTATGCCTGAACCCTGCCAAGCCTGTCCCCCATCCCCACAACTCATTCTCTACTCCTCTGGACCTCCCCGGACTGGCTCAAACCAATCCCCACTAACTATCCTCACAAGTCCCCAATGTTTGGAACACCTCCAAGTGCCCAGTTGTCAGTGCAGGAAATCACGTCTGCCTAGTAAGGACTTGCCCAGTGTAGCTGAGCCCCTGTGGTTAGCAGAACCTGACACTTGAGTCTTGTCAGCCACAGACACACTCTCACTCTCTGTCCTGATGAGTACAGGCATTGATATCAACTGCTTGTCTATCCCATTGTTGTCTACCATGTCAAAGTACATATATTCACTCCTGGCTCTTACTGTCCATGGACTCCCATTAGAGTACAGGCAAGATAATGCATCAGAGAGTATATTTTCCACTCCTGGGACATAAATTACCACAAAGTCAAACTCCAAAATCTTCTTGATCCATTGAGCCTGCCTCCTAGACAGGTTTTTCTGCTCTGCCAGGTAAATCAAACCTTTGTGGTCAGTGAACCACCTAAACTGTACCCCCTGTAGGATATTTTGGTGGCACAGCATTGTCTCAACTCCTGCCAGCATCTCAATCTTGTGCACTGGATAATTCTGCTGTGCTGAGTTCAACTTAGCCAAGTAGAACAGCACAATGTCTGCCATTTCCAATCCTCTCCCTGGCTGATGATGCCAGCAATCCCAGTTACACATCCATCCATCCATCACCATGTTAATCAAGGGTAACTGTGGCCCATAATTTAGTAGCTTTCTGTGGTGCTCCCTGCATTTAGTAACCAAATACTTTATGTCTTTGAATGCCTGCTGATGTGTGTATTCCCAGTGAAATGGTATGGTATCCCCTGTCAGTCCATGTAGCACTCCCATGGGTACCCTCACCCAGTCAATATCATCTGCCAGGTAACCTGTGGCACTCAGAAACCCCCTCAGTAAGTCTCAGTTTGTGGGGACTTTCCCTCTGAATAATGTGTCAACCTTATCAAGGTCCATTCTGATTCCCTCATCATTGACAACATGGCCAAGATCTTTATCTCCCTACCCAAAAAATGTAATTTTTGTTTGCTGAGGTACAGTCACTCCCTTTTCATGATATTTAGAACTAATTTGACATGCTTAACATGGTCTTCCAATGTCTCTGAATAAACTATAATATCATCCAGATATACATCCATGAACTGCCCCAAATATGCAGCAAATAAGTAATTCATCAAGGCCTGGTATGTTGCAGGTGCATTGCAATCACCTTGTTGGATTACATGACTCACAATATTCCCATCTGGGGTGGGCATTGCAGTATGTATAACATGCTCTGGATTAACCCTGATTTGTTCATAAGCATCCTGTCTGTTGATCATAGACTGATATTTAGCATGCACCACTCATCTCAGGATTCTCTCCATGTCTGGCAGGAGGGAAGACTTCTTGTAGGTGTTGGCATTCTACACTCTTAAGTTACTGACAATCTGCAGGCATAGTTACCCATTATCCTGACCTGGCTTCTTTAAGAACATCATTGGAGAGGTGTTTCCCACTGTGGTTACTCCCCAGTGTCCCAATTTTATGTAGGCTGCTCTTTTTTCATTCCACTGCAGTTTGAACACCTCTGGGCATCAGGATGGTTGCCAGGGGTATATCTTCCTTTCATATATCAATGGAATATCATGGTTAATTGCCCTTAATGGTGGTAATGGTGTGTTGCCTGCAGATTTGCACAATGGGGCTGTGTACTCACAAAGTTCCCTTCTGATTAACTCAAGGTTACTTTCATATAGTTCTATAGCCCTTGACAACAATTGTGCAACATGCTTACCCTCAGCCATTGGTATGGCTGTAGCACTGCCCACCACCACTCTGGATGGATTTAGTCCAAAGGTAATCAGATGCTGATATATCCACAGTGTTCCTAAAATAACATTGTACCCTTGTAGATTCATTACATCAAAATATCTCTTTTCCAAAATCTGCTGGTACTGGAACAAAGCTGTTGCCCTGTAATTTATCTTGGATCACAACCCTTGAACAGCCAGGTGCATGGGTACTGGCTCACTTAACTCAATTTGCTGAAGTTTCAATTGTTCTACAGCTGTTGTTGATACAAAATTGCCCAGTAATCCTGAATCTATGAGTGCCCAGACTGGATGCTCATCAAGCTTGACCACTATCACTAGCACTAGATGTTGGGGTACAGTCCTAGCCACATTTTGTTTTCTGGCCTGGTTTCTCTGAAGTGTGGGGTAAGTCCTGTGCTCCACCTGCTGGCAATTTAATTCTAATGTTGTCCAGGTATCCACTCCATCACTGTTTCCATCATTCCAGAGGGACCTAGTCTTATGGATGGTTGGTCACAGCAACCTATGTATCTCCATTGCTAATTTCTCATTTGCCACTAGTGGTGGGTTTGTCACCTCTATCTGAATTCCAGAAAACTGGCCTTTACTGTTTCCAGGACCCCAATCTCCAGCTTCACAGTATGCTCTCACTACTCTCAGCAAATACCACTGACATAGATCAAACAGAGGGTTATATAGATACTGTTCTCTAATGTTAGTGACAAACTGGAGGAGCTGGTCCAGGATGACTCACTCTCCTATTTTCTGCCATAGTAACACAAATCTATTCTTGCCATTCAAAGACAACTGGTGCTCATCCTCTGAGTATGGTGCTCTCAGCTCAAGGACCCTCTCTGTGTTCCAGGCCCAAGTGTCCTTGGATAGCATAGTGCCAAACCAGGATAGTTGGGTTAATGGTACTCCACTCTGGGCACTACACTCCATGGCATACCATTTTCCTATAGCAAACCCATCCTGGGCCACAACATCTGATGGAATTATCAAATCTCAGTCCCATATTTGGTCCCACAGGCATAGGTCTCCACCTGCTATCTCATCAGCAGCAAATCAACAACCTTTTAGCTGTAAGGCATGAGCTGGGTCCCCTGGGTAAGGCTGAAGGCATTCCAAGAGGAATTCCAACTTACAAACAGGGGCACTTCCCAATTGACATGGTCTACCCTGCTTTATCTTGGCTTTCTAGAGTAGATCAACTATTACTTCTGGGCTCTTTACAACAAAATTGTAAGTATCCTGCCCCAAGTCCTGTTTGGCTGACAGTCCTGTTGTGTCATAGTAATCATCCAGTCCAACATCAGGGATGGGGTACTCCCAAGGTTCATTGGCTGAACTTGTGGCAATCAAGCCTACATATGCTTCAGTAATGGTCTCACCTAGCACTTCTTCATGTAGTCTCTCTGTTTTTTGCAAATCAACTCTGACACTGTACAATTTCAGCCTGGGTGGCTTACAAGGGTTGGACAACAATGCCAACTTTCCTTGGAGACAGTTGCAAGACATGTGGCCACAATTGCCACAGTTAAAGCACTTATCTTGAGTGTGGTATTCTGCTTCCTCTTCTTTAGTTAATTGCTTGTGCTCATTTGGCCTCTTATGCTTAGGCATCTCTGGTGTGGATTCTCTATGGTCAGAGAGATGGGAGGTCTCTCTCTTACTTGAGTAAGGTGGCAGGTTATTAGTCTTTTTTCTGTATCCAGGGGGAGAGCAGCTATGTTGATTACTGTTTGTCAAGTTCAACTGTCTCTTGTTATTTGTATGATTGGGGTGCTTCTTGGGCCACCCCTGGCAATGGCTGGAGTTGGACACCTGGCCATTGTCAAACTCCAGATCAATAGATTCTGCCATTTCAATGAACTCAGCCTTTGCCACCACTTTTTTCCATTTGGAGGTTTCAGGATTCATTCCTGACCAATATAGCTCCCTCTGAATGGAGAGACAGAATCCGTTGAACAGTTTCACCACCTTTTCCTTGCGATTCATAGAGCCTACAATGGTAAAAAGTTCCTGAACTCTCCAACATAGTCTCATACAATTAGCTTTCCTTGTTGTAAGTGTTGCAACTTGTTTTGATGTTTATTGTAGTAATTGATGGGGAAGCAGTCATTAAACAATTCTCTAAAGAATTTTTCTAGGGACCACTCCTCTGGTGCATGGGATACCTCTCATGAATAGAATGCCCAAGCCTAAGAGGTAAGAAACTCAGAAACTACCAATACATGGTGTTCCTTCTGGACTAATCCATACTTCACATAGGAGGTACAATGGATCATGAATTGATAGAAAGCCTGCAGATCCAGGGCACCCCCATACTTTGCTAGAGGCATTGGCTTTATCAAGGATTTAGGGGCCTTCTTATCCCTTTTTCTTTTAGATTTACTAGGTTTACCTTTTCTGAAGGTTTTTCTCTTATATTTCTTCCCGGGCTTGTTGCTGTCTGATGATTTGCTGGATGATGACTCATCATCACCATGCTTGGAAGAAGAGTATCTTTCCTCACTCTCATCCCTGCTGGATACACCTGACAACTCTGATGAGTTATCAGAGGTGTCTCCCTCTCTCATCCTATCAAAGGCATGCCCTAGGGTGCTATCTCTAGTTATCTGATTGTAAGATTTGAGTTTCTGAGAAGAGGGCTTGTTTACCTCTCTCTTATTCAATCCTCTAGCCCAGTGAGTTACCTTGTCAATCATCTCTTGTAATTCATCTGAGAAGGGTTCTGAACCTACTTGTTTATTTTGTTTCTTATTCTTCTCGCTCTTTCTTAGAGTGAGCTGTAGCTCTTGACTGTCTTTTTCTAACATTTTCTTTTGTCTGATCCATTCCTGGAGCTCTTCTTGAGTTGTGCCATCCCATTCCCTCTCAGCTGGCTCCTCACTCTTGAAGGCTTGCACTAGGCTCTGTTCAGTATTCAGGACTGGCAGAGCTGGATTGTCTTGTTGGTTCGCACACTCCTCAAGTATTTGCTCCTGTACATCTGGTTCTAATTCATCCTCTGACAGATTTGCCTCCCCCCAGTTGTGGGGATCCAGGCCTTTCCCCTTGTTTTGTGACATTCCAAGGGTATCATTTTCCATTATAATCGAACCAAACTGAACATTTCTGATTTGCGTGTCCACCAGATTATGCTGTTCCTCAGTCATGTTATTCCTGGCCTGCTCTATGGTCGTTGACTGTTCCTGTGACAGCCCCATTTGACTAACCTCGTTCTGGTCTGTATTTTCTGCTCTCACCTGTCGACAAGGCTCCTCACCCGTAATGTTTTCCATTTCCAGGTGATTTTCATTATCTATGCATGGGATCATGTAGATGTTAGCAGTAGAATCATCTTCATTCTCACTACTACTGGCAATATTATCTACTTCCATTCCTTGTGCTTCTGGCAATTGATTGGACCCCTTTTCGGACTCTTCATCAGTGAGGGGAGACTCTGCCTTTTGTCTGCTGGAGCTGAGAACAAAGCTGTTGCCACTGGAGTGGTCATCTTTTCTGATGCCTCTGAGCTCTGAACTAGTCCACAACGGGGCCCCGCTGGGTTCAGCGAGTTGGGCATGTGAGGTGGAGCAGCATGCAAGGTGTTGCTCCCCAAGTCTTCCGTCTTCAGATCCCTTCCTGTGCTAGGCATGGGATTGGGTCAGATACGGAGGTTATATCTAGAAGAATTGTAAGCTGACATAGTAAAGTTCTCGACTCACTTTGGGATGTTTGCGGTTGATCAGACCAAGTAGAATCCACTGTATGGGAGTCAGAGGAGTTACTATAGAGGATAGGACTTGTAGAAGTTCAAGATATGTAACGGTAGACCATCATATATGGCAGTGTATGGTCACAAACTCTTAGTCTCACAGTATAGAACTGGTGTAAGTCCTAAGATTGCAAAACTATCTACCACATCGATTCCAATGCCCTTTTATACTACAGAAGGTATCGGAATAGATGTAGTAAATTTCACTGAATCGAGAAGTTAATAATAGATGGTAAGTTAGAGACAGTGACGTAGTCACGGTACCGCTACAGAAAGACGGCCCGTGTCCCACGCATAATGACTATATCAGACTATATCATATAAGCAATTTGAACCGTGGCAAACAACAACAGTGTAACCTTTCTTAACCGTGCAAACTTTTCAAGCGAATTCGATTGCTTTGGGCCATGTTGGTGTGTTCTTCTTCTTGTTGAGACCTTCGACGTTCCTGATTCTAGCCTGCCAAGAATCATTCAAAGTGCTCTCCGCTTCTTAGGAAAGTACGCTGGTTCGTCATGAAGGAGATCGTCTTACGGATCAGCTCTTGGTATGTGAGATACTGCGGCTTCTTCAAAATCGCGCTACCCTTCCAGGAGACACAAACTGTGTATGGAATGCCATTCAATACGGTCCTGAAATGGGGAGAGCGCGTTCGCGAAGACGAAGCGCTTTCAATGAAGCTGGCTCGCTCTCTGGGACTTCCAGTTCCGAGAGTTCTTTTCTACTCTGACGATGAAGATGCAGGAGGTGGTATAATTTGGATGACGCGCGTACCAGGCGACCTCCTATCGCAGGTCTGGCGAGACCTCTCCGATGTTGAACGATCGAGCATCATGGGAGAACTGCACCAATGCTTCCTTCGGCTACGAGAATGTGAAAATCCTCGCAGCCCAGAGATATCTTCTATCACTGGTACTTGGATCAGGAGCTTTCGCGCTGACAGTGGTGTCATTCCCGCATGCCTTGACAAGTCCGAGCTCTTTCGATATCTCGTGCGCCCTAGAAACCGTGCCATTCGTGAACAGTCGGAGGAAAAACGAGTGAAATTTGATGACCAAACAAGAAAAATCGAGCATTTGGCAGATATGTCGCACTCCATCGTCTTTGCACACGGTGATCTTATGCTCCACAATATCATTGTGAAGGATGGGCATCTCTCCGGCATCATTGACTGGGAGTGTGCAGGATGGCTTCCAGAGTATTGGGATTATACTACTATGACCGTGCGCGCGTATACGTCCCCTAGGGACTGGAGCTTTGCGATCTATAATGACCCTGCTTTCAAGTATTACGAGGAGTTGATATGTGATCATGCCCTATATGCTTCTACTTGCGAATCCTATCCGCTTTTTCTCTAATGCCTTTTTCTCGTTAGAGCATGGTACAACTCTTTATTTAGGTTGTTATATTTCTTGAATGGTTACGTGCCTCTGCAGCTTATCGCATGATGCCGGAACTGGCTGAAGTTTTGAGAGAGATGGAAAAATATAGCGAGAAGTAGCGACGAAGCGAAGGGCTGTACACTATGGACACTAACTAAATAGATGAAATGTAACTTACAAATGAAATTCAAGACTCCAAAAAAAACAAAAAGGGAGAGGTGGGAGGATGCGCGAAAGAAGGTTACGACTACGCGAATAGATTTTCTAGTAACAAAGGTGTGATTAAAGTGTCGCAAAAAAGGCTGTATTGATCAACTGTGATCTTACTGTAAAATTAAGGAAGCTTGCTGAACGAATTAAGATTTTGAGCTGAAGCCGCAGTATCTCACATACCAAGAGCTGATCCGTAAGACGATCTCCTTCATGACGAACCAGCGTACTTTCCTAAGAAGCGGAGAGCACTTTGAATGATTCTTGGCAGGCTAGAATCAGGAACGTCGAAGGTCTCAACAAGAAGAAGAACACACCAACATGGCCCAAAGCAATCGAATTCGCTTGAAAAGTTTGCACGGTTAAGAAAGGTTACACTGTTGTTGTTTGCCACGGTTCAAATTGCTTATATGATATAGTCTGATATAGTCATTATGCGTGGGACACGGGCCGTCTTCCGCACTTATCAGAAAGCCGGTTTTCCAACATTTATTCGTCCTGCCAAACACCTAATTTAGTTGACTCTCAAGTCCATTCTCGGTACATATTTCACCGAATTCAATTTGACAAGAGGTCTCTTTTGAAGAAAGTGTTGTATTGTCCTCGCCAGGATTTCATTTCCCGGGAATTGGTTGTCTATGGATCTGAATTTGGTTGACTCTCAAGTCCATTCTCAGTACATACCTCTTCACCGAGACGAATTTGACGAGAGGTCTCTTTGAAGAAAGTATTGTCCTCGCCAGGATTTCATTTCCCGGGAATCGGTCGTTCAGTTGTCTATGGATTTCTGTTGCAAGGCCGTAATTGAGGCATATAATGCACAATCACCTAGCTAAACCAAAAAGATGTTCATCGCATAGCATTTATTTTGACTAAATCAAGAAGAACAAATGATGTTAGTTGCCCACAGATCGATCCTTTGGACACAGATCAATTCTACAGGTGCGATCACGTCCGAGGGCCGGCTGCACAATCGTCTTCAAGAACAAGGAGGATATTAGGCACCCAAAGAACCTTCAGCTTGTAGACATCACTACTGGAAACGCTGCCATGGATAACTGCAGAGATGCAATCACGTCTGAGCATCGGCTGACCATTCTGGTTGCAAGGATGAAATGGAGATAATGTGTCCCAGAGTCGGCTGACCATTCCGTCGCAAGGATAAAAATGGAGGTAATTAACCACATCTTTTGGTCGTTGAACTGTCTGTAATTTATGTCGTGAGGTTGAAATGGAGGTAATTGTACTACGACCATCTGGTTCTGATCTAAAAGAACGAAAGATTTCATTTTAGTTGTCTGTGATTTTTGTCGTGAGGCTGAAATGGAGGTAATTTGTCCCAGGGTCGGCTGACCATTCTGTCCGCAAGGCTGAATGGAGGTAATAAACCACATTTCTTTTCCTGAGCTGTCTGTGAGTTCTGTGAGGCTCAAATGGAGATAATGTGTCGTAGGGTCGGCGCCGTCGGCTGACCATTCTGTCGCCCTTGGTCGTTGAACTGTCTGTGATTTATCGGGAGGTTGAAATGGAGATAATGTACTACAATCATCTTGTTCTGATTCGAACGACCAAAAGACTCCATTTGAGCTATCCGGTTTGAACTTTCTAAAACAGAATTTATATCCTTTGAAGAATTAACGTTTTGTTCCAAGAGCTGTCCCTATGCGACAGCGGCTTCCCGACGATTCCCTTGTGTCGAATGTTACCAACTGCCTTCGTCGTTGTTCATGTCTGATGCCCAACTGATATTAAGTATTCCTCCAACTTTTTTCCATTTTGTTTGATTTTTTTCAGAGTCAGTCGCTGAAATTTCTATGACTAATTGTACAATCACCTTGTTCCGATTCAATAGAAACAAAGGATGTTTTTTCCCACAAAACCCTCACCGCCTGCAATATTTTGTGGATGTTAGAATATGATGCATGATAACTTCTACAGGTACAATCACGTCAACTCGTGTCGTCCAACCCCTTGGGCTTCCCAGATGATTCTGCTTGTTTTTGTATCACCGAAGAATTGAAGTTTTGTTCTCAAGCCTTTTGCCAACGCCGTCCTTGTGCTCTATTTTGTCAAATGTTTTCTCTGATATCTGCGATACCATCTACATGTCAACCGAGCCTCCGATTCTTCGGCTACATCATTTAAATCCGCCAGTGTCAATCTCCTTAAAATATCAGCATCAACCCACTCACAACCATCCATCCACTCATCGATCTATCCACCCACCCCTCCATCCTACCTACCTATACTCAAGCTCTTACCTGTTGTACGTTAGTCTTTTGCCTTCTGCATCTGCTACCAACTTTTGACACCGAACTTGTTAAGATCATGGACAAGAGTGTTCCGAGCAGGCTCGTTGATGGTGGTGTCTACGTCATCGTATTCATAGGCCCGGAGACAGATCTTCATCATTGGGGCCTGTATTATCATTACAACCTCGACTGGGTATCGGGTAAAGATTCTAAGCGAGAGGGCAGATATGTCCCGAGAGGCCATAAATATCATATTAGGAGCATGGGCAGCATAGACGGAAAGTTCATTCCAGAGCACGCGCCGACCTCTGGAGTCCTCTCTTCTATGTACTTGATTGGCTTGATACTCATTGGCATCGTCCCGATACAGTATCAGTCGCCTTTGGATTCCGAGATCCGTTCTCTCGACAACTTAGTTGGCATTACACCGAATATCAACTGTCAGACTTGGGTCTTGGATATAATTGAACGGCTTAGGAGGGCGGGTTATGTTCACACCGACTATTCGCGCCAACAAATCCAACACGAGATCAACCAGTTTGGAGACAAACATTTGTCCGATGCCTATAATGCTGTACAGCCACGACCCATAGTGCAGTCGGCACTCTTCAGCTTTCCCCAGTGAGCACAACTTACCTTCAAGTTCATCTTCCATTCACCTTTCCTGACTTTGTCATAGTGAACTAGCCGCCAACGAGCTGCAAGGTTGATGTTATATCACTCTTATGTATTTCCTTCCCAGTATATGATGTACCTCAGGCTGGCTTCTGATTATTCTTTCTACTATTTCCATTACCTTATCCATGATCATGACAACATTGCAACATTGCGTATCCCGAAATGCAGTGGTGGGAAGCTTTCCCCACCGGGGTTTTGATGCTACCCCACTTGCACAGACTTTTTATTGGTTTTGTCTGATTAGGTCTTCTATTATGTATTTCGATCTTACCAATTACGGTGTCCATCCATACTTGCAGTCTAGTCTTTAATGATGCAAGATGTAAAGTTTTGACTGACTGCCGGACTAAGATGGATTTAGTCGTGAATCTTTGTATTCACAAAAATCCGGGGCTTAAGTTCACTTCTACGAACATAACAAGAAGAAATATAGTTTCTATTAATTGAGTTAGAAGTCTAACTGGGTCAAACTTTCCAACAAGGCTCAAATAAAATCAGAGGAATTGTAAGTCTGATTGATTGATTGATTGATTGATTGATTGATTGATTGATTGATTGATTGATTGATTGATTGATTGATTGATTGATCCATTTTATTTCTTTGGAGAGCTATTTTTTACATGTTATAGTGTCCTAGCTCCCACAGTACAGTAAGGATGGTGATTATGGACACTCCTTCAGGTACTCTGGCCCAATGCCTTTTCAAGCATGCCAGTTACACCTTGTAGCCACTTTACTACCATTTGATCTGTGAGAGCTCATACTTGCTTCCAACAGTAGAACAGGCATGTTGTAACATGATGACTGAGGAGTATCAAGTAGATGGTAGATATGCCAGTATATCCAGAGATAACAACCCCACCTCTAAGAACACCAATTCCAATTTCAAGGGGGGCCCTTATGCTAAGAAGGACTCAGGCAGAGAAATACTACACCCCATCAACCAGGTTGCAAAAAGCAGTGCATTAGGGAAATTATTCACTAGTATTGGACATAAACATGTGTTGAGAATGAAAAGTGACCATACTAGGAATTGAACCTTTCTTGGATATGTACTCCATATGATGCTCTAACCACTAAGCTACACAATCTAGTTACACAGGGAGCTAGGAAGTTACATATAAGTACTTTCTAGGCATGAGATGATTCTGCCACTGTGATAATTGGCTCATTGCAGGGACTGGGACACTCAACAGTGTTGTGTAGAATTTAGAGCTCTAAGCTGTCAGATGACTTGACCTGTCATCATTTAACAACATGACCAAGAGTTGTCTGACTCAGACTACTTTCCCTTCTGACTCCTTGGACTGACTCAGACTACTTTCCCTTCTGACTCCTTGGACAGCAGTTCAAGTGAGTCCAGCAGCAGATGTTCTAGCAATAATCCAATAGAGAGCAGCAGACAACTCCTTAGAATCAGGAAGTTTCTCTCATAGTAGAGCCTCTGATGACTTACTGAGTTGTTGTTGCTGCCAGAAGTATGACAAGAAGAGGTCCCAAAAGGAACATTGTAAATCAAAAAAGTCAAAGCATCAAAGTTGGTCCTGCCACAAACCAGATTCAACTGTAAAACTGATTCCACCTGAAAAATACAATGGAATGTTAGATATCCAGAAATTCATGCAGTTGATGAATCAATGTTTGACCTACCTAACTGATGGATATTGAGCAGAGATGCTACATTACCATCATTGCTAGCTTTCTCATGGGGAGAGCTTGGAGCTTCTACTTGTGTAAAGGTGCCCTAAGAAGTAGACCCTTGAGAAGTTTTTTAAAGAACTGCTCAGACTTTGGCTAAGGGAAATCACTTACTATGTGCAAATATGTTGCCAAGCTGGAAGAACTATTCATCTATTGTTGGATCCATTAGTAAACAAAGAAAGAAAGGTAGTAAAACATTTCAATGGATTCCAGACCTCCAAATGGGGAGTGTACCAAGCAAGATTGGACTCCAAGGTCTCTCATTAGCACAAGATAATATCTTATGTCAAATTCCTCAAACATGCAGACAATGTAGACCTGGATGGTAACAAAAGTGAAGCAGAATATTCATTCAGGCACTACAAATCACACAGGCACAAAGATTACTAGGACAATCACTGGAAAGTTTTGAGTTCCAAGCTGGAGGGAAGCAGGCATAAGCACTATAAGTCCAATTTTCATGTGGCAATACACCAATACTACACCAGGTTCTAAGAAAAGCACCAAGAGTTTTGAGTCTAAGAAAAGCTCCTCCAAACCACAGGATAAATGTTTGGATGAACTCAGCAAAAACCAGATTGCAGAGTACAAACATTGTTTCAACTATGGCAAAGTTGGCTACTTTACATATAATTCAAACAGCAAGACAATGAAATCCTCTTCTGGAAAGCCCCCAGGCATAAAATCAAATATATTTGCAACAATGTAACAGGATCACCAACTTCTTCATATTCTGAAAGCAAATGGAACAAGACACTGATAAGACCCACTTGTTGCTGAGCACTGTTTTTGGCATTTCTGATTGGACAGCAGCTGACTATATTGTACATGACTTGGTGCAAGTCACAACACTTATCCCATGAGGTCTAGCCAAAGGTCTGGAACAATGTAGCCTTTGCATGGGATGTTAGTGACTGCAAGACTGGTAGATCACAAGCTGCATCATGTGGAGTCTGGACTTTGGATTTAGAATGACAAGGTTGAGACCTTTCTTAGTGACCACTGCTAGCAACATTTCTTGGCAACAACACCACCTCCTCTCCAAAAAAGGATACATTGACAGTTGTGTGATTTCTTACTTATCATTTTTCTTGTCAAGCTTGCAAACATACTTGAATGGTGTTTACACTTCAGGTATTGACATTGGGAATGCTCTTTTCTTGTGATTGACAATTTTTATGCATCATATTGACATCACATACTTTTACTTGGTTACCAGACTGATATTCAGTATGTATCATAAACACTTTGGCAGATACTGTTGCCAGTGGCACCTAATATTTCCTTTCTAATGCTATACCTACAAACAGTATAAATACTGCCTGTACATAGAGATAAAAAAAACAAACAGAGTACTGTTTCCCCTCATTAGCTCTCAGCTTACCAGCTTCAGATCTCTTATTGCTCTTTCTCTCATCATTGCCAATGACTTAGCAACAGTCTTGACAACCTCAACCTCAACCTAGTGTGGGTGCCAACTGTGGGTACCCTTAGCATTACTATGACTTAGCAATGCTAGTGACTACAGCTAGTAACTAGTTTGTGTTTGTCCCCCAGCCTACTTTGACTTCACTTTCCCCTTTGTTCCAAACTCCCCTTTTATTGCTTAGTTTCTCCCTTCCTTAGTGACTCTTTTGCCTTTGTTCTTTTCCTCTTCTTTTACCCAGCAACTCTTTCATTACTGTCCAGCAACTTAGGCTAGCAATAGCAACATTTTTCACTTCTTGTTCACCCCACATCATTAGCTCTCACTTTCTGGGATGGTTACTGACTTGCCCCTATTAACTTCCCATTGACAGCTACCCTATCTAGTTGCTAGTGTTTAGGTCTTCCTTTTTGGTTACCTGCACAGCATTAGGCAGCATAGGAGCACATCATTTTGGAGCCCACTGTGAGGGGATTTTAGGTAACCATTCCACCAGAAACTAGAGCTCAAGCACAATGTCACTTGGAAATCTTTAGTGAACTTCTGCATTACTCTCTGTCAACTCCTCAGAACTCACTGCCAACTACTCAACCTAAACCTCTTGCCAACAAACTCAAAACCACTAGGAACTTTTGTGATGTTAGCAAAATCCTTGCCAACTTTCTAGGAATTTTTATAGAAAGCTTCCTTGATGCACCTCTCTCACTGTTAACCCCTACTGACTCTATCTTCTTCCAAGAAGCACATTCTATCCTCTCATTGCCAATCAACCCTCAGAACCCCATTCCACTGCTAATACCAACAATTGCTAGCATGAATAACAACCCTGCCACTTGGTGTGCTTGAATGCCACTGCACAATGACACCACTGCACCAAAGTGGGATGAGAGTCACCCCAAGGAACTCCCTCAATACTTCAGGGAATTGGAATACCTTTTTGCTGACTGTGATATCACTGATGATACTCAAAAAAAGGAATATGTGGCTCAATACATCTCATATGACACAGCAGAAACTTGGCTTGGATTACTGGAATTTGGCAACAACATAACTATTGGCAATAATGCACCTTGACCTTATACCTATCAGGAATGGAAGGTGGCAGTGCTCAGACTGTACCCTGGTGCTGACACTAGCACTTGTTACAACCTTGGTGACCTTGAACAACTTGTCAATCAGACTTTCAACAGCAGCTTGGCAACTTTGAGGAGATTCTCTGACTACTATTGAGACTTCCAATGCATTGCAAGATGGCTTCTTGCTAATGGCAAGCTCTACCACAATGTGGAACATTGCCTCTCCCAACAAGGTATCTCCACATTGCTATGGTCTAAAATCATTTGCCAGCTCAAAATCACACTTCCCAACCACCACCCAGAGGATTATTATGATGTGGACCAAGTCTTTGAAGGTGCTGAATGGGTTTTGAAGAGCACAAACATGTCTACCACCAAGACTAGAAATGGCACCACCAGTATCACTTCATTGCCAGTTGCTAATGCCCCAGTTTCACCATCTCCTATGCCTAAATATGAAACCCTCAGATTAGTGACAACCACAGCAATAGTCAGTGCCTTGGAACATCTAGAAGCCCTTTTGACCAACAATGCTCAGCCCTGCCAACAATTCAGCCATAGCACTTGCTATTCCTGTAGCAAAACAGGTCATACTATGGTCTGCAGCAATTGTATTAAAATGGAACATATGATTCAACAGGGAAAAATCCATTGGAATGCTGAAGAAAAATCATATTACTGTCTGGCAACATGATTCCCAACTATTTTGGCAAGCAACTCTATATGGAATGTATTGAGGAATAGCATTGACTTAACCTAGGACAAATTGTAACTGACAGGCTTTCATCTAATGCTAACCCAGACCCAGAGCAAGCAGCTATGCAGCATTCACTAATTCATGAGGTAATGCAACAGGATGTTGCTATGAGCCAAGTGCTAAGCAAGGAAGAATGAATCAAGGCATTGGAACATGAACTATTTGCACTACAATGACCAGGCAAAAAGTTTGATGGTGTACAAGTCCCCTGTGCACCTTATTGATCAGCAAACAATACCCCAAGGCAACACCATTTACTGGTGACACTCTGGCAACTACTTCCCCCTCCAACTCTGTACCAACTCCTGCTGCTAAGCCTGCTGACAAAGGCAAAGCAACTGAACAATTTGTCACTAACAAACAACTGCCAGTTACTAAGGAACCTGTTACTCAGCCTCCAGTCTGTCAGGTTCCGCTGACCATGGGGGCTCAGCTGCACTGGGCGAGTCCTTACTAGGTGGGTGTGATCCCCTTGCACTGGCAACTGGACACTCGAAAGCATTCTGGACACTGATTGCTTGTGCAGATAGTCAGTGGGATGTGATCCAAACAGGTCTGGGGGGGTCTGGAGAAGTCGGATTGTGAGGAAACGGGACAGGCTTGGCAGGGTTCAGGCAGAAGACTGTATGGGAGATTTGTGGATGTGAAGGGGTAGGAGGCTATGCGATCAATGGGGGTGGAGCCAGGGTTTGATGGAAGATCAGTTGGGGTTGATGGAGTCTGGAACCGGACAAAGAGCAAGGTTTGGATCTGGTGAAAGAGCATCGGGGTTTGTAATCATAATTGCAGAGTTTGTGAGGTCGTTAAGGTTGAGGAAGACTTGGGCACAATGGCCAGATGGAGTCACTGAGACAGCATCAGACGAAGTGAAATGGAGTTGAGATGGAACAAGAATAGATTCAAGTGGAGATATGAAATGATAACGAGAATGATAATGAAATGGAGACAAGACAAGACTGGGAGACTGAGATAAGACTGGGAGACTGAGATAAGACCGGGAGACTGAGATAAGACTGGGAGACTGAGAGTAAGGAAAACAAGACACAGAACATGGAACATGAGAAAGAAAACAATCAGACCATAGGTAACATTAACAATAGGTAGGTAATATCAAGACTAGAGTATGAAGAGCTACTCGACATCTTATATACTGACTACTGGAGAACTTCAGAGTACGTTGGCTGTGGCAGTGGGGCTTGGTGGGGCTCAACAGAGTTGGTGGGTGTTGGTTGCGATCAAGGGTTGGGCCACATTGATATGTTGATGGGATCATTTGGGAACACGGGTCGCCCTGAGGTTGTCATGATACTCCGGAATGGGTCAGAGGAGTCAGGGTGTTGAGTTGATGATGGGTGGTGAAGATCAGGAACAGCAGGGGTGGTTCTCAGAGTTTGGGAGATCCAGGGTAAGTGTCAGTGGCTGCAGGGAAGGCGTCGAAGTTGGCCAGGGGCTGTCGGAGTTAGCTGGGGGGGCATCAGAGTTAGCTGAAGGTGTGTTGGGGCTAATCAGAATAGGCATGGGCATGGGCAGAAGTTTGGCAGAGCATTGGGGTTTTGGGGAATGGGAGGTTGCTGGATGATGTGCAGGGGTCCAGGGGATGGGTCATGACACAGTCCACCTGTTTTCTGGCATCCCAGGTCACTATGCCCCTTCCACTAATCAAAGTTTTGCTGCCCCAAACAGAGCTAACAATGGTGCATATTGAACTATGCCACTCATTTACAACATTGAGCAATCCAAAGCAGTATTTGAAAGGGTTTTGAGCACTAAGGTTACAGTCTTGGTTGGAAAACTCTGCTCAGTATCACAGGACATCAGAAATCAGTTTAGGACAGCCATTATGCTCAAGCAACTTATAGGGGCAAGTGCCAACACAGTACAGGACCCCAGCAACATTTTTGAAGATGCCTTACTAACTTTTGCTATAGAAGAACCTCAGTTTTTGCTAGGACCAAACATTGCCACTGCCAATAGACTTACTCCAGACCAGGCCCAAGTTGCATCAGTCAACCCAGTCAAGGCCTACATAGATTTGCTACCTCATGGGGAAGAGCCTGTAGTGCTCACTGTTGCTAAGGATTCACATTTACTTTGGTCTATAATAATGCTAATCAACAACAGAGAGGAAATTGAGTGCATCACCAACAGTGACTCCCAAATTATTTCCATGTCTGCTGAAATTGTTAGTGACCTTGGATTATCTTGCAACTCCAACATTGTGTTAAACATGCAGAGCACCAATGGAACTTTGGACCAATCACTAGGATTAGCTTGCAATGTCCCTTGCACTATTGGCAACATAATGGTATATTTATAGCTTCTTGTGAATTGGACAAAGATGTTTTACTTACAGATTCTTCTTGCACACAGACAAACTCTGCTTTAGCATATCTCTATGCTACTACTTGTGATCTTTCTGAATTTTCTATACCCCCTCATTCATATCTTGTGTCTACTGATTCTTCTACTCCTTTGATTCTTGGACAGACACTTCCTATTGATACAAGCAACAAAGACACTACCCCTACATACATTAACATTCCTTTGCCTGCACAATTTGTCACTAATGAATCCACTAAAAGAAAAGGAGTCCAGGTAAAGAAGAAGTACAAACAAGTCACCATGAAAACCAAACCTGTTGCTGGCCATGTTAGCAAAGACTTCAGAATTGAGCAACACATCATTGGCAATCCCTTAGCAACTATGCTGCCACTTGACCCAAACCTTCCACCATTTGTACCAACACAGTGATTCACTAGCAAATGACAAGCAAAATTTGTTGAAGACCATGACACTGGCTTTCTTACTAGTGACAAACTCAATGTGCTTGTTGACATGGTTGCCAAGCAAGAAAAGGCTTTTGCTTGGGAAGACTCTGAACAAGGAAGCTTGTGCCCTGACTTCTTTCCACTAGTATGCATACTGACAATTCCTCACATATGCTGGATTCAGCACAAATGCCCCATACCCCCAGGCCTAGAAAAAGAAGTCTGTGAAGTCATTTGCAACAAGATCAAGGCTGGCATTTATGAACCTTCAAACTCAGCTTACCAATCATGCTGGTTTTGTGTCCTCAAAAAGAATGGTAAGCTCAGGATTGTACACAGTCTAGAGCTGCTAAACCATGTCACCATTTGCTACTCTGGAGTTCCACCTTTTCCAGATCATGTCACTGAATCTTTTGCTGGATGCATTTGTGGCACTATACTTGACCTTTATGTTGGATACAATGAGCAACTAATTGACCCTGCCTCACATGACTTAACAACATTTCAGGCTCCTTTTGGCACACTTTGCTTAGTAACCTTGCCAAAGGGTTGGACCAACTCTGTGCTGATATTCCATAATGACATTACATTCATACTGCAACTAGAGATCCCACACCATGTACTCAGCTTTATTGATGATGTTGGTGCCAAGGGTCCCAAGGATTGGAAAATTGTTAATGGTGTACTTGCTAAACATCCTGCTAACCCCAATATTTGTCTAGTGCTATGGGAGTTCTTTGAACTTCTTAATCAAATTCTCCAGCAAATAAAGTATTGTGGTAGTATGTTCTCTGGTCACAAACTTGTTTATGCACCCTGACCTTCAAAATCCTTGGTCATGTTTGCATGTCTAGCAGTCAAATTCCAGATGAAAGTTGTTTAGCCCTACTTGATAGCTGGGGCCCTTGCAAGTTGCTATCAGAAGTTCAAGCCTTTCCAGGTACAGTTGGAGAACTCAGGATTTTCATTAAGAATTTCATTCACTGTAATAACAACTTGACAAAACTCATGTTGGCATCCCCTTTAAATTTGGCCTAGACCAGATCAATGCTCAGCAAGACCTTGTGAAAGCCTTACAAGACACTAAGCCCCTAATTCCTATTGATTATGAATTGCCTAACCATGTCATCTTAGTGGTGGATACATCATATATCACTATTGGCTACTACCTTTGTCAATGGGCTAGCAACAACTGCAAAGAATGTTGTTACAACTTGCTTTGGCTCCATTACTCTTAACAATAGAGAGTCTAGATTTAGTCAGCCCAAGTTGGAACTCTATGGCCTTTATCTTCAAGCTTTATGAATGTACCTCATTGGCATCAGGAATCTCATCATTGAAGTCAATGCTTGCTATATCAGGAGTGTGCTACAGAACTCTGACATCCAGCCCTCTGCTAGCATGAACCACTAGATCATGGCAATTTTTATGTTTCACTTTAAGCTCATCCATGTTCAAGGTACCTTCTGCCCTGACAGTTCTTTGCAATGCCTGCTCCAGCCTAGCAATCCTACTCTCAACAATAGTGACAATTCTGTGTATGAGGACTGTATTGACCACTTACATGGCTTTGTTCACCAAATTTTCTTTCTTTTTCTCTACTTTACTTGCTAAGTATTATCCACTTTGCCTTTATTACCCCCTCTCCTCAAGTTCCAGCCTCTCCAGCCCTTAATGACATTCATTAGTGGAAATAGCAATAACAATCTCAGCCCCACAACTAGCAAACAGTGACAACATCCTACCTCTATGTGATGATGACATCATAGCCTATAGCAATGTATCCTGCAGTGCCAAGGCTATTGCTAGTGATACATGCATGCTCTTGGTTGAAAATGGCTTAACAACCTCATCAGACCTGAAGGCCATAGCAATGCTGAATATGCCACCTTTATTTGCTATGCATCCATGTTCTTTATTGCTAGCAGAAAGCTGTGGTGACAAAACATTGATAGTGTCCACAGACTCTTTGTCTCTATCAACCACTGCTTACAAGTTTTGAAAGCAATGCATGATGACTTGGGCCATAGAGGTCTTTTTGCTACCTGCTCAGCACTGCTAGAATGCTTTTGGTGGCCTCAAGGTTAGCACTGACCTTGTTTGGTACATCTGCACTTGCTACATTTGCCAGATTCACTAGATGATGAAAGTGCTTATCCCACTGACTGTTGCTATGCCTGCCTGCTCTTGTTCAGCAAGATATATATTGACACTATGTTCATGCTGCTCTCTAATAGATTCAAGTATATTATTCAAGGATGTTGTTTGCTAACCCACTACCCTGAATAGAGAGAACAGTGAAGCCATTGCCAAGTAGTTGTATGAGGATCTAATCTGTCACTAGGGAGCCCTTAGCAAAATTGTTACCAACAATGAAGCTTGCATCATGAAGGCCATTGCCTACTTAGCAAAGAAATACAACTTGCACCACATTTGAGTCTCAGATTACAACAAGCATGCTAATAGTATCATCAAGTAACCTTATTTTGATGTTTGCCAAGCCCTCTTCAAAGCTGTTGATAGTGACCAGTCTAGGTGGAGTACAGCTACTTACTCTGTGTTTTTGGTCAGAATGTGTCACAGTTTGCAAGTGAATGGGTTGTTCCCTTTACTGTGCAACTGTGCAACTACTAGTACCCCCCTCTTCTGCCTGCTGACATAGTTGAAGCAACATATTTGCAACCTCTGCCAAACTCTTTCCTATCATTTACTGACCTCATAGCCTGCTGAGCAATTGATATTTAATGTTGCCAAGAGGACTTCAAGTGACTTCATGACAATGTTCTTAGCATCTGTTGCTTAGCCACCATTTGCCTTCAAAACAGAACATGCTGCTACAATTTGTGACTACAACTTTCAAACTAGCAACCTTGTGTTGATGAGGAATACTAAAATTGAGGTGATCCATAACAAAAAGATGAGACCATGATACTTGGGCCCCTTAGTGGTAATCTCTCATAAATATGGCAGTGCTTACATTCTTTGTGAGCTAGATGGTTCAGTGTTGCATTGCCCAGTAGCTGCCATCTTGGTCCCTTATTTTGCTAGAGAATGCATCACAGTGCCTAGCAACACTTTTGACATTGACACTTCTTGCCTTTGTGAACTCAAGCAAACCAATCTTGTAGACAACAATGATGCTGGTGATGATGCCAGTGAAGAAGACTAAAAATCATTTGCTAAGCTCTAGTGACATCTCTTAACTTTGCCTTTTGTCTCACATATACCCTTCACTGTCATGACCTGCTTGCTGGACTCCCAACCATGTTTCCAGCCCTTCCAGCTCCCCTAGAGTTACCCCTGATGCCCCCTCAAACTTCCTCAACCTTTGTCAATCTGTGATGCCTACTCCAGGTAACTCCAATGCTTCTCTAGCAAACCCTAACAGCCCCCTGGCTAACTCCAACACCTTCAGCCATTAATGCTTCCCCTGACTCTCCTGAGCTCCTGGAACCCTCTCCCATTGTTCCTGACTCCAGTGTACATCACCAGCTCATCACCCTGATTTATCCAACCAACTCCAAAGCATCACAACAACTCTAGAATGGCCCATGTCCTCAACTGATCCCATCAGAATATCACTGCAGCTTGTCCCCTGATCACAACTGACACCCATCAACTCTGTGTGGCTCCAACAAGCCCCACCACCAGACTCACTGTTCCCCAGAGCTCTCTAGTAGTCAGTAGATAAGTCATAGAGTAGCATCCCATACTCTAGTCTTGATATTACCTGCCTTATCTGATGTGTTTCTGATTGTTTCTCTCTTGTGTTTTGTGTCCCATGTTACATTTTCCCTTTCTCTCAGTCTCCCAGTCTTAACTCAATCTCCCAGTCTTGCTTCATCTCTATCTCCATTTTGTATCTCTGCTTGAATCTATTTTTGTTCTCATCTCAATCTCATCTCAATCTTGTCTCATTCAACTCCATTTCCTTTATCATGTTCAAGTCATTTCAACCTTAACACCTTTACAAACCCTGCACTTACAATTACAAACCTCAAACATTCTTTAAAACCATCTCTGGACCTTGCTATTTGCTTGGCCCCAAAACCCATCAACATCCATTGATTCCCATCAAGCTCTGGCTCTGCTCCCATCACTTGCATAGCTTCTGCTTACCCTGCACTTCCAATACTTGCATCTGGACTTGTACCTGACACCCCATCAACTCAAACCTCTTTCTTATAATTTGTCTTAGACTGCCCCAAACTACCCCAGACTTGTTCAGACCACTCCCCCCTTGCTTATTCTCACAAGTCTCTGAAGTCTAGACCCTCCCCAAATGCCAAGTTATCAGTGCAGGACATTGCATCTGCCTAGTAAGGACTTGCCAAGTGTAGCTGAGCCTCTGTGGTCAGTAGAACCTGACATTCACTAGTTATTCAGATAAACTGTCAAATACCTCCAGTATTTTCATCTTGCTATTCTTTCATCATGTTGCACTTGTTTAAAAAGCATTTTACAGACAACTTTCATTACTTTCTTGTTGCTTTTGATGCTGTGCTTTGCTGTTTGTTGCTAGCACTCAGCACACCTCTGGGGGTTTTCATGCTATGATGATTTACTACTGAGCATTTCCACCATTGTTGCTAGTGCCAAGCAACATTTGCTAGTGTGTACTGACTCATTTGCCTTGTTTATACCCTTGCCTTTGATCTTATCTTTTCTCTTTCAATTTCTTTGTCAAAGTTTAATATGTTACATTTTCTTGGATCCCTTAAGGGGGCCAATCTATGGAGTACAAAAAGATATGAAGCCCCTTAAGGGTGCTAGTCTATGTCCATACTATAAACTGATATAAAAGTATATGTAGAGGGAGTGGCTATCACTAGGTGCCAAGGTCAGCATCATTGCTAGGCACTTTTCCCACCTTGCCCTCCTCCCAGTCCTCTTTGCCAATCTTGTTCACCTCCTGCCAAGCCAAGAACACTTGACAGTCACCCCTATATTCTGCCATGCTCACTAGCAAGTGCTTAGCAATGGTGAACCTTGCCCTTGCCTCCAGCAACACCTCCCTTGCCCTTTCTAACTCCCTTTGGAACTACCTCTCCATTTCTGCTGCCCCTTATTGTACCCTCTCAGTGACATTGCCAACATCAGCAGTGTTGGCAAGGCTAGGTCTTCTCCTAGCCACTCCAATTTGTTGTTGCCTACCTGTTGCAGCAGTGTGCTGGTCCAGAATTTCTAATGATATGATTAGCAAACATTGCCTAGTGAAAAAAAAAGACTTACTCATTGCTAAACAACTTCCCTCCTTGTCACTCTCCTCATCCTTCTCCACCTCCATTGCCTCTTCCTCAATCTCTCAATCTCCCTCAACTTCCCCTCCATTTACCACTGCCTCCATCTCAGCAACTGTTGCTATGGAAGTGCTCTCTCCCATTTCTACATCCTCACCCTCCTTCTCATTGCTAGCAACAGTCTTCTGTTGCTTGGTTGAAGCAACCAATGCAGGACTTGCTGCTTGTTTATGTGACAATGGCATGTCATTGCTATTATCACTCCTGCTGTTGCTCCACTTATTGCCATCCTCCTCCTTGCTCTCCACCACTTCTCAGCTCTTCTCCTGTTGCTTACCCTTAGCAACTCTGCTGCCTCCTTCCACTGTTCCATCTTGCAATGCTGGCAGATTCAAGCTGGAATGCTTAACCTAGATAGGCTCCTTCCTTTGCTGCTAACTCTTGTTGTTACTCCACAAAAGCACTGGCCTGTTTCACCAAGGCCACCCTCACCATCTTCTTCACAAACTTACCACCAGTGCTCCTCAACAATTTGCCACTTTGCAATTGTTGCTAGCACACTGACAAAGGTAGTAGCCAATGGCAATATATGATGTATCCACCACTAGGATGACAGGGTTGGGTGATTCATAATCAATGGGAACTAGGGGCTTAGTGTCTTGTAAGGCTTTAATGAGGTCTTGCTGAGCATTGATCTGGTCTGGGCCAAACTCAAAAAGAACACCAACATGAGTAAGGTTTGTTAAGTGTTTACATAGTGGCTGAAATTCTTGACAAAAATCCTGAGAACTCCAATTGTACTTAGAAAGGCTCTGACTTCAGATAGTGACTTGCAGACCCCAGTGCTTGAGTAGGACCAAGCAAATTTTATTTGGAATGCAACTGCTAGGCATGCAAACATGTCTAAGGATTTTGAAGCTCAGGGCACATAAAACAAGTTTGTGACCAGAAAACATACCACTGCAATACTTCATTTGCTGGAGGATTTGGTTAAGAAGTCCAAAGAACTCTCATAGTGCTAAACAAATATTGGGGTTAGCAGGATGCTTAGCAGGAACACTGTTAACAATTTTCCAGTCTTTGGGACCCTTGGTGCCAATCTTGTTAATAAAGCTGAGTATGTGATGAGGAATCTCTGGCTGCAGTATGAAGGTAACATTGTTGTGGACAATTGGCACAGAGTTGAACCAACCCATTGGCAAGGTCACTAAGCAAAGTGCACCAAAAGGAGTCTGAGATGTTGTTAAGTTCTCTGAGGCAGGGTCAATCAGTCACTTGTTGTATCCAATGTAAAGGTCAAGCATAGCACCATAAATGCATCCAGCAAAAGATTCAGTGACATCATCTAGAAAAGGAGAAACTCCAGAGTGGCAAATGATGACATGGTTTAGCAGCTCTAGACTGTGTACAATCCTGAGCTTACCATTCTTCTTGAGAATGCAGAACCAGCATAATTGGTAAGCTGAGTTTGAAGGTTCATAAATACCAGCCTTGATCTTGTTGCAAATGATTTCACAGACTTCCTTTTTTAAGCCTGGGGTATGGGGCAATTATGCTGAACCCATAGGATGTGGGATATTGTCAGGATGTGTACTGGCAAAAAGAAGTTGGAGTGCAAGCTTCCTTGTTCAGCAGCTTCCCAAGTGAAAGCCTTTTCTTGCTTGGCAACCATATTCACAATTACTCTGAGTTTGTCACTAGAAAGGAAACCTGTGTTGGGGTCTTTAATGAACTTTGCTAGGTGGTTGCTAGTGAATTGCTGAGTTGGAACAAATGGTGGAGGGTTTGGGTCAAGTTTCAGCATAGTTGCTAGAGGATTGCCAATAATATGTTGCTCAATTCTAAAGTCTTCACTAACATGACCAGCAATGGTTTGGTCTTCATGGTGACAGGTTTGTACTTCTTCTTCACCTGTACTCCTTTTCTTTTAGCAGGTATATTAGCAACAAATTGAGCAGAGAAAGGGACATTAATGTAGGTGGGAGTAGTGTCTACATTGCTTGTATCAATGGGAAGTGTCTGTCCAAGAATCAAAGGAATAGGCAAATCAGTAGAAGCAAATATGAACAAGGGGTATAGAGAAGTCAGAAAGATCACAAGCAGTAGCATAAAGATATGCTAAAGCAGAGTCTGTCTGTGTGCAAGAAGATTCTGTAAGTAAAATGTCTTTGTCCAATTCACAAGAAGCTATACAAGGTGATAGACCAGTTGAATGGTCATAGCTGATAACAACTGCTATATTGCTATTGTCATTGTCAATGTCTTTGGCAATGAAAGCAGCAGGGTGGTTTTGTAGCAAACATTATGGCAATTATTTCTTTTAGATTTACCTCATGGAAATCTTGGTATAGTTTGCCACATGCCAGTGTTGGGATTTATGATGGTGATAGTGGTTTCTACATTGCTAAGCATATTGACCACACTTCTGGTTAGAACATCAAATGGGTGACCAAGTAGAATGTCATAGGCAGGGGACCATAAAACATGAATCTGGAGAAATACTGTGATGTTGCCAATAGTGCAAGAGATGTTGTGAGCACATCCTAGCAATTGATCCAAAGTTCTGTTGGTGCTCTGCATGTTTAAAACAATGTTGGGGTTGTATAACAGTCCAAGGTTGCTAGCAATTTTGGCAGGCATGGAGATAATCTCAGAGCCACTATTGGTGATGCATTCAAGTTCCTCTCTATTGTCAAAATTAGATCCTAGCATGAACTGGGGCTTATCCATAGCAAATGTCAGTAAAGCATCTTCAAAATTGTCACTGGGGTCCTGTACAGTGTTTGGTGTATGCTCCTGCCAGTCACTTGGGCATAACAGATGTCCTAAACTGATTCCTAATGTCCTGTGATACTGAGCAAAGTTTGCCAACCAAAACTGTAACCTGGTGCTTAATACCCTTTCAAATACTGCTTTAGACTGTTCAATATCATAAATGGGTGGCATAGTTTGGTATGCACCATTGTTAGCTCTGTCAGGGGCAGCAAGATTTGATTAGTGAGAGGGGCATAGCAACCTAGGATGTCAGAAATGGATGGATTGGGGGCTGAGTAATGGGTTCCTTAGTGACTGGGGGTTGTT